>OX038890.1:40000-1240000 GCA_943789525.1 Agriphila geniculea | reverse complement strand
GATACGATGATATCAATACTGAAATCATAAAACAAAATGCTAAGTACTTTGTCCGACCTTTGACACACATAATAAACACATCTCTCGAACAGGGTATATTTCCTGCGGGCCTTAAATTATCGATTGTAAAACCTCTGTACAAAAGCGGATCTTGTGACGAATTAGGCAACTATAGACCTGTTGCTATGCCAATAATATTTTCAAAAATAGTTGAAAAAGTAATGTACGAGAAAATTTACACATTCATCACTAATGAAAACATACTTAAAAATGAACAATTTGGCTTTAGAAAAAATAGTTCTACAACTTTAGCATGTTTTCATTTAATTAAAGAAATAACACAAAGCCTTAATGATAGATTGCAAACACTAGCGATATTGTTAGACATGAGCAAGGCTTTTGATTTTGTCTGTCATAAGCTGTTGCTAGACAAGCTTAAAAAATATGGCATCAGAGGGAACGCTTTGTCATGGATAGAAAGTTATTTGACTGAAACAGTGTGTACAGATAACAACTCTTTCAGGCAATGTGAGAGAAAATCATTCTTCCGATTATTGCTTTAATCGATGCGGTGTCCCACAAGGTAGTGTGTTGGGGCCTTTGTTATTTTTACTTTACATTAACGACCTTCCGAATGTAATAGACCAGAAGTGTATCTTGTTTGCGGACGATACAACAATTATTATAAAGTCTAAAAATAAACAAGAATTGGCGGATGTAGCCAACATAACCTTAGATAATATTATAAAATGGCTGGAGTGCAATAATTTGCATATTAATTTAAATAAAACAAAATACATAAATTTTAAGACCCGTAAGTATCATGATATTCATTATAACGGTAATAAAGTAGACAATGTCAATAATACAAAATTTTTAGGAGTGCATATTGATGAAAATTGCAATTGGAAAGCTCAAATAGAAATGCTAGTTAAGAAAATTGATAGGTATGTATACGTCTTAAACAGGATTAGACAAGTAGCCTCTAGAGAAGCAGCCCTCCTAGCGTACCATGGATATGTTTCAAGTATGCTACGGTATGGGCTCATACTTTGGGGCAACTCTGTTGATGTGCAAAGAGCTTTCAAGATTCAAAAGAAATGTGTAAGATGTATATGTGGTGCAGATTATTTAGATAGTTGTAAGCCCTTATTTAAAACATTAGAAATAATATCTTTACCCTGTCTTTACATCTTTGAAATAAGTTTATTTGTAAAAAAATATGACAACTTATTTACCACTAATTGGCATACACAATATAGAGGTAGACAAGGAAATAAGTTGCTAATACCCAATAAAAGGCTTGGACTATATTCGAAGAATGCGTATTGTATGGCAATTACCATTTATAATAAATTGCCTAACAAAATGACTCAATTGCCGTTTAATAAATTAAAATCAAGTCTATTTAATTTTTTGCTAGAAAAAACATATTATTCTGTTAAGGAATTCTTAGAAGATAAATTGACAACATAATTGATGACATCCCTAAGTTTTATAGTAAAATTGTTTGAATTTAATAATTATTATATAATTTCACTTCTTGACATCCTTATAGTAATATTTATCTTTATTTGACATTAATACTACCTATTTTTTGAGATTGCATTGTATTGACATTTAAATTAAGTATGCATAATAATTCTGTTTGACATTTTTATAATTATGATTATACGTGTTTAACAATATTTAATAACTTGATTCATGAATGATAAATATTTGCACGTCGACAATCTCGACAAGTCATGCTGTACTATTATTTAATTTGTTACCTGTATTTTACCATGTCTTGGCAAATAAATAAATTATTATTATTATTATCATTAATATTATTAATAAAGCAGCAATGTAACTGCCATTTCTGTCAGAGTTGATTGCAACAAAGTTACATAATCAGCCCCCTGGTTACATTGTCCTTTTGAGTCAGGAATGAATGAATGATCAATCAGTGTTTCCAGCACTTGATAGTCTAAAGTACCACTCTCAAGATCAAGACAAAAAACATCGCGACATGACGACATCGATGTTGCGATGTTACGTCGACGTCTTTATCGATGTTAAAACATCGATGTTTTCACTGTTAACATCGATGTTAATGCAAAATCGATGAACATCGAACATCCAGTGGTCTCGAACCTACCGATTTTTCGGTATTTCTACCGATATGGAGCCGCTCCTAGTAGGTGATTATTGGGCATTCTGGAACAATTCACTCCAGCGATCTCACGTCCGTTCGATCTCTGTCGTGAAGTGTTCCAAACTGCCCAATAATCACCTTGATCGCTGTGGTAAAAACTGTTTCAGAAAGTCCAGTAATAAATATATGAATATGTGTATGCTAAACTCCCTCGTTCCTACCTAATGAATATGTGTATGTTAAACTCCCTCGTTCCTACCTACTCGCGATGAATAAATATAAAATTGTTTAATGTAAAACTTACATGCTGCTTAGCTCACTGCACACCAATAATTTATTAATTGCACTCATTATATAAGTAACACTGATTTATGACGATTGCTGAAACCGATAATGGATCACACTCGGCGGCTGACATTATCAGTTTATACTCGCATTTAAAACAACGGAGTAAAAAAACGTTGGGTTCAACTTCCTTGTGTTGTCTTTTTAAATCATCTTACCTTATTTCACCTCGCCTGTATCCAGTTTATATATTGAAGCATTATATTATTTCAGTCATTTAATTGCAGCCCACGAACCTCCGTAGTCATATAAGTACAATTATCGGACATGAAATTTGTAAAACAAAAACAGTCATTAAAGTTAAAATGCATTTATAATCCTTTGCCAAATGAGCAAAATCGACATGGTAGCTTGTTGCCAAACTCGATACGTTGTATTGTGTGCGGTCCATCAAATTGTGGAAAAACAAATTTAGTAATAAGTTTATTGTTGCATAAAGATGGTCTACGTTTTCGTAACCTGTACGTGTATTCAAAATCCTTGTATCAAGCTAAATACATATATCTAGAAAAGGTTTTAGATATGGTTCCCAGGATATCATATTTTAAGTATAACCACAATAGCGAAATATTGAGTCCACATGATGCTTTGCCAGATTCTATTATTATATTCGATGACGTAGCTTGTGAAAATCAGAACAATATCAGAGATTATTTTGCCATGGGACGCCATAAAAACATTGATTGTTTTTATATAAATCAGACTTATACTAAAATACCGAAACAGCTTGTAAGAGACAACTCGAACTTAATAATACTTTTTAAACAAGATGACATTAATTTAAGACACATCTACGATGAGCATGTAGCATCAGACATGTCTTGGCCCCAGTTTCGAGAAATGTGCTCCGCTGTTTGGAGTAAGCCTTTCAATTACCTTGTAATAAATAAGGACTGTGAAAAAAATAAAGGCTGCTATAGATTGACATTTGATACATTTGTAATAGTGGATTAACGTACATAATAGTTTGTTATGATCTGACTCCATCACTTTCATTCGTGACTCAGAACTGAGCAGTAAACTGTGTAAAATGGAGAAAAATATTAAACAACAAATTGTGAAATCTGCTGCAGCTGTAAAAAGAAAAGTTAAAATGATAAAAGACGCAAGAAATAATGAAAATATGGTCTTGGAAAAAATTCTTAAACCTATAGTTGACCCACTTAACTCATTGGCAAAAAAGAATGACGAAGAACATCTCGAGACAGAAAATCATTACGGACCCTTAGTGAAAAGAGTTAAGAATAGCAATAATAATAATAATAATAATAGCGAAACGTCATCGTGTTTGTCTAGTGAAGATCTTAATGAAGCTGATAGTGAAGAAGAAAAGCCCCTTAGTAGGATATACGGTGACAAAACCCTTGTGGCATCACCTTCGGAAGATCTTAATGCCAGTGAGTCGTCATTCAAGTCTCTTCACTCATCATCGACGAGTGATAAAAATCAGTCATTGTCGTGGTCTATATCATCTGAAGTATTTTCTGATATACCTTTCGGAATAAGAAATGACCGTGGGAAACTAATGCTTGGCAAAACCCGCGTTTTCGATGATGGCAGTTTCCTTAAAATAGGAACTCATAATTTAAAAAAAACAAACGGATTAAAAGAGCTATTGTTTAAAAAGAAACCAAATTTAGATATAATCACTGATGATGACTTACAAAATTATAAATTATTATTATTAGAAACAAATGCTCACCGACGCAATTTTGATTCGTCCAAACCAATAAACAGCAACAAGGGATTTAAGTACACGAATATTGTAAAACCTTTGTTTAAATTTGCTAGAAGTGCGACAACAAGCGTGGAAAGTATTTCACAAGGAGAAGGTATTAATGTTTTGAAGAAAGTTAAAAAAGATACTGACTATGTTTATTGGGATGATCCGAACGAATTAGTTGAACGATTAAAATTACTTCTAGCGTCAAGAGTTGCGGGTAACACCGGAGTAGATAATGAAATAATTTCGATAGTTGAGGAATTACACGAAGCCGGTATTGGTATAAACCTTAAAGAGTATAAAAAGCGTGATGCATTGGGGAAGATGGGCAGTATACTTGATATTTCATTGAAAAGAGCATCGAGACGGCAATGAATATAGACAAATTTGGTCACCACGTTCACAAACGTTTACGATTAACAGAATACATTGATACCCTCAACGACTATTTGGTGAAATCTGATACAGGATACTATGATTTAAAGTCATCAAAATTGAAAGGTCTTTCGTTTCCAAATGAAGACGATGAAGCAGTGAACAAAGCTTACATGGATAAAACTGTTGAAGAAATAAGAAAAGAAATACAAAAAGTTAATAGTAACGTTAAGAATTATCTAAATAGCTTGGAAAAAGTAACTTCAAATCGTCTAAGTACTTTATATTATACTAAAACAGAAATAGATAATTTGATTGAAGCTAAATTAAAAGCTAAATTAACTTAAAATGAGTAAAAAAGATATCGTTGATGAACTCCACAAAGCAGCAAGAAGAAATTATCCACGACGATGTACCATCATAACAGGAATAGATGATTTATGGCAAGCTGATCTTATAGATTTTCAGAAATATTCGCATTTTAACAAAGGCTACAAATATATTTTGGTAGTAATAGATACTTTATCAAAATTCGTCTGGATAAATCCTTTGATATCAAAAGAAAAAAAAAATGTCACAAAAGCAATGCAAGAGATATTAACTGTTTCATCACGGAAACCTAAACATTTACAAACTGATTTAGGTAAAGAGTTTTACAATGATACTTTCAAAAACTTGTTAGCAAAAAATAATATAAATCATTATTCTACTTACTCTGTAAAAAAAGCTTCCATTGTAGAACGAGTAATACGCACGTTAAAATGTAACATTTACAAACTTTTTAGTTTGAACGGTCGCTATCAATGGATAGGGAAAAATATAAATTCTGTTGTAGAAAACTATAACCACACAATTCATCGAACAACAAAATTTAGACCTTTTGATGTTAATATAACAAACCAAGAGATTGCCAAGGTTAACATAATTAAAACACGAAAGAATAAGATGGTTCAACAACCTAAGTTCCAAGTTGGTGATCATGTTCGTATCAGTAAATATAAAGGAGATTTTTACAAAGGTTATACTCCAAACTGGTCAACAGAAATATTTATTGTCAAAAAAGTAAATTACACGCATCCACTAACTTATCACTTGGAAGATAAATATAAACAGAGTATTTTAGGGACTTTCTATGAATATGAACTACAGAAAACGAAGTTTCCTGAACTCTATCTAATTGAAAAGGTTATAAAAAGAAAAGGTGACAAATTATTTGTAAAATGGTTAGGTCTCGGTGATAAAGAAAATAGTTGGGTGAATAAAAGTGCATTAATTTTTTAATATATATATTAAGCGTTGTAATAAGATGTATCTCACTTCAAACACATCAATGAAGGAAGGAAGTGGTATTATTAACGACTTAATAAATAACTTACCGATTGAGTTACATATTCCTGGATATCAGTATTGTGGTCCAGGAACAAAACTTCAGAAACGGCTACTTAGAGGCGATCGAGGTATAAATAAGTTGGATGAAGCTTGTATGTATCACGATATTGCTTATAATAACAGTGATTTGAACGTTCGACACAAAGCTGACTTAGAACTTTTGAAAATGGCGAAAAAAAGGTTGAAATCAAAAGACGCTGGGAAAGGAGAAAAGGTTGCATCATGGATTGTCAAAAATGCAATGAAAGCAAAACTTAAAGCTGGTGCTGGAGTAAGACCGTTTATGTCCATCATTAAAAAAATCCAATCTCAACTAAAACAATTAAAAGCTAAAGACAATCGCACAGCTATAAAATACGCATATGCAGCTGCAAAAAAACTGTTTATTAATAAAAAAGGAATACGCTTACCGCGGTGTATTCCTATACCGAAGAGTGGGGGTTTCTTACCTCTCATTCCAATTTTCGCTGGGTTGTCAGCTCTGGGTTCTCTTGCTGGTGGTGCAGCAGGTATAGCAAAGGCTGTCAATGATTACAAGGTTGCTCAAAAAAGCCTTCAAGAATCTGAACGACATAACAAGATGATGGAAGCTGTGGCTCTTGGAAGAGGAATGTATATCAAACCTCTTAAAAAAGGAACTGGTTTATATTTAAATTGTTCAAAAAACTAATTAAACGGCTACCTAGACGTCCTCTTACTAATTTTGACATATTGGAGCATGCTTCAGATATACCTTACTTTCGAGGAGTCTTTATGAGAGATACACTACCTTCAAAACCAAGAAAAATAGAGTGTGCCATAGTAAATTTAGATAGTTCTGATAATCCTGGAACTCACTGGGTAGCCTACGTTAAGCAAAATAACTACTGTGAATATTTTGATAGTTTTGGTAATTTAAAACCACCATTAGAATTAATAAATTATTTGAGATATATTTCTATAAATTATAATTATGTACAATATCAAAATTTTGGTACTATAATTTGTGGTCATCTTTGTTTAAAATTTTTAAGAGACTATTGGAAAAAACATTTATATTAAGAATGAAATAAAAAAACATTGTCAGTACTAAAATGTCTTTCACTGTGTCAATAACTGGAAGAGGAGAGACTTTAATAACAAATTACTCGCCAACCTTGCAATTACACGGAGAATATGAATGCGGTCTCTTATATTTTTCAACTTTCAATTCTATTCCTAATATAGACAAAAGAAACAATAAACTTTATTATGGCAAAGATGGAGTTATAGAAATACCTGAAGGTTCATATGAACTCCAAGATATTTGTGATTTTTTGAAAAGTAACATTAAGAATGCTGTGCTAAAACTAACATGCAATAACAATACATTAAAAACAAGTATTTATTGTTCTGAAGATTTGCACTTTGATAAAAATGATTCTCTTGGTAAAGTTTTGGGTTTTGGCATGGAAACAGTTAAAGCTAATATAAAAACTGAGTCCAGGTATCCTGTCAGCATTTTATCAACAACTATAGTGCGCATCGAATGTGATGTTATCAGCGGATCATTTGTTAACGGGAAACCTAGTCATATAATTTACGAATTTGTGCCAAACGTACCACCCGGTTATAGAATAATTGAAATACCTAAAAATTTAATTTATTTTCCTGTCAATCAAACCTCAATAAGTTCTATTAATATAAGATTGTTGGATGCTGAAAATAAGCAAATCAACTTACGTGGTGAAGAAGTACAGCTGTATTTACACTTTAGAAGGAAATGTTAAATTTCAATAAAAACCTGTCAACACCTCCTATGCGTGTCAGTTCTAAAAGATCATCTAGTAAAGAAACACCGCTTCGAAAAAAAAAGAAGCTCACCAAAAACAATAAAGAATTTTTAAAACTAATAGGTTTGCTAAAATGAATATTTTAAATATATCTCAACCTGTGTCATACGATAACAGCATCGAAAGTTTTGAATATCACTCGTACAAGCCATATGTAACAAGTTTCAACAAGAATGATGAAATACGAATACCTATTAATCAGCAAGATTTGTATGTGCTGCCTGCCCTCAGTACTTTATATATTGAAGGCAAAGTAAATGTGACTAAGCATAACAGTATTACTAAAGAAAGTGAAAGAGTAAAGAGTGTACATTTTGTAAATAACCCAACGCTTTTTCTTTTTCAAGACATTCGATATGAACTAAACGGGGTAGAAATAGATAAAATAAAAAATGCAGGTATCACTACAACAATAAAATCTTATCTTTCATTAAATGAAAATGAATCAAAATGTGGGAAAGTTTGGGGCTGGTCTACAACAGGCACAACCACTGTTAACGATGGTCTGTTTTCTGGCTCTATACCTCTAAATAAAATATTAGGTTTTGCTGAAGATTATGAAAAAATCATTATAAACTGTAAACATGAATTAGTACTATTGAGAAGCAATACCAATCTCAATGCTTTAAAATTAAGTACGGGTGAAGTTGTGGACGATATCATAATAAGTAAAATTGTATGGCGAGTTCCTCATATTAAAGTGTCAGACCGCCAAAGGATTAATTTATTAAAGCAATTAGAAAGAGATCGACCTATAACAGTAGCATTTCGTAATTGGGACTTATATGAGTATCCTTTACTACCCAGAACACGTAAACATACTTGGTCTATTAAAACATCGTCGCAGATTGAAAAACCACGATTCGTAGTAATTGCTTTACAAACCAACCGCAAACATAATGCACTAATGTCAATGGCAGAGTTCGACCATTGTTTTATACGGGATGTAAGAGTATTTTTAAATTCATCGTATTATCCATATGAAGGACTGAATATCAGCTTTGCTGACAATAAGTTTTCATTGATATACGAACAATATGCCAGATTTCAACAGTCTTATCATGGACGTCGACCAGAGCCGTTGTTGAGTTTGAAAGAGTTCAAGGAAATCGCGCCTTTATTTGTTGTTGATTGTTCTCGTCAGCACGAAACGCTAAAAGGATCCATAGACGTACGCGTTGAAATCGAAGCAGAAGTAGAGATACCTGACCAGACCGCCGCATATTGTCTTATATTAAACGATTGTATATTTGAATATAAGCCGCTCAGTAATATAGTTAAAAAACTATCATGAATAACGATACTATAATAGTAGATGTACAAGGTTTTAAAAATGAAAACAACGTTTTTATATTAAAAGAATTAGTTATAGGCACATTAGAACACACACAAATATTTTTGATAAAACCCCCATACCCATTCTCAACTCTGACTCTGGAAGAAAGAAAACATGTATGGTGGATAGAAAGAAACAGAGGATACCGATGGAGCGAGGGATATATTGACTACAGGGAATTTAAAAGAGTTATTAAACCTTACTTAGAGAAGCGCAAAATTATAGTGAAAGGTGAAGAAAAAGTAAAGTGGGTGCGAGAAATATGTGACCATGACAATGTTTTAGATATAAGTATTAAAGGAATACCTAGTTTAGAAACTCTATGTAAGCTCTATTGTAAAGATATATTTGCGTTTAATTGCTTTAACCATATTAAATATTGTGCTTTGAAAAATGTTATTTGTATAAAAAAATGGTTATTAGAAAATAATATATCAATGTATGATTTTTTCAATAAATAAATAAGTTTACCTACATAAAAAAACCTTTTTTTTATTCTGAACGCCTTTAACAGAGAAATAAAACGACATCATTCCTTAAGTTTAATTTATTAAAAAAAAATATATATATATATATATATATATATTGACATTTATGCTAAAGCCTTAATTAATAAAGTAACAAAAACTTTTTACATTTGTACACAATATAATATATCTAACATTCGAAGATAATAATAATAGGTATTAAGTTTAAAAATGTATCTCTTTATAGGTTCATAAGTAACAAGAGAAGTTACGCATAAAACCTACACGAGAACTTTAATTTACAAAAATAAGTTGATTCGTAGCTTTAAAAACTATAGCTATAACCACATATTTTTTTTGATATATTGTTGATGAGACCTTCTGCCTGGTCCATAATCTGGTCCATGTCTTCCGACACCACATACTGCGCAGACAGTAGAGCATCCTCCGACGAGTCACCCAGCACTTCTTGCTCGAGTTCTATTATCTCAATTTTGATGAGACGCCGTCCTTTCTTCGGCGGACTTTTCATCACGAACGACTGCTGCGTGTTGTGTAAGTGCTTGAGGAAGGACGATCTCTTCTTTCGTTTCCTCTTCTGCGTGTTATACGCCGCCTTTCGAATTTTGAGCTCCAACGGCGTTTCTTCGTGTTGTGGCTCTACAACCCAAGGAGGGAACATTTGTGTCCATCCTTCGAGCGGGTCCTGCGCGTCTTGTAAGACCGGAGATGGTGAGCGTAGGTCTTCGACGAGATGCTCGGTGTTCATTGACATATCCTGAAACAAATAATATGAGTCATATATTGAAATGCAACCAGATTCCTATATTTAATTAGTAAATATATTGAACTTTAAAAAGCAACTTACCATCCTTGATGTTCTTATGAAAATAAATTTACATTAGCGATTGACACGAATATTTATACCCTAGCTTTGTGATCGTGTAAGTTTCTAAGTAAACCTATAGCTGACACGGCTATTAAAATTAGACAGGTAAAAACTTGTTCCTGATGTCGACACCTTATTGAGTTATCATGTGAATTTTTATGTAAGTGGAAACGTATTGCTGACAAAAAAGGCAAACAAGTGTCGTTTTCATTCAATCCTAGACAAGTTAGGACTTGTTTTTGTCATTTATATTTTATAAATCCTCGATGATAGTGATTACTACGTATTCTGTGGTGATATGTACCTAATTAGATTCAGAATAAAACAACAAATTACATATATACTATTTATTTTAAAATAAGTAGGCGCTGCTTTTACATAATATGTACAGTTATATTAAAAATTATTATCCTATACCTCCTAAAAACTAAAATACTTATACATGATTACATACTAATTACATAGAATGGAACACTTATGCGGTAACATTTTATTTGATCATTTATAAACTAAAAAATAATAATAATGAAATTGAACTTTTTTTTTTTTTTTTTTGGCTGTAACAGGCGGAATGGGAAACTGCGTCTAGCCATAGTTGCTAAGTAGCCAGACTTGTCAACTTACTAAAGTTGTGATTCACATCTCGCTTGAGACAGTAATTACATTTTTTTTTTTTCGATGTACTTGGACTATTATGAATACATTTTAACATATTTACATTATTTTTATCATTAGTAGGTAGGCATACCTACACTATTCATTGATTGTTAAATAGCATTAATAAATCCATATTAAAGTCTACACGACTCTATGATTTTTTCAACCAGTCCAAACGGAAAAACTCAGAAAAGGCTTGATTTATGTCCCCAGGACAAAGTCGATATCTTATCGTTAAGTATAATGCGTTTATCATCACTTGAAGATAGAGCAACTTTGTTAACGGTTTGCGTAAAAACCACGTGTTTCAAAGACTTGAATATTACATTTTTCTTCCTAAGTGACTTGTTAAGAAGTAGAACTTTATTATAATCTTTAAAATCAATTCTTTTAACTACAGATTTTTTAACCCCTTTTGCCTTTTTTATCTCTTTATCTTGAGTTTTTACACAATATAACTTAGATCTCAAACCTACAAATTCAATTATAAGTTGACCCCCCATCTCATCTTTAAATAATCCAGGGACCTTTTTGTTTCTCCGAACTATGTTATACTGATTATTTTCCGTGTAATTGCTCGTGTCAAAATACTGTTGAAAATTAGATCTTATGTCTTTGTAAATGTCCGTTGCCTCGATAGAGTACAAAAAGCTATCAGTATCGGTGTAACATAGTTTTAAATTGGAACCATAAAACGGTTTTGTAATAGAATAGTGAAAATCATACATATGATTTTTAGATATTTCTAGAACAGTGAATCCTATGTAAATAGGTTTATCTAAAATAACTGCCTCGGGTTTCATTTGCACAGCTACAAAATTTTCTGTAAAAACAGTACAACTATGAAAATTAGGTCGTGAAATGAGTTGTTCGGCCGTGTAACATTTTTTTGTTTTGTTCCTAGTATCTGTCCACCGATTGACTAAGTGAATATTTAATCTTTTTTCAGTATCTTCCAATGTTTTGCCAAAAATGCTATTATTTAATAATTTAAAAATGTCCTATTCAAATGATGACTTAGCCTTTTGCCGTAATTCTGTATTTAAATCTATATATTGTTTTAAAAATGGATGTTGTTTGAATTTTATTACTCTATGAACTTTTTTTAATATTAAACCATGTCGCAAGCATGTTTTTAAATGCACATAGTGTATGACATACTTAAATTTGTCGTACAAATTTGGAATCAATTTAGGGTTTTTAGATCCAGGTGGTGTAAATTTCTCAGGACAAAAAGGTAGGTCATTGTGCAAATCGTGAAGATGATCTGGGTACTCTAAATCTACTTCTAAAATGTAACCATATTCGGAGTCATTAGGGACTTGAAGAATATTAAGTTCATTAATTTCCGTTTGGCTAATTAGTTCAAAACCAGAATAAGGCAAATAAGAACACATTGCATAACCATATAAGTTATTGCAATCAATGTACAGTAAATAATTATCAGGAATAGACGGATCGTAACTTGATATGTACTTGTTATTCGCCTTAGAGTATCTATTGGAGCATAAACAAACGCCTCCGCGTATTCCCTTTTGAATCATACGTATAATTTCTAGATTTTCTATAAGTTGCAGTTTTACTTTCGTTTTAAGCAACATTGCATCAAAACTTAACCCAGGAGCCGTCATGTAAAATGCTGGATCTAATCGATAATTAATTTTACAAGTTTGACGAAAGTTTTCAAAAACATCTGCAAGTAAAATAACATCGGTTTTAAGATATAAATCAGTATATTCCCCAAGGTTTTTT
Source organism: Agriphila geniculea (assembly GCA_943789525.1). Lineage (NCBI taxonomy): Eukaryota > Metazoa > Arthropoda > Insecta > Lepidoptera > Crambidae > Agriphila > Agriphila geniculea. The sequence continues at coordinate 1,227,119 of OX038890.1, read as the reverse complement.
ATTTTAAATATTTCCCAGATGCACTGAGCGTGACGATAATCTGATTCTGAAACGGTTTCATCAGTTAAAGTGCTATAAAAGTGTTTCAGTGATGGTAACCTATCTTCTTCAAAACACATCCAGTTCGTCATATATTCATAAGGATATACACCTTTGCGTCTAAGTAATTCAAATTTTTTGGTTTCCGGGAAAAACTGAGATAAGTGAAAAAAGTCGTTTCTATTCAAGTTTCCAGCAAGTTTTTCTAAGCTAGTGCCTAAAAATTTGAATGAATCGACAAATCGAACTGGCATGTATTCCTGGCACCCGGTCCTGAAAAACTTCGTAAAAGAAATATAGTTTTCCTTATTTTTTGCTATAACTTTTATATTGCCCGGTATTTCTCCTAATTGTCGTATGAACAAGTGACTATCGTAACCGGATAAATTGTGAAAAAATACTGGTATGAATTTCGGTAAACAAAATTGTAAATTACAGTAAGAATGAGCTGGTCCCCGGTATTTCCCTGTCAAGTGACAATGATCTTTAACTTTATCGTCGAATAGTAGTTGACTACAAAGGAAACAATATTTTGTATTATCAAAGCTGTCTTGCTCCTCGTCTGTTAATGGTGTCATAGGAACTGTTTCTTTTAAAATCTTTTGTATGTTAGCAACATCTTCACCAAGGTATTCTAAAAATTTTTCAACACAATCCTGACCACGATATGACATGTATTTATTTTGAGCGCTATCATACGAACAAACAATGTAATATGCAAATGCAGCGGGTAAATGTTTTTGTAAATTCGTTGTGGTATTATTTGAATTGAGATGGTCACTACTCGATTTGGGTTCTAATAATGATTCAAAATCCGCATATATAACATATGGCATATCTTGCATTCTTTCGAAATGTTTAAATTGAATTGTAGTACCTGGATCAGGCAACAAAGTCCGGACACCGCTACAAATGTGGGCATTTAATGCAGGTTCGTTATTAAAAAAAATCATGCAGTCATCACAAAAATATATTTTTCCATGATGTTTTGTTAATTGAGGTCTAAGCAATCTACTAAAATTTTTTATCAAACAGTAGTGTTTAAATTCGCCCTTTTCCAATAATAATAAATTAATATGATACTTCTTTTTGTTTTCTGACTTATAAAGTGGTCCGACAATGCTCGACTTGTTTGCAATACCATAGACATTAACACTGATATCGCGATTATTTTTCTCAAAGATCCTTATATCCGAGAATCCGACTGGAAACGACATGTTTCGGGTGTTCAGAACGTTTTCAAAGTTAGGGTAAGAGGATGTCCGATGTGCGTTATTCTTAGCTGGAAATAATGCTGCCATTATACACCATAAGAAACAGAATGAATCATTATTTTGTATATTAATGCAAGCATGCTTCAATTTTAATGTTTTCGGTAATTCAATAAACCGGGCGGCTCTCAAAGGGTTGTACTTGTTGATATTGACTTCTAAATAAAGATTTCTTAAAAATGCCCAGCCACTATCTCTTTCCTGAAACTCGTCAATTTGTGCTATGATTGAGTGAACAATCTTTGAAAATATAGCTCTAAAATCATAATTACGGTGCAATACCACATTTTGACTAAAAGCAAATGATTTTTTGTCACTAGTGTTATCTTTCGGCAAGATAAATTCAGCGAATAATTCAAAGTTTACTTTAATAGTGTTATACGTAGCTAGTCTTGCGTCTAGCAAGTGACGCACGCGAGACTGAAGCCTACGCAGAAACTCAGCTGGCAGGCATGGGAGTTTGGCCTCGTCAGCGCTATCGCCGCACGCGGAAGGCCGCACTCTATACGATGCAATCCTACTTCGGAACGCACTACTTATTTTTTCAATGCCATCGCTTATTTCGATAGAACTGTTATTTTTATGAACATTACTCCGCAAATGACCTGAGAATGCTTTACTTTTAACGGATATGTCACAAACTGTGCAATATATTGTTCTACTTGCCATGACTGTTGGATTCAGAAAAGTCTCAATGTATTAGAATTTAATAATATATTATTGAATGGACTGGTTGATTAAGTAGGTAATAATAATAAAGCAAGATATTTATTTTAGTACAAATGAAATATTTTTATTTATTTAATTATATTATTATAAGACCTTATACTAAAAACTTACATTAAAAACGCCTATCTATTATACCTAACCTATCCTAACCAACTTACTAATAAAATGAACAGAGAAGTTATTTTATACAAGTACCTAAACTATTTTTTTTTTTGAACTATAAAATTTACCTTCTTCTTCGAAGTTTTTCTTAGACTTTTTTATAAATTCTTTTAGAGGGGCCAGCTCGGGAGCGTTTCCGTCTGCCTGATATTTGAGGGAGACGACCGCGTGCTCCCAACGGTCCTTTGGGTCGACAGCTAAAATTTCTTTTGTATTATATATTTTTACATCAATAAAAACATCGCCGTCTCTAAATGTGGTGCGGCGCAGGTATCCGTCGGCGACACGCCGCGACAGCACCGACTGCAAGGGTTGGTTCTTGATACGTCGTGTAGCTTGCGCCCGCGCTTCCTCCTCGCTATCCGAGTCGAGCTGCCACCCAGATCCCGATGTAGTAGACGGCGATGTTTTCTTTGGCGCCTTCCTTTTCGGTGGAGCCTTGGGCTTCGTCTCTTTCTTGGCGCTAGAAAAAAAATAATACATTTGTTAAAAACAAGGTCGTCAATGTAGAGAAAATATTTACAGGGTTCTTATTTAACCTATTATATTTCTCGCAAAATATACTATCCAAATAACTTTAGTGTTTGAAAAATATTTCAATAATTGTATTTCTATTTATCGTTTGTACCATAATAAATAAAAAAAAAATATAGGTAAGTACAAGTACTTATTATTTAAATGAAATAAATAAATGTATAGTATAATGTCTTTTGTTAAATAATTTAATAGAAACAAACAACTCGTCACCAGCGCCTCAGTCGGGACTCGAACCCACGACCTTTAGAAATCCGATTCACTGCTTTGAGCGACTGAGTCACTGTGTTTTGTTCACACCGAACAACAATTCATTGTAAATAATGAAAGCACGAATAAAATTAGACTCACTATTTAGTGTGGATAAATAAATTTGTGTTTGTGATGATTAGATTAGACTTTGTAATACATACTTTATTTTGGTAGGTGTATCCTCGCCGCCGCTCTCGGAGTCGGCAAACTCATCTGCTAGCTCCTTCCTCGCCCCCTTGCTGCGCTTTGCCTTATATTCTGAGTCAGACCTGCAAAAATATTTTAAAATTATGAAACAACAAATTCATAATATTAAGAGATAATTCGAACAATGAGAAAAATTTACTGCTGTTATTGAGATAAAAATATTTCAACTCCAACCTTTGAAAACTAAAAAAATAACTAAAGGAAAAGATCGTTTCCTAATTTGATCCAGCTGGGTCCAAACCTTGAAACATTAGAGATGGTGACACCATAAAAATCACTCGACTAGGGAGGTCATCAAAATAAATATACCTATGTTTATAAATAAATAAGTAAAAACAAAACTTACGAACATTATTTCAAGTGCACGGATCCTCGTGTTGGCAGGTGACTGGTGAGCTTATGCTGGTGGAACAGCTGGTCGAGCGCTAGGCGACGGGTGGGCAGACTTGTCTTGCAGAGCTGACGGAGCACCGGTGAACTTGTTGTGGTAGTGGACCAGCTGGTTGGCACTAGGTGAAGGATGAGGGGCAGACGGAGCACTCGCGACTAGATAGAGCAGACTCCCGCAGGGCTCTTTAAAACTAGTGGAAATAACGGTGTCGTAGAAATGATTTTTTGGTCGATTTACATCGCATTATAAGGGAATCGTTCCGGTACCTATCGTTCAGGTATCGCAAACCTTCATTTTCAATAAAAATTATTTTAAACAAATAAATTTCTATAAAATCGGTATTACTGAGGTAATAACCAGTATACGATTAAAAGTTTATTTTTATTATCAGTGAAAAATTAAAATGAAAAACAAAAAGTTTAAAATTGTAAGTTTATATTATTAATTTAATAATGAAGAAAAAAGACTACATACATAAGTATGAGTAATCAACTTATTCGTATAAAGTTTTACAAGTTCAATACTTATTTGGTGTTTCAAAATATTTTCCAGTACATATTGCAATAGTTCACAACCACTGAAAGAACCACGTCAACAAATTTTATTTTCCCATAGTTCTTCACTGAAAATCAAGTTTCATATTCATAATATTGTATTTTATTTCAATGTTAATTTGATATTCAAATGTCGACAAATTCAGTAAGGTTGTCTACACTTGATAAAATAATAATGTGGCTGTATTATTGTGTTTTAAGTGTATTTCATTAATAATGTCCTACATAATATTATAAAGCTAATTCGTAAATACTTTAAATATTCCTACTGTAAACAAAAATTTGAATAAACTTAAGTACACAATTTTCATATCGATTAGGTGTAGGTAGGTTTTTATTCCATTTCCTTAATTTGTCATCATATTTAGTTGAATTCCATTTCAATTAATCTTACTTTAATTTTCATACTTTTCGTTTATGTATCTTAGCTTATTTTTAGTTCATCGAATTTTAAAATAGTAAAATTGCATCAACCCTAACAATATTTTATATTTATAATCATAAAATGTGAAAGTAAGTTTGTTTGTTACGTTTTAACATCTTAAATTATCATAAAATTTTGAATACACGTTGTCAAGAGTATGTATTCCGGGTGGCCACTAGTATAAGCACTGGGTAAAAAAAAAAAAAAAAAAAAAAAAAAAAAACTGTGATTATAGGTTCGCTAATTGAAACAAAAACATGGTGCATCGTCACTCTTTATTACAGGCGAGCTGTAAATACAACAATATAGTCAAGTCAAGTGGCATAGCACTGGTAGCATAGTTAACTAACTCCAACGGGTTCGATTCCCGATTACTTCAGAATAAACCTAATTTTATAAAATTAAATGTATTATTCTAAATAGAGCGTGCCTGCCATATCGTTTTTATGCTTTTATCATTTCAAAAATCCCTTAACATTTTTTTACTACCTTTAAAGTCACCGGAAAAATATTATAATGAACTCGAACAAAGCAGTGTGATTTAACTAGTTCATATTATAAATCCATTCTCACGGTGGTAATTTGCTGACCAAACAGAATGTTACACTGTTGCAAAGACTAGAATGTATTAAGTCGTTGTATAGTCGATGCAATTTGTTCCTTAAATCAGATTATGATTAGATGCTATTTAAAAAGTCTACCTTTAATCAGCAGATGCACCGTGACGCAATAACCTTGCAATCGAAGTCATAGCAGCTATGCCGTCCGCGGGTGTGAGTGTGTACAGTGCAGTGCGGGTTTTACTAAGTATACTCTAAGTATTGGATAGATGGGTGACCATCCATCTCTCATTGGGTTCGTGATGAAACCTTGTTTTTTCTAAGTGTCGCCAACCATTTTTGTAAATCGGTAACCATTCTTAAAATATCGAGAATATTTTTATCAAAGCGTTATGTGATCATCGTTTCTAGGTGCCAACAGCCCATAGAGGATCCGCACGAGCAAACGGCCTAGAACGAGTTTCCTAAATTATGACAGTGATTATTTTACGATGTTCTTGATTCTAAGGTGTCACCACAGAATTACCAAATATTTTATCAATGCCTTTGTGATGGAACTTTGTTTCTAGGTGCCACCAGCCAATGGGCGACCGGCACGAGCAAACGGCCTAGAACGATGATTTCCTAATCTCTGGCAGTGATTACTAAACAAGTATTTTATCAAAGTCTTTGCGATGGAACTTCGTTTCTGGGTGCCACCAGCCAGTGGGCGACAGGCACGAGCAAACGGCCTAGAACGATGGTTTCCTGAACAACGACAGTGATTATCATACTATGTTTTTTATTCTAAAGGTGTCACCATAGGATTACCAAATATTTTATCAATGTCTTTGTGATGGATCGTCATTTCTAGGTGCCACCAGCCAGTGGGCGACAGGCACGAGCAAACGGCCTAGAACGATGGTTTCCTGAACAACGACAGTGATTACCAAATATTTTATGAATGCCTTTGTGATGGATCGTCATTTCTAGGTGCCACCAGCCCACAGGGTGACAGGCACGAGCAATCGGCCTAGATTGATGATTTCCTAAACTCTGACAGTGATTATTATACAATGATCTTGATCATATTGCGATGGAAATCTTTTCTGAGGTGCTACTACTAATGGGTGACCGGCACGAGCAAACGGCCTAGAACGATAGTTTTCATAGTGTTGTGATTTAAACTCGATTGAAGGTGCCACTCTCCAAATTTGGTCACTGACACGAGCAATCGGCTTAGAACAAAACAAATAGCTTCATAACGTCTGCTTCGGAGTGTAATCCAAAATAAGTCTCATAAATAAAAAATGTGTAGTGAATTCACCCGCATATGGGCATAGAACAAAACGAGAAACTTCATAACACCTGCTTCTGACTGTGAAGTGTTTGAAAATAAGTATAGTGAATTGAGCAGCATTAATCATTGGTAAGTTTTACACTTATTGATCTTTGCTAGTGGCAGACATAATTATTTACTTTTTTTTTTACCGTACTCTTGCTATGATTGACTGTAATGAACCCATCAAATACGCAACAACACTTCAGAAAAGTGATCGAGGTGATTATTGGGCAGTTTGGAACACTTCACGACAGAGATCGAACGGACGTGAGATCGCTGGAGTGAATTGTTCCAGAATGCCCAATAATCACCTACTGCTCCTATCGAAATGTAATGATATTTTCACGATTTATGATTTTATTACCGAATCAAACTAGCAACCCGTTTTGATTCCTTTGTTTACGCGGTTAGTACACCGACGCATTCGCATGCGGCGACGAAACAACGACAAAATTGTAAGTTGTAGGCAGCGTTTCGCATATGCTTATATCTCACTCTACTATTAGCGATATGAGATAGTCGCATCCTTGTCGTTCCTGTTCCGCAGATAACTGCGAAATGCGCGTTACACAGACGCAGACCTTTCGCAAATGGTGTTTCGTTTCGCAATGCGAATGCAAGCGTTCTGTCCGGGAGGACAGATTTTCGCACCATGGATGCCGAAAATATAGATTTGATGTTAAATTTTATTCGAAATTATCCCGAAATATATGCAGTTGGTCATCAGGATTACAAAAATGTCTTCGAAAAAGAAGTGGCATGGAAAAAAATTCAAGAAAACACGGGGGTAGATTTGATTGCTTACTGATTATTACTTATTTTTGTTTTAATTTTCCATAAAATAGTTTACAATTTGTGTTCTAACATTAAACGCCGCTATGTCTATTCGGATGGACGAAATCTACAATGACACCTCTTTGCGAAAAAACTGCAGTGTACTAGCGTTTCGCAAAGGTTTCGCTACCGCATTGGTTTCGCAGAGATTCGTCGCCGCATGCGAATGCGTCGGTGTTCTAACGCCGTTACAGGGGAATCTTCTACGACTCTGCAAAGCGATAATTCAGACTTTATTTTTCATTTATTTTCGACTTGTAGAGTGCAGGACACGAAAGATGACCACAAATGGGGCCCATTTTCGCATCATACATAACTCATGAAGAAAAGACTTAAGACAAAATAATATTTCATTTAAATATATGAAATATATATCTCTATACATATATGGAATATTATTTTGTCTTAAGTCTTTTCTTCTTGAGTTATGATGCGATGATGATCTTTCGTGTCCCGCACTATACTTTTACAAATAAGTACACTTTTCTTCATTTAGGAACATTAAAGTGCTTACTTGAATTTGATATTGTTTGAAAGCTGTAATAGTCAATTTGTGGACCTTTCTGTCAAATTTAGTGTATTTTTATTTTTTTATTTTATTTTATTTTTCTTTGGCACAGCTACAAGATACAAACCAAGCAGTACAAAAAAAATTAATAAACACAAAACAAAAGTGTAAATTTGTACCTCAATTACAACCATGCACAACATTCAAATATAGTTTTCATAAAAAATGCGGCTAACTAGGTAGTTCTAAATAATTCTAATACTACAAAATTAAATTTTGAAAAAAGCAGTAACAAAAATTATTAATCAAATCAAAGAAATTAATCTTCAATTTGTGAAAGTGCTCCAATGTTCTCTGGATCTTTTATTGTTTTTACAAATGTGTCAGGACTTTGGTAGAATATATCAAGCTGTTTACACAACAAATTATAAAGTCTACAGAAGCGCACAAGTGGGTTGTTGCGTGATACATTATTTCTTGTAAATGGCACCACAAACAAATGCTGCTTTCGATTAGACCTACTGGTGACCTTCAACGAAACATGGCTTAAAATATCAGTTTCCATTTTTGAATTAACTATTTTGTACAATGTTAGTAGGTCACTGATTTGACGTCTAACGTAAAGCGAGTCCAAATTAAATCGGTTAAGCCTATCAGAGTAAGTTAGGATTTTTTTTCTTAGCCCCAATTTTTTGTTTTCTCCCCCGCGATGCCCAAGTGTGATGAATTAAGTTTCTCATTCGGATGTGCTTTGTTGTATTTCTGAACTGCTCAGTACACTTCATCACGGCAACGGCTACTTCGCAGCTTAACAACAATCGCACGGGGCCTTTGTCCCATCTTATTAATCGCAGCTACACGAGTGGCTTTATGTATATCTTCGTCTGTAATCTTGGCTGAAACAACTTGTGCAATTTGCTTGACGACATTAATAACATTCTCAGACTTATATTCAGGAACTCCTTGAATTTCTAAGTTCGAGTCTCTCATATATTGTTCCATCATGTTCAGTCGATCAGAAAGATTATTAACAGTTTCGCGCAGCTGAATACATTCAGTTTTCAGGGCCTTGTTTTCACTAACAATAGCTTGCATATTATCCTTAAAATCTTCATACTGGTACATGAATTTTACTGAGTCTTGCAGCACGTCTAGTTGTGCTTTGATGGGATTAAGATTGCTCTCAAATAGGGATTTCAGTAAGGTAGCTCAGAACGCATAGCCGAGCACACTTCTCTCCTAACAATTTTAGATATATCATTACTTTCTGGAAACTCAAGCGTGGTCTCATTATTAGAGTGCTTATCTAGGCTCTCCGATTCAGATACATTGCTTGTAGGCTTGTGTCGCGATGGTCTTAATGTTACATTAGCATCTTGGGAGTTGCAGCCGTCTACATGAGGATTCAACGATGGTTTTGATAGATGACTTATTCCAGAAACAGCTCGTTGATGCGCCGGAGCGTTCGTACTATCCTTCTTTGGCTGTTTTGTACGACATTCTGGGCATTTCCAATTTAATTTGCATGGTGTACTCATATCTTGAAACTGCTTTAGTGTAATATTAGAACAAACCAAATCATATTTCTTTTGACAATGTAGGCACTCTAAAAATTCTTTATTCTGTATTGCACCTTGACATCTAGCACATATTTTATTGTTTTTTTAAGAGACATGATAACTATTGTGCAAAGATCGAAAAATAAAAATATAACAAAAAAAAATAATAATAAAAAAAAAAGTTCGAGGCGTAGGTTTGAACTTGCGTCCCTTGCACTTTGTTACTAGAGAGCGTCCGTAGAACCGTTGCGCCAGCCAGACGATACTTGTCCGGTCGAAATAGTTATATGCAATGTTGTACAGCTCAATGTCGTTCAAAGATTCGTGTGACAGACAATAACAAACGTATTCAATCAACAATAAATTATTGCAACGCAATAAATGAACACAGTTGACGTGCCGGAACAGTTGTACTTCACTTTATGTTGTCTTCTACAGTGTTATCCATCCAATCCACCACTGTATGGTATAGTTGAGCAATTGTAATGTAATTTAAAACACAGTTGCACTTCACTTTATGTTGACTTGTTTAGATCGAGAAGTAGTATTTTTCTTGCAGATTATTTTGACAAATAATTGAAGCGAATTGTCGTAGTAAAAATACACTTAATGAATTAAATACGACGGAGCACTTTGCGATAAGTGTTGACTTTTTCACAAACACCGCCAAAAAAAAAAAAAAGATATAATTTCTCATATTCGCCGTGTGCCAGTTGGAATAAAAAGGAATTGGATTTTCATACAAAAACACGCGAAATTTATCATTTCCCATTTCGAAACTTAACTCGTTTGAATGGAAAACCTTTAGTGTAGCCCTTATTTTTTTAGTAGCACATATTATAATGGTCTTTTTCACAATTTACCGATTTTGGGTATGAATTTACCGATTTTTTTGGCAAACCTACCGATTTCGCATTTTGACGTTCGATCGAGAGCACTGCGAACATCCCTAGCTAGCTCTGACGGCTGACGGTGACGGACGCGAATCGTGATTTTATTTTGTTTCGTCAGCTGTGAAAAAACGTTTTCCATCCTCCCTCCCTCAATTTTCAAATTATAATCGAATGAGCATATAATTTCTCTCTCAAATTACCTACTTATTTGTTTTTGTTCTAAGTGCAAAAGTCATTTTAAGTACGACATGCCCGTTGATCAGATACAATATTCCGAAAGGTACACCGATGACGTCTATGAATACAGGTAATTATTGTTTTTGTACTTATTTAATCTCCTTGGAATACGTAATAATTCGTTATCAAGACTTAAAGCTTGCCTAACGACTCATCTTTTGCTATAAAAACATTTGGAAACACTTTATACAGGGTTATTTGTAAAACACCAACAACCTCGCAGGAGTAAATTACTAACATCATGAAGAACAACATAAGTATATTGTTCTACGACTTTTCCGAAAACAAACAAAAAAAAAAATAGACTTTCCATACAAATGTCCAAACAGCTGATCGAGTTTTGTATGAAAAGTCGGAATATTTTGTCTGTTTTTGGAAAAGTTGTAAAACAAATGTTGTTTATGATGTTAGTAATCTACTCCTGAGAGGTTGCTGTGTTGTTGTTTTACAAATAACCCTGTATAGATACTAACATTCAACACAAGTTTTCCACACTATTCACACATTTGTGAAGGTTTCAAAACTTTAAACTAACCAAATGTTTATAAAATAATTTCAGACATGTCATTCTACCTCCTGACATCGCACGGCTGGTGCCTAAATCTCATCTTATGACAGAGACGGAGTGGAGAAACCTCGGGGTGCAGCAAAGCCCCGGGTGGCTGCATTTCATGGTCCACAACCCGGAACCGCATGTTCTACTATTCCGGAGAAAGCGAACGGACATACCGACCGTCAATGGTCTAGATGTGAAGAGTGGGTCGACTATACAAGTAGGATCAAAGTGAGACTAGTAAATATTTAAACTGGCCCTGATTTTGTAACTTTCTTGCTATCAACTCTGACAGAAATCGCAGTTACATTGCTGCTTTAGCATGAACCAATGTGACAACTATCTTACTTAGAGCAGCAATGTAACTGCGCTTTCGATTGATTTCAATCGAGAATTGTTAGCAACAGTCTTACATAATTAAGGGACCGATATAGGCCTTAATACATGCATATAATTCTAGGTGATGTAATTTCTTGTTTCTATTTTGAGATATCATTATTGAGTTAACAATATAGTTATATGACTTGTGGCAGTGATTTTGTAAATACCTAATACATAGATGCTTACCAAAAGTTAGGAAAAGTTGTATGCATGCATTAAAGTAAATTTTATATGTAAGAGTGAACAGGACAGTATTTGTTTTGAGTAATGCTGCCAATATCATCAAGAAATACTAATCATTGAGAAACTTACAGAATTCTAATCTTAAATAGCAAAAATTGTCTTCCATAGAATTACATACAAACTGTGTAAGTGCTCACTGTCTGTAGCAAGCATGAACTTGAACTTAGTTTATGGTCTTTATTTATAGAGAGCTTAAACATACAGGATGCGTTCCGGTTCTGGACATCAGATCTGCTAGGTGATCGCGTAAATTCAATCGTATTCATTTGACAGTTCATATTGTATCATAATATATGTCATCCTATACAAATTGCAGCCGATGGAATACGATATGAAATGTCAAATGAATATGATTACCTTAGGCAATCGTACCTCTGATCGCAGATCGTTGCAAGCTATGCAATGTAAAGTCTTGCATTGAATTTTTTAGATTTAAGGCATTCACAATGCTATTTTTATATTAAGATAATTTATATATTAGAAAAAAATACTAGAAAAACTCGACTCACCCCTTGTAGCAGCTCAGATGAGATTCGAACCCGCACCCTTGGAGTTCCGGCCCAATGCACAGTCTTGCATGTTATGCAAGTCGTTTCTAAAACTTGTTCAGTGACCCAAAATTGGAAGAACAAACACGTCAAAGTTCATATCGATATATCTTCTTCTTCTTCTTCTTGTCGGTGCAGGCGGTTTCCGCAACTCGACATCTATTGCGCCTATTTTGCGTCGGAGGATGTATGGCCGGATCATTCCAGCCAGCCCAGCTCAGCCAGGAACGCTCCAAGGGCTTTCACGTTCGTGATCGCTTCCTGGACGCTGCCCGGCGAGCCGAGGTACCTCGCCCGGTAAGGGGCCACCCCTCTGCATTCCAGCAGGACGTGGGCGGCTGTTTCTTCTTCCTCCATGCATCCTCTGCATAGGGGACTGTCCGTGACACCTAAGTTGAAAAGATGTCTGTTAAATTGTCCATGACCAGTAATAGCACCTGTTACCAGGCGAAGTTGCGGTCTGCACAGTTGTATCAGGGACCTGGATAGACGAGCGTCCACGCGCGGCAGTGCGAGTTTCGCCTGTCTACACGAGTCCAGCGAGCTCCAGTTCTGTTGGTGTAGTTCTATGGTGCGTTCACGGATCTTACTTGCAAACCAGCTGGTCGGGATAGGCACGATCGGCTCTGGGCCACCAGGCGTCGAACCAGATGCGCGTCTGGCCAGTTCGTCGGCTGCATCGTTACCCCGTGATCCACTGTGACCTTTGATCCATTGGATAGTAATAGTATTAAGTGCACCTACTGTATTTAGGGCGTGGTGACACTCAAGTAAAAGGCTCGATGTGATGCGACTGCCCTGGAGAGCCTGTAGAACGGATTTGCTGTCAGAGAGAATTAAGATGTCGCGGTCTTTTACCTCCCTTGTTTCGATTGCCCGAGCCGCCATTATTATGCCCACGCACTCGGCCTGAAAGACCGTGTTGTATGAGCTTAACGGGGATGCAATTTGTATGTTGAGGTCCTCTGAGAAAACACCCGACCCTGTGCCCGATGAGGTCTTGGAGCCGTCAGTGTAAATCAGGAGAGCCTTGTGTCTTTTCTTGGGGCTGATGTCGTCTATCAGGTGTATTCTGTATTTTTTGTCAAAAATGAAGGTTGGCTTAACTTTGTCGCATGGAGCTTCAATGAGAGGTGTGTGCAGCCAGTCCTCCAGTAGTCCACTGAGATGTTTTACCCTCTCGAATTTTAATGATCCCAGTTGTTTTAGTCTTAAAGCTGTTTTGGCTGCCTCCTGTTGAATGTGGAGGTGCAGTGGTGTTAGGTTCAGCATTACCTCTAGAGCAGCTGTGGGAGCTGTACTCATGCATCCAGTAAGGGCGCAGCAGGCCTGACGTTGTAGTCCCTGAAGCTTTTTGGCTCCAGTGGTTTGGGCGGCTTTTGGCCACCATACTACAGATCCATAGCTTACCAGGGGTTTTATGATCGTGTTGTATAGCCAGAGGAAAAGTTTGGGAGCTAGGCCCCAACGCTTACCAATCATCTTCCGGCACTGCCATAAAATGACGCTGGCGGACTGCGTTTTATATTCCAAGTGGCTATTCCAATTAAGTTTGTTGTCCAGGATTATACCTAGGTACTTTACCTCGTTAGAGAGTTGTAGTGTAGTTCCAAACAGTTTCGGCAGACTGAAGTCGCCCACCTGGCGTTTGTTTGTAAACATTACCATTTCCGTTTTCGTAGGGTTGACGGTCAGGTCGTGTCTTTGGCACCATTCCTCAACCTTCTTCAGGGCTGCTTGCATGGTGTTACAGGTTATGCCAGCCTGGTTACCTATACTTAGTATGGTAATGTCGTCCGCATATCCTATAGTGTAAAAATAGTTAGAGTTAAGATGGGAGATCAGGTCGTTTACCACCAGGTTCCATAGAAGTGGAGAGAGCACACCTCCTTGGGGACATCCTCTCGCCACCAGGGCCCTTTGGCCGACGGCCCCTGACACCTGTACCGTTCTGTTGCGTAGCATATTCACGATCCAGTCTACGAGTTGTTTATCAACACCGTGTCTCACTAGTGCTGCCTCAATACTGGTGAATGTAGTTTTGTCGAAGGCTCCCTCTATATCGATGAAGGTGCCCAGACAAATAAGTTTGTTTTGGATAGCCTCCTCTATCTTACCGACTAATTGATGAAGGGCTGATTCAGTGGATTTCCCAGCGCTGTAAGCATGCTGATGTTTATGTAGTGGGAGTTTCGCCAATGCTCCACTTCGTAGTAGACATGCGCAAATCATGTCCCCGATTGGATTGAACATGGAAAGGTTCCATTTCATAGAGGAACTATGTCCGGGAAACATGTTCGCGGAACTATCTAGTTCACCTGTTGCACATACCTTTTTTATATTTAATTAAAACAGAACAGCCCCCTGCTCAAATGGCCATATTCTACTAAAATTAACGCTAATAGATTAGAACTACAATGTATGGGAATGACATAGCTCCTGTCAATCCCATTCATCGTCATTCTGTTCTACTAGCGTTAATTTTAGTAGAGAATAGCCAACAGGTGTCCAATCACATCACAGTTCCTAGGTTCTTTCGGAAATGTAGTTTTGATTCTTAGAATAATTTCAACACATTTGGCTAAAATTAACCACTCTTGGTCGGTTCGCTCGCTTCGAACCTTTGCCATAAGAATAAATATTTATTCATATGCCTTTGCATTGAATCGATCCTTATTTCGACGTAACCAAAATTCATCATAATTTTTTAGGAGCAACGTGGAGGAACGATGGACCTATTTAGCTAGGCGTGACGGACCGGACCGATATCGTTCCAGTATGGGACATAGTTCCTGGAACTATTTCGGTCCGGAACTACACATGTCTACTTCGTAGATACCACTCACACACCCTTTCCAGAGTTTTTAGCAGGAAGGTTGTGAGGCTGATCGGTCTGAAAGCCTTCGGATTAGTGTAGTCGGGTTTACCTGGTTTAGGTATAAACACTACCTTGACTTCCCTCCATAGGTGCGGGGTGTAGCGATGCGCCAGACAGGCTTGTAGTAGCGATCAGTCGATATATCAATGTGATCTTTGCAGTGCTCTGTGATAGGATGACCAGAACGGATGCTGTGTGTGTGTTTGAGCTCTGTTAACTGTCAGCGTTGTATCCCGCGACATTCACCAGATCGTCGGTCCAACTTGTTGAGGGCCTACCCACAGAGCGTCGTCGTAGTCTTCATTATTACTTGCATAATAATAAATCTAAACCTCAGCTGTCCTTTTCACTCTTAAAAAATAGGAGCATAGCTTTTTACTCGTGTTAAAAAGCATTGACATGCTTAGAGTCTGGCCAACGAAAGATGAGATTGAAATGGCGGCGCCACTTTCCCTGTTAAATTAACGTTTAACAGTTAAGTTATTGGAAACTGAACCTTAAAGGCACAAAATTAGTCGCATTTCCAACAGTCTCATCTTACGTTGACCAAACTCTAGCATTATCTAAATGCCTTAAAGTTATAATGAATATGTGATAAGATAATACGATTTATAAGTTATTTTTATATATTTGTTTCGTTTGAAGCTGCTGACTGAAATTTAATGATTCCTCAAAGCTTATGCTATGTTGATGTAATATTGACTGTGCCTTTATACGGGAACCTGAATTGTTAACTATAGAGATAACTATATGTTACTAATATACCAAATGCAATTACAATTATTTCTTTTTCTAGTAATCGTATTTCCTATTTTTTTCTATGAAAGCTGAGAATTCAGAATTTGTATATATAGGAATTATCATGCGTAGGCAGCCCAAGAACATCTGTTTGGTAGTTTGTTGCATTAGCAAAAAGATACCGTAGTATACATACCGTAGCCGCATCAAACAGGTGTAGGGATATACTGTACTGGTTGATGCGCCGGTTTTGATTTTGACGCAGATCGTCATTTTCGCAAATGGTCATCTCGAAAAATTTGGTCACTTTCGCAGAATGTCATTTTCGCAAATGGTCACTTTCGCAGAATGTAATTTTCGCAACTGGTCACTTTCGCAAAACGTCACTTTCGCAGAATGTTATTCACAATTTTTTCTCAAACTCACAGTTTTGGGAAAAAAAAATTATAGCGGAAACGTAAATAATTCTACATCAACAAAATACACTTTAACGTACTGTGCAGTTGCTCCAATAACTTTTTTTCAAGAAAGATAATTGTACTAAAGATAATGATGAAAAAACAACGAAAAACATCGAAAAAGTGCAGAAGTGTGGTTATTTTCCATATTCTTTCTTTACACGTAAAGAAAAAGACAGAGACAAATGATTTCGCATATCGGTTTTAGGCCTACTTACTAGTACTGTCGGGCGTCGCGTTCGGTGCCGTTTTTGCATATTCACGTAAGGCCACAAATTGCAAATAAATAAAAAACGAAATCAGATTTATGATAACTATCTTAGCTAAGAGATTGCTGCGAGTACCCCGCGGTGGAACTTTGCGTACCCCTGGGGGTACGCGTACCACTAATTGGGAAACGCTGAGCTAGTGGGAACAAAACTAGTGATTTTGATCCCTAATCAGACCTTTTTTCTCATTAGTCCTACAATTTAAAACTTTGTGATAGCAATAATGAGAAAAACAGTTTCATTAGTTCTACTGCTAGAACTAGTGGGAACAAAATGATTGATACAGCTCGCGCAACATAACTTGACTCGATTTTTAGTACCACGTGACCTGCGCACTACAATTCTTGTACTGAAAATTACTACTGTGCAAGCTTCATTGTCTACGGTTTGGTTCAAGTTGTACATAGATTTCACATAAATTCCTACTATACTTAGTCTGTTTATCCGTACCAGCCTTTTGACTGTTGTTGTCTTACATCTTTTAAATCGTTATTTAAAAATGTGTCTTATTAAATCAAATTGTCAATAGTGATTTGTAATTTCCTTCGTAATCTCTTGTGTGGAAAACCATTTTTTGTATTTTATTGATTTTTCCAGTAAAGAGTTGGGTGAAGTTTGTTTAGGTACCAAATAAGACAAGTAGTCTGTTTATGACTAGAAATAACCGGCGTCAGTGAGGCTAGACCGCAACCTACGTAGATGCTTGCAACTTTAAGTACGATAAGAAAAGGTCGATGGCGCAGTGGCTTAGCGCCTGGCCCAGCGATTGCGGAGGCTAAGCAACTTTAGCAAGGGTCGGTCATGGGATGGGTGACCAATTTTTTTTTATCACGAGCTCCGTGCTTTCGAAGGCACGTTATTAAGCCGTTGGTCCTGGGTGCTTTTTCAGTCGTTAATACCCATCAATCCGCACTGGGCCCGAGTGGTTGGTTATGGTCCATCTTCCATATCCACCCTAACGGACGGCCTGTGCCCCAGCCGTGGGGTGTTTCAGAAATGGTGATACCTAGTGCTCTATAGTACTTTCGGAGATATATTCACGTTTGAGAAAAGTCATGGTAGGAATTGAATAGTGGGTACACTGTACAAACCCCAATCTCATGATTTTAATGTATCTTGTTCTAGTTTCCAACAGTTTGTGATTGAGATAATCATAATATAGGGTAGTATCTATCTACCTATCGGCTATCTATGTAGGTAAGTTGATAATGAAACAATTTGATACTATGCTTGAATGTTTATTTGGATTTTATTAACTTCTAAAACATTATAAACACAGTAAAATAATCAAATAAATGCGGAAGTAGTATATATTTTATAAAGTTGCCAATATTAAAAATAATGAATTTCGAAACAAAACTACACATTCTACTCATTAAACAAGTAAAATAAAATTATTAACAATATATTATATTAGTGTAAATTTAATTAACTTTTCTTCGTAAAATAATAATTGTGCTTCTTTTCTTATATACTATATTAGCCAAATTAATAATAAAAATATTAAGTAGGGTCGCGAGTTGTACCAAATTTCGGTGTTGCCAATAAAAATTAAAAATTAATAGAAAATATAAACCAAATTCCAGCACACCTCGGCGACACAAATAAAAAATATAAAAACCATGATATGGTTAAATCGGAAGTCCTTAAATGTAAGGTTAGCGTCAACAGATTACTTAACATTCGTATAAAAGTCATCTCTCCAATATATTCTTATCTAAAAAAGGTAGGCAGCGTCTTACCTGTAGACACACTTATACAAATCGTCGAAATATATGAACGGGACATTAAAACTCGTCACATCCACCATTAACCTAAGTATAAACGTGTCGTCATGCCATTTGTAATACTTAGTGAAAAATGTTTGGTTAAATTGTTTTATAGTCGCTAAGAAGAACCCTATTTCGACAGTCCGAAACATTTCAACCGAAGGAACCAACTATGCGCAAAAGCAGCTCGATTAGTCATATGTTTTTTCTAACGATACATTTTTTTCATAACGCGATAATATGTAAATACACAAACATGCATATAAATAACATGCTTGATATCGATTTCGCTACGACTACTAACTACATCAGAAACTGTTTAACTACAGCCATAATAAATGGCATACATTGTATGTTGAAGACTGGATAGGTATATCTAAGTATAACAGATTCCACTAAAACGTAGGCCCCCGTCCTTTTGTATTCTTGATATATTTGCATTAAAAGTCTCAAAACAGGGTTTAAAGCTAACATTGCTATTTAAAGCTTCGGCTGTAAGTCTGTCTTTTTCATGACAAAATGACGTTTGTGTGATATACATCGCTCCAAATACCATAACCATTCCCAATTAATACAATAGAAAAGCAGCAATGGATCGAAAACGTCATTTCCTCACTGGCAGACTAGTTTTTTTTATATTTCGCCCGGTCTTTGGATTTCAACTTAACCAATGACTGACTTGCGTTTTTATCGTGTTATATTTATACACGTGCCAGCTTATACACAGCGTAAAAATGATATGGAAATTTACAAGAAGTGATATGATAGTTATAATGGAGATTGTACTAATAGATATGTACTTAAAATAAGTGTTAGTATCGACAAATATCAAGTATAATTTGGTACAGGTTTTATTTTAAATATAAATGCTTGTTAGCTGTCTTTTTCGTTGGATATTTTCGTTCTGGCAACACTGTCGAGGTTGCCGCTGTTAAAATAGTATATTCAGTGTTGCTCGCAAGAAAAATAGAAAGAGTAAAGAATGTAGGACGACTCAATCACGATACGTACTGCAACAATTGGCCTTATTTATACAATAAGCGTTGCATACGATAATCGTCTTCAAATTGGGAGCTATCATGAACTAAATCCAGTTTCAAACGGTTAGTTCTATTTAGCCTATTCCTTCAGACTCCTATAAAATGGACCCAAAACCAGGGGTGTCGTAATAGAAGCCTGTATGGAGTCTGGATGTAAAAATACTGTGAATGGAATGTTAGAATGCTTTTGTATAATAAGGTTTATACAGTGCAGGTAATGTTAGTGACGAGTCGAAAATTAGTAGACAGTTGTAACAGGCACAGAGTCACTATAATTAATTATAAAACTATTAATACTGATCACATCGAGCTACTACCGTGTAGTGGCGACAGTGAACAGTAAAAGAAATGACTTTGTGTCTGTTAGGCTGTAAAGCGTAATTCCTTATCCGTCGACAGTGTTGCTAGAGGGAATATTTGTGGTTTGTAACGTGGCAACACTGGCAGCACCGAGGCGATGTCTACTCGTCGGCGGGCTTGCCGTTGGTGTACTGCGGCGGCGCGTTGCTGGGTTGGTCTTCTGTCATCACTGACACTAACTCTTCGACGGCACGGCCTAGGTCATCTGGAATAAAGAAAAATAATAGTTCAAAATCCTGATTAGATACTTAAAAGCCTAGCTAGAGCACACAAAATCTAGTTGCAGTTGGAGTGCTTTTCATTTCAGGGCTTTCTCGCAGAGCGTCTAAAGTCTGTCCATCCTTACTTGTCTTATTTAGTAAACAGTTTTTGACAGTTGTCATATGTCTTTTAAACTTAAATCATTATTTAAAAATATGTTAGTAACATTATGAAATTGTTGTTAATTTATTAACAATTTATTTCGTAATCTATGTGTGGAAAACCATTTTTTGTATTTTATAAATGATTATTTCAATAAAGAGTTGGGTGAAGATTGTTTACCATGTAAGACAAGTAAGGATGGACAGACTTTACTACGCAAACTACCAGTCCTAAGTATAAATGTCTCGATCGCAAAATTCGCGATGATGGAGTGGTCGTTTAAAAAAATATAGATTTCCTTGGTAGAATGGTAGGGAAGTTTTCTCTTAAAGGACTCCTTTTAGCTCGTAGATGTCAACTTGTGAGATTGTTTCCGATCAAAAATTGGGAGAATATAGGGCCCATTACTGTAGTTTCCCACCTTTTTCCACCACTGAGGGATACCGAGAAAAAAAGTTTTTTTCCTATTCATTTCTTCCCGATATTCGCCCATTGGTGGACAACGGGAATAGACTGTCGTCCATACTTTATTTCCCAATATCCACCAGTCAGTGGTGGACAAACAGAGGGGGACAATGGGATAGGCCAAATATAGGATCTCAGTACAATTTCTAAAATTCACAACAATTTTTACACTAGGTACTAACAATTTTGGCTATAAATACTTTACCTCAAGGTATGCGTCCTGTTGTTAAGAATGCAAAAACAGAAAAAAAAAAACACCAGATTAAAATCGAGCCTCAGACGCCGATCATGCTAAACTCATGCACACGAAACGTGAAAAAAAAAACAACTACAAAACGTGACGACACTCTGCATGTACATAAAACACTGCATATAAAGGTGTCCAAAATGTACAGGTGCAATTAAAACTGCTGCATGTTAAAGAAACTGAAACGAAATAACTAAAAAAGACAACAAAGCCACACTAACAGTTTTCTGAATCGCAATTTACCTATTTAAGAATTTATGTAAAATATTAATAGGAGATACCTTTTTTATTTTACAAAAAGTACTTATTATAAGAAAAGAATCTGATCACACATTCTTATAAGCGACTTAGTTATTTATACTTCACTGCTTAATTACATGGTTAACCGTTTAAAGATAACAAAATGAATTTTCTCTATTTCTGTATTGCCGATTTTTATTTTAGCTAGCAATTTATAACTATCAATAAAAATGTAATTTTATAAG
The DNA here is from genome assembly GCA_943789525.1 of Agriphila geniculea. Lineage (NCBI taxonomy): Eukaryota > Metazoa > Arthropoda > Insecta > Lepidoptera > Crambidae > Agriphila > Agriphila geniculea. The sequence goes on along the minus strand of OX038890.1, from coordinate 1,205,847 downwards.
CTATAATAACGATAATTGATAAAATCGTCATTTTGACAGGTCAGAAATGGGCATCTTTCTTTCAAATTGAACTGTACAGCTTGACCATAAAGAGTTGAAATTAAATAAAATGGAACTAAACATTTTCAGTACTAAAATATGTACTCAGTGTTGCCAAATTATTCATGATTTTGACGTATTTACATAGAAAGTGGCGTCCTCAATTTATGTCAACTCTTTATGGTCAAGCTATAAAACTAGTTGTGGCAATTGCGATCCAGTGTTGACCGTGTACCTGCGCAGTGCATGAGCGAGTGCAGCGCGTGCGGCGGCGGCGGCGGCCGCGCCTCCCACTCCGCGCCCCCCTCGCGCGCCTCCCACCGCCCCCCGCCGTCTGCCGCCCGACACATACCACTAAGTTAGTTAAATAGTTGAGGACCTAGGTGACGCCTTGAGGGAGTCTTATACCCCAATACAGTTAGTTAAACAGTAGAAGACCTAGGTGACGCCTTGAGGGAGTCTTGTACCCTAACACATGATAGTTAAACAGTAGAGGACCTAGGTGACGCCTTGAGGGAGCCTTGTAACATAACACATGTTAGTTAAACAGTGACGCTTTGAGGGAGTCTTGTACTCTTAACACAATTATGTTAGTTAAACAGTACAGGACCTAGGTGATGCCTTGAGGGAGTCTAATACCTCAACATATATTATTATGTTAATTAAACAGTACCGGACCTAGGTGACGTCTTGAGGGATTCTTGTACTTGTAACATATGTTGGTTAAATAGTTGGGGACCTAGGTGACGCCTTGAGGGAGTCTTCTACCCCAATACAGTTAAACAGTATCGGACCTAGGTGACGCCTTGAGGGAGTCTTGTACCCCAATACAGTTAGTTAAACAGTAGACGACCTAGGCGACGCCTTGAGGGAGTCTAGTACCTCAACAAATAATTATTATGTTAATTAAACAGTATCGGATTTAGGTGACGCCTTGAGGGAGTCTTGTACCCAAATACGGTTAGCTAAATAGTTGAGGACCTAGGTGACGTCTTGAGGGAGTCTGGTACCCTAACACATGTTACTTAAAGATTAGAGGATCTAGGCGACGCCTTGAGGGAGTCTTGTGCCCCAGTACAGTTAGTTAAATAGTTGAGGACCTAGCGACGCCTTGAGGGAGTCTTGTGCCCCAATACAGTTAGTTAAATAGTTGAGGACCTAGGCGAACGCCTTGAGGGAGTCTTGTACTATAATAAATGTTAGTTAAATAGTTGAGGATGCAGGCGAAGCCTTGAGGGAGTTCTGCACTCCAACACATACATATGTTAGTTAAACAGTATCGGACCTAGAGCGGTACTTTGGGGAACGCGGTGAATTATTTAGTATAGAACGCCTTAAATAATCCTAAATGAATCGTAAGTGAATCTACGAAAATAAGTATCGATACACTTCTTTTTGGTGGTATTCAGCTTGAGGTATTTTTGAGACTTAAACAGTTGCTGAATTATGAAGCTCCTTAAGACACTCCTTCTATTATTGATCGTCCATAAAAACCTATAAAGTTAGGAGTACCAAATGAATACTCCTCAGTCAGTGATTGAGTATTGTAGTGTTCAAATTGTTTAAAACTATGGTGGTTTTGACGCAAATTGTCATTTTCGCAAATGGTCATTGCGAAAAATTTGGTTATTTTCGCAAATGGTCACTTTCGCAGAATGTCATTTTCGGAACAGGGGCCCTACCGCCTAACTCAAAGCTTTAGCCAGAGCGATAGCTAGACTATATCCATCCTTGTCATATCATAACACGATGAGAAGGACGGACAGTGCACTGACGTCATAAATCAAAGCCAGAGTCAAAGCGAGAGAGTTAGGCGGTCCGGCGGGCTGATTATCTAATTAGAAACCACCTAGCGACTGGTTGCAGTTCATAGATGATAGTGATCCATTGCTACTTCTTTTTGGATTAAAAAAAAACATACCAAAGAAAAGTAGCAATGTATGTGGGATGAAACCGGTCGCTAAATAGTTTCTTTTTAGATAATCAGGGTGCGGGGGCTGGTCACTTTCGCAAAAGGTCACTTTTGCAGAATGTCATTCACAATTTTTTCTCAAACTCGCAATTTTGGAAAAGAAAAGGAAAAAGCTTGTGAATGACATTCCGCGAAAGTGACCAGTTGCGAAAATGACATTCTGCGAAAGTGACCTTTTGCGAAAATGACATTCTGCGAAAGTGACCTTTTGCGAAAATGACATTCTGCGAAAGTGACCTTTTGCGAAAATTACATTCTGCGAAAGTGACCAAATTTTTCGCGATGACCGTTTGCGAAAATGACGATCTGCGTCAAAACCACTATGGTAATGGGTTATTAATAATAAGTAATAGTGGTATACTGACTGGTGTGTGTGTCGTGGTAGAGGCCGTTGTGCATCTTGGCGGGCGAGTCGGTGGCCAGCTGCGACGCCGTCACCGAGCGCGTCTGCAGCGTGCCGCGCGCCGCCGGCGACCCCGCGCCCGGCTGGGGGGTATGCACGTTATACCATGCTCCAACAAAACAAGCTCTTCAGAATTTAATGAAGAATAGTTATTTCGTTGTAATAATTTTTCCTTGATTAGCGGCACCAGTGAACACCATGCGCCTTTAAGAGGAGAGGGAATTTCCACAACCATAAAATAGTAATGGGACTACGAGAAACAGTTCTCCTTTGTCCCGAACCCCTAGATTGTGAAAGGGGAGTTTGATTCCTATTGCCGTTTCTGCTTCAGCTTGGGCAAAAATGCTTTTATATGTCTCACATAAGTTCGATTATTTTATAGAATTTTTTCGTCGAGCTTTTCGAAATTTTTCGAAAAAAAAAACACATTTGAACTCTATATCATAAAATGTCAAAAAATTTCACAAACGAGATCTACAGTTCACAGAGCCACTAGTGATATGGGTGCAGGTTACCTCGTCGAGCAGGCGGCGCAGGCGCTGCAGCTGCGCCTCGAGCTGCCGGTTGTGCTCCTCGAGGATCTGCATGCGCGCCTCGAGGCGCCCCTTGTGCTGCCGCAGCAGCCGCGCCTCCGCCATCATGTCCTATCAATGTCAAGTCATTTGTCAATACAGAGCGCTTACAGGTGCAGTATCGCGCCTCGGGTACAGTATTTCTTTTAGGTACCTACTAACCCAAGTACGCCTCTCAAGTAGCCCTAGGGCCTAATCACGTTGTCCGCCATCTTTGTCCACCACTGGTGGATATCGGGAAATAAAATATAGACCGTCTATTACCGTTGTTCACCACTGGGGGATTTCGGGAAGAAATGTAAAAAATACAATTTTTCCTGATATCCTCCAGTGGTGGACAAAAATGGGGGACAACGGGAATACGCCAGCCCTAGTGCCCCTAGTGAGAAAAATATGTAAGTAGGCGTAAGCCCGAACCCGAACCTCATAACTACCCTCCTACAGAATTTTATAGTAAGTAGGTGCGTGACAGAGCAGTCTCCTCTTTCTTCCTCCTACACGTACGTCTATCGCCGCTTTCCTTCCCCTCCCCACGTCTATCACCACCCAAGGTGCGGTACAACGCTACCGGTCAAACTATAGTGATAAAGATGACTTTTGCCATACCGGTACAAGGTTGAAAGTACTATTTATAATTTAAGAACTATGTAACACTAAGGCCCTCCGCACACGGATCATAAGCGTAATTATCTTGTAAGCTTATCGTCAAGACGCAACAAGTACGAGACGAGCAGAGTTCTACATACGAATCATGGCGTAGACGTAGATATTATTGCAGAATATAAACTAGAGCTTCAAGTTGACGGAAATTTATCACCAAACGTTTAGAAACTATCTTCTTTGGTTGCTTTTTTGAGCCAGTACGCTACGACTATCGTATTGACAACATGTACTTGCTCGTATTGCTCTCATTCGACGCGCGTATCACGATACGCTTACGCTACATGCCGTATGCCTATCTCTAAGCTAAATTGCACCTTACATGTATCAGCAATAAAGCTCATACCTGGTCAACGGGAGCGCCGGGCCTGTCGCCCACGCTGAGCTCCTCGGGGGTGGAGCCCGGCGTCGACTTGGCCTTCAGCCGCTCGTACTCCGCCTGTAGACTGGCGTTCTCTTCCTCCAGTTCCCTGAAGAATAACAACAAGGGTTGGATAAGTAGGTATCAATTTATATAGCTAAACTACAAAAAAAGTTAAAATGGTGGGTGGGGTGTGTGATATGGTAGTATAACCACGTATAACGTTATCGTCACGTTCTTAAGTGACGTGATAATATGAAAAATAACAACTGTTCGTATCCTTCCTTAGTATGCGTAAGCGGTATACATCTCTGGTGCGCAGGGTTCGCGCCAGCACTAACAGCATTCTCAAAGCATTTTCGAATCGTTTTGACTGTCACTATATGAATCATGGCTGGTATGGTTCATGTAGTGACTAGGTACATAATGGGGAATGTCCGAAAAAAATCATTTGATTTTTGGCTGAATATTTTTTCATAAGTAGGAATAAGCACCCTTAGTAATAGAAAAAAAAATTCAGAATATTCGGTTGCGTGAAAATATTTAAAAAAATTAAAGTCTTCGACTTCACAAATGTAATAAAGTAACAGCAGAATGGAGATTATACCTTTGCCAACACCTGCCACTATGATAACAAGAATAAAAAAAAAAGTTTTGACATTTTGTGTTGAATTTTTTTTTTAATACCATGTTGTGTTTGTGGCAGGTGTTGGCAAAGGTATAATCTCCATTCTGCTGTTACTTTCCTATATTAGTGAAGTCGAAGAGACTTTAATTTTTTTCACACAACCGAAAATTCTGATTTTTTTTTCCTATTACTAAGGGAGCTTATTCCTACCTATAGAAAAATATTCAGCCAATTTGATTTTTTTCGGACATTCCCCATTAGAAAATGAATAGGACACAATAATTAATTTAATGAATTGAATTGAATATAATAATTTGTACTAACCTAGCTTTAAATCATACTGTTACTAACCATAATGATACTCTGTTTCTCGAGTAAATAAATAAATAAAATTAAATTTCGAACGTACTTTAGAATAAATATTAGTACAAAAGATGTAATAATGTTAGGAATAGATGAAGATTCCACCCATGAGTGTCTTTCATTCTGGTCGTCATCTTAAATCCGTCGCAGTGAGTTTCTGGTCGAGGAGTATAAAGGATAGGGACTGTAATCTAAGATATTAACTAATAAACAATGCGACTGTTCGGCAAAGATCTAATTTCGATACACACACACTTTTCTCTCTTGACAGAAGTAAAAAACAAAATAAAAAAGTAAATAGACAAGATAGAGTAGAGATATAAAACCTATACAACAACATTAAGCTACCTACAATCCACCACAAGAAGGCTAACTTTTTATAAAGATAGATATAAATGAACAAAGCAAGTCTTATAATATAGTGGTCCTCCGAGCCGGATCTAAAGTCTAAAGTCTGTTCGCTGACAGTTGATAAATATTATAAATAATGTCTCGGAATAATGTTTGTTGCTTATTTATCGCAATCTATATGACGAATGTCGTTTATCGCTGCAAATATTGAGTTTTGTGGTACGAAGCATGCAGCTGTTGTCAAGCGTAGGCAATTTATTTCTACTATGGCGTATGGCTGTCGGCGTCCCGGGGCACGGGTCTCAAGAGCGGGCCGTAAATTGTAATGATTTAAAATGCTCTGATTTTCGGTGTAGGTATTCCTTTCCTGTTGTCCTCATAGACCGTGTCGACATTGCTAAAATCTTGCTTAATCAATAGTTGTAAATGTTTCTAATAAGAAACTAAATATTAAATCATTAAATTTCTTCGACACAATTCGACAGTCATAAAAAAGAGAGAGAATACGGAAACAATGAAAAGTATTATTAATCATTTTATCCAATTACTTCCGCTGTCACCCTTAACGAAGACACGCAAGCCTACCGCCTAGCTCAAATTGCTTGCAAATTGCTAAAGTTAATGATGACAAAGCACAGTCTGTCCTTGTCATTGCGATATGACAAGGATGGACAGTGCATTGCTATCGCTATAGCTTTAATATAGGCGGTAGGGCCCCTGGTCTACGGGGGAAAACGGGAATACGGCCTATTCCCGTTGTCCTCCACTTTTGTCCCCCACTGGGGATCCGGGCTATTCCCGTTACCCCCCACTTTTTTCCCACTGGGGGATATCAGGGAACAAAGTTTGTTCCCCATACTTTTTTCCCGATATCCCCAGTAGGGAACGACGGGAATAGGCCGGGAATACAGATGATTTTTGACCGCGAACAGACTTAATAAGGATTCAACTATTTTGTGTAAAGTGAGATTTATATGTTCTTGTGTGTAGTGATCATGGCATCTAGCTCGTGTAACGTGAGATTAATGTCGCGTACCTGATCATGGCCTCGAGCTCGTGGCGCTGCTCGCGGTGTATGATGGAGACGACCTGCACGGGCGAGCGCGGCGCGTCGTCGTCGGCGCCGCCGCTGCCGTTCAGCGACTGGCAGTACTGCGCGATCAGCTGGTGCTCCTCGTCGCTGTGAGTATTAATGAATTAGTTAGGCGTTATGACAGAAAATGATGACTGGTGTATCTTCGTACGGTTGTTTTCCCGTTCCCTTTTACTGTCATTTGACGTATGCCCCAGGGCAATCAATAGCGCACTTCGCTTTTCTCTTGCACTTTCAACAGAGGCCTTCATGCCTTTAGTGCATGCCCTATCTTCTTAAATAACGTCAAATTTGTATGGCAGAAAGTTAAAAATTAAAGCACACGATTTGGAGACAATCAATATTGCGTGCATTTGACGCAAAATATCTTGAAAGTTCAAAAGGAAAACGCACGATTTGGAGGCATTATTGCATGCATTTGATTTAAGTTGACTTGAAAAAAGTAACTCGGTGAAGACAGACCAATAAGGTCAGACTTATATTCGAAATATGTAAAAATTTTTGTTCATAATAAAAATAAATAACATTGAATTTAATTAGACTAAAATGAGAAGTTTCAAAGTGAAAACTGAACATATGAATAAACAATATTCTGAACAAAAGGTTATACAATTACATATAGGATAAGTTTTTTTTTTTTTTTTTTTTAATCTTTATTTAATGAGCTTGATCACTGAGTGAACATGTCGCTCAATTACGTTTTCTTAAGACTACATAACAAAACATTTTTTATATTCTATTTGCATAACAATTTTGAACAATTTTAAACAAATTTTTGGCATTGTCTGATAAAGGTGAAGCCAGAATTAAATTACAATAGCCAACCATTCTTAGTTTATCGCCAAAATACAATTTTCTTATGACTTCATTCCGGGCACATTCCACCATTACATGATATGCATCTTCAGGAACACCGCACCTTTCACAATTTGGAGATAGAACCTTTCTCATCATAAATGCGAACTTGTTCAGAGGGATGTGACCAGAACGAAGTCGTAATGCTAAGACTATAATATTCCTACTGAGGGAGCAATCAATCCAGGGGGAACATAACGGATGTGGTTGGATGGTTTTGTACCAGATACCCTTTTCTATCGATCTCTTATCAAAGTATTCTTTCCACAATTCATAGCACCGTAGCTTGACAGAATGCATGTACTCAGAATGGTAAGGATCGATAGAGAAAGGTATGCCGTCTGTGCAAGCCTGTCTAGCCAATGTATCGGCGTCTTCATTACCCGAAAGTCCAATGTGGGACGGGATCCACTGCAGCATTATTAGTTTATTGTGGTTAGTGAGATGACGAATATTTTTCAAAATGTCATAGGCAATCGGTAGACCTCGATTTGTCGAGGTAGATACATCGAGCCAAATGTTGTAATGCACTTTTGGAATCGGTTAGAATAACATATTTATCATAATCTAAAGTACTGATATATGAAAGCGCTTCTGCAATCGCTATGAGTTCGGCGTGCATTATAGAAATATCCGCATCAATTCGAAGTTTCATTGAACATGAAGTATTAGTATCTAAGAATGCTGCTCCTATCCCGTCACTCTGTTTGGAACCATCAGTATATATCGGCCAAAAATTATTATAGTTTTTGTTAAGATATTCCACGCACAAGCACATAAGCTCATTTGTGTTATAAATACGTTTCGGTTTTTCAATTGCTGGAATTTTGTCCTTTACTATATTACCTAAATTAATATTATTCACCCAAGTATCAAATGAGAACATTTCCAATTGACTACTGCTACTAATAGGTTTTAGTTTTAAATAATTATGTATTGGTACCAAAACTGGATTTTTCCTTTTCCATAACTTAGAATGACAATGATCACTAAATGTATTTAATAAACTAATAGTAGGGTTGTCCGAAAATGATTTGGATTTTAACCAAAATTTCGCGCCTAAATACCACCTTCGTAAACATAATGGATGGATGCACATTTCGCTCTCCATAGCGTGAATAGGGGTACTTTTTATAAAGCCGCCGATAACACGTAGTGCCTGATTTTGGACTTTGTCTAATTTGCCCAAATGCGTATTACAACATGAATCATACAAAAAGCTCCCGTAATCTATACGACTCCTTATAGTAGCCATGTATAGCCTTCTTAAATGTTTAGGGTGAACACCCCAACTGGACCCTGCCAAAACTTTAAAAACATTTAAATATTTCATAACTTTAACTAACAGTTCATTTATATGTTTCGTCCATCTCAGCGACCTATCCAACCACATGCCCAAATATTTTACATTGTCTACTGACTGAATATTACGATTATCGATGCTGAGATCCACTGACATCCTTTTAAAACCTTTTTGAAACACACAAACTTTACATTTTTCGGGTGAAAATTCTAAGCCAATTTCAAATAGAATCTTTGAAAATATATCTAGCGCAGATTGTAAACTAATTCTAGCTTCCGGAATATTTGTCACTGAACAATAAAGAACAAAATCGTCAGCATATTGTGAAATATTAACGTTGCATATTTTAGAACACACTTCCAAAGTGGCGATATTAAATAATAAAGGAGACAATGGATCGCCTTGTGCCAGTCCTCGTCCAGTTGTTCTACATAAAATGTTATTTCCAACACGCATTTTAAGGAATCGTGAACTTAAAAAATTCCACAAATATTTACAAATTTTAGATCCGATACCAAGACTATCTAATTTAGTTAAAAGAACGCTGACATCAATATTATTATAGGCATTATTAATATCAAGGAAACAACCAATGGTTGCTTTATTATCACAAAAACCAATTTGTATTGATGAAACTAGGCGACTAAGGCTATCTAAACATGATCTCTGTTTCCTAAACCCTACAGTGTTCTCGGTTAACAGACAGTTTTTCTCTACATACCATTCCACTCTCTTGTTTAAAATATGATGGAAGATTTTACATATACAAGACATTAATGAAATAGGGCGCAGGGATGATGGTGAACCCGGTTCACGACCAGGTTTTGGTATCGGAACTACAGACACGTCACGCCACTGGGAAGGCACAAAACCAGTAGATAAAAATCTGTTGTAAAGCTTTAGCAAAATTTGCTTACCAATGTTGGGAAGTTTTTTAATCATGGAATACGATATGTTGTCTAAGCCCGGGGAAGTATCTTTTGATTTTATACATTTCTCAAATTCATCAAGTGTAATAGTGTCTTCTAACTGATTATTATTGGAATAAAAGGCAGGTGTACACGGAGATGCGGAGTCAGGAGTTAGACTATGTAGCAGATTGCTGGCGTTATCTACATCAATACCAATACCTTGAGATCGACGTCCCTTTAACCACTGCATTTTTCGCCATAGATCACCACAAGACATATCCTGATCAATAGAACTGCAAAATTTGCGCCAATTGTCGCTTTTGGCGTTTCGCAAAAGTTTTTGAGCTTCCCTAATCTTATTTTGGAGCGTTTCTAAGTTGGTAGGGCTCGGGTTTCGCCTAAATTCAGCTAGCGCCAATCGCCGTTCTGCTACAGATTTTGATAAATTTGCATTCCAGTATGGCTTGGGTGAAAAATTATTGGTAGGGTTCAGGTTTATTTTAATATTAGGTATGTTTTTATCAGCTGCTTTAATTACTACATCTATAAACATATCATATGCCTTTTGGTGATCTTCTGGCAGGTAACAATTGTTGAATTGCGTCTCAATATCTATCGCGTAAGAGACCCAATCGGCTTTTTTAAAATTTCTTTTTATAATAGATTGTCTCACCGGTTCTATAGTTGTACTCATTTTTATAATAAGATGGTCACTTCCAAAAGACTCATTAGTTACTTTCCAATTGATTTTGGTAGCCAAATCTGACGAGATCATAGATATATCAGGCGATGACTTTTGAAGAATGCCGTTGACTAGTTTAATACGAGTTGGGGTACCGTCATTTAGAGTAATAAGATCATGGTCAATTAACGAGTCATAAATTTGCGTACCTCTTGAATCTGTAGCTCTACCATGAGTTGGTATAGTAAACTACAATAGTTTACTATACTCGCTAGCGAGCATCGAGTAACGTTTTGGCCTTTTTCATAGCAATTCGGTACCATGAGTTACTAATTGACAGATGGTATCGAGAAATACCGTAACGATAGTAGTAAAGTTACTCACTTGCGTTTTGACGCGTGAGATCAATGAGTATACCTTTTACTATCCTCTATGGCATAGAGGAATGTAAAAAATAGGTACAACAAAAGAGAATGTAATCAAACCGCGGTACAACATAGTCATTGGCGTGGATACTTCTATTTTAATTTAATTTAGTATTTTTTGTGTCTAAAATAGTCTAAATAATGTCTTTCAGGGCTTATTTAGCATAAAATATGTGCGCCACAGCTGCATAATGCGACGAAATCAAGGGCAAATTATAAACCGATAAATATGAAAACCCGTGTTAGAAATCCTCTAGTCAGGGGGTGGGTCAGGTTGTGCCCAACGCTGAATAGTGGCCCTTCTAGGTGGGCCCTCCATTCAGTGGGCTTACTAAGGTCACCATTCAAAGACGCCGTAACGTAATGCATTCCTCCACTTTGAAACTAATATAAAAAAGTTTAATTAAGTACTTTCCTATCAAGCATATTACAAAATTAGAAAATATTGTGTTAAATCTAAATAATAATCTACTTAGTTGCAAATATGTTAATTCCGTCCGTATCAAGGTAATAAGTACTTGATACAAATAAGGCCTATTTACTTTTAAGTCTTTAAATATTATTTAATTTATTATTTAACAATAGGAATATAAGAAAACAGTTCTAACTAAATGTAATTTTCCGAAAACTTGACTTTGGCCGTAATAAATCGATTACACTTATTTAATTAAGGCCTATAACTTTTTTATGTTAAATTGAGGTTAAGAAACCATATTAAATAAAAACATCTTATCAATAAATTTGAATATTTATTATGACAAAGTAAAGATTCCTGTTATAATATATTCTAAAAAAAGATCTCACTTTAACTCATAGATTTGTATCATTTTGGGCCTTATTTGTTTATTTAATATCATATTTGAATAAGGCACAAAAAAACGTAGTTATCTGCCGCATGTCGCTCTGCCAGGTTGTATTTCGTCCAATTTGTATGTTTTTATTAATTTGGAAGGAAAATTGGATATTTTGTCGATTGTTGGATGATACACACATTATCTGTAATGAAATAAGTAAACCATAAGTTGTACAAGTTGCGGGGTTCTCATTAAGCTCTACCGTGTTGAAATAAGACCTAGGCTCAAAGATGTATTATAATACATCTTTGCCTAGGCTATTATCGTAATCACGCTCTGTCCCCCCTACTCAAATGGCCAACATTCTATGCGTTTGAACGCTACGTTATTACGTGCCGTAAGCTTGTCACACAATATCAAAGTCTGAGATTTACATAAGCTTGCGACACGTTATTTAATCGTCTATTGCTCATATTTTAAGCTTTAAAAGTAAGGTTGGCAATTGGAGCATGGGGGCAGGTCGTCTTTAAAAAATTGCAATAAATGCATCTATAGCCAATAGTAAAAACAAATCAAGGTCATGGATAGCTAATCATAAATATTAAGAAACAATTATTAAGAGAAGCTTAAACTAAAACAGCGTAAGTTTTATAAAAAATTCATAAATGTATTTTCCTGGTTGGATTTAGGTTTATCTGAGTTTTCTAATGATTTGTACTTGGACGAATCGTCCAAGGATTTGTATCAAGTACCAACCTTTTATTTCACCTTTAAACTATATAAACTCCTCTAATCGACTGCTTCTAATTTTATTCTTATCAATCTTAACAAGCTAGCTATTGCACAACAAAATAAGCAAAGAAAACACAAAATAAATAATTATTAAAACGTGAAAATTACATTTGACATCTTCGATTTGACATAAATAGTAACCATAGAGGAAAGTAAAAAGATAGTAACCAACATAAATTCAAAATTCACTTACATTCGGTATACACGCACTAACTAGTGTTTTTTTACTTAGTCGGATTATAATTGCAAAGTACACCAACTAAGGTAAACGACCAATATTTCGGGTTAGTACGTTATTTCGTTTAGTTTTTTTTCTGTCGCAAATTATTAATTATACTTCATGATTCTTCCTCAATATTAGTACTATTAACACATGCAAGCGATACTACATGTGTTAATAGTACTAATATCTTCGGAAGAATCCTTCGTATAATTATGATAGAACTTCACTTACAGGTAAGTTCGTTTAATCATTAATTATTACACCTACATTAGTACAAAATCTATACCACATAAACTGTCTAAAAATCAAGTACCAACATTTTGGTAACTGAACTGAGACACGGTTACGGTATCTATCCATTACCGTGACTGAGGGCAATGCGACGTTCAAAACTCTCAGTCGTCGGCACAGACAGCTTTATGGCGTGTATTCCTTGTAACCATCATAAGATTAGCGCTCGTATTGTACCTATTTCTTAAGCTCACAGAAAGTTAATTTGAATAAAATTTTAAATAGTTAAATAGTACAACTGATCCCGTATGCCCGTAGTAACTTCGAAACGAAAGGTCCGATTAGAATAATTTAAATAAGAATTGACATGTAAATAATCAACCTTGATCATTAAATTATATAGTTGGATAAGGATTAATATCATGAAACAAAATATGTAATCATTTTTCGATTCTACTCCAGTTTTAATTGACTAATTTGAACAAAAAGTGGTCATTGCGACTACACTATAAAAATTAGATATACAGGGTGTCCCAAAACTTTGCCACATAGAGGGAAAGTACCTTAAATATGTAAGATAGGAAAATTTATTGAAAGAAACTTTGAACAACCCTCGAGTAAGGGTTGCAGCCAAGGCCTGATTTCGAGGGTGTACTATTCAATAAAAATCCACTTAGTACACGACAGGTGTAATGGAATAATTAATTTTAACAAAATTGTCTCATGCCTTATACTTCTAACAATACAACTCAATAGCACGATTAATCTAACAGTGCCATCTTGCCATTTTGTTTTTAAAAAGAAACCGAACTGCATTCAAAGATTTTTTAAAATCGCTTACGTTTCGATACAAATTGATACAAATTTGTAATAATGATAATTTAAATGTTAAATTTCATGGTCTTCCTTTTGTTTAAGATGCTGTCTCACTTAAGAAAAAATAATCCTTATGAGTAACCCTTTTGATTTGTATCGTTAAAATAAATTTAAAAAAAAGTTTTTGTTGGGTTCGATTCCTGGTTAAGGCAGGTGATTTTCCAAAAATCTTTGAATGCAGTTCCAATTATTTTTAAAAATAAAATGAAGTCTTCTTTCAGTAAAATTTCCCATCTTCAATATTAACGTACTTTCCCTCCGTGTGGCAATGTTTTGGGATACCCTGTATAGCCGCGCGGATTTTTTTGTGGGTAATAATAAAACTATATTGGGGAATTCTCGATCCAAGTCGGCGAAAAGAATTTGCAATTTTCGAAAATTTTGGAAAATCTCAAAAAGTTACTGACCTATTTTAGGAATTCAAATTCCACTTTGAAGCCCTCTGGCAGACGTACAATTTGATATATAGCCCATCCGCGTACCTTTTATATCAGCGAAACTAGAGGCAAATGTCACAATTTCATAAATCGGGGCACAATACTCGATCACGTAAACATAGACCTAACCTAAGATGGCATTTTTTAAATCAAAAATTAATTCTACGTTATTGATTTTTCCGAAAATGATACCAAACTTGGCTTAGTACTATACTTAGGCAGTTATTAACATCAGACTTCATGAAGGCTGAACTCTCCCCTCCCCCCCACCTACATGAAAAATCCAGGTGGCTCCACTTCGTAAACCCATCTTAGGAACACAAAGATCAATCCTGGTGAAGGAAACCTTTGGTTAAGCAATAGCCGAATTTTTATTATTTTTGTCGTGTACACACACTACCATAAACTTTGACACACCATAGCTTGGAAACTATAACTTGTATCAAAATGAATAATTATACTTATTTGTAGGTAATTTATCAGTAAATAATTGAATTATTGACCATTTTGTCCTAGCTTGTATGGTTTTCCTGAAAATTTAGAAAATCTGTAAAACGGGTCACATTTCTAGGGGGGAGGGGTGACGTGGTAGAGGGGAGAGGGGGAGAGTTATTTTTATAATGTACTCACCTAAAGGTATAACATAGCCACATTAAAACTTAACTATTAATTTCGCCATCTTCCCCATACATTTAGAATGAATATCCTAAGTCTTAACATGCCGAAATATGGGACATTTACCCCGTATCGATTTCACATTAGCGAGGATTGTAAACTCGTGGATGGTGAGCACATTTACTATAGATTTTAGTTCTTCGCGTATCCGCTAGAGGCTCTGCTTCAATTTCCCATACAAATTGCTAACGCGGTCGATATCGAGAATGGTTTTTGTAAACTCATGGTAGTGCTACTGTTTTGTGTGACCAATTTGAGTGATGCGCATTAAAATCTCCAAGTAATAAGGTTTTTCTAGAGCCTAAATTAAATACACAATCCCAATCTCGCTGTGTGGTGTGTACTGTCGAGGGACAGTATACCGAAATTATATTTTCAACGTGTTCACAATTAAATAGCCTAACATTAATAATCTCTATTCCGCTAGTAACGTTTTGTACCTGAACAATTTGTGACTGTATAGATTGATGAATTAAAATTGCAACACCACCATACCCATCATCCCTGTCCGTCCTATAAATGTTGTAACCGTTCACCCGCAGAGCACTATCAGGTTCCATCCAAGTTTCACTTAACGCTACGATATGAATTTTTTCTTGAGATAATAACTGTTCAAATTCAATTAATTTTGGCTTTATACTTTGTGCATTCCACTGTGCGATATTTAACTTAATGTTTTTGGTTGTACTATCCATCAAAGATTTTCTTAAAAATTGACAATTCTTGTATATTTTTCAAAATATAGGATAAAAACCATTCTCCGAGTATCTGCAAGACTTTCTTGATTTTAGTCTCTAAGTCGTATTTCTTCATGAATATAATTTCTTGTAGTCGTAGTATAAGGTTGTCATTTTTGTTTTTTCCCCTTGTGTCGCCACCGTTTGTCACATGTGTATCTGAGGCTGTAGACTCGGCCGCCAAAGACATGTTTTCCCATTCACATTCATTATTACTCGTACTTTTTTGGTGATTCTGGTCTAAATTTCTAGATTGCTTTTTATTCTGTGCTTTACTACTTACAGAGGGTACTTTCGCTGAAGAAGGTGTATTTACCACATCCGCATACGTGGTTATTTGATTAACGTGAGATATATTTGATACATTTACTCTTTGTGTATTTAGTGTCTCTCTTATCGGTGAAGTATGTGGAGAAGATTGAACATACATACTAATTGCCATTTTATATGTGCAATTAAATTCTGACATAATCTCCCTTATTTTTTTTTCTTTTAAATAAATTGGACAACCTTTGAAAAGGGCCATGTGCTGCCCTCCACAATTTGCACATTTATACACACGTGATTCACAGTTAGCGTGGTTATCGCTGCATTTAGGACAAGTCAGTTTACGGGCGGGACAAAGCTTTCCAGAATGTCCAAAGCGCCAACACTTAGAGCATTGTGTCACAGGAAATTTGAAATGATCGACTTTAGTTTTGATCCCATGAATGTATACAAATGCAGGTAATATCGATCCCTTGAAGCAAATTCTAATGCATTCACTAGGTGCCCATTTTCCTTCCGCATCTCTATAGTTCAGTCTTTTAATTGAGATTATGTCAGCTATAGGCGAGGATAAGCTCTCTAAAATATCTTTGTCTTCTAGATCTACTTCACAGTCTCTTAACACCCCATACGATAATCCCACTTCGAGAGTCTTTTGACACTTCCATCCCTTATCTTTAAACGTATTATTAAGACACAGTTGACTTGCATTTTCCTCGCTATCGAGCGTAATTAACACTTTGTATGGATTAACATATTTCACTCTGGATATATCTTTAATATTTTCAGCTTTAAGTAATCGCGCTAACGCAAATTGTTTTGGTAAAATATCCTTGCAAGTAATACATACTTCTATTTTATTTTCACTTATTTCCCTGGCCGAGTTTAATCCTTCTCTTACCCTTCTTTTACCGCTCCTTGTAACATGTGTCCAAATTTCTTCATCATCTAAATTACGTGTCCTTTTTTCTGGTCTTTTATTTGTATTATAACTATCCCTTACATCCTCCATACTTTCACTATTAAATTGTGTGTGGTCCTCAATCCCCGTTTCCCTTAATTCCGGTACTCCATCTATACATATGTTCAAATAATCGCCATCTGCATCTTGAATAATATCATTGTTGCTCATTGCTAACCGTAAACGTCGGCCCGAGCCGCGCTAGGCAGGCCCGCCGCGCCGAGCGGCAAACCGGTTTCGATTTGATAACGCGTCGCACAATAACAAGTAGCGAACGTCCGAACAAAGCGGGCTGCGCTGCAACACTGGATATAGGATAAGTTAAAATTACACTTTTCATTAATTAAATAAAAAATGAACAACATTACTAAAATAACTGACGTCAATAGTAAATCAGGGAAACATTGCGCTCCGAAACATGGAGATGGGTGCCCTTGACGGGGGACTCGGGGGACTCACCTGTCGGGCGTGTCGGGCACTCGCGCGCGCTCCACCTGCGCGAGGCGGGAGGCGTACAGCTCCAGGCGCGAGTGCATGTCGTCCGCCGCGAGCGCGCCGCCCGCCGCGCCCGCCCCGTGCTGCGGCGACGGCGCGGGGGACTCGAGGGCGTCGCCTGGAAGGAACAATTAAAAAGTTTAAGATACTATTGAGCTACGCGACACAAGACTGGCGACAGGAGACCGCGACAGTGTTACCTGTCGCTTTGCACCGAATCGTCAACAGACGCACTGATTCAGGAGCAGTCGCGTGAATCTCTGTCACCCATCGTGGTCACGCGTCGCTGCAAATATTCTTCATACGATTGCATGTCGTAAGATATCGTATAAACTGAATCTTTGTAAAAATCCTAGGTCAATTGAAAAGGACCAGATAATTGGAATCAGTATATTTTTGCAATCTTTGGAAGTTTTAAGAATGTTTGTAAAAAATTCCAGTATGTTTCGGACAATTGGAAACTTAAATGCTAATTGGATAGAATAATCTATCAATATACTAATAATAATACTTCCAAGTTTACTTCCAGTGCATCATTTCGAATTATTTCTTTACCCACATCGCATCATTTTGAATTATTTCTTTACTCACATAGCATACTTTTGAATGATTTTTTTGAGTTACACTGCATAATTTTGAATTATTTCTTTATTTGTTTATTTATTAAAAGACACCAACAGCGCATGCATTACAACAATATAAAAATAGTAATATATTAGGTACAAGTTCCGATGCATACACCTTTACAGGTGACACGACATTAGCATATTTAGCATTATAATTTTTTAAATGAAATCAATATTAAAATACCTTGAAAATAAACATAGTTATAATAATAGATAAATTGATTAAAAAATAAAAGTGAATTTATACATTGAAACATTATGGTAAGAATTAATTTACTCACACTGCATCATTTTAAATTATTTCTTTACTCACACTGCGTCGTTTTGAATTATTTCGCTACTTACACGGCATCATTTTGAATTATTTCTTTACTCACATCGCATCCTTTTTAATTATTTATTTACTCACACTGCATCATTTGAATTATTTATTTACTCACACTGCATCATTTTGAATTATTTTTTTACTCACATCACATCGCATCATTTTGAATTAATTCTTTACTCACACTGCATCATTTTGAATTATTTCTTTACTTACACTGCATCACTTTGAATTATTTCTTTAATCATCTCTGTAATGAATTGTACTAATACTGAATCATAAACACTACTCGGACGATTGTCTCAGAATTATCCGGTTTTTTGCAATCATACCTAGGTACTAGGATTTTTCTAAGGATCCGATTTGTACGAATATCCTACGACACATACAAGCAGTGTGGCACGGTATCGCGTTGCAGTCGCATATCTCAACAACGGTACTTAAACCATAGCAACCTAATACGTGCGTACAAATTGATACAACTGTTTCAATTTGTTGAACGTGGTTGTTCTCCTGTGCGACATCAACAGGGCTATGTTCTCATACTTACATTAAAACAGATTATGTGTCTTATCTTCATAACAATTTATAATATAAAAAATGAGTACCTTCTAGGACAGTCTGCACAGGCAGGTACCCAACTCGCGGGTGCTTCTTGAAGTAGCGCGCAGACTTGAATTTGTTGCGCAACGCGCGAGTGAAGTCGCGCACGTCCTCGCCCGATGTTGTCTGCACGAAATTAATAACGATTTTATTACTCACCACACCACACATTAAACAACACCGGCTTTATTAATAAACGATAAGTTTACATCTGGTTTAATATTAGCGATGACGCTTTGAGACGTCAAACGTAAGGAGTCTGCTTAGGAATATGCCCCCCTATTCTCGACTAGACGGGAATTAACAAGATCGAGTTCACATCAGGATAGAATAAACGTTAAAAATCTGTTATTTTGGTACATTGAAAACGGTTGCCATGGTTTGCATCGTACCGCTTTGACATTTACTCGATCTCAGATTCAATTTGCAAATTTTTTGGTTATACTAGGTGTAAACTTAATCTTCGTTATTAATAAGGGGACATAAGTTTATAATATTTGACTTAATACCAAAAAGATGCAAATCCTTACTAGAGTAAGCAAGTCAAAGCTTGGTTGAGCACTGAACGATTTTGGGCTGTTTGACATGGGTGGGAGGTCTATTCCCGTTGTCCCCCATCTTTGTCCACCCACTGGGGGAAAAGTTTTTTCTGTACATTTCTTCCCAATATCCTCCAGTAGTGGACAATGGAATAGACCATCCATACTTTATTTCCTAATATCCACCAGTGGTGGACATACAGTGGGGGACAACGGGAATAAGCCGGAGTAGAATGGGCTGTTATGATGATGATGAAACTCACCGCTGTACAATACTCCTGCATAGGATGTGTGAGCTTGTGGTTCTTCGCCTTGCGGCCGCTGAAGAAGCACTTCTGGCACATGTCGAAGTTGAAGCACTTCAGGCATCGATACCTGTAACAATATGAGTTTGTTATGATTTCATGGCGACGTACTGTAGCTGACGAGGCGATAGGCATCGGGATGACTTGGAGCGAAGTGAAACGCGAAGCTTTAAGACGCGAGAAACTAATGGAGGTTCACTGTTGAGTGTGGACGCCCCTTGCGATCCAGGGGACACAGGATATTAAGTCAAAGTAATTTCATCTAGAATAAAGAATAATAAGAAGCATGGCAAAGCATGCAAGCATGGCATGGCGACACTTAACATCAGGTAAGATGAAGGCCAAGTAGTTACACCTGTTGTAGATAAAAATACATACCTGAACCCAACGATGGGGTAGTCCTTGCATATATTGCACTTGGCCTGGTGGCGCGCCGGCTCGGCGGCCGCGAGGCGCTGCAGTACTGGCAGCCACACCATGGACTGCGGTTCTTTCTGCAGCCACGCTAGGAACTGCACCGCTTCAATGTACTGCAGCTGCCCGTCTGCATCCCGCTCTAACGTCTTCTCTTTGGAGTCTTCTTTCTCTTTCTCTTTGTCTGTTGGGTGGTTTTTAAAAGATTAAAAAACAGTCTAGGCTTGAGAGCACTGACTCCCACACAGTGCAAAAGTCTTAACATAAACCGCTATTTTTTTCCCTATAAAATTTCGTGCAGAGTTGTTAACATGAGCTTTTGTTTGTAACACTGTAACGTTGAGCAAGTAAACTTTATGCTGCGATAAATGTGAGTACCTACCCAAAGCTCTTTTTTATTTATATAACACAATCGAATAGAAATCATCCATCTTTTTATTTCTGCGTCTTTCGACCCACTTTGGAAAGAAGTGCTTAAGATTAGCTGATTTGCATGAAACCTAAAATTTAAGGACCATACCTAGCGACTTTCTGTCAAGTGTCCCGGGCATGTAAATCATTGCATGAAACCTAAAATGTAAGGAGCATACCTAGCGACCTCCTGTCCAGCGTGCCGGGCTTGCTGTCCCTGGCGGCGGCGGAGGCTTGCTCGAAGCAGCTGCGCACGGACGGCTCGATGTCGGAGCCGCCGAACATACCTAGCGACCTCCTGTCTAGCGTGCCGGGCTTGCTGTCCCTGGCGGCGGCGGAGGCCTGCTCGAAGCAGCTGCGCACGGACGGATCGATGTCGGAGCCGCCGAACATACCTAGCGACCTCCTGTCCAGCGTGCCGGGCTTGCTGTCCCTGGCGGCGGCGGAGGCCTGCTCGAAGCAGCTGCGCACGGACGGCTCGATGTCGGAGCCGCCGAACATACCTAGCGACCTCCTGTCCAGCGTGCCGGGCTTGCTGTCCCTGGCGGCGGCGGAGGCCTGCTCGAAGCAGCTGCGCACGGACGGATCGATGTCGGAGCCGCCGAACATACCTAGCGACCTCCTGTCCAGCGTGCCGGGCTTGCTGTCCCTGGCGGCGGCGGAGGCCTGCTCGAAGCAGCTGCGCACGGACGGCTCGATGTCGGAGCCGCCGAACATACCTAGCGACCTCCTGTCCAGCGTGCCGGGCTTGCTGTCCCTGGCGGCGGCGGAGGCCTGCTCGAAGCAGCTGCGCACGGACGGATCGATGTCGGAGCCGCCGAACATACCTAGCGACCTCCTGTCCAGCGTGCCGGGCTTGCTGTCCCTGGCGGCGGCGGAGGCCTGCTCGAAGCAGCTGCGCACGGACGGATCGATGTCGGAGCCGCCGAACATACCTAGCGACCTCCTGTCCAGCGTGCCGGGCTTGCTGTCCCTGGCGGCGGCGGAGGCCTGCTCGAAGCAGCTGCGCACGGACGGCTCGATGTTGGAGCCGCCGAACGCTGCCACCTCGCCCAGCTGCCGCGGCACCTGCGGGGGGACACCCGATAAAATGGGCAATTCCACGCAAAACTAATTGTAGATGGCAGCACATGCGCATGACCAAACAAATACATCATAGCTGTAGATAACAAGTGTGTTCTCTCGTATTTTATAACATTTTGTGTTCAAACTGCAATATGCTACTTAAAACTTTCTCCCACTGTTTTTTAAAGTTAGAATTTTAGGAAACAAATGCACCCCGATAATGTTAGAACCCGGTACGGAACAAAATGCATGGCGCAGTAATTTCATAAATATAAAAAAATTGTCAGCCAAACTATTACATACAATCCATTGCATGTAGATGACAGCTAACTTCGTAGGGCAGTCGTCTTAAACATTTAGGTTGCAAAATATTTCAAGGTTCTAAATTTTTGGGATATTGTTAGGATAGATGCCAATAGTGTAAAACCAAATTTGCAACCCTGAAAGACCTGTGCTAACTTTGTGGTGCTCGAAAAACCTCGAAATTTTCTGACTTTTTTTCAGTTTTTGGCTTACAACTTCTAAAAAATGCATTCTACAGCAAAGTCGTCTACAGCAAATTACCTACAATTTGAGTGTTATTTCAGATCTATATGTCATATATATCTTGAGGTTCACTTTTTATGTCTTTTTATTGATTAAAAGAGTCGGACAATTCGTCGGGGTTAATTTTTGAAAAATCCGATTTCTTTATATTTTTTTTACCTGTAAACAAGAGAACTTTGGTCAAAAGGCGTTTTTCGTAATCTTAAATTAAAGCTAAATAACTGTTCTTCAACTTTATTTCGTAAGACTTTCCTCGTAGAATGAGTATTTTAGACGGTATTTTGTTCGAAAGACTAACTTACTACAATTTTTTTACTTTTTGGATAAAATGGCCCATTTTTGAAGTGTTGTACCTCAAAATATATATGACATACAGATCTGAAATAACGTTCAAATTGTAGGTAATTTTATCTTCTTTAAAAGTACTGTAGACGACTTTGGCGTAGAATGCATTTTTTAGAAGTTGTAAACCAAAAACTGAAAAAAATCTGAAAATTTCGAGGTTTTTCGAGCACCACCGGGTTAGCACAAGTCTTTCAGGGTTGCAAATTTGGTTTTACACTATTAGTATCTATCCTAACAACATCTCAAAAATTCAGAACCTTGCAATTTTTTGCGACCTAACGCGATTTCTGTGTTTACGGTGACTGGGGTATCGGCCCAATGGTCGCAATCGACGAAGCGCCTTTTATAAGGAAAAAACGTAATGGATACTACCAGTGGCGAGGGGTGAAATTATGGCGAGGGTAAGCCGCTCAACAAAAATTATGAAAAATGTTATATGATCTGCATCCTTACTAATATTATAAATGCGAAAGTCCGTTTGTTTGTTTGTTACGCTTTCACGTCCTAACTACTGAATCGATCATCATGAACTTTTGCATACACGTTGTCAGGGGTACTGAGAAGGACATAGAGTACCTTTTATCCCGAAAAAAAATATAGTTCCCGAGGGAAAGCAAAAAAACCTTTCCACGCAGACGAAGTCGCGGGCGGCCGCTAGTAGTAGATAATTGGGGTGGGATCTCCAAAGGCAAGCCGATGGGAATCAGCTTGTATGGACCCTTCGCCACTGGATACTACCGTTGCGTTAGTCC
Source organism: Agriphila geniculea (assembly GCA_943789525.1). NCBI lineage: Eukaryota > Metazoa > Arthropoda > Insecta > Lepidoptera > Crambidae > Agriphila > Agriphila geniculea. The sequence continues at coordinate 1,182,810 of OX038890.1, read as the reverse complement.
AACCAATCACAATATTTGGTCTACTTCTTTTCTTTTCCATTGTATCCTCATAATTAAGGCACTTAAAAGAATTGTTTATTACGCACCATCATTTTGCAACATTTGCATACATAGCCCAAAATAGAAATTTTATATAAAAAATAACTGGCAAATAAAAAACATTTTTCAACACACTTGCTCGTAAAGTGAGCCCTAATACATCGCTTTTAGGGCCATAAACCGAACTATAACAAACGCGTGCAATAATATATAAAACACTGGTTGGTTATAGAATTATCCCTACAAAGTTAAATAGGTACCTTACTGCAAGTTCTATGCGAGTAAACAGAGCATTTTCAATTTAACCGGGTAATACAGTTATTTTTTTAGTAACAACAAAAAGGTTTTTTGCCGCTGAAAATTCATTTGCATTTTTGGAATAAATAAATGTGTAGGTCCTTAATTAAGTCAAACAAATATTTGTCCATCAGCCATTTTTGATGTCCCCACTGCTGGGGCACAGGCCTTCCTTATGGGTGGATAAGGAGGACGGGCCATAACCCACCACGCGGGCCCAATGCGGATTGGTGGGTATTAACGACTGCAAATGCAGCCGGGACCAACGGCTTAACGTGCCTTCCGAAGCACGGAGGAGTTCGCGATAGTAAATTTTTGGTCACCCATCCCATGACCGACCCTTGCGAACGTTGCTTAACTTACGCAATCGCTAGGCCAGGCGCTAAACCACTGCGCCACCGAGATCCTCAACAAATATTTATTATTATCAAATTATTCCTAATTTACAATATTTTGTTAAAAAATATTAAAATTATAGCATTTTATCTCCTAAATTCATAATTTTGAAGTAGGCTGTATGCTCACTAACCCCTTTGTTTGCAAAATATTCTTGCATTGGGCGTGTGAAAAAAACAAAAACAAAACCTGCGCCTTTTCTCATCATGATTATCATTTTGTTTTTGTCGTATTTGTTGCTGTGTGGTAAATTACTTTGTTTTTTCCTCGCAAATGTGTTGAAAAACGTCGTATGAAACTCGTGAGCACTTAATTATTGCACACTCGGCTGAGTTACGCCCTCGCCTGCGGCTCGGGCTGCAACCCACAGCCTTGTGTGCAATAAGCAACCTAAGCTAACTTGTATCATAATGTACTATTATAACTCGCGCGAAACTTCTAGCTCGCTCTGTTATAGTTGCTTCGCACATGCGTATAATTTACTTTCCATACAAAGCAGGAATTATGGATCGCGTCGTATTACATCCATACATAGGTGGCCATCAAACGGCCTATTCCCGTTGTCCCCTATTTTTGTCCCCCACTCGGGGATATCGGGAAAAATAATAAGTATGTAAAATAAAAATATAATAAGTATGTAAAACCCTTTTTTCCCGATATCCCCCAGTGGGGGACAAAAGTGGGGAACAACGGGAATAGGCTAAGTTGCTCCTATTTGTTACATACCTGTATGCAGTCGTGTAGTAACAACCCTAGTTTCCGTTGGTCGGCTCGACATTGCGGGTCGGCTATCAGTCTGAATAGATATCTGGAAAAAATACATAAATAAATTATAAAGATAAATAATTATGTCAGCACTTCAGTTTATGTAATTCACAACGCGCGCGTGATTAACTCAAAGTCAAATTATCTTTATTCAAATAAACTTAGTATTTTTTTTTTATTTTTTTTTATTTAGCTCACAAAACAAGTTACAATTACATAAAAAAATAAGTAAGTTACGATAATATAAATCTAAATTGCAACTCTAAATATGTGGGCCTAGTATGATCTAAACAAAGTAAACATTTTTCTGTCTAGGACTTAATACTAAAATAAGACAAATCAAATTAAATAAAATTTAACTCAAACATTAGTAGGTACAAAAAAGAGACGAATTCTTATACAACCTTCAAAATACTTTTTACTTCTCTTCTAAATTCAAGAAGTTTTGGACAAAAAATGTCCAGCGAAGAATGTTCATTTAGTAGGCTATTGTACAAACGACACATACTTGTAATGGGATTGTAATAGGACGTGTTATTTTTGTAGACCTGTAAAGCAAACACCATGTGAGAGCATTTACGTAATCTGAATCTAATATTAAAACTAAGCGATGAAGTAAGAGATGGTGAGTCAACAATTGAATGCACGATTTTATAAAGATATAGTAGTTGATGACATTTACGCCGAGATTCAAGAGATGATAATTTAAATCTTTTGAGTTTCATATCATAAGATTTGTATTTTCGACCTAAGTGAAGTCTGAAACTAAGGATATTTAGGAATCTCTTTTGTGCTTTGCTTAGGAATCTCTTTCTATGCGATTAGAGTGCACGGCATAATGTGGGGACCAAACAACCGAGCCATACTCCAATACACTTCTCACTAAAGAATAGTAAAGATACATAAGAGTCGATTGATTTGTGAACTCTTTAGTGCAGCGTGAAATAAAACCAATAAGTTGATTACAGTGAGAGATTAAGTAATCGTAGTGAGGTCAAAACGTTAAACCCTCATCAAAGTACACGCCAAGATCCCTAACAACAGATGAACGTTGCAGTGTTGAACTACCGATATGGTAATCAAATAATAGTTTGTTTTTAGCAGAACCAAAGGAAATAACAAAGCACTTGCTAGAATTGATGAACATTTGATTATCCGAGCACCACTTAGTTACAAGCGCTAAATTATGCTGCAGTTTAAGGTAATCTTGAGTGTCTTTTACAGTGTGGAAAATTTTGAGATCATCCGCATAGAGTAGGCAAGGACAAGTAAGCTTTTCAGCTAAATCATTTATAAAAATGACAAAAAGTAATGGTCCTAAATGGGAGCCTTGAGGAATCCCAGAGGTTACTTCAGATCGAGAAGAAAGATATCCTTGCACACTTAACAAGTTGACTCCTTTTTTCTAAATAAGATATGAACCATCTTAGCAAGCTTCCATGAATGCCATAGCTTTCCAGCTTTTGACAGAGCAACCGGTGATTGACCTTATCGAAGGCCTTCGAAAAGTCCGTATAAATCGAATCCACTTGGTGCCTTTTTGCAAAAGCAGAGCATAGATAAGTTTTGTATTCTAAAAGATTATTTACTGTTGATCTATTTGCTATGAAACCATGCTGATAAGGCGATATCTAAGCGTGGTTTAAAATGTGAATAGAGTATTTCGTATATTAAAGATTCAAGAAGCTTTGCAAAACAAGATAAAATACTGATTGGCCTATAATTGCTGATTAAATCTTTTTCTCCAGACTTATGTATCGGTAAGACATAAGCAGTCTTCCAACAAGTGGGAAAAGTGCCACATTCAAGGGACTTGTTAAAAATAATATATAAGGGCAAACTTAGTTCATTGCAGCACATCTTTATAAAATGAGCAGGGATTCCATCCGGACCTGCACCTTTACTATTATCAAGACCCTTTATTTTTGTCTCAATACTTTGCAGGTCAATCCTACCAGCAGACAAGCACAATCCATGATGAGCGGTTTTATCAGAAGGCGTATAATGGCCATCCTTTTGTTCAAAAACTGATCTAAAATATTCAGAGAACATTTCACAAATTTCTTCCACATTGGATGATATTACGTCACCATGTTTCATAGTTTGTGGTATACCTGTGTTTGTTTTCTTACTATCAACGTATTTAAAAAAGTGCTTACATTCCTTTTAAGAGATTCCTCAACCGTTTCAAGATAAGATTTATAACATTTATCCATGAGAGACTTACATCGAGTACGAAGACGACTAAAAGCGTCATAATCACGTGGGTTGTCGTATTTTTTATGAAGTCTGTGATATTTTAGTTTTTCATTCATGCAGCGTATCAAAGCCGGACTAAACCAGAACGGGAAATGATTTATTCTATTGCTTACTAAAGGTGTATGTTTTAAGATAATGTGATTCAATCGCTCGTAAAATCTGTTAACGGATTCATCAATATTGGTACAGTCTAAGTACTCATTCCAGTTTAAGCGCTTTTGAACCGTCTATATTTTCTTACCACCCGTTCCAGACTTTTATCTCATCCCCCAGTAAGGGATAAAGGTGGGGGATAACGGGAATAGGCTAGGCCTTCATATATCGAGGCGCCTAGCGCGCAGTGCGGCCGGTTGCGAACGTTTACTTCGATACCATAACTAGGCGCTAAACCAGGGATCTGTCACTCCGCGCGCGAGTATGAAGCACTCGGCGTCCTCTGAGAGGACAAATTCCATACATCAGAAAAGATAAGACCTACGCGATAAAAAGAGAGGCAACTATAAAGGCTGTAGACTCGCATCACGTTCCATTTTTAAATTTTCAATACAAATGATCAAAACAACTCTGCGCGAGGCGTAATGAGGGCAAACTTTGAAAATTCCTATTAAATTATTATATAGATATAAGTATATACAAAACACGCAATACATTAGACAAATACCTCATTATTCCTAAAAAAAATAAAAATTACTTTAGATTCTGTAAATACCAGTAAAAAAACATGTCACAGTGTACCAACTTGAGCATTTTTTAATATTTTATTTCTCTGTGATTAAAGCATTTTTTTTAAATTTTCTCTCTATAAGGAACACCTTGACAATACAAACAATAAGTAAAAAAATAAATATGAGTCGTATTCTTATTTGTTACAGCTGAAACGTTTTTGAAAAATACCTATGACAAGCAAATTTGAAATTCCACTTGAACAGATTGTCTTCGTTTTAAAATACCTGACAATTTATTGTTTTTCTCTCTATACGGCACTAATTTAAGAATTTTGCTTCCTAAAACTAAAGTTTACATCAATAATAATGCTTTCATTCTTTAGATAACTTCATTGGAAAAACACTAATTTCGTTGAAATGCAAATATACAGCCTTAAGTGCATGTTTTGGAGCGAACAAAGCGCTGGGCGACCTGAATTGCACTTTATTGTGTCGGACTAAGAGTCGCAAATCATTGAAACGATTTTGCGGAGGGCTACTTCTGCACGCTAGAACTACTATTATCTATTTTGTGGCTAAACTATGCACCTGATGGTGCGCAGGCGGCCGTACAATTGGCCGGTTTCTGACGATGTGTTACCTGTACTTCTCCTCGAGGTGTCCCTTGCAGAGCAGCACGAGGCCGACCTTGAAGGACAGCACGCGGATCTGGCCGGTGCGCTGGCTGTCGTACACGTTGAGCAACCAGTTGATCGACAGGTCCAGGCACAGCGGCACGTTCACTAGGCTCGGGTTCTCTGCTGCTATCACCTGCGACAGAACAAGTAGGTAGAAGTTACGATAGATCATTATAACGTCAAATTCAATAAATACGTAGACCATAATAATTATTATTTACTATTATTATAAGCTGACAGATAAGTAATCCAAAGCAAAATACATTCTCTACAAAATAAACTGAATAAGTACCTATATGTTATCAAACATCAGGCAAGTTCGAAAGGATTTTACTCGAAAGAAGCGACCATCAATTATACTGATACGGAAGTGTAAGTTTTACAACTTATAAACTTTTTTAAGTCCATAAAAATGCTCTTAACGCATCCACCGCTTGCAGGCGAGCAGGCGGATCGTATGTGGGAGGGGACTCGCCAGAAGGGGGCCTCTAAACTTCCTATTCCCGTTGTCCCCACATTTGTCTACGACTGGGGGATATCGGGAACAAAATCTATACATTTCTTCCCGATATCTCCCAGTGGTGCACAGCGGGAATAGACCGTCCATACTATATTTCCCGGTATCCACCAGCAGTGCCGGATTAAGACTACTTGGTGCCCGAAGCAATCAACGACTGTGGGCCCCTCTATATAAGGCTACCATCTACGAAAGGGAGGATGCCTGTCTAGGATGCACAAAATTCCAGATTTTTCAGAATAATGCCCGCCTATAAAAAAAATATCGCGATTTTTAGCCAATTTCATCCACTATCTTGTCTGTTTATAGTTAGAAAAGATTTTCAGTCAGATTCACCCACTAATCTTGTAATAAGTCGTTTTACACGGCCACATAAATGAATTTGAAAATAAATAAATAAATAAAAAATATTTCTTACAAAAATATCGTTTTTGTTCGGTGCCAATTATGGTGCCCTCCCCCCCTAGACGTGATGCCCTAAGCAATTGCATAATTTGTTTAAGGGTTAATCCAGCACTGTCCATCAGTGGTGGACAAACGGTGGGAGACAACGAGAATAGGCCGACTGATCCTTCCATGACCGCCTTCCCTGCCGTGACCCCGCCTAGCCACTAGTGGGCTCGAGGAGGGGGGCCATACCGGAGTGAACTTACCTCGTATAAAGATGTGAGCACAGTGATCATGTCGGGGATGTCGATGAGGCGGTCGTTCTGCGCGCGCAGCCCGTGCGCGTCGAAGGCCTCCAGCGCGGCCGGCAGCTGCAGCATGTGCACTGGGAAATTATATAAAAAGTTATCATAAGGCATAGCTTGAATTTTGCGCCCCAACTGACTTATTTTACAGCTATGGGTCAAGTAAGTGCTCCCCCTGAGAGTTGCGCACCTGACAGCCACCTCCCTACCCAGCACCTAGCTACGACACTGCATACGATAAGATCTCATATTATTCTTAGAATAACATATTATTCTTATCGTATGCAGGCTGCCAGGGGCGCAACTATCTCGGGGCGCACTTTGCTGATCCATAGCTAGAAAATAAATCTAAGTCTTGGGGAACAAAATTCAAATCTTGCCAGGGGCGCTCATTATCCTAGAAACAATTCTTGGGGCACAAAATTCAAATCTGTTTTAACGAGCCCTCCGAAGCACGGAAGCACTCAGTTGTAATGCCACTTAACAATTTTTTTTTTTTTTTTATTGTAATGGGTTTGCTCTTGACCCTAGTCTAGCCCGAAAGTATAGACGGGGTCTACGATGGAGCGAGCTTGCCCAGAAGGTGCCTATTCACTCTGGCCTTGAAAAGAGTCAGGTTGTATGTGCTCGGAAACACAGACGCCGGCAGGTAATTCCATTCCTTGGCTGTGCGCATTATAAACGATGATGAGTAGCTACTATCACCCATCCGACTTTAGCCGGACCGAACGTTGCTTTACAAACGTGATCGAGTACAATCAGTAAGTCAAGCTCCGCCTTGAGCGCTTCAAAAAAAAGGTATTTACTCATGGTTTCAAAATCTTTATTAATAAAGAAAGCACTAAGTGCCTGCCAACCGCGTCCCAGCCAAGGTGACCTTGGTTGGCAACCGACACAGCTTGTATCAAAATTTGGTTATCCATCTACGCGGTTGTAAACCACCAAAGGTCACCTTGGCTGAGACGTGGTTGGCAGCGGTGTAGCAGGCGCTTTATTGAAACTTAACAAACTTCAGAGAGCTTGCAGTACAAAACGACGTATTCTGTAAAATTTACTTTTTGTCATACATTCACGAGTTAAGTTGCAGCGGATCACTGTCAATTAACTCGCATTGTACGTGACGGATCTTTTCACGTCCCGGACGGAACGGGGCGATTTCTTAACATCGTTGTATATAAAAATATATAGTAACAAATATACGTGACGAGAACACGGACGGGACGAGGAAAAATCGTACACAGTAACTAGCTAGGGGGCCCTGGGCGCGTGCCCAGAGTGCCCAGTGGGAAAGATGGGCCAGCCAATGACATGTTTATGTCACAAATGCTCACACATGTTTTAAGTATAAATTTTGTCTACTCACTGCACAACGCCTTTTGCACCGTCCGTAACTTGAGCGCCGTCCGGTACGCGGAGAAGCGGACCTCGTTCAGGTCCGCCAAGGAATTCATCAGCTCGATCATCTTCGGGTGGTCCCAGTGGGTCGTCTCTAGTTCGTGACTGGGGGAAAAGCATCAGTGGCAGTTCAACAGTAAGGTTAGAACAGTTGACAAATTCTTCTCGGGTGTCGGTGGTCATTTGTAATTCTGGTATATCGGACGGACAGCGCACAATGAGCAGTTGTTACAGAATTCTCTCAGAAAAAAGCTTAAAAAGGTTGTGAAATGCCTTAGATGAATTCCTTACTCGTGCCACCGAAAAACTAAATGGGTCATTTTAAGATGGGTCACATCCATGTCTATGGCTGAGTTTTCTGTTTATAATACTGTCTATACAGGGTTATTTGTGAAAACACCAACAACCTCGCAGCAATAGATTACTAACATAATAAACAACAATGTTTGTTCTACGACTTTTCCGAAAAAGACAAACAGAATTGGACTTTCCATACAAAACAGCCGATCGAGTTTGGTATGGAGAGACAATTTTTTTGACTTTTTCGAAAATGTCATAGAACAAACGTTGTTGGTTTTGATGTTAGTAATCTACTCCTGCGAGGTTGTTGGTGTTTTACAAATAACCCTGTATGGCTTGGTTTTTCTCTCCTGAAACATCAAAGTTCGAATTTTCTTGAGAATTGAGAATTGAGCTAGGGACAGTAACTAAATCTTAAGACTAACCTATGCAACACAGACTTAGAATTTTATGCTATGTGTCTGAGTTGACTGAAAAAATAATGACCTAAATTATGACGTCTAAAGACGGTAATGGCTTTCGTTTCATTATTTTACTCTTTTTTTTTACACAATGAGATAGTGCTTGCTTCGCCTTCACCTCACCTGATGTTAAGTGACGATAAGGCCGAAGGTGGAAGCGCACTATCCCCGGAATCCTCATCATTTAGGAACTGACTATTTTACCTCTAACTGCCGGAACACAACATTATAGCGTCAGACTTAGATAAGATGGTATATAGTAGCTAGCCAGGCGGACCAACCACCAACCAAACCGAGTACAAATTGCACCCCTCTGGGAATCGAACCCTGCGTCTTACACGGGTGGGCGAACCACTAAAGCCTAGTGGTTCTCCCACCCGTGTAAGACGCGACTAGACTACAAAGGCGGCTGGTGTTACCAGACCAATCGATCGATTGTCGATCGACGGCATCGATCGACTGGTCTATCTATCGATCGACGCCTGTATCATAGCATATGACTATCGATCGACGTCGACTATTCCATTCTATCACCGATCGATGCCGTCGATCGACGACCGATCGATTGATCTGGTAATACTCGAACCACGGCCTCGGCCGAATAATATTCGAATTTCAATATACCTAGGATTCAACTCACTTGATATAGTAAGGTACATTGGCGGGCGTGACGGCCCTCTCCCAGGGCGGCTCCACGGAGCCGGCGAGGAAGCCCTGCGCTGCGCCCGCGCCGCCGTCGCGCGCCACGCCCGCCAGCTGCCGCGCGCGCTCCTCGCCGCCTGCGCATAGCGCGCCTACCCTGTGGACGACGATCAATGATGGACCAGACCAAGGAAAACGAGCTAAGTCTCTTGTAATCAGCCAATCGATCACCGAAAAATACCTTCATTCTCAGAAGATCCATCGGCCAGATCCACAATGGAGCAAATAGGTTATTTTTAATAGTGATAAAATTATGTCGTGTTTGTCGTGTTTTGTAACACGACACGACATTTTTCGGTAGTAGGTACCTATAGGAAGCCTATCATCTGCATTTATGAGACAGTTTTTTTGCTGAACTTGATGTTGGTTGAAATATTTTTTCTAAGTACCGAACTAAGTACTTTTGCAATTTTCACCCTTAAAAGCCTTGGAGAATCTTTAACCCGTCAACGCCCGGAAAATGAGACACAATAGATTTTCTATTGTTGTCCGGCAGCCGGCATCCGCGCCGGCATTGATGAATAAGCAAAACATTGTTGGGTAAGTTACCTACTTTACGACTAACTTATTTCCATAATAATGGATTAGTTACTAACAAATACTTATGATACCTACCGAAGTAAGAAATAAGGAAGGCCTGTACCTATTTAATACATTGTTTTGTAAACAGCGCAAGTCGAACCTATAATCAGATCACTTTATAGTTACGTACTTTGTAGTCACTGCATTTAGCCTACTTTATTAAACAGGAAGACAAACCAATGTCTTGCATCGGTTAAACTGTTCCATACAAATCCTGCTTGCGCTTGCTCTTTTAAGTTAGCTTAGTGTTATTCAGAAATAAAAGTTTCTATAAATGAAATAATGACACCAACCTGGTATTTAAGTCGTCTAGTCTTTGTAATAAATGGTCAGGCAGTTGTATCTTGTCTCTCGCTAAGGCTTGGGCCTGCCCATGCAGTTCATCAGCTAGCCTCCTCAGCGGCGGCAGCTGTGCCCTCGCCCTAGTGACAGCGTCGAGTTGTGCGCGCGCATCCCTCGCGTCACCGGGCCCGCGCCACGACGCACGCGCAGCCTCCGCCGTCTGGACGCGGGACGCTAACTCGTCTAATGACGTCGTAAAGTTTCTGACACGCTGTGGACAAAAAGGGCTTTGTTTAGTTATGATGTAGGATGGAACACTGGTCTAATTGGTTGGTCAAAGTGAGAATATGGTGTTATAGCTTTTATTGTATGTAAACAGAGTCTCAAACAACTCTGGCGTTCTTGGATAAAACAGAGAGTTTTCAAAAATCTTAATACGGAGTTGGAGAAGTTTAGTATGGTATTTCATTCTTCAAAGTTGCTGGAATCTGAAGAATCTACACGTAAATCGATTCTGTTGACAATAATTTTTGAGAGTTTAAAATTTTAGTTATATTTAATGTAATGTACAACTTAGTATTATTCAGCTCATTGAACAATTTATCATCACCACAAATTATTATTATATTATTTCTTTATTTTTTTCTTTATTTAATTTAATTAAATTTCTTTATTATCATCATCTTATGACATTACAAATAATTTAAGAGACTTTCTCTTCTCTCTAGTCTAGACGTTCACTAGGTAGGTATTCCAGGTCTATACGCGTCAGAAATATTTTTTTTATGCACAACGGGTGAGGGCGGTGCTTGGTCTTCACCTCACCTGATGTTAAGTGACGATACGGCCGTAGGCGAAAGCGCACTACACCCGAAATCCTCATCACTAAGTAACTGGCTATCTTACCTCTAACTGCCGTTCAAATTGTTATTAAATTGTTTAAATTGTTGATAGGGCGTAGATAGGATGGTGGTAACTAGCCAAGCGGACTTGAAATAAGCCCTACCACCAAACAAACCGAGTAAATATTATAACTCCCTCCTAGGAATCGAACCTGGGACCCCTGCGTCTTACACGGGTGGGCGAACCACTAAACCACAGAGGCGGTTGAAACATGAACGAAGGTTGTGTCAGATCCTGGTTAGCGATTGCTCGTAATGGCTTCTCTTAAACTATTCCCTTATTTATGTAGTAAATTGAACCGCAAAGTCTACCGGTTCAATAAATAGGTATGCAAGTAGCCATTCCACACGTGACATTACTTACTCGAACGAAATTACTCGTCCATCCTTGGAGTACGATCCCCCTAGATGCTAAAACTAGTTTTTTCCCATCCTAGTACGGTAGGCACATTACAGGTTTGTTTGCATAACTGTTTGTCTGAACATGACACTTGACCTTGCGGGACCAGCCTTGTTAGGCTTCTAGGGTTACATTACGTAGCTCTGGGCAATGCAAGTGTAAGGTTTTTGTACGATTGCATGATCTTGTTTAAGTAAGTATTATAGTGAGAAGTTGAGAATAAGAAGCTCTTTCTTCTGGACAAATCACAGAGATAATTTAGTCTCAAACTACTTAGAGTTTTGTGAACGAAAGATGAAACTCGGTCGGGAAAAGGACTAATTTTGCACCTTATTTTAGGGTCAGTTTCCAAAACGTTAATTTAACAGGGAAAGTGGCGCCACCATTTTAGTCTCATCTTTCGTTCACCAGACTCTATCTTTCATGGTTTTTCGAGCGATAGGTACTTAAGTATCCACAAGTAAGAGTACTTATTTAAGAAAGAAAAAGAGAAAACCACTCATTTCAGTATTCTATGTTTAGCAAGTAGGTACTAAAGCTTAGTTGGTAGATAAATGGGAATTAACGACACCTGTCAAGTACCTACCCGAATCAAATGTAATCGGGAAGATAGGTATCCCAAATTCCCAAAATATCTCGAAATCCGTAAATTTTATCATATTTCAAAAAGTAAAAGCCCAAGGTTCTAAAGCTGTGATAGTGATACAAAAAGCACTGTAATACAAAATGCTGAATAGACACCATATCTGACATCTCCACAATTTTATCGCAAAACCACAACACATCATCGCACCGATAGCAGAAATGCGTAACATTTTTTCTGTCGGTACTGTAGGGTGGGTAAGTGATACTTCTATTTGGTACGGAAATGCAATCTGTCACGCTTCGTCAATCGTTCGGAGAGGACATAGACACTTTACAAACGGATGTGACTTATAAATCTTCGTGAAGACGATTCTACACTTTATGACTGTGTTGTGTATTTAAACTGTGATATGTCGTAACTTTGGTCCTAAACATGACGCTGATGGAAGTTGGAGGATCTTAAAAAACGCTGAAGTAGAATGAGTCCTGGCTGAGCCTAATATCATTGAAGAAACGATAGCTGGTCACGTCGAAAGAATGGGATTGGAGAGGAGCGCGAAAAGAGCCCGTCTCGGTCAAGCAACTGGCCGACGACGCCCGGACAGACGCCCCCGCTACCGGATGGAGAGACGTGGTGGAGGACGATCTACGTGAGCTCGATGCTGGAGACTGGCGTGAAACAGCAAAAGATCGAGATAGATGGCGAGCTCTAGTATCGGAGGCCAAGACACACTTCGGGTCGCTGAGACAAGACACCGAAGAAAGTAAGTTGTGTATTTAAATAAAATCGATCAAATAAATGAATAGCATCTAACTAAGCAGTAAAACGGCTATGAGAAATAGGAATCTGTTACCTACTTTTGCAATATTTTGTTATTAAACTAAGATTGTCTTTTTCCTATTACCATCTCTGACTAGGTTCCTACCGTAACAAAGTGGCCAATCCATTGCTTTTTCAATTTTTAATTTATTTTCATGACACAACAAAACAGATTCTGATTTCTGAACGATAAACATCATTTATTTAGATCAAAATTTCATCGAAACATTTCATATCGTAGATACCTAGACAGTAGTGTCTGTAATTTTATTTTATCTTCGTAGTCATATCCAGGACAATATCTCTCTGAGCAATCCCCTGATGGCTAGAGGCATTATAATGTTCGCCGATTTGCCGAATCGCGTCTTTTCGAGTCTATTTGGGCTTTCTAAAACGAATAGAGGCGTCGCGTAGCCTCGGGATGGGGCGGTCTTTACACCAAATTGGCAAATTCGTCACAAATTCCTTGTAGAATACAGAATTCTTTTTTGTCGGTGCTTGTAGTGATGGTGGGAAAAAGGATTGTGCTTAGTTTGGAAAGCAATACGCTTTTTGTTTATATTAAAGTTATGCTTTAATTAAAGGATATTTCTCTTACTGTATTTTCTTCAAACTAGAGAATATTTGTACTAACTTAAACTAATCATTTCTTTTATATTTAAAACTAGCGACCCGCCCTCGCTTCGCTTCGGTGTACATAATATAAACCTTTCTCACGATTCATTCTATCTATTAAAAAAACCGCATCAAAATCCGTCGCGTAGTTTTAAAGATGCATAGGTACAAATGGACAGACAGCGGGAAGCGAGTTTGTATGACATGTAGTAATGCTCCAAATTTTATTATTTCGCAGCAACTGGTACTTAGTGTTGCTTTCTAAAGTGACAAGTTTTTGAAATCGAACGATAGTTTTGGAAATTAAGTACCTCGAAACTTACCAACTTTAGGTGTAGCTGTGTGTAACTAACACAGAACACTATACAAAAAAAATCTACGTATTATAGTATCTTTTTAAGGCTTATCTAGGGACCCCAAAACCTTATTTAATCATGGCAACTTATACCAATTTTAATCAATAAAATTTCTAAAAAAGGCCATAAAACCTTTTATTCCAAACATAACAATTACAAAACAATGTTCCTCATTGGTCCCCCTTGTGGAACACATACGGCTTGTCTGCGGCAATTTAATTAAATTAATTGCTTCATTAAGTGGCTCAGTCAATACTGCGGTGTTATGGGCGGCTGTTTGTAAGACAAACTTGGCGTTGTTACATCTGTATTATGGACATTTATTTGTTTTGAGAACTTAATCAAGTGTCACAGAGAAGGAATTATTTGACTTTGTTGAAGTAAACACAAAATAAACATAGGTATATGTCAATCAAATCATACAAGTCGATTGGTTAAAATACATATAAGTACATGTCGATTGGTTAAAAATACATCTCGATCTTCCATATCGTAGGTATACCAATGGCGAATATGAATATAAGGTTCTTGCCAATGGCGAAGGGTGAAATCATGTCGAAGATAAATCGTAGGTGGGCGGATCAACTAATATCGTGATCGAATCAACTTTTTTTGTTTTTTTGTTAAAATTATATTCTTATTGATTTAACTCTTAATATACAAAAACAAACTATTGAATTTTATGATACAGGTTGCAGCACTGGACTTTTCAGGTGCTAACTACTTTTTTTTATGACAAAATGTGAAAAGAGGTCGTCAAAACTGTCTCCTGACTGACAGACATACATTTCAATTTTCAGTGAGTAAAATAAAACAAAGGATAACAATTTTGTGTATTTTTATATTTATTAAGTGAAAAGGAAAACAATTACATGGATCAAAATCAACAATTCAGTCTTTTTCTCAAAATACTGACGTTCATTGTGTCTCTTGAGTCACTTGAGTAATGTTTTAGAACAATACTTTTCTTTAAATATTTTTTTAGTAAAGTTAAGGGAACGAAACCTATTCTGTACTACCGACACTCATTATGTTAATTAAGTCTTAAAAATAAAAAAGATTGCATATTCTATATTCTATTTAAATAAGAGGTTTATTCTTCACAAAAAACGGGGACAATTTCGTGAGCCTAGAGAAAATACCGGTGACTCAAGAGACATTAGCTTTATTTAAATGAGATCTAGCTATGACTATGAGATCTTTATTAATTAATAAATCACATTCAAATACTTAAGATAGTAACAAAAGGTCTTAAAAATACTTAAATTTACTTTTCCAACACATGTACATCATAATGGAATATAAAGTAATCTACGCCTCGTTTGTTTTTTATTTGGGGTTTATTAAGAACTTCAATTATATCTGTGTAGTGGATGTCAGCAACATCTTTTTCAATAAGACGAAACGTATTTTTCGCATTTACAGAACGTAAAAAAGTAACTCTAATCTCCCCATCTTCATGGAGATCATCGACTACACATACATATTTGAAAATCTTACTTTTAGTTGCATAGACATTAACCAATAAGAAGTCCCCCAATTGGATATCATTTTCTTTGTCATTTGTTGATGTGCTAGGTTTTGAAGTTGCCGCAACTTGTTCATCATCAGAGGTTTCAGGTGTTTTGTAAATTAATTCATACAAGTTTTTGTTACGAGCCTGACTTAATTTCAATAATTCAATTTCTTGTAATGGAGTTTTTTCTCAAGAAATGTAGTTACTTAAAGGTAAGTCTTCATCCCAGTCTAAAGAAACAGTAGTGTGCTCAACACTGGGTGTCACTTTCACATCAGAGCTATCTTTGTCAGCACTCACAACCAGCTGAGGTTCACGGCCAACCGTATGTTCTTCGTCGGGTTCCGGTATGGTCTTCATAACATCAGCCGCAGGTGGAAGTGGGCTGTATAGTTTTGGCGAAAGACAGTTGCAAAAGCCTCTGCTACAGAAACAACTGAGGTGTCTGTATTTAAGCTCTCCTCGGTTGTGTGTAAAGATTTGGTGAACATTTTTGGTGCCAGGGAGAGGCTGAAGTTTGGGGGGTATTAGTTTTGCGACATCTTCTATGTTTTTAGCTGATATTAAGTAAAGGTTTATTTTGCTCACATCCTTCATAACGTGATAAAATTTTTCTGCACATGAAACATCTTCACCTCTGGCTACTAGTTCATCTGCTGATCTTTTCAAATAACCCCCAACACCATCTGCTGGGCCTTTACCGTGTCCAGCCTCGAAAAATGACCAAGTCATCGCATTGAATCCGTAATCAAATAACGTTGTTGAGGCAAGATAAAAATTTTGTTTTTGTCGGTATTGGCTAAACGGGCCGTCTGAAAAAAAATGTATGGTGGTTATATCAGGATAAGAGCTTTTAATATCTTTCAAAACGGGATCAAGATGTGCCCATATTGCAGATGGCTGATGGTTTGTGATTGCGGATAGAGTGCAGTAAGATAAAACTTTTCTGGTATTTTCAGCAAGAACATAGACAACAACAGTGTGAAGTGATACTTGTAGTCTTGAACCACCAAAATGGTGTGCTTGTATCTTCATGATGTTTACAGCTGTAATTCTCACTAAAATCGGCTACCACCACCGCTTCCGTATTTTGTAAATTGTCGATGGCAGATCTGAAGTTACAAAATTGAACTTTTATATTGTAAACGTGTTTCTTCAATATTTTTAGTTCTTCATTAAAAATATCCATCAATTCTTTAACCGTTCCTTCTTTATCATATTTAATGTTTTTAAATACTTTATGTGTCTTTCCATTTTTATCATATTCCTCTTGTTTTCTTCCCCACTCTTTCCATTGTATTTTATCATTATGTTTTTCAGCAGCAGATTGTATTTTTAAGTCACAACATGCAGTTGGCCTGGATATATCAACTCTCCGGAAAAAAGTTTCAAGCATTTTCTTTAATTTGGTCGTATCAGCTTTTACTTTTAAATTATGCTTTATTTGACTTGACAGCCCAAGCGATTCCTTAATGATTTCCTTTTTATCAGTGTTTTCTATACTTTGAAATATTTTTCTTATTATGTTTTTATCTTTATGTTTCTTTGTCTCTTGGTAACTTTTTTTTATTGCACTGGATAACTTTTTGTATTTCTTTGTTTCATCAGACTTATTGATTAATTTCGTTTCGGTTTTATTTCTTTGGCAACGTTTTCTATATTTTTCATATTTTCGTTTCAATTCTTCGTTTTCTTTCTGTAACCTTAAATTTTCTCTATATAGCTTCGATCTATCTCTCCTGATTTTTTGTCTACCTCTTATATTTTTAGGTGTTGCTTTGTCGTCCTGTCGATCAGCAATAGTATCCGTATCTTCATGTATCGGTTGCGGAGAAAGTGCATTTTCTGGTAACAATATAGAAGGAGAGCTAGGTGGCGTCATATCAATAAGCTTTTTCAAACTTTTCTTTTTTTGTCGTAAATTTTTCTTCCTTAGTTTCCATATTATTCTTGCATTGTATTTCTCTTTCGATGTTAAGTCTTTAATAAGTCTCTTTTTCGCATGATAATTCTCTCGTTTTTTCTTTAAATATTCCTCGTATTTTACGGGATCAGACTTAAGCTTTTCCCTATATTTCCTTTGTCTTTCTGCAGCCGACAGCGGCATGTTTACTGAAATTGGTATTTTAGGTTAGAAAAATAAATAAATGGCTTTATCATCCAAAAAGTTATAGATGTCATCGTTGAAATTACTTCCAATGTTTTAGCATGAACGGGTAAGAAATAACGATCATAGGGTAACTACCAGAACAGGATGTAGTTGAAATAATAATAATAATAAATTTTACTAAATAATATACTAGAAAAAATGCGACTCGCACCAGATCAATACTACCCCTGCGCCAAATTGGTCGTCAATAGTATTAATTACATTCCATATATATAAAAAATAAACGTGATGAAATAAAAAAGAAAGAATTCGGACAAACTACGAAATGTATCTTGAGTCACGAAAAAAGTCTCTTGGGTAACGGCCCAAGTAACAAAAGTTTCTATAACCAAGGGGTTTTATCACCAAACAGTGATATAGTAGGCCTTTAGTGGTAACCGTTGTGACTGCTTGTGCTATAAAGGTTTTCCACAGAGCGTTTTGGCTCTATAATATTAAAGAGCATTTAAGTTCTATGGTGCAGCTCTTAGAACACTTACAGGACATACAAAAGAATCTTTAAAGTGTTGCACTGTAATAGATATGGACAAAGTGATTATAGTACTATTTAGTACTATAGACGACTTTACTGTCACTTTTATGTATCTATTTTGCACTAATATTGCGTCAAAATAACTTTTACAGTACTAGTATTGTAGCAGTATCGAAAACACTATTACAGAATCAATCTGCACTATAAAAGTACCTTGCACAACCATTATGTCACGGTTTAGCTTCTTAAATGCTCCCTCAACATCGCTATGGGGCTAGTTCTGTAAAAGTCATGAAAACTCTTCTATAGTACTAAATAGTATCATAGCGACTTCTGGTGCAGTTGCTAAATAACTTAAACTTTTTGTGTTACTGCTACCTGACTAAAGCGTGAGATAAAAGCACTAAAATGAATAATTAATGGACTAATCGGTTTTCGATAAAAAATATGGCCGCTGTTTATGCCATGATAGCACATAAGTAGCACGGCTGGAGCCAATGTGTACTATAGCAGCCATAGTCGGGACGAGTCCTTATTTTATTAATTTAAATTTAATTAAATCACGAAAATTATGAAGGCGCATTGTCAAATTTGAAATCAGCATAGTGATTTTATCGATACAATTATTTTCGCAAGTGCAAGTTACGGTGGAGTTACGGTCAATGGTCGATCAAAGGTGATGTTTTGTAGAATGTCCATTGTATTACAAATTGTAATAGCGAATAACATTTTGTTTTCTTGGGGAACACTTGAGCACAGCACGAACAAAATGACGAACAATAGTGTGATAAAAAGATCAAAATAGCACTATAAACATGTTTTGGTTTTCAAGTATAGAGCTGATTTATTACCGTGAGAGGCATTATGTAATGTTTATAGAATTAATCAGTGATAAAACTAGGGCCTATTTGGGGTTCTGTAAAGGTTTACAATACCTTTATAGTGCTTATCATGAAACTAATTAGCACGTCCTAAAGCGTTCTCAGGACTTTTTTAGTACCAAATTTTGTTACTTGGGGGATTTTGTGACCCAGGGGAATCGTGAGCTAGGAGACAAAATTGCGTTTTTTAAATAATTTCTTTTAAAAATGTTGACTAAATACGATAAATCGGTTGAAATTTGAATTTTAGACCTTAAACTCAATTATGTATAGGCTATTTTATAATAAAAATATATTACCTTTATAAAAATTTCGACGTTACCCTGCGGATGCACAATAAACACACGTTGTCACTTTTAGAGTCACAGGCGAAATGGCCGATTGAAAATAAGTCTCAAAATAAGTGAGTGGCGGGCGAAATCATACGATATGCAGGTCCGTCTCCTATTGGTTCAACTATTTGTTGTGTACCTCACTCACACTTACATGCATGTTGCTTACGTGACCTTGGAGACATGTGATTCTACGAGTGTTTAGGGACAAATATTTGATTTTTGATATTTAAACCTAGAAGCAATTTTGTAAACCTATAAAATATAGAGAAGGAAGAAGATGTATTGACGTAAGTTTACACAATATAAATTAATTATATCCCTAGGAAAAAAAATGAATACAACCTCCGAGTACATGCCTCAATAATCTTTGGGACAGCTATAATTTGTATGGAAACAAACTTATATCCACTGGGTCACGAATGTTTTTTTTTTTAAAGTTCAGTTTTAATCAATTTATTAACTATAAATTGCCCTAACATATCTGATACATTGTGAAAGTCGAACAAGGAAGGCTACATCTAATAAATGTGTTATTTTATTTTTTTTTATGTCAAGGACACCACTTGAACTAAAAAAGTTGATCCACCCAGGTATACCAATGGCGAAGGGTGAAATCATGTCGAAGATAAACCGCTTTCCAAACAGGCGCGGTCCGAGGGGGGGGGGGGTCACAGGGGACATGACCCCCCCCTAAATTGTACACGTATCACAATCGTATCACATAGAAAAAGCTTCTAAAATATACAGAAAATTATTATTATTAGTGACCCCCCCCCCCAAAATTTGTAGGTTTGTTAGGTGGGGTTTCTAAAAAGAAATACCACCTCACCGATCCACTATGCACATCAAAACATTTTTGTACATAAGCCGATGGGAATCATCTTGTATGAACCTTTCGCCTGGTACCCATCATTTTTTGCCTCAATGGGTCCTCTATATAAAATTAGTGATTTGCTTTATACCAAATCACCGCTGAGCTGTAACCTTTTTCCAATACTAAAGCACACAATACGTACCTAATTTTCGTGTACCTAGGTTTATTATATACCTTACCGGTTTTAAACACTGTTTTATTTATGCGTCTGTAGTATCATAATGTTATAAGTCTTCTAAAACACTACTTGAATAAAGCACTTGCTGAGTTTTAACGTTTCGTCCTTACGTGAACAGCCGCAGTTCGAACCGATGACATTGCAACTTTCATTAGTGATTTCAAATAAATCAAAGTTTACTGAGTAAATTACATAAGTTTGACTTACCCTACAATAATGGATATTTCAACCATAAAGTAGGTTGATCAAGTCACGGCTAGATCTAAATGTACTTGGTTTTCTTAACACTGTGTGGTTCGTGAGTATTACGGGTGGCCCATATCTGTCCCATCTCACGGAATTAGGGTTACCATATCTCAGGATTTGTCCTGAGATCTCAGGATTTTTGGACTCTTCTCAGGATTGCGGCCGGATTTCGCAAATCTCAGGAAATCTCAGGATTTTTAGAATTTTCAATAAAATACAGTTTGAACAAAATATTTCTAACTTTGGTAATAAATTGCACAAAAATAAGAAATATCGACAAAGAATTGATTAAGTACTAATAGAAGGACAAATAAGCTTTGTACCGCTGGTCGTCGTGGTCGACCCCCCGCCACACTTCATTCTCAAACTTCAAACTGCTACAAATCTCAGGATTTTTAAAGGGAAATCGGGCCTTTTCTCCGGACTTTTGATTTTTTCATCTGGTAACCCTACACGGAATGGGTCAAAATGGGTACAGTGTTACGAGATATACATTTTAATAGCTTAGCTTAGCCTATTTGGCTACTGGAATTCATTTGGTTATTATGAAAATTATGGCTATCATATCAGAAACAATAGCTATCAGCAACATAAACTTTTCCACTGGTTCGGAATGTAAGAAAGTCAAATTGCCTTTATTCAAATAACTTAGAAATTAAGTGCTTTTTAACCGTCTATATTTTCCTACCAACTGTTTCAGGCTTTTTAGCTGACAATGACAAGAAGATACATAATACAAGAACATAATAAACTACATATTACTTATCGCAAGTTGTAAAAACCGATTGCAAGACTTTGATTTTAAAATATTGAATTTTTTTTCTGATATTCAAGTAAAAGCAACAATGAATTTCGCAAAGCAAAGAAAGATGTAGGGATTGTTAATATGATTTCGCTTACAGGTATTATTTATAGCTTTTGAAAATATTCAATTCTAGATACATTGTCGTTTTTTTAGAATATTTTTGTACTTACTTCATTTTCACAGATGTTTTTTGATGGCTACTAGGTACTAGTATCTATGATAAAGTAGTTCTGACTTTTGTCCGGTTAATAATCCGGCAAAACTAGCCGCAGATCGGTCGCGCCGATATGCGTGCTATAATCCGGACATCTTGCACGTTATAAACCATTCACGAAGAGATGGAGCGACGAAACAAGTATTCCCAGGAGAGGCAAAAATCTCTTAGTTTAATTATAGCGACTTTTACAATTTAAAAAAGGTGGTTTTTTATTTTTAACCTCGACGCAAAAAGGGGTGTTATAAGTTTGATGAGTGTGTGTGTGTGTTTGTCTGAGGTCGCAAATCAATGGTCCGATTTTTTTATTTTCTCTCTACAGGCAACATAGCTCCTAAACTAAAGGACAGACTTTGATGCCGTTTTTTTTTATTCTCTATATATGAATTTCTATATTTCTGTTTTATAGTTCGTATCTTAGGTAACGGGAGATCCTGAATTATCTATCTATATGTTACCGGCAATGTGTATAATCAGGTATTATATGCAATGCCTAGGCCTTACACCCACTAAATAATAGACTTCGTCGTGTGGCTAGTATACAATATGTTTTTTTTTCTTTTCTTTCCACGTTTTTTCATTTGTATGAATCAATACACAAATGCGTTGCATAAAAATCCCAACATAAGGGTAGTTAAGGTCACTTCTTTTTCTGTATAAATTACTTTAGGCCATGTTAAATTCAACTTCGTATACGTATACGTTTTGCCACTATTTCACCCGCACTTTTCATGTTCTCTCAAGATTACTTAAAGCTGAGTGTGTAATTAAAAAAATGTGTTCCGGACACTTTTCGCAATAGGTATAAGATTACGGAAATTTTAACATAAGTATATTTCAGTTTCGTGTTGATAAAGTACAAAAAGTTCTCAGTTCTGACAGTTCAAATAACTTTCAGAAACGAAAAATTTTTTTTATTGTTATTCAGCTAAAACAAAAAAAAACTTATTTTTCAAACGTCGCACATTATTCAGTCGCACCGCACGCATAAAGTATTTTTGCCCGGATCGCTAGAATTTTCGGGTGGCAAGTATCCCGGGTTATCTGCCAGTTAGATGTTAACTGCGATATGTGCCCGCATCCGCGCCATATGGAGATAATATGGCTGTATGTTATATTTTCTGTAGTAACAATGAACGTAATCACATTTTTTATATACGTACTATTTACTTACTAAAAACAAGTAACAAAATCCAGTAAAAAAGTAAAAAAAGTACTAGCTTCCGCCCGCGACTTCGTCCGCGTGGACTTTCAGAAAATCTCTTACGAACCTTTGACCGGGATAAAACGTATCCTATGTTTTAATCCAGGCTATAAACTATCTGTGAGTCAAATTTCATCCAAACCTGTTCAGCCGTTTTTGCGTAATTGAGGAACAAACATCCAAACCCACAATATTTCACGTTTATAATATTAATAGGCAGTAAGTAGAAACACATTTTTTGTTGCACTTCATCACTAGTTTTTTTAGGGGCCGTAACAAGATTTTTAAAAAGAAACATAAAAGAATCGTCACTGTACTGTATATTTGCATTTCGACGAAATTAGTGTTCTTCCAATGAAGTTATCTAAAGAATGAAAGCATTGTTATTGATGTAAACTTTAGTTTTAGGAAGCAAAATTCTTAAATTAGTGCCGTATAGAGAGAAAAACATAATAAATTGTTAGTTATTTCAAAACGAAGACAATCTGTTCAAGTGGAATTTCAAATTTGCTTGTCAGAGGTATTTTTCAAAAACGTTTCAGCTGTAACAAATAAGAATACGACTCATATTTATTTTTTCACTTATTGTTTGTATTGTCAAGGAGTTCCCTATAGAGAGAAAATAAAAAAAAATGCTTTTAATCACAGAGAAATAAAATATTAAAAAATGCTCATATTGGTACACTTTGACATGTTTTTTACTGGTATTTACAGAATCTAAAGTAATTTTTAATTTTTCTTAGGAATAATGAGGTATTTGTCTAATGTATTGCGTGTTTTGTATATACTTATATCTATTTAATTATGTAAAATGAATTTTCAAAGTTCGCCCTCATTATGTCTCGCGCAGAGTTGTTTTGATCATTTGTATTGAAAACTTAAAAATGGAACGTGATGCGACTACTTAATATTATTATTCCCTCTTACATGTATGTAATTGTAAGGTTGTAACACCTAACTTTAATAATTTTTTTATGGTCCTATTTTTAAGTAATAAAACAATCATGTTCAAAAGTGGATCATATCTCTGACTACAATTTTCTATGCCATGCCGTTATATCAGCATCGAACTATATTAAAATAAAAGCCAAATACAACTAAAATGTTATTCAGAAAGATAATATTTTTTCCCCACATATCAAAGCCCGCAATTTGCGTCCATAACAAGACAAGTGTGAGATAAGACAACTATAGCGTGGACCAAATCGACCCAGTACTGGGTCCCAGTGGACCAGTGAGACCCTTTTTTCGTTAAAAATACCGAGTCATAATAACACGGTTCGGTAACTTTGGGAGATATGCGCTGAATGTAGCTGTTTTGGCTTTTACTATAAGTAAGTTAGAGATTTTAGTCCTTTGGTTGTAAAAAATATTTCATTTTTTAAGACTCAAACAAGTGCAAGGCCCATAACTGCCGTATAATTAAACGAACAATAAGTTTATACTTAGAATAACTAAACAGTTTGTTTAGGAATGATTTTGCTTTGAGACGTTAATACCTACGCAATATTTTCGGTTAGTTAGTTAGGTATTAGTCCATGCCAAAAAGCACATACATACTTAATGAACTTAATAATAGGTAATAAATAAAGAAACTCTCAAAAAAAAGTGACTGTAAAACCACAAAAAATTTTTTTTTTGCTGTAGTACCCTGTAAGGTTTGCAATAATTGTATCTTACATAGATACAGACTACAGACCTTAGTCTGCACTAAATTTATTTCTGGAAAGTCGGACAAAATTGTACCAAGGAAATGTTTTACTCCGTGACAATTTTAGCAGCTGATATCATTCCGGATAACATTGCAATTTGCAACACGAAGGGCTGTCGCTTTAGCTAACATTATTTTTCGTATTACATCGACTACTAATGTTTATTTTTGTTATTATAAAGCGTAAAAAAACGCTAATGTGCAGTGAGATCGAAACAAAAAACCGGCTCGCGCACGATGGGTTCCGTACCAAAAAACGGCAAAAAAATCACGTTTGTTTTATTGGAGCCCCCCTTTAATATTTATTTCATATTGTTTTTAGTATTTATTGTGATAGCGGCAACAGAAATACATCATCTGTGAAAATTTCAACTGTCTATCTGTTGTCGTTATTAATATCGAGCAAAAAACGGCAAAAAATTCACGTTTGTTGTATGGGAGCCCCCCTTAAATATTTATTTTATTCTGTTTTTAGTATTTGTTGTTACAGCGGCAACAGAAATACATCATCTGTGAAAATTTCAGCTGTCTAGCTATCACGATTCACGAGATACAGCCTGGTGAGAGACAGACGGACAGCGCAGTCTTAGTAATAGGGTCCCGTTTTTACCCTTTGGGTACGGAACCCTAAAAAATTGTTTAAAAAAACAAAAAACCGACTTCAAAAAACCTACCTCTAAAAAGCAAGAAATAATATTCGTAATAATAAAAACACGTCTATTGAAGTCGGGTGGGGCTGGAGTACAAATTCCTTTTTTTTTATTCTAAAAGCCCCACCCGACTTCAATAGACGTGTTTTTATTATTACGAATATTATTTCTTGCTTTTTAGAGGTAGGTTTTTTGAAGTCGGTTTTTTGTTTTTTTAAACAATTTTTTATTTTTTTAATTTTAGTGTAGGTACCTTTTGTATTAGGTAGTGTAGGTATATTATTTAGGTAAAAAAATCGGCTCAGCCAAACGTGAGTGAATCGCGGAGAAACATACATACATGCGGGTCAAACTGAGAACCTCCTTTTTTAAGTCGGTTAAAGAACTACACTTAAGATATCCCTTTTCCAACAAAAAAATAATTATCTTATTTAGTTCATAAACAAAGAAGTTATACGACTGATCATCGAGGTAGTTCACACATAAAAATCATACTATTTTCGTACTTTTTTCAAGATTACTTGAAAAGTACTGAACCGATTTCAAAATTTTAAAAAATGGGACCAACTTGGGAGTTTACCTAATGTAATAACGTTTGAATCATTTCAATCGGTTCAGCCGTCTTCGAGTAATCGGTGTACATACAAAAAACAAAAAAAAAAAAAACGCGTCGAATTGAGTACCTCCCTCCTTTTGAAGTCGGTAAAAAGGCTGTAGGTATGAACAAGCTATGAAGGTATCTCACTGAATAAGACAATAAAATAACGCCAATGCGGATTTAAGTCGTGCATGAAGAAAATAATAAGAAAGACGAACAATATGTTGTTACTGTTTGATCAGTTTCATATTTTGTGAATAAATAAAAATATGAAAGAATATGAAACATAGTAAATTGTAACTTGAGTGTTGTTTACAAAACAAGAAAACAAACCAAATGGATGTTTAAGGTAAAAATGCACTTGTAATTTTATTGTAATGTGGTAAAATATTGTTAAATAAATTATCATATCATTTTTTAATTGTCCGATTAGGTACTTTGGTATGACATCCCTATTCCCTTGGGACACGTGCGCGCGCGCAGAAATGCACGCCCGACCGCGCCGTCAAACAAACCGGTACCTACCACCTATCAGTGTTACGTAATTCTAATTAGTCTCATTGTTGCGAAAATAACACGGGTTTATTATACATTTCGATGGATTTATTTGACTATTACCAAGTTTAGAAGTTTACATCACACTAATGTGAATATTTGGATGTTTGTTACTCGATCACGCAAAAGCCACTGATGGATTTGAATGAAATTTGGCACACAGGTAGTTTATAGCTTGGATTAAAGCATAGGATACCTTTTATCCCTGTTAAAATGTTTTCTAGGGATTATCTGAATTACCACGCGGATGAAGTCGATTTCCACGCGGATGAAGTCGCGGATGGAAGCACCACCATCAGCCATTTTTAAGCTCCCCACACTGCTGGGGCACAGACTTCCCTTATGGGTGGATAAGGAAGATGGGTATCGTAACTCACCACGCGGGCCCAATGCGGATTAGTGGGTGTTAACATCTGCAAATGTAGCCGGGACCAACGCTTAACGTGCCTTTTGTAGCACGGCGGAGCTCGAGATTACATTTTTGGTCTCCCATCCCATGACCGACCCTTGCGAAAGTTGCTTAACCTCCGCAATCGCTGGGCCAAGCTCTATACCACTGTACCACCGAGCTCCTCCTCAACTATTATTTTTATGAAAGTACCTATTCGTTTTTATTTAGGTTTTAAAAAAGCACTAGCGGCCGCCCGCGGTTTTAGCCGCGTGGCGTGGTTCCCGTTCCCTTAGGAACATCGGGATAAAAAGTGTTCTATGTTTTAATCCAGACTATCTACTATCTGTGTGCCAAATTTCAACCAAATCTGTTAAGTAGTTTTTGCGTGATTGAGAAACAAACATCCAAACATCTAAACATCCAAACCCTAAAAAAATATTTATTCCTTTTAAAAAGCTGGAGCTATCATACTTGAAATCAGGGGTAACTAATTTTTCTGTTAGAAATACAGCTAGCAATATTCGATAACCTAACCTAACTTGAACTTTGCTCTCTACACACAAAGCCATTCATGACTCTGTGTTTTCACGTCCATTGCGCAGGCGCCGGCGTCATTATCAGCTGTTGGGGTCAACGGCCGTTCAGCTGGACGGCGGTTCTTGGAGTTAACCATTTTAGTTTTCAATTAAATCTTTACTTTTAGATTAATTCTCCGTATTGATGTTTGGAGTTAAACGTCTAAACATGAGCTTTAGTAAATTCCTACGAGTTTTCTATTGATTTTTAACCAGTTTACGTATTTTTACTATGAATTAAATTTATCCAGTAATAAAATTCTCCCAACATTTTATCATTGCTTGTTTTAAAATGTTTTTATTTAATTTAATTTTATATTTATAAGATTTTCTTGTCTCTTACTTTCTATCAAAACGAATCCTGTGATAGATTCTCATTTTTTTTCACTTAAACTCTACTTAATTAACTATACTTAGATAGAGGGATTTTCCTTATTTGTCTGACATAATATTGACGTTAACGATTAAACCATTTTCAAGTTTGTTCCTTCCTTCAGTAACACATCAAAAGCCCTTATCTGGCAGTTAACACGGAAGTCGATAAGGGCAATCAGGAAGTAATTACCGTAATCAGAAGGCAGCGTAGCGACTCATATACTATGATTAGGGCTTAGATCTTAGATCAATCTACCTGTGTGTAATCTGAGCGATTACCTACTTGGGTGAGATATGTCAATAAGCATTCCATTAATGAGCTTTATAAGCTTTTACTTGGATTCTCTTAATATTAGTTTGTAACTCAAACTAATATTAAAGAGCATGAGAATGATATGAATTGTAGGTACAGTCAAGAGCACCTAGTGAAGTTATTCAAGTTTTGAGATGGGGCAGGATTTATCGGAAAAGCAAGTCAATTGCACGACCTTAGGAGTTTGGTTATTTGCAGTTGGCTACATTTTTTAACCTCTAGGGGGGGGGAGCGACCCCCCCCTGCCCACCCCTGGCGACGCCCTTGGTGAGGTGAACGCCAAACACTATCCCGTTGTGCATAAAAAAAGGTTTTTTTTCATTCGTCGCATTCATCACCTTTCTCCAATTCTAATTAAAATGATTACCAATAAAATACATTATCAATCCATTATACAAAAAAACATGGTCTTAAGTAATTATTAACTTAGTAAAACAACAGAGTTTAATCTTTTAATTACTCACAATTTATTTACGGTTAAAATTAGTTACCTATTCCGTAACCGTAAGGCTTATTTTTGAATGCACACGTTACGTGGAAATGATTTTGCTACGTTTTATATGGGTTGAATTCAATTAGTTTCTTCATTTGGTAATGCGAGTTAACATCTGACTTTATAGAGGTAGAAAATAATTACGTATTTAATTTTGATTGATTCCTTATGCGCTTTCGATGATTGATGGAATAAGCAGAGCTATAAAAAGCTATAGCTAATATAGACAAGCAAGTCTTTTGAGACTCGCTAGTCCAGAACTCGCGATTTCTAGTAGCGTTAAAAATGATTGTAGTTCATACTTGGAAGACTTTTTAAACCCAGACTTGCAAGCTCTAATAAAAAAGATTTTTGAGGTTCAAATCCTTTAACTTTACGTAAGTACTTGAAGATGTAAATAGCCAAACTACTGGACAACGTAATCTAAACAAAGACGGACATCCCATATTTCGATACTGGCCCATAAAATTAAAACTCATGATACCCAACTTACGATTTATTATGGACAGTTAAGTTTCTATACAAGTCTGTTGCTCTATAGTTAAAGCCAAGTTTAAATCTAGCGGAGATTAGCCAAATAAACTATACTAATGACGTGGCTTTGTCCAGCACCGTTGCAATGTGGAGTAAATCTGTTATTTATTGTGCAAACTGCAGGACAGTCATGAGAAACGGTTGGTTTATTAATTTAATGATTACAAAATACTAAGTAACTTCATAAAATTTCTTTTGAATTTATTGCACCATTTATAAGTTACAAATAATTCTTACCTAGGAGTCTGACGCCACAACACAATTTAAAAATTGTTATGTTCTGGCAGTTAGAGGTAAAGATAGCCAGTTCCTCAGTGATGAGGATTCCGGGTGAAGTGCGCTTCCACCTTCAGCCTTATCGTCACTTAACATCAGGTGAGGTGAAGGCCAAGAGCCAAGCACTATACCGTTGTGTATAAAAAAAGAAAAGACAGGTGAAATTGAAGTCATTGGCAATCTTTTAAACTAAGGATCTAACCGCGATATTGATAACTTTAGGACAATCTTAAATCAAAATAACATCAATCAAAGTAACCAAGTTCAAGGTGAAATAATAAAAGATTCAATATATCGCGGTAAGACTCTTACATTGAGACATGCCAAATCTTTGGTGGAAGGCCACTCGCAAAGATAGACGAATGAACTTATACAGTTCAGTAAATCGAACGTCAGCGTGACTGTTAAAACCTTAACCGGACACTGCACCGGAAACTGCACTAATAGACACCTATTTCATATGAAATTGAGTGAGACTGACGTCTGCAGATATTTTAATGAGGAGCAGGAAACGCCCAAACACCTCTTATGTAACTGTGGACCTCTAATCCACAAGCGTAGTATCCATCTGGGGCGACACGTAATCGACCCGGAGGAAATAAAAACTCTGAAAACCAGGAATATACTAGACTTCTTGGAAGCCGCTGGGCTTAAAGAGTTACTATAAATAGGTGGCGAGTCACAATAGATCTTTTAGGTCGCAGTGACTACAGCTTTATCTGAGCTGCATAGCCCCTAACAATCAAATAATAATAAAACTCTTACTTAAAAGATTATTTAAAAAATGACTTTGATTTCACCCGTACTTATATAGGTAGGTATAAGTAAGAGGAAGGACAAATCGGTGTTAAAGTCCTGTGATTATGGTAAATATCATAGTGCTTCAGGCTTGTCTCGAGATCAATCTGTCATGATCTGTAATTTCTGATCATTACAGCAGGTATTTGTCGGCAAAAGTTTAGCATAACTTGGAAAAGATTAATGGACGATAAGGAACCGATTGTAAGGATACTGTGTGGTAATTATTTGATTAATATCGCAAAGTATATATTATTTGAAAATTAGATAATAGACATGGCAAAATTATAAAAGTGTCGGAAGAAAACTGGCAATAGAAAATGAGATAAGTATCCTTTTACTCCTCAGAAAAAAATACCTGTTGAATGTTGATAAACTGCAGTATCTGACGACGAATATCACAAACTGCTATACAAAAATATTTTGAATTGGAAATCCTCAAAATTCTCTATAGTTACATTTTTTTATGCACACGGGATAGGCGCTTGGCCTTCACCTCACATGATGTTAAGTGACGATAAGGCCGAAGGTGGAAACGCACTACACCTGGAATCCTCATCACTGAGGAACTGGCTATCCTACCTCTAACTGCTGGAACACAACAATTTTTAAATTGTTGTTATGGGGTCAGACTAAGGTAAGATGGTGGTAGCTAGCCAGGCGGACTTGAAATAAGCCCTACCACCAACCAAACCGAGTACAAATTGTACCCCCCCTAGAAATCGAACTCGGGAGCCCTGCATCTTATACGGGTGGGCGAACCACTAAACCACATAGGAAATAGGCGGTTACATAGGAGGAACTAAAATACTAGTTATACTCAAAGAGCTATGATCCAGCTTGTAAACATATATCTCCGGTATTATCTGAGCAATATGTTGGCGACGCAATCGCAATCCCTGTCTCATTTCGCGGGAAAACCGGGTAGCGTCCGCTCATATCCGGATTTACGACCGGCTGAATACTGCATAAAACAATAGTTCTTATTTCGATAAAAATAAAGTTGAAATCTCGATAAATTTCCTTCTCAAACTAGACTTCGTATTTCAAGAAATGTTACTTTGAATCAGTGAATAGAACTGTAAGCGGTTAAAAATAAACTCTTTAACAATGGTTTAAGATAAGGCATGAAGCTAGATTGTAACATTTTTATGACATGTAAGATGTAGGGTTTTGTAGGATTTGTAATAAAACATTGAAAAGGGGCGATATATAGGTAACGAATTTCTAATCCATTTTCCTATATGGTCACTACCTACTTTATCTAAAGGTTTCAACTTTGATTTGTTGTAGAAAGAAAAATGTTATTATTTGTCTTAATTCAGACTAATAATTTTGAAACTGAAAAAAGTGAGTTAACTACCTTTAAACAAAATTTTATTTGGAAGTCCATTAGGCAATTGCAGCGCTGACTTTGCTCATAATAATATATAATTTGTAATAAATAATATAATATTATAAATTCGGCCTGAAATAATAAAATATTGAAATGCATAACCAAATGTAAAGTATGAATGCAACTTTACAACGATAAAGTCCTTAAGATTACGACAAAACGGGCGTTTAACAACCAATGGCTACGAAAAAGAGAAGAAACAAAGGCAGTAAAAAAAAACAAAGTCATAAAATATCATCAAACTACACACTGGCCCTCTGACTCATTCCCCACACATGGTGCTACAATGGCAACAGACCGACAAAAGAAAACACATCTTATCGGGCAAACAATAGAGTTTACAGTTCAATAAAGGAAAACGTGTCAATCCTTATAAGTCATAAGCGACTTAAACGCAAAACATCTTAAACCGAAACTAGCTACAAAGAAAATTCAACTCTTTCTGAAAGCTAGAAGCTTCAATTTTGTTTGTAGCCGGTTTTTATATAGGTCAAAAGTCAGGGGTGCTCAATCGTAGGGTCTGACTAAGAAAAAGTTTTTTTTATGTCGTTTTTTATTCAGTTCCCAACGGTCATTGTTCTATAGCGGAAAGGATTGCGAAATCAATGACTATTGCTTTATGATATTCTAAATCGGGAAACCGAGACATCGAGAAGGGTTTTTGTAGAATAGATAAATAGATAGATAGTTGTCAACAATACTTATAGCCACACGCACACCCGTACTTATTCAAGTCAATAACTTGCCTATGCGAACGCTCTGCGTTGAAATAGAGCTCTATGATTGGTTCGTTTGTTTTACGTATGACGTGTGATAAAAAAAAAGAAAAACTTCACCTTAAGCATGTTGACAGACATTCAGGAGCGGATATCTCGAAAACTATAAAAGATATCGAAAAACCTGACTGAATAAAACTTGTAGAATCAACTGTTATTTTGTGAAATGTCTCATGTCGCTAGAACGCATAGTTTCCAAGATATAATTATGTGAAAAACCGAAAAATGGGACCTTTAAAACCCCCCCTCCCCCCGGCATAGGGGCTACGGACGGGGACTCGTGATATGTTCACCTCCTAACTAGTCCAAACAAATTTACGAAGTCAAAAATTGTGTTCCAATCATTTCCCTCTACACCTTTTCGTTTACTGGGGTATAGAAAATGATTCTATTAAACTTTGTGTGGAATTTTTAGGGCCTATGGTCTACTATTTTTAGAAGGTATCACTACACTATATTCTCTCGTAGTCATTCGTAGAAGTAGATAACAAATGTGTCAAAAACGTCCACTTTTAACAGTTTCACCACGACCAAACACTGAGTCGTCGAGTCGGTACCTAATTTTGCATTAATTATCATAATTAACAAAAGATGTGTACCTAACCTACAAAAATATATATCAAAACAACCTTGAACCGATAGAAAAAACAATATCGATTGTGTACAATTCAGTCCACACTCATCCGTAGTATTTAAACCACCAGTTGTCAGTTGCGTGAACTAAGTAGTAAAATAAATATTCAATAATAAAATGAAGTTTCAAGGAAAGGTCGTTATTGTAACAGGGGCCAGTTCTGGTATAGGAGCAGCTGCGGCTAAACTGTTTAGTGCAGAGGGTGCTTCCGTAGTTATAGTGGGAAGGAACAAGAAGAAGCTAGCAGCAGTGGAAACACAGTGCAAGGCTCTAGGCAACGCGCCGCTAGTCGTCTACGCTGACGTCTCCAACGAAAACGACGCCAAAAGAATCATCAACGAAACCATCGACAAATACGGAAAATTAAACGTCCTTGTCAACAATGCTGGCTTAACTAGATACGGAAGTGTTCTACAAGGGACAGTAATGACAAACTACGATGAAGTGATGAACGTGAACTTACGCGCAGTAGTCCACCTCACTACTCTGGCTGCCCCTCATTTGGTGAAGAGCAAAGGGAACGTGATCAATATTTCCAGTGTTGCGGCTTCTACAATAGTCCCACTTTCGGTAGCTTATTCTATATCCAAAGCTGGTCTGAGCCACTTTACTAAAATCGTTGCTCTAGAATTTGCACCCCATGGTGTGAGAGTGAATTCAGTCAGTCCTGGACCAGTTTTTACTGATATTTTGGAAAATGCTGGTGTTCAAACTAAGGCGGAGGATTGGCAGGAATTTACTGCGATGAAGAGAATTTCGGATCCTGAAGAAATAGCAGAACTTATTGTTTTCTTGGCCAGCGATGCTGCTAAAGGAATCACTGGATCAGATTATTTGATAGATAACGGTGTCAAACTTTTACGTGGCTTTAACTAAAACTTGGTTG
Organism: Agriphila geniculea; assembly: GCA_943789525.1. NCBI lineage: Eukaryota > Metazoa > Arthropoda > Insecta > Lepidoptera > Crambidae > Agriphila > Agriphila geniculea. The sequence goes on along the minus strand of OX038890.1, from coordinate 1,149,247 downwards.
TTTAATAATCAACTAAACACTTATTTGAGTTTATTATTTCGTTAACCTCACATTATTTACTGAAACAATGAAGTACAGAGAAACAAAATAAGTATGTCATTGCAGCCGGAGGACATCTAGATTATAAAGTGTTCTGTAGAAGGGTCCCTCAACTGCAATGACACTTATTGTTTTTTTTACTTTTCAAGCAAATACATGCCACTAAAATCATTTTTATACATATAAAATGTCACCAAGGCGAAACCATATGGCTCGCACTGTCAAATAGTTATCAGACCTCAATGGAGCCAAGCTTTTAACTCTACACGCCCTTACTCTTCAAGCCCTAACTTTTTTGGACTCTACACCTTAGTCAAAATATGTGCCTTGGCCATTTCGCTACATTCACATGGGCGTAATGGTTTTGCTATCTACTTCTAGCCGTGACTACGAGGGAATGTAATGATACCGTCTAAAAATACTAGACTGTGGGGGCCCTCAAAAGTCCACGTAAAGTTTTATTAAAATTGTGTATTAGAATAAAATTCACCGCGGCACCACTTTCGGTCATACAACCGCCTTTATACATTTTGATTAGGTACCTATACATATCTAACTATGGCTGACACTTAAAAAAATAAAAGTCCATATCTCTATTAATAGAAAGATGATCAATTTTAAGAGTTTTGGGATAGGTAAATAGTTATTATTCTGATGTAAAGTCCATTCGCTTAGATAGTGTCGCCTTTTTATCACACCGCCTTTGCACCTGCCGCTTCTTGTTAAAGGATGCCGCCGCATAAACAAAGGATACCGCGTGCGGCGTACACCCGCAAGTCGATTTAAATTTTGGCAGTTAACATAGAAATGCCTTAGTGAAAGGTTGTTTGTTACCGGTATTCCTGTCTCTGAACACAAGTGCTTGCGGGTGTACCGACACTATCTAAGCGAATGGACTTTAAGTGCACTGTCTCTCACTGTCACCTCATACTTTTTACCAAACTTGGCAAACACCGATGTGTCTATTGACTCTGTAAATAAATTCGATGGCTTGTTTAAGACAACTATGAGACACCTACCAAGGTGTCTCATAGTTGTCTTAAATATGTAACGGCTTTGTTAATAATACTAATGCTACAAGCAAATTCTTGTACTTAACCACAATCGTATTAGGTGTAATCGTAACCACAAAGCCAGATCCTATCCGATTCCATCTGAATAACCAAAGCCTTATCACTGAACACAATATGACACTTAACACGAACACATAAGGATAAAAATGCAGTAATAAATGTAGATTTTAATGTGCCGATGTTTGTAGTAAGCCGGTCGTATAAGTTCGCCCCCGCATTGTCGCGAATCGCAACGTGTGTCGTTAACCTTAGCTTTATTTGTATGAGAAAAGGTTTCGTTTAAATAAATTCAATTAGGTAGTTAAATTTTACAAAAGATTCTAAATATTATTAGGTACATTTTGCTTAGTTTCAGTGGTTAGAGTTGCACAACTGAATCCGCCATTTTCCTCCTTCCATCAGACAACCAGACGTACTCTGCGCCACTGTTTTTTGGTGGATATTCCAAAAACTCGCGTTTTGCTTCAAATTTTATAATCCGTAGCACCTAGAGAGTGGAATTTCTTGCCTGAGTCTGTTTCCTAATAAGTACAATAGGGGCCTTCAGTTGCGAAGTGAAAAGGTTACTTAGGCAAGCGCGTTTCATCCTAGATCGCATTATCGCTTGCCACCAAGCGTGATAGCGGTCAAGCGCTTGCCTATCTACCATAAAAATATAATGTATGTCATTATAAATAATGCTTATCATAAACCGTAGAATGATAATAAAAGAATTGATACCAACTACGGATGTTGCATTCTGAAATTGTCATCAAGTCTTCATTTGAATTGAATTTCTAAGTGAACATATAAATGTATGGAGAATCGTTGGCAGGGATCCAATCTTTACAGTTCACATCATCAGTATGCTGAATTATTCTATGTTAAAACCCCAGAATGGAGTGATTCATAATCATTCATAATCACCTCCCTTCTATCTACCAATTTACAAATAGGTAGTAATAGAAAAATTTGATTGAAGGTACCTAGAATGTAATCTTCGAAACTATACCTACATCTAATTTCGACTATTCCTTTTTCATAACAATGGGTTGTCTAGGGTTGACGAATAAATGTAAAATTTTGGATTTGTCTTTATTTTTTATGCGAAATTTTAATATTTTATTCGCGAAAATTACGTACCCCTATTATGAAAGGTAGTAGATAACTAGGATATCTACCATTGAAGTTTTGAGTGTTTCCGGTGTCTACCATAAAACTGATGAAATTAAATCCTCTTTCATGTTTCTGTTTACTGTCAACAGGACCGTATCTTTGTTTGCCAGCCATATAAAAGACCAAGGTGTCAACCCTTAAAACTAAGAGGTACCTACTATAAAAAGTAGGAAGTTTAAAAACAGTGGTAATTTTTAAGGGTGGCCTTGTACTGACATGTGAAATTCCTCATAACTTTGACAATTTGTAAGTAATATTCATTTATGATTGTTTAATGTTCGGAAAACTTACTGGTTCGTGTTACCCTTGTGTTACCATTTATTGTCTGGTCTTACCTGTAACAAAAATAAAGGAAATGTTAATATTTCTGAATTAAAAGAAAAAAAAACATCATTCTTTTAATAATACCCTAGGTTAAAGATTATGAAAACCGTGCCAAGAAATGTTCTTATTTTTTAAATTACTTAAGTGTAATTAACTCATAATCTATAGGTATGTTTACATCAACATAACAGTAAAAAAACATTAAAAATAAGAATAAATAACAGTAAAGCCGTCACAAAAACTATTAATCATCATTTTTCACTCTTGACCATTAATTTGGTCACATTTTGACGCCCGTCAACTTTTCTCAAAATAACTTTTGTTTTGCAATTCAAATAGAAAAGTTTCGAAATTGAACTTTAACAAAAACGCGTAAAGTTCATTGTTGTAAAGAAAAGGTCAGAAAAACAATTTGTCAGCGGCTGCGTACTGCGTACGCGCAGGAAATGTCAAATTTGAATTTCGAATAGCCGTCTGAGGAGGTTGACCAGAAGATAATATATTTTGGGGATAGGCTATTATGAAACAGTAAATAAATATAATATCTAACTTGTACATAATTAATAAATTGGTACTTATACATTATTATGATAATTATAATTAAGTTTTAACTTTATAACTATAATTATTATGGAAGAGCGGGATTTCCTGACACAGGTTTTGCATTTAAATGGCGATCCCAATATTAATTATTTTTTTTTGTAATCTTCTGTTTCTGAATTAATAACATTGTATTTGTATAATGATTACTATAACATGATGACAACATTGGAGGTTTGCACAGATTAGGTAAGTATTTGGTGACCATAGTCTAATAGTACTAACATTTCAAAAGGCCCCAGCTGTCAACTATTAAGCTTATTTAGTAGGTTAAACTACAATAGTGAACGCAGGCGAAATCAACTCCTTAGCATGATCATTTAAACGCGATATGATATAGCAATTTATCAAGTTTAAAACTGTCAAAAGACAATGGATTTTGACAGTTGAGTATCGATAAAACGCTATATCACGCGATATATTTATATCGTATTTCGGTGTTCATGCCAGGGGGCATCATACTAAAGTTGAGTTAAATGGCTGCCGGTGGGCGGGCCTGACGGCCCAAGTGCTATAATTTTATTTCCGATATCTGTCCCGATGTGTTGTCATACTACGAAGTGAGAACAATGCATGGCATCTCGCGTCACATTTGTATGAGGATGAGTGACTCACGCGCACATTGTTTGGACAGTGGTTCTAAACCTCTCACAACTGACAACTCATTCTGATCTTCGAAAGTTTAAGTCATAGAATTAAAAGTTACGTCTTAATCAGCTACATGAAGCAAAATATCGTTAATTTTTAGTATCCAAACTAATGTTTCAATAAAATAAAATAAGTAATTTAGTTTTGAGCAAAATTAAGTAAAAAAATTGTCGACGGTAATCTCATTAATTAATTTTCGCCAAAAATATCAAAAGCTCCCATACTCAAATGGCCAACATTCTATGCGTTTGAACGCTATGCTTGCTATTAAAGCTTAAATATGAGCAATAGACGATCACATGTCGCAAACTTATGTAAATCACAGACTTTGATGTATTGTATGGAATTGTAAACTTACGGCACGTAAATTTATAGTTAACTGCTTATTTTAAAGCTTTAATAGTAAGCGTTGCGTTCTAACGTATACATCGTGAAATTTTAATCATTTGGTTCCCGCCGTGGGGTGGTTCCACTCATGATTACAAGCAACTTTTACTATGGGGACAACTTTCCTCCTCGCAAAAAAAAATCTGCTGTTCCATACAAAAGTGGAGTACCTACTCGACCTTAATGTATGAAACAGGTGATTTATTTTTGCGAGGAGGAGAGTTGACCCCATAGTAAAAGTTTCAGCGTGTAGAATGTTGAAGGGATTCATTTCATTCGAGTAGGGAGGCAGGAAGAAACCACAGAAACGGATTCAGAAATAATATGTTTTTAAATTTTAATCTTCATTTTAAATTTACAGAAAAGTGCCTACTACTATTGGTGGACAATGTGAAACATAATCGGAATATTATTTCCCTCCTAACATAGCAACAATCATAGTAAATACTTAGGTATAGCAACACAGTCATCCCAATTTCACATTCCTCTTGCGTAGTTTCGATTGCCAGTGAAATTGCGAGGGCAATTTGTGGGGTATGCTGCGCCTACGCATCGTGAACTAGTTTGCCATACAACATGTACTGCAAGAGCTGCATCTACTGATGCAAGATTTTGTATCGAGTTGAGATGTATCGTTTTTTTGGAGTTTTTGGCGCCATTTCATCGAGTTCGGTTCAGTGACTATTTTAATTATTCGCAAATTGATTCATAGTGGATATTGTGACTTAAAATTGGTGCAGTTTTGTGGTACAAGTGTCTACGCAACTGAACAATATGTGGGATAATGGAAATAGGCGCGATTTTGGTTGTGTGAAGCCGAGACTTTTATTGTAGTGGTGGCTACCTCGGCTGACCTTACCGAGTAAACTGTCTTGATTATACTTGGTGCCAAATGCTCCAAGCAGCATTGGAATGCGATGCACCCGCATTTTAATGTAAACTGAAACAATCTACCACTGAACTATTCAACACTTGACACTGACAACAATTACTTCCAAGAGGAAAGTAGATTGCCAAAACAAAAATAAGAAGAAGAAGAAGACTTGTTTTTTTTAATTTATTTTTAGCCTCTATTTCATAACACTAACAAGATTTTAATGCCGAGTCAAAGTCAGACAAAATTTTAATAAACTTTTACTTCAAGTGGTAACTGTGATGTGAACCTTCAGTTAGATAAGAAGCATTTCGCTGAAACTCTATAAAGTATGGAAAGGTGATTAATACGAAATAATAATACTAGAAAATTCAACTCATCACCAGGTTTGTCTTAGGTGGGAATCGAAATCGCACCCCCGAACTTTGGAAGTCCGGTCCAAAATGCTTACCAACTCAGCTACCTACCGAGTCACTTGATGAGTGGTGATCTAAATTTACCTTTCTATTATCAGCGGGTCTATCGACTAAAAACATTCAAGTTCATGTTTACTGTAATTTGACAGATGGATGTGATACATTGCTACTTTTTTTAGGTAAATTTTTATTAGTGCCTAAATGATGGGCATGTTTCGGGCAATGTATGTAGGTTTCACCGACTAAATAACATTGAATTCTTCACGTCAAAACAGAGTTATTTTTAATTTCGCGCCTTAGTATACCTTCTTCCTAGTCGGGTACATGAATCCTACTAATATTATAAATGTGAAAGTTTTTGAATGTTTGGGTGTTTGTTCCTCAATCACGCAAAAACTACTGAACGAATTTGGTTGAAATTTGGCACACCGATAGTTTTTATCCCGATATTCCCACGGGAACCACGCGGGTGAAACCGCGGGCGGCCGCTAGTACCTATATATTTAATTCACTCTTCATTCACCCTGCTTCAACACTAGGTGGTTACATGCTCTATCTATGTCTTTGACGGCTGGACAAAAAAAGAAACTCTTGTTATAAATAATGTCAAGTGTTCATGTGCATCGCTTATTGCGAGGTTGACAGACGCGACAGTGGCAGTAAAAGTTTTTATTTGCTCGTAAACGTCCGAAATAAGTCATCGCCGAATCTTAACTGCCGGGCCTGGAGGTCTGGTGCTATTCTCGGATTTATAAGCACATTTTCAATAACCACTTTGCTTGCGATACTGAATAAAGTGACACCCCGAAAAAATAGTACTCGTTGATAACGAAAATTTACCAATGTGCTGGACGTGGTTGGGCCGAGCGCCGAGCCGTAATTTTGAGTGAAAAGTGCGGTAATTTTTATAAAAATAAAATTTTCATTCAACTAAAACCATGTTGTTTTACTAAAAGTTCCTTACGTTATTATGAGTTTGCTGGGAGAAATATGCTATTGCATAAAGCTCGCTGGTTATTTGATACTAAAATTCAGATATTACTTGCTATATTTTGCATTTATGTTGACGAGCGGGAAAATTTCAACAACTTAGTAATGAGCGATTTTCTGACAGCAGAGAATTTTAGTATAATTTTATATCGATAGATGGCGCTACTTCAACTAGGTAGATATTTTAAATATTATTTCCCACTATAATGGTCATATTGGTCATAGAAAAGTTGTTCGTAACACGCCAACGGACAACCAACGCACAACGCAACAAACCACATACTCAACAAACGTATAATAAAAAAGTAATTACATTTCATATTTTTCATAAAAAGCTACCTACTTAGTTCAACGACATCTAGTTCTTTTTTATGTACTACTTTTTTGTCTTAAACTATCTTTTGGAAACCGCTCATTGAAAAATAATTTGATCCCTGATTCGGGTCGTTAAATTTAGACGAGGATTCAAAAAAATAGCCATAAACAACAACGTCCGAAAAAAGACGTAAAAAAGTCGACTTTCCATACAAATGTCCGAACAGATGTTCGAGTTTTGTATGAAAAGTAGATTTTTTTGTCTGTTTTCGGAAAAATCGTAGAACAAACGTTGTTATTTATGATAAGAGTCATTTACTCCAGCGAGAATGTTGGTGTTTTACAAATAGCCCTGTATATCGACTTACTCATTACAGTCCATACAAGCAGCAAATCATTTCCATAGTAAGTACTTAACACGAATTACAACGATGCATATACTGCACGTGTGCATAATGCAGGTTGCAAGTAGAGTGTCGCTTGTACTTCAAAAATTACATTAAATTGCTTTCACGTGTTGCGCAGTGCAAGTGATAAACTGGAGGGCAGGATTCAATTTTTTTGCATGCTAAGAGAAAAAAATACTGCACTATATTCCATCACTAAAAAGGCTGATTATGAAAAACTGATTTGCATATCTTTTATTGCGAAGTTTAAACTTTAAAAACAAGCATGAGACACTTTTTAGGAACTTTTTTGACATTCTTTGTAACTTTGATTGAGTCGTAGGTAAAAATTTATTAATTTAATAATCTATTTGTACACAAAGGTTTCAAGGTTTACAAGGTTGTACAATAGAGAATATAATGCTATACTGGTGTTTGTACACAAAAAATGTTGAGGCTTGAGCTCAGTCACCAATCACCATCTTAACCTAATTAATAGTGGTTTAGAGACCGCTTCAGCCTAGGTTTCAGTACAAACACAGCAGTTACATACAGTGAGATGAAATATGAAAAAAAAAAACTATTGCAAGTACACGCAATCATGGCTCAAATATCGCGTGCGAGTAACATTAAAAAGCTGTTTTCGGTGCATTCTTCCAGGGAATACAAAATTTATTGCTTAAAAAAGTGGTAAGCAACGGTTTTCGATGAAATATTATTGAAAAAGTTTTATTTTTAAACTGCTAAATATATTTTTGTAGCTAATTTAATTAATGTCCCTCACATTTGTTTTGTTATTTTTTTTAGGTATCGGTTTAAAGGTAATTCCGAATGTATTGTATATTATATTAGTATGTAGTCCAATAAATCTATTTTGCCTTTGATTTTTGTAAGCAACAACGGTTCGCTCTCAATTTTCTTTTAAGAAAACTTATGTAATATTAATAATCTCCTAAACTCAACAGATAAAACATAAAAAATGCTAATAATGATTAGTATACCTCTATAGATTTCGTAAAAAATTATGGAGAGAGATATTATATCGATATAGCTGACTAAATTTATCAGTCAAAATTGTTACGAATGCGGAAAATTGCAAAGAAAATTTAATAAGTAATGAAATAAAACAAAAATTATCTTTGGTGTATAGCGTAAGGTACTAAGAAACACAAAAGCCATAGCGGACTATCCGTGAGAAACCCTTTGCAACCAGACACCAGCGGATGTTGAAAGCGAAAAAAATCACAAAGACCGCACACGGGCTTTTCAAATGGAGAGAGAGATATAATAAAATAATGACATGATACCAGAATAGAAAAAAATAATATGTCAAAGACTCGTCAATTCCCTAACAGCTTCCAATTACTCAATAGATTATGATTCATCTTTTGCAAACAAAGATACAAATACATTTAATAACTCTAACAAGCAATTCACTACAGTGAAAGACGAAAAAGCAAACGCAAACCTAAAACTATTTAACACGAACGTGACTTGAATTTGATAGGCAATTTAAAATATTCAATGGTCGTTATTATGATTTTGTATGCAACATCAGGAGACCGTCCAAAAGATATGGCGGTTGAATGACACTATCAAAACATTTAAGTACAACAAGAGCATTTAGTATAATGTTTTATTGACCTTAACTATTATTCATTTAGATTATAAATACAAACAAAAACAGCAGACAACATAGTGTAAGCTTAAGGAGTGCTAAAGACCTTTTAGAAAATTAAAAGTACATTTTTTAAAGATTTTTTATTTAGGGTTGTTTTGCGATTTGGTAGGAAATAGTTTAATTATCATGAAAAGGTGCTAGAAAAGATCTTTGTGGAAGGCTTAATAGCGTGTCTCTCGATTGACATGATGACTGCAAAAAGAAAACAAATGTATAATTATTTTTCTTTTGATATAGTTAATATTTTAATCAACAACAGTACCTTTCACCTTCGCAAAATTAGAAACGCTGAGATCACAAACATAAACAAGACAGACGTAATCAAAAGCCTTGCGGAAATCCAAACAAACAGAATTATTACCACCAGCCCGAGTTCTGAAATACCTAACAACCAAAACAAAATAATAAACTTCTAGATATATTATTCAGAAAGTTTCTTAACAAATAAACAGTTATACGTACAGACAGATTGGATAAAGTTAATGTATTCGTTTTGGTGTGAACGACCCAAGGTAAGAATTTCGCGAACTAATTTTATATTAATTTATGCAAAGACGCCGAAATATGTGTGTCAAAGCTTTTGGCTTTATTTTTAAACACTCACTTCATATGAAATCTGTCCTTTGATCCTTTGCACTTAAGTTTTGATTGATTTTGATTCTATACTACTTGTATAAAAAGTGTTTTACAAAGTCATTAACAATGTCTCGGGATGTTTCAAAGCGTCCATAAAAAATAACTTCGTTAAATTCATTGTTGTCTATTTCATAATTAAGAAGCGTAGGTACTACCGACTCATCACTGAACACTTGGAATGAGTCGAGTTTTGAAACCTTGAAATATGGTCCCCAACTGCCACCTGGTAATATGATTGGTACATTTTTTTGGTTTCAATTTGAATGAACATGACACTGATGCCGTAGTTGGCGCTTCCTTTGAAACACCTTTGGGCTTTAATTGGATCAACCAGCTGATAACTTCATTTGGTTCATTCGATATTAAAGTATTTTTTTATAGTAATTATCACAAATCAACAGTGACAGAATTTAGAGAACGGAATTTTGTATCTCATAAAAAGAAATATAAAATATCAAAATGTGGTTCAAAGAATAGAACGCTGTTCAGATCTAAAACGATAACTTCTTTTATCATCTTTAAAACAACTTTGACCAAAATTTTGAACCCGGGTCTAACCTTTTAGCAAATATAGTAGGTACTAGTTTTCTACACAATTATATATTTCTTATTTTAATGTTTTATTAAGTGTAGTGACTAAATTAAACTATGCTTACCGTTTCTTCTTCCTCTAACGAACTGATCAGTTCGTAATAAAGCATCTCAGCCTCTTTTGAGATCTGGATCTTCTCGCTTTTATGCGAGATGTCGCACGCCAAATCCGTTTGGAGATGCATTTTCATTGTTGTCACTTACACTATCACTTTTAATAACTTTTTCATCACTAACAACTTTATTAACAATTCACTTTTCTTTGGCATTGGTTAAGATGTTGGAACATTAAGCATAGTTTCTATTTATTTATTGTACTTTTGATTGTGCTGTTGTGTTTTTCTGTAACGAGTTTTTAATATTATCTTATAAAATGTTCAATGGTCTTATTAAACGTCAGTGACTTTGACTCCATAACCACAAATGATTTAATTATCCAAAACGATGTTGACTAAATTTTGTTGTAATCAACAATGCTTACCTACTTTTTTAACTAGTTAACTTTAGTTTGCGTAAATTAAGACAAAATAGTTACGTAAGAACGATCAAGGTGCACATAATTAGGATATTAATAATTTAACAAAAGTAATAAAAATAAAATCTTCCACAAATATTTGTGAGGTGACTCATACTAAAGAATCTCATTCCAAAATTGCAAAAAGGGCCAAAAAGGGCCCGTCAACAGTCACCGGTATATTATCAAGTGGATCTAACTGCAGTCTCAAAATAACCTGTGTATTCCAAGCAGGACGAAATGTCAACTCTCTGATGTTTATGGACAACTTTGAAATGAGCTAATTAACCATGACTAGGAGGAAGAAAATATTTCGCGCCGTTTTGAAGTTAGAAATGTGGAATATGGACAGACAATGGACAATACAGAAAATGTTCGGTTGGTTTACTTAACTATGACACAATTATCTGGAAATTGATAACGGAATAGCCAATCTTGTAAAATACATTATTTAATGTTATTTAAAGTGCAGTAACAATATTATTAAGTTTATCGAAGCAAATTGACATCATTTCCGATAAAACTCATGATCAATGTAACGGTTGTTTTTAGGGTCTATGTTTATAGTTTCTTAACTACCTACTTAAGGATTTCTATAAACAATTTAAGTAATATAAAAGTCGTATAAAAGCTTCTGGATCGCAGCCAGCGGCCGTTTAGGATTCCTGCTGTCTGTCTGGGCTTTGAATTTTTATAAACTTAGGTATTTTGTAAGAATTTTGAAGAGGTATTTTCGAAATTAAAATGAAACCAGCCAAAATCACTGAATCGTGTTTTTGGTTCAATATGTGTATGGAGAAAGATATAATATAACTAAATATATATCTTAATTCAGATCTCTAGGATCTTTCCACGACTTACATGAAAAGTGTAAATTTTTTGATGTATCCCCTTAAAAGATAGGATAATTTTATCCTAGTTAAAGGTTCCCTGGAGTCCAAACGGACGAAGTCGCGGAAGCTAGTAAGCTTATAAGTTTTTAGATCCAACAGAACGTTTTAATTAGCGTCCCTTAAGTCCATATCATATAAGTCAGCCGGTATGTCGACACGTCCAGACATACCAGATCTAAATCAGGCGTCTTCAGGCATGCAAAAGGACGAGCCGCGCCGGCGCACCTCCCATACATCTGAGTGGTTAATATGCGTATGCGCAAACCGGTTGGTGATTCTACACTAGTTAGGAACAACCGTTCAACTGTTAGATTTTATACACTTTAATAATTTCCGAATGTGACATTCGTTGAGTATACGTTAAATATGAACGGAGAAATTGCGCTCTAAAAAGTACGAAACAAGAAAATATTCGAGTTCAGAATTAAATAAGGATAACCGTAGTCACATGCCACTATGTCCTAGACACGTTAACATACGAACGATTATAGGTTGAAAGTGGCAAGCGACTACGGATATCTTTTTTATTGAATTTTGGACTCGAATATTTTCTTGTTTCGTATTTTTAGAGCGAGATTTTTCCGTAGTTGGGTTATAGTTTTTAAACTTTTGTTTAGAATAGTGCTTTAGATTAAAGAAATCAATGAATAAGTACAATTTTGCTGGTCAAAATAGCATACCTATCCCATAATATACTTCGTTATTATATAAATATACTAAAGTAAATATACCAAAGTAAAGTAAAGTAAAAAAAAGTAAAGTAAAAATAAGTAAATATACTAAAGTATTAGGACAGAAATTAGACAAAATGATGTAAATAATTCAAACAGAACTCAACAAAGTTTCAATCTTAATATTTCGCGACAACAACAAACAACAACATTTCAAGTTTCGAAAACATAAACAGAAAACTCAATTAATCCCCTCGAGTTAATAGAAATATTTACCTAATTTATGAGAATTATTACAAATAATTGATGTAATGTTTCTATGGATGTTAAGAAAGTCACACACAGACTGCCCCTATCAATGTTTTTTCCTGTCCCGGGCCAGCTGGAAGAATTTTCAATATGAAATAAGCTGTGCCCTTGTACTGCTCTTCTGTCCATAAATTTTGTGTTCTAAATAAATAATTAAAGACAATGGCATAAGTAAAATGTACCAGGAAATTTATTGTTTACGGAATTTGTAAGTGCACTACACCCTGAATCGGAATCCTCACCACTGAGGAACTGGCTATCTTACCTCTAACTGCCGGGACACAACCATTTTTAAATTGTAGTTATGGCGTCAGACTTAGGTAAGATGGTGGTAGCTAGCCAGGCGGACTTGAAATATGCCCTACCACCAACACCGACCAAACCGAGTACAAATGGGAATGGAACCCGGAACACCCGCATCTTACACGAGTGGGCGAACCACTAGACCACAGAGGAGGTTTTGATAGCTAGGGTTCAATTCCCTTCTGAATAGTTTGAGACCAATTGCTTTTTTCCTAGTATAAAGTTTGACTTTATAAGTTTATTTTAAGCGTAGGTATACTGAATAAATAACTTTACATATTTCTCTACAATACAATGTTTTGAAACTGCAAGTATTTGTTTGCACGGTCCCAAATTAGCCCGGTACCTGGAAACGTCGCGCGACACATAAATTTTGTTTACAAACCATTGCTTTGTTGCAGTGCAGTCATTCAAAGCTGAGTTAATTCAGGAGTCGTTCGATTCGAAACTGTACTTCCTGAATTTAAATAAAAACAAAATAGTACAGGACAATGCCCCACAGCAGCTGTCAGACGCTTTTTTTAAACACCTTATTAAAAAAACTGCAACAAGTGCAAAATGACTTTTAAAAGCTCAATGCACTTGTTGAATTAAGGCTGGCAATGAATTGAGTAATTAACCACTGTCAAAAGCAATTTCCACTTCATTTTGAACCACAAATTCAAGACGATATTTACAAATGAAACCGTATTTACCCCGAGTATCTTCTTGTTTCTATAATCACAGTATAGTGCGGAACACGAAAGATGCCTATCTTCGCATCATAATTCATGAAGAAAAATAATATTTCATTTAAAATATATTGTTGTGATTCTTCTTCATGAGTTATGATGCGAAGATAGGCGCCATTGGTGGTCATCTTTCGTGCCTCGCACTATAACAGACAAACTGTTGCAGTGCAGGACAAAACGACAAAATTAGTCTGTGTTTTTTAGACAGAAGGCCAGGGCCCTATTTAAATAGGGCCCTGGCCTTATTATAGTTATTAATAACGTGACAATTTGTAAATTGTCGCGACAATTTGTTTTACATTGCGGTGTAGCTATGAGTAGTTTATTCTATTTTCAAATCGATTGACGCAATGGATATAAAATGTCATAACAGGTGACGAATTGTCACGTTTATTATATAGGGCCCTGCTTAAAGAAATCGCGATTATTTGTCTATGTTCAACTTATTCGGGTCATCTTGAGTTCGATTTATTTCGAGCGGAATTTACTTGGTTATTCTCTATTCTCTTTATTCTCTCTCTCTCTCTTCTCTATTCATATCTAGAGTAATCTAGAGCTTAGAAACATCGTTTCACTTATTTGACCGCTACGTAAATATCAAATATTGCATGTTAAAAATGCGGTTACATTTTGCGTTGAGCTAACAAACTGTAGTTCCACCTTTATAAACACTCAACTAACCGTCTTATACTTAAATCAGATTAAACTAAGTTTATTCATGAGTAAACGGTTCCGTGCCCATTTATGGAGTATTTTTTTACTAGTAAATTTTTTAAATAAACATTTGGGATTAGCGCTAGCTATCATAGAATAAATAGAAAAAACCATTTAATTGCGCTTTTTCGAATTCATGTTTATTTTACGCATGAGTAACAACTAAACAACTTTATTTAAGACAACACGATCTTAAAAAAATATGCCTAAATAATATAAAATTCATTTCAAGTTTATCTTTGCTCATCACTGGTCTGTAATAAAGTACACCTAGTTTTGATTACTATCATCCATGATTGCCTGAGAGGTTCAAAATTACGTAGTACCTAGGAGAATTATGAAAAATACTTCTTTACAATGTTTTAGAGAATTTGTTTACTAAGTACACTAAAACTATAAAAAAGTGGCTCCTAAAAACGACTTAGTAAGTAATTAAAAGACTCGGTCAATTTTAAGCATTCATTATTCAGATAACGTACATTTTAAGAAGCTTATAGACTACTATACGGTTTCGCACTTAACACGAAACGATTCTTAAAGTGTAGTATTAAGAACCGTAATATTTTCTGTATGTTAATGATTAAGCAGTAAACCGTTTATGGAATCAGGTTAAGTATGATTCACATTGATGAAGATAACATGCTGTGTCATCTTTTTTACTATTTGGATAGCGATGATAGAACATACCTACTCTAAAACTATGTAATGTATGCTAATTAATTCATCTTTTTTACTATGGATGTAGATGATGGAACATAATTTAGAAACTATGTAATGCTAATAAATAATCTTAAACTGTTTGATTTAGTTTTGCTAAAAAATAATTTGCAAGAAGCGCCAGCAGGCTCACATTTGAAATCAATCCCGATAACGAAATAATGTTCACAATTTTTGATGAAACGAAAAATTAACCAAACCATGCCGAGAAGTCGAGAATCTCTCGACTTCTTCTCCGTATACGACGTAAGATTCCCGAAGCCATTTTAAAAAGTGTACAGTGTAGGTTCAAATGATTTATTTATAATGTTTTGATTATAACACTATTTTGCCCGCGTAGAATTTAGTTTTCCATGGGAATTTCAAGAGAGCCTACCTACCTATATTTCCGTACTTATACCAATCATCAATTTATCAAAATTTGCTTCAACCATTTAGGTGTGAAAACGAAAGGAAAAGTTCTCTAATTTATAAATATGAGTAAAAAAGAAACCGATTCACATACAACCTCCATTCTCTTCAAAACATTACACACGGCATCGCTCCTTTAAAAAATGTCAGTGTAATTTGCACTTCTTTACATCGTGATTAATGAGCATTTCCAGGATCTGCTAAATGGCTCCCAAGACAATGTTTTGCAACCAGACACCGAGTTTACGATGTAATTTAGGGGACAGACGAGTAAAAAAAACATTTGACAATCAGGGAGCTTCTTTACTGCCTATTTTATTCAAAAGAGGTGGGATATGAGCATTATCCCTTATTTTAAGAACTCTCGAAATCCAACTCTGCAAAAAACTTACTTAAGAAATATAGTGGAAAGTAATGTAATAGTACCTACTTATCTTTCTTATGACCAAATTGTGTTATGTTTCAACAATACTTAATTAAAATGACAACCAACCTACAGATTTTTGTTGAAGGTTACGAAAACGGTCAAGTTTTAGTTGGAAATTCCATTAATAAGTTCAGGAGCGTTAATTTTCAATGATAAAATAAAAAAAATCGAAATTATGAAGATATTTCCAAATCTAAAGTGAAGAAAAAAAGAATCTTTTGGTTTTTCTTGATAATCAGAGAAAGGTTAATAGCTTACTTTTTATTTCTTATACTTAACCAAAACTTTAGGTAGGTATAGTATAGTTACCAAAGAAGTATAGTTACCAATATTCAAAGTTACAAACAGTCGTAGATGTTAGCTATAAGTAGGTGCACCACTTCACTTCCGTCACGTCACGCCTAAGAGTGGCGCCATCTGGTGAATGCCAAATGACAAGTCTTCTCGTTTGTATTCAAACCCTGTCTTGAGGATCCAGAGCGATTCGTTTTCACCCTTTACCGGATTTCACTTTCCTTATTTTACCTTTCTTTATTTCTATAACATTATTATTCTCACGGATTTTAAAATCAGGTCGCACCTTCTGATAAATTGCAGGATTGTTAAAAAAAATGGCTAATAAGAAGATCTAAATATAGTGAAAAGTACAAAGACTCAAGTGAATATCTATAGTTTTAGTTTTAATGATTAATATTATTTGTTAGATTGATAGTAAGATATACCAGGGGTGGCCAACTTGTCTAGGGCTGCGATCTACTTTAAAACTTCCTGGCCTATTGGGATCGACTAAAAGCATTTTCATTTTTAGGGTATTTTACTACAAAATCGCCGCACCCACCTCCTGCACCGTTCTGTTGCTACTTGCTGTGCCACCACAAGAAAAGCACAACTTTTTGTCATGTCTCTCGCGATCGACTGCACTGTCTCTAGAGATCGACTGGTCGATCGCGATCGACTTGTTGGCCAGCCCTGAGATATACGAACCGATTGCTAGATTTACTACAGCAACAATCGCTAATTGCTATAAAAGGGTGGGTTCTTAAAGCAATTTGCGATAAAGATTCAAATCCTGCAGCACTTTCTAATACGATGTGATGTTCAAAAGTACAGTAAGTTGAATGAAATCTTTCAGTATTTTTTCAAAAACAAGTAAAAATAAACCTAAATCACTTGACTTTTTGAGGGAAAAAAATGACAGCTTTATCTGTCAAATTTTAAATAGTTTTTACCGTTTCATTGTGTTGTGCTTGATGATTTTAGTTCAGATTAAATAAATTTAAATTGCCTAAAGAATAATGTAATTATATAAGAATAATTTGCAAACGAATGAAATGTAATGTTCAATTACGAAAAATGTCAAATGTAATTATTGTATCTCTAATAAAAAAAATCGGGTTGCAATCCGGCAGTGCCGGCAGAAGTGAAAACTTGAATATAACGTTGTGCATTTTTGATATTTTGGAATGGTTAGGGAATAATTTTGCACGAATTGCCATCTTACGAAATTTACACATACATGCATTTGAATTTACGAATACAGAACAGTATTGTACGAAAGTCCATAGCTTCACAGAAAATCCAGAGTTTTGACATTAAATTAAAAAAATTAGCGCGTGGCTATGGTGACACTAGTGTTACGTCTTGAAATGACGCGCCACCATTTTCGCCGCACCCCGTAGAAAGAGAGGGGGATACTTCCGCCACCGGCTGTCTACTCTCCATCCGTCACATCCGTCTTACGAATTTTCGATCAGGGTCACGTGATCCTGACGCTTTTTTGCAATGGGGACACATTTTTTCCCCATTGCAAAAAAGCGTACAACGCCGCTAAAGAAGTTTTCACTTCAAAAAACACTTTAAAAAAGTACCTAGTTTAATACAGTAGCTGAATACATTATTATAGTATAGTAAGTAACATGAATGGTTACTAGCTCGCGTCCAAATATGCTATTGTTCTCACATTATAGGTAGCAATACTTACATTGTAGCTGAATGAAACCGGAAGTTGCTAAACTATAGTACCTACCTACATGCTTTATTTATAATCTTGTGAAATTCAAGTGAAATTATTTTGTAGTTCACTATGAAATTAATTTACTATGGAAATACAATTCAAAAAATCTATGGTAAAAAGCACTAATTAAAAAAAAAAGTGTAAGTATCGAATAAAGTTTTCTAAAATAATTCTTTTGTAATGTCTTTCAACGATTTTTTTAGTCACAAATGCAAGTAACGAATAAAATTATAAACATTATCAATTTGAGTTTCTGTAGTAATAATTTGTAATTGGCTTTGATAACTTTTTGAACATGACTGGAAATCTCAAAACCATTTCGAGGAATAAGCTTTCGGTACAGTGTCTACTAATTAAATTTAAAAATAAGTCTATATTTTTAAAGATATTTATAATATTCAATAAAAAGCTTTAACCTTCATATTATTATGACGGCATCACATACAGATCCCCAGCCATAATAAATAAAAAGAAAAAAGGGCAAAGACAATTTTGACAATGAACTTGGCATTAGGGATGGTGGAAGTTGGAAGTGAAAAAATATCGATATAGGTAATATTTCTCAGAAAAAAATGGGATGAAATGGGATGATGACTAAGTAATGGATTCTAATTTTAAGGTATTGTAAAACATAAAAAATAGCAAAATAAACCCCTACGCGAAATTTTGGCTCGATTTGACGAATTTTACGATGATTTTTAAGACTCAAAAGTTGGAAAAAAACAAAATGCTCCAGTGACAAAATAGTGTCGACTATTAGAAACCATACGTAATTACAAAAAAATGTTTTGGAAAAATTATTGTAAAAACAACTATCGATATATCAGAGTATTTAATATCGCCCGAAAAATATCGATGAACTTATCTCGTAATTTTTTCCACATCCCTACTATTAAATGTTTGTAAATAGAAATAAAGTATGCACATATTTTCACAATGTTTATTATGTTATCCTGCAAATTAATCAGTCCACAAGCAATCGTTACAATTTTATCCATGTAGCCTACATCCAAAATAGACACAATACATACAATACATTTCGCAATTTGGGTAAATTGGGCGTGTCAGTTTTTACAAAGTTTTTCAGCTGAGTTTCCACTGGTAAGCATTTTTATTATAATTTTACCACCTCAAAAATTATTGCGGCAAATTAAGAAGGTAGGTTAGAACCGTTACAACTGGATTAAATGAATAAAATAGAAGAAATATTAACTATAACTTATTTGTTTACAAACAACCATAAAGTCATTATGACAGGTAATGACACTTGGCCGTTCTTTTTCTATAAGTAGATGGCAAAGGTTTTCCTTCTTAAACTTTCATGCCACTAATGACGTCATTCCGGTTGACCATATCCGCTCGGCAAATATATTTATAAAAAAATAAATACGGGACCAAATGTTAAAATATTCAAATTAGTTTCTTAAATTGGCCTAATCTGTAGAAAAAAAATATAAAAAAATTCCTTTTATTTTTTAACCAAAGCCAATTGTCAACAGCTAAACAAATTATTAAACCATTAAAATATAATTTAGCGAGACATCTATGGAGTTTATCTGGTGAACAAAATGGAAAAATTCAGTAATCAAAATATATTGTTTGATAATAAAAATTAAAAAAAAAAACTTGGAATTGTAAGGTCATTGAACCGTGAAGTTGTGAGTCATGGAGTCATGGATTATACGGCCATAAAACACGATAAGTGAGGTTTTTGCATAAAACCTGTTGCTTTACTTGCACGTTAACGTTTTATGAGAAGAAGGATTATTGAAGTTATTATTTTTCATGGTTTATTATTTCTTGACAATAAAAAATATTTTTGACTTCTCTTATTTCAATTTTCAGAATAGTATTGCTTAATAAATGTGAAATTATGTTTAACAGCATAAGTTGAAATTGATATTGAAAAATCCTTTATTCTAATAAGTTCATATATAAGCATTTATAAACCGTCAATCCTTTTACTCTATTTACCACCCATTTCGATGCCTTGCTGACAAGAAAAATGGGCGCAAAACACTGTCAGCTTAATCAGATAGAACGATATCCTTACTAATATTATAAATGCGAAAGTCCGTTTGTTTGTTTGTTTGTTACGCCTTCACTTCTTAACTACTGAACCGATCATCATGAAATTTTGCATACACGTTGTCAGGGATACAGAGAAGGACATAGGGTACCTTTCATCCTGAAAAAAGTTATGGATAGCAAAAACCTTTCCACGCAGACGAAGTCGCGGGCGGCCGCTAGTTTACAAAAATATCGTTTCCAGACATTGCATTCATATTGTTACAATTAACATAGATTAATTAATAAATAACATTATACTTAATTAGATCATTTCTAAATGAATAAATTTACAGGGTTCAAGCTAAATGCAAAGTCAATAATTCAGTCTAGGCTGTAACAAAAAATGCAATTCATACAATTCAATAGTTAGGCCGAAGTTCTTAAATATGTTTGAAAATACTTAACGCATAATTTCAACTTCAAACACGTTTATTTTTCGACCGAAACTTATATTCCATTTTTGGACGAATTCGTAAAATAATTACTTAAATACTATATTTGTAAAATATAACATAGAACACGATTATGCGTATTTCCTAAGAAGTTAATTGACTAACAATTATAAATACAGGGTTATTTGTAAAACATCAACAACCTCGCATGAGTAGATTACTAACATCGTAATCAACAACGTTTGTTCTACAACTTTTCCGAAAAAAGTAAATAAAATCGACTTTCCATACAAAAGTCCGAACAAATGATCGAGTTTTGTATGAAAAGTCGATTTTTTTGTGTTTTTTGGAAAGTGTATAACAAACGTTGTTGTTTATGATATTAGTAATCTACTCATGCGAGGTTGTTGGTATTTTACAAATAACCCTGTATAATATAAGTACAACCATAGACAGGAAAATTTTCGCTGCGCTCAAGAAGACCAACAAAGCGTGGAAAAGAGAAGTTAACATCATACAGACGCGGTCTATGTAAAAAAGAGACAAAGGATCAAATGGCATGTGGCAACATTTTTTACAGTAAGAGCCCCTAGCGACCCGCCTAGCAAATGAGCAATCACAGTTTGTTTAAAATATTTGTTAATCTTAATTAGAATTTAAAATAAAGGTATCGTGGAGCCATGGTGTCTTATGCTCTAAGTAATTGTGATGTAACAAAAAGAAATAATCCAAGTAATCACACTTTTCACAGGTAAATACGATATTGCCACACATTTCTCTAAAACCAAATTTCTCTACATTTATTCGTTTATCGACGAAGAAAACAGTATGGAACATTTTTTATTAATTTCCTTTGCCGTATATAGTCATATTTTATGAATCTAAGTCATATTTTACGTATCTTATATAAAATGTATGCATTCGTTTTCGGATCACCTGTTTATTGACATTGTTGTTCTTTGACATTCTATTTCTATGAGTACAACATACTCTTTATTTCCCAAAATAACAGCAGAGTAATTAGTCATAAGATCCTACTCTATCATCCGTAAAATTTGTAATTAGTTTTAACATTTTAGGTAATATACTGGAATAGTAGTTTATGATACAAGGTTGGTAAGGAGGTTTTTAAAACGAGTTGGCGTTTTATAAGCACGAGCCGCAGGCGAGGGTTTATAATCGTCACGAGTTTTAAAAAACCTTAACAACCGTGTGCCATACTACGTTTTTCAATACATTTGAGAGAAAACATTATAGTTATTACTGAAATTGTAATCTATACATATAATAAAATCGTAAATTCTAAATGTTTGTGCGCGTATTACGCAAAAACCGCTAAAAGAATTTTGGTGGACTTTCCCCAGTTTAGTAGATTAAGGCCCAACTTAAAATCTAAGCTATGTTTCATTAAATTCAGGTGGGTGGAACCAGGGAAACAGTTTGAACTCTCCTTAGCACTAGCTTTCATTTCATACACTAAAGAGGTCATTTTAAACTGGTCGCTATATTTTTCTACTGTCCACGCGAACGAAGTCGCGAGTGGAAGCTAGTAGAAATAAAAAAAAAACGTACGTAAACAAAAACGCACGGCGCGAGCGTGCGGTAAAATCAACTTACCGCACGCTGGCCTGTCATCGTAAGCTCACATTTTCGAGCAACTGTATTGAAAAAACTTTAACTTCTCAAGCGGGACTCGAACCCTTTAGAAGTCCAATCAAATGCTTTTCCAACTCAGCTACCGGTTTCTTTAAACCTTTCAACTGCATTTTATTTAATGATAATAATTGGATATTGCATGAGCTATGTTTAAGTTATTTGAAGCACGTACAGTACATGATGTTATGTAAAACAAACTATGTTCCGTGACTATGATCGCGATAGTAGCGGACAGTTATCGAAGGAAATTAATTATGCAAGAAAATTACTAATTAAAAATATTTGTTTTATGAAAGGTTGTTGTGACCCTAGGGGATAATAGCCCTAACCTACTATCTATAGACATAGAGAGAGAGGCTTTTAGATACTAGGGGATAACAAGACTTCTGTGAAAAAGTTTGAAACGCTAAAAAAATTGAAAGCCTAAAATTTGTATTTCAGAAAAGTAATATTTTCTCTACGCAAATAAATTAGGTATGCGCCAGTAGGTATGCGGTAAGATTCTCAATCAGGTTAAAGAAAGTACCTAAGCCCGTGTTGTTTTACAAAAATTTTTTATTTCAACAAAGTGATATTTTCTATTTATTTTAGAACTGGAATCTATAACATCATCATGATCACAAAAATTAAAAATAACCGGAAGAAGACTGTCAGTATATGAACAGTACATACAGTTGCAATAAATAAATAAACATTTAATTTTCGTCTACTATCAATTTTCGACTATTGATTTTTAAGAAAGTATCCAAATAGGTAATGAATAAATCTGTACATCAGAGCCAACTGGTCGGATGTCCAATTTTTACGAAAATCACTTTTGTTCTAGAACACATTAATTATTTTGTCCTCTTTCGGGCTCTCTTATCATTATTTCGCTATCTCTTTTATTCACAAAGTTAAGCTTACAAAAAAAAGTCGGATGTCCACATGACTTTAGAGCAAAAACAACTAATGTTTAGTTGAGACTTTTTACCTTTAGTAAATTTGAAATAACGGTTAAAAGTAGGTCTTATGTTCATATAAGACATATCGTTTCTAAAATTTTCTTTAGAGCGTAGCGTCTGAAATTAACATCAGACCTTTTGGTTCGGGAAATCCACACAACTTCCAGAGTGAAAGAGATAGCATCATTTTATAATGGGCGTTAGAAAGAGACAAAACGATAACATACGCTCGACGAGCGCCGACAACCCGCGGCCGCACACGGCCAGTAGCGTCGGGTAGTGAGTGTCATGTAAAAACCAGTTTGTTCGTGTTGCGATCGCGGGTGGAATAGTTTGGTGCAAATAAATAATTATTCATGTTTATTGTCAAATGCAGTGTTTTAAACTTTACAGCATGAATCCTCGTGTCAATAGGATATTCCAGGAGTTAAGGAAAGCTGTAAATATAAGTATGAAGGTGTCATATCGATTTTTATGTTTACTTACCCCATTTACCATCTAAGGGGTTGATTTTCAAAATCTCCAAATATATGTTTGGCTATTTATTTTTAGACGTGCTCCTACGAAGTTTAAAGTTATAATGTCTATTTTATATTCTTTTTCCATACAAGATTTGAACCCCATTTTCACCCCTTTAGGGGGTTAAATCATGCCCACCGTGTTGGACTTCAAAATAAACGTCATTTTCGCAATCGTCATACAAGAAAACCCCAATAACTACATCCATATCTATTTTTAGGTTTATTTACCCATTTCACCCCTATTTCATCGCCATAGGGGTTGAAGTACTAACAATAACAATATACGTTTCGTTAGATTTTCTTCCATAAGCCTATATTATAAATAAGGTGATTTTTAATTCGAAAATGAAGGATTTTTTTCTATACACAACTTCATACCCCTTTTCACCCCTGCGGGGGTAGAATTTTGAAAAACGCTGAGTGTATTTATTAATTTTCAATCGTCAGCCTTAACACAAAATTTGAAGATCCTAGCTTCAAAACTGAGGGACTTTCATACAAACTTTCATCCCTTATTTCACCCCTTTAAGGATGGAATTTTCAAAAATCCTTCCTTAGTGGATGCCTACACTGTATGAGGTATCTATGAGCAAAATTTCAAGTCTCTAGGTCCAGCGGTTTGGGCTGTGCGTTGATACATCAGTCAGTCAGTCAGTCATTCAGTTTACGATTTTATATATTAAGATACGGAAAAACCGATATCCTCTGTCAAATACAAACATATTATGACACTTTTACAATAGATACCAGCAGAATTCCATGGTTTTTACAAAAATCTGCATCACGACAGCACTGCAAGCGATGTTCACTGCGAGACCGATAAGACAGGCGCAGGCGGCGACGAAGAATCAGCTGCATTCTAATGATAATTATTGTTCTACTTATTACATTTATTTTAATAAACCTACCTACTTGATACATTTTATTTTTCTTTGGTTTAATACAATTCTTGTTTCTGCGTTTCTTTTAAAATGTTATTATCTCAAAAACTTAAATGTTCAAGGAAAAGTCGGATGTGTATTTGTAAGAGCAGGTCAAATATCTCCGGTCCAAAATATATTATTTTCACATACTATTTATTGGATTCATGTTTGTTTTCGAACCATTTGGTCAGATCTTAATATGAGCCCTAAAATTGTTAATCAAAGTTAATGTTTTTTAGAACCAAAACAGCGGATGTTATTATCCGACCATGTCATAAGAAAATACCCTCATTTTTAAGGTCGGATGTTGCTCTTTTTTTATAATTCAGATTTAATTGCGTTGCTGTTCTTGGAGAAGGGATGAAATAGTATAGCGAAAAACAATCACTATTAAATAGTAATTTTACTCACCTAAAGATTTTTCGTAAACTTAGTAGTCTAAGTTAGTAATCAACGTTTGAAAGTTAAAATTCCTTCTCCTGTAAAGTATCAAAAATGGACATCCGACCAGTTGGCTCTGATGTACAGAAATAGTGATAGAGAGAGGTAGTGAATAAAATAAAACCGCCTTTGTAGTCAAGTGGTCCCGTGTAAGACGCAGGGGTCCCAGGTTCGATTCCCAGGGGGGTACAATTTGGTTTGGTTGGTAGTAGGGCTCACTCCAAGTCCGCCTGGCTAGCTACCATCATCTTACCTAAGTCTGATGCCATAACAACAATTTAAAAATTGTTGTGTTCCGGCAGTTAGAGGTAAGATATCCAGTTCCTCAATGATGAGGATTCCGGGTGTAGTGCGCTTCCACCTTCTTTATCGTCACTTAACATCAGGTGAGGTGAGGGCCAAGCACTATCTCGTAAATATTCAGATGCTTCGAATAACGTTATAGTTATTAATATTCAATAGGAAAATAAACTTGCTTATCTATCGACTTTGTTATACGCACAGCCCTTGAGTCCAGATACTATTATCACCAGAATGTGTTCCTCAAGAGCGTGTCATACGAAACGCATTACAGATAGCGTTTACACACAGTAACCCGATAAGCCTATTAGAAATCAGATCGACACAGACGGACGGACGTAATCCCGGCATTACGACACATGACCCGATTTCGATCGATTACTATTAACATTCGAACATGTGAAACGAAAGGTAACTAAATAGGAGATCGGTTAATTAGGAAGTTGATAAACGCATCGGAGCATTGGAGCCAGAGCCGCTAAAAATAAAAACAAAAAACAAAACAGATGCCTCTTTTTTTAAAACACAGGATAAAATTGCACAAAACCCGGCAACGTTTCAAAAAAGGAACGGAACTTCGAAAAATTTCGCACTGCACAGTAATTACAACTTGTCACATTCACATGTTAACGCGAAACTGGTTTGAATAAACATCTTTTTTCAAACGCAAAAAAAAATAGGATTTAAAAATTCCACGCGCGCTTTTTTTGTTTTCTTTTTTGGAATGTCGCGTCGAACGACGCGTGCGTTCGGCAGCCGCCCGTCATATTAACTGCCGCGTAAATGCAAACTCGATGCGCGGGCGCAGGAATATTTTACATAATTATTGTTAGGTCCTGTATAGAGCTTGTTCCTGGCAGGATTTAATTTGAGTGGACTTTGTGTTCAATGCACTGAGAAAGATTGCGAGTTCGATGTAAAAAATTGATGAAGCTTTGGTTCTGCCTGTAGTTACATCGATTTTTTTCAACTTCTTATAGAATTAAGCTAATAAATTTAATAGAAAAAAACATGAATAAAAAACAGTTTCAAAATTAAATACCTCTAAAAAAGCGAGATACTTCAAAAAACCTGAAACAAAAACAGCTTTAAAATTAAATACTTCTAAAAAAGCGAGAAATAATATTCAAATCATTAGTTACGCATAACATTATTAATAAAACACGTCTATTGAAGTCGGGTGGGGCTGGAAGACAACTTATTTTTTTATATTTCTAAAAGCCCCACCCGACTTCACAAGACGTGTTTTATTAATAATGTTATGCGTAACTAATGATTTGAATATTATTTCTCGCTTTTTTAGAAGTATTTAATTTTAAAGCTGTTTTTGTTTCAGGTTTTTTGAAGTATCTCGCTTTTTAGAGGTATTTAATTTTGAAACTGTTTTTGATTCATGTTTTTTGAAGGAGGTTTTTCTGTAATTGTCGATTACTCGAAGACGGCTGAACCGATTGAAATTATTCAAACGTTATTACATTAGGTAAACTCCCAAGTTAGTCCCATTTTTTAAAATTTTGTAATCGGTTCAGTACTTTTCAAGAAATCTTGAAAAAGGTACGAAAATAGTATGATTTTCTGTGAACTACCTCGATGATCAGTCGTATACTTCTTTGTTTATGAACTGAATAAGATAATTATTTTTTTGTTGAAAAAGGGATATCTTAAGTGTAGTTTTTAACCGACTTAAAAAAGGAGGTTCTCAGTTTGACGCGCATGTATGTATGTTTCTCCGCAATTAACTCACGTTTGACTGAGCCGATTTTTCTACCTAAATAATATACCTACACTACCTAATACAAAAGGTACCTACACTAAAAATAAAAAATTGTTTAAAAAAACAAAAAAACCGACTTCAAAAAACCTACCTCTAAAAAGCAAGAAATAATATTCATTCATCCCCACCCAACTTCAATAGACGTGTTTTTATTATTATGAATATTATTTCTTGCTTTTTAGAGGTAGGTTTTTTGAAGTCGGTTTTTTGTTTTATTAAACAATTTTTTGTAGTCCAAGTCTAGTCCGTCGTCCGTAGCAACGTTGCATCGCAGAACATGGTTTGGTTTGTTTTGGATTGTCATAAAACTACCAAATCACTTTACATGTACTATTTGAATATGAGGAGTTCCCTTGTGTATCTTCGAAGTTCAAGGACCAATATCGATGAAATTAAAATGTGACTACTCTTGAAGTATACCCTTTCAAACAAAAAAAAACATCTAAATCGGTACATAAACAAAGATGTTATGTTCGAAAATCCGTGAAAACACGTGTGATGGCAAGCTAAATAATTGTCATTTTTCAGGATTATGAAAAAACTACCAGCCAGATCGCTGTAATTTTTTTATGAGACCACACACAAACTTTGTTCTTTGAGATAAAAAATGAATTGTATAAATCTGATAACAACTGACGAAGTTATGGTAAAACATACATAAAAAAAAATAAAAAAAAAATACCGTCGACTTGAGAACCTCCTCCTTTTTTTGAAAATAGAGGAATTGTGAATGCCTATAATATAAAAAATTCAAAATTCTTATAGAATGTTTTTTGCATGTGTTGCAATGATATATTTTAAGCCCAATAATTACGAAAATGCTCTTTGATTATCTCAAACATTTGGATGAAAACCAGATACTGAAATGTAAACTACATCCTAGCATCGACTGCAGTAAAATGCATTTTAACTTTCATTTAGTTAATACCAATATATTACGAATGTTACGGGGACATTATTTGCAAAAATTCGGTGAAACTTTTCTTGGGCAGTGTTTATCAATACAGACTGATCTCATTATTTAAGTATGATTTTAGTCACTAAAATTCATAAAATTCTGTAACATTGAAAACATTTTCAACGTATTTTTTTCTTTTACATCGAACACTATTACATTACAACGGAGTTTTAGTAGAAAACGCATTATGCGAAGATTTGTTTCAATGGTATTTTTTAACAATATGGTTTTACTTGTGCGATGTTTTACTTTAAATAACAAACAACGTAACTTTCTTTATAGGTAATCTTTTGTTAATAAAAATGTAGGTGAAAAAAAAAAAAATGAAAAAATATATTTAATTCAGCAAAAGGCTTATAAACTAAACTAAACATGTTTTATACAAGATTAAGACACTTTTGCAGACAAAGCTTAAATACTAACACGAGATATCTTACGGTTCCTCACTAGGCAAGCCTGTATCGAGGTAACCTTTAGTCGATTTGGTTCATGAAATTTTGCCAAGATATACGACTACAATATTTAAATAGATATAACATAAAATAAAATTATATAGGCATACATATAAAACATATAAAATAATATATATAGAATCGTTTTAATACAGTATTAGCTATATAAGTACATGCATATTAAGTTATTAATACAAGTAAATTTTCAGTATCGTCGTATGTCAGTGCAGTAAGCCACTTATAAATGATACATTTCGCTTCCGCTGTTTTCTTATTTTTAATATCGCAGTATTTAGCTACTTTATTATAGACGCGCAATTTTACAAAAGAACCAAAGCGTCGAGCGAAACTAGTCTTAACGCATGGAAGTTTAATACTGTATACTCTTTGATTCAGAATGTTTTCATAGTCAGGGGAAGATAATAATGATTTGTGCACGGTCAGGGAGGTCTTAAATATGAAGAGCTGACGGACGCTCAGCACACCAGCCTCTTTATACACAAGGGTAGTAGGGTATCTGTAAGGCTTTTGAAGCATTACCTTCAGTACAGACCTCTGTGCCCTCTCAGCCCTAATCATAAACGTTTTTGCTGCACTGCCCCAGCTAGTTATACAGTAAGTAATCAGGGACTGACATAATGCATAGTAGACAGATATAAGAGTGCTGAAACTTGCTGCGGAACGCAAACTTCGCATAACATTAATCACTTTTCTTATTCTGCCCGAGAGTACATCGATATGCGTCTTAAACGAAAGGTTTTCGTCTATATGGACTCCTAAGTATTTTGTGACTTTAGTACGAGTCAAGGCTACACAACGACAGCATGATTGTTGATTGCAAGAGCAGCCGTGTATTTTGATAACTGTATCAGATTCAGGGGCCGAGGCAGCAGTTTTATGGAAACATAAGTACATGGTTTTCTGGGTATTCAGCGTAAGAAGGTTCCGATGGAGCCATTTTGAAATGACTGCACAACCACGTTCCGCTGAAGCACAAACTTGTGCCCACGTTGACCCATGATAAATTATTGCAGTGTCATCTGCGTAACACATAATATCTGCATTTTCGATATCAGCGTCATGAATGTCGTTGATATATAGTATAAATAACGTGGGCCCAAGAATGCTTCCTTGTGGAACTCCAAAGCGAATATTTTGAAAATTGCTAACTGTTTGGCCAATCTTCACACACTGCCTCCGATCCGTTAAGTAGCTTCTGAACCAGTCTGAGGCTAGGCCACGAATGCCCATGCCTTCCAGTTTTTTTAGAAGTATAGGAACGGAGACAGTGTCAAAGGCCTTGGCAAGGTCCAAAAAGACGCCGATGCAGCTATGTTTATTATCTAGATGTGAGCTCACTGTGGAAGTAAGTAATGTGACTGCATCCTCAGTGCTTTTTCCTTTACGAAAACCAAACTGCCGGGGTGATATCAAATTATGTGTCTCCAGATAGCAAACTAGGCGTTTATTTACCAATTTTTCAAGAAGCTTCGAAAATGTACCTAGGAGTGAAATAGGTCTAAAATTGTCAACTGAATGTTTTGACCCGCCTTTGTGGATTGGGCAGACTAACGCAGTCTTCCAGTCAAGTGGGAATGTACCAGTTGAGAAACTAAGATTTAGAATATGCACAAGTGGTACCATAATTTCACTCCTAATATTTTTAATGAGTAAGTTATCGAAACCATCAATCCCAGGAGCTTTGTCATTCTGCATGCTCATAATTAAACTTTCCACCTCATCAGAGTCTGTAGGACTTAAAAAGAATGAGTCTGCTGGAGAGTCTTTGACATGTACCGATCTCGCTAAATCATCTTCTGTTTTACCCAAGTCAGAAAGAATTTTATCAGCCAGTTTTTGACCAACAGATGAAAAATGATTATTAGTAAAATCAATCGAGTCTTGGGCATCCCGACAACCCTCAAGTGTAAGTAGCTCGGTTGGTTCTTTTTTGCAATGAGATAGATTGCAGATGTTTTTAATAGAACGCCAAAGCTTTTTTGGGTTATTTTTGTTTTGGTTAAGCTCTTTATTTTCATATTGTGTTTTTAATTTTCTCAATAGGTTTACAAAAAAGTTGTGGTATCGCGTGTAACATTTTTTAAGTATCGCATTTTCTGGGTCATTTTTGGCCCTTAGATGCAGGCTGTCACGATGCCTCATGCAACGCATTAGTCCGGGAGTTATCCAGGGTTTCAAATTGAGCCTCGATCTGCTGATTTTAACTTCATGACTGTGTTTGCGAATAGTATTTGACAAGATGTTTGAGAATACAAGACTAGAATCATTTACGTCATCAATATCGCATACACTAGACCAATCAACATTTCCAAGCTCGTTTTTAATAGCAGCAAGATCTCTCTTAACGATAAAACGTTCTGGTCTTGCAGGTCTGGTTTTGAGTAGACTCATACCGAGCATAACCGGATCATGGTCCGTTATGACAAACTTACATACAACACCAAGCAAAGATTTTAAGTTCTTTACATTTTTTACATAAATGTGGTCAAGGCAAGCCAATTTCCTTGTTGGTTCAGTTATAGCTGACAGAAACCCATGTTCAGCCATCAGACACTGATACTCATCGCCTAGATTACTGTTAGTATCAGTGATGTCAATGTTGATATCACCTGTTATCACGGATGGTAAGCAGCCCGTGTCTTTTAAATAGATTTCTAAGGAAGATAAAAACCTGTCCATGTTTTTAAAAGATGGGGAACGGTATATGCCAAGAATATTTATAGCATTAACAATATTTATAGCTAGACAATCTGCGTCGTCTATGGGAGGTGTATAAGCGGTAGCATTCCAGATTTCATTCACATATATAACAACTCCACTGTTTTGATTGATGTTTTTCTCAGTTTTAAATGTATGATATCCTGGTAAATGTGGAAGAATGAGTGAATCATGGAGCCAACATTCGGTTAATATAATAATGTCAATTGAAACTTCCAAACGCTTTAGAGCCACGAGCAAGGTATCAAAGTTTTTCTGAATACTCCGTATGTTTAATGAAAGTATTTTAAAGTTATGATCCCGTGTAAAAATTTCGTTGCATTTGGACGTATCGTATATGACTTGACAGTTTAGTTTAACTGAGTCCAATTCTGATTCCAAATCGTGTGTGAGAATCATCATGAAGGGTAAAATTTATCCAATTCCCAGAATTGCATTATTGCTTTATTATTTTTTAAATTATGCAAAACATGGCTCAATATTTTTAGAGGAGTATACCTTTTCTTAGTTATATAAAAGAGCAATAAAGTACCAGTTATGACGATAAATAAGATGAGTAGATAATAATGAATAGATACATAACGGTGCCCAACAATATTAAACATGCGTATATAAATAAATGTTATTTGATTCAGATTCAGGAAGTGGACAATATAATTAGAATTATTGACAATGCCACCAGATTTTAGCCTATAGCACACTGACGACAATGGTATAAAAGATTTCAATATTGTGCGTATGTAAGTCAAAAACAAAGACTTAAACCCTGTAAAGCTAAGCATAAACTGTGTGAGAAGTCTACTATTATAGCCTAAAATATTAAAACATGTATGTTTAGAGTTTGATACATTGTATTGAAGCCAAATCGTTACAATAATGGCAAGCAAGCAAATTTTAACAAAATTAAGAGACATGCGTGCCGTCAGTACCGGAAGGTGATGGAAGGAAGCGGTCAAGGTCCATGTGAGATTGTATAAGGATAGCCGATTTCCCTTCTCGCTGTCTAACATAGATGGCGCCATGTGTACACCAGCAGAAAGAGTATCCGAGTTGCCGGGCTCTAGATCTAGTGTCACGAAACAACAATCTATTTTCTTTCGTCAGTCTCTCGTTGAAAAATACTCTCTGTGTGGCACCGGGAACGTCAAGGTCCGAGCTGCAAATATTTTTTCTCGATTTAGTTGCTTTGAGGAATTGGTCACGCTTTGAACGACGCAGGAGTCGAACCACAATTGGGCGCGGCATTCTCGCCCTATCTTCAGGTAGGGCGGTGGTCACCGGTGGACGGCGTGGTCCCACTCGAGACACCCAGTCTATATCCTTGTCCTCAAGCTCCACACCCACCTTCCTAGCTGCGACTAGAACCGTGTGATACAGATTTTCATTAGCATTTTCTGTGATTCCGACCATCTCAATCTCATTTCTCAGGTTCAGTTGTTCATGGGCTTTTATTTCCTTTTGTAGCTGAGACACGGCGGTCCGCAATGACAAGACTTCAGCATCACGCTTTTCCAGTAATTTTATCCGCTCATCTGAAGCGAGTAACTTGCGCATCATTTCCTCCATCTTCTCGTTTTGGAATGAAAGGGACTGGGTCACATCATCCAATTTTGTTCGGATTACGGTGAATTCCTGGGTGAGTAAACGTAATTGTTCAGTGAGCTGGTTCAAATCATTACTTGTTGTTAAGTCAGTTTTTTTCCGGTGTGTAACATTATCAGAACCAGCTCGGACTGACGTCATGCTGTTATCTTATCACCACCTCTTTTTGTACAGCCCCTTAGATGTTCCGTTGAGTCTCCCGATTTCCAACTTTTGGGGAAAAAATTCTGTTATGGCAATACTTTGCAGGTTGTCAAGATCAAAAAGGTATTGTCAGTTGAAGTTGACACTTGTCAATATCGAAATTGGCAGTGTCAATTGATTTTGACACTGGTGATTGTTGAAGAATGAGGGTACTAGTGCCACTTTGTATCAGTTTTTTAAAAAGTAGGTAATTAAATACAACTTAGCTGTTGTTATTTGGGACATCCAGGATCGAGGAAACACACTGATAACAATACCACTGGCTAAACAGAACGCGTTAAACACAATGTTATGAGTATGGCCGACTTTACTAATTATTTGTACGAAATTTTTGATTATAATTTCGGGAGCGAAGTGTACACTTAGCAGTGTTGCCAGAGAGCTACAAATAATCACTACATATAAACTACAAATAATCACACATACAGTGTTAATATTTTATTTTATTTTCTTTGGGGAGTTTACAGCATCATTTACAATAGGCTATTTGACTAATTTTGGAAAACCATTTTAAATTATTAATTATTACCTAATTAGCGCACTACATTGATTTCATTTAAAAAAACAGTGTTAAAGTTTAAAATTTTAAAACCGCGCCACAAACGCTATGGCGCTGGACACGTGACTTGTTGACGTCACTAGCCTGTAAACATTGTAATATCCTAAGCCATTTGACAGCCATCAATCGCTGATCCTTAGTCTATGGTCGTGTCAAACACCTGAAGCAAGCCTGAAGCCATATTTATTTACAGGCAAGTGACGTCATCAGTCATCTTAGAGCGTTTTCGCCACAGAAAAAATTCAAAAATTATTGCATTTTTTTAGGTGAAATTAATCAATTAATAGACTTAATTTAGTCTATATAATAGTTAAATATGTTTTTTACGCCAATATCTGTTAGGATGACCACAATTTGTAGTATATTTTCAATGTTGTCAAATACCCCATTAACTATGGAAATAAATATCCTACTTAAGGGCTAATTACAAGCTTCCACAGATAGTAGCTACTTATTGCACAATACATAATTTCAAAACATTATATTATAAGCTAAGAAATTAATAGTGTAAGCTTGTAATATGTATATTGTTACAGTTAGGATATTTTACACATTTATTCAATTATTTATATAAGAGTTGAACTGTACTGATTAAGCCAGGTCGTCGGCCCGCGAGAACAATGCCTCCCGCAGGACTCTGCTTCCGGTTCCTGCGGGGAGGCAATCTACATGATAACTAACTTTCATATTTCTTGCCACCATTTGCATATCTGTAGGGCTCCAGTTTGATGGCATGAGGAGCTATGTCACAGTGATTTAGCGCCTGGCCCAGCCTGTAGGGCTCCAGAGTCCAGATCGATGGCGTGAGGAGGTCGAAGGCGCATTTAGCGCCTGGTCCAGTGATTGCGGAGGTTAAGCAACTTTCGCAAGGGTCGGTCATGGGATGGGTGACCAAAAATTTATTATTTCGAGCTCCTCCGTGCTTCGGAAGGCACGTTGAGCCGTTGGTCCCGGGTGCAATTGCAGTCGTTAATACCCACCAACCCGGTTTGGGCCCGCGTGGTGGAGTATGGCCCATCCTCCTTATCCACGCATAAGGAAAGCCTGTGCCCTAGCAGTGGGGACATTAAAAATGGCTGATGGTCAGGGCTCCAGATAATAATACACCTTTATTTTTTAAGCAGTATCTAAAATTAAATCGGGATATCAGAATACGCGAAATGTGTCATTTTTCAATTCTAACTGACACACGGTGAATAAGAGAAATTAATTATACCTAAGTAAAATCGTCAGCAAAGTCCGCAAGTTGACTATTATAGCTTTCGAACAATATCAAATTCAAATAAAATAAAATTGCATTCACATGAAAAAAATCTTTCAGTTGCTTAGTTTTTCGCGGGCCGATTTACTATACATAACTGGTTATAGTCACGGGCCGGACATGGCCCGCGGGCCACCATTTCCCTATCCTCGTATTATGAGAAATCTAAGAAAGAGTATGAAGCTAAAAAAATATCTGCATTATATAGAAAGACCCTCTTGCTATTCTCATAACTGTTTCAAAATCTCAACTTAAACTTTA
Source organism: Agriphila geniculea (assembly GCA_943789525.1). NCBI lineage: Eukaryota > Metazoa > Arthropoda > Insecta > Lepidoptera > Crambidae > Agriphila > Agriphila geniculea. The sequence goes on along the minus strand of OX038890.1, from coordinate 1,114,371 downwards.
AGCTAGTAAAAGTTAGACGTTTATAAGACTTGGCACTTTTGCCGACAGTCTTATACGAGTCATTATGAAGTTGCCAGTTTTAATTGTTTATTTCATTGTTTACTACTCGCGAAGCGGCAATCCGAGTGTAATGAGCGACAAGGTTGGCAAATGAGACGTGTTTCATATTTACTGCCGTACAAATAAACGAAGAATAAGTTTATACCTAGTTTAACCAAAAATATTACTTAGCAATATTATTCTTAAAGTTTAAAGTCCCAAAGCATCATATTTCTTAACAAACTTTTTGGTTATTCTATGTATAAAGGACATCATCCATTTTGGTCTTAATGTGAAAGTGTCGGCCAAAAAGCAAAAGTGATTTATTCTGATAGATTTTGTTCACCTTAGCATTTCTTATTATGGCACCGCTATACTTAATTTTAAATAAGTTCAAAAAGTCTGACTTTTCATACATTTTGGCACAAATCTAAAAAAGTCAGCCAAAAGGCAAATTCTGATAGATTTAGTCCGCCTAATCATTTCTTATTATGGCACCGAAGCTGCAGCACCGCTGTACTTGATTTTAATTATGTTCAAAATTTCTGTTTTTTCATACATTTTGACACAAATGTGAGGCGGTGCTACAGCTTCGGTGCCATAATAAAAAATGCCTAGGTGGACAAAATTTATCAGAATAAAGCACTTTTGTCTTTTGGTCGGCACTTTCATATTTGGACCAAAAATGTACGAAACATGGATGATGTCCTTTAGTCTTCGTTTATTCGTACGGCAGTTAGAGTTTACATGACTGTAATAAGGCCCTGCGCAGACAAAATGAGTTTTTCAGTAGTTCATTCAGTATTTTGATGTTGTACAATAATTGACAATGCTCAAGAAAAATGCTAGGGTTTTACTTACATGCATTAGGTTTTTTTAATGTTTAAGAAACTACGTAAAAAGTTTTTGAGACTGCTCAAGTTAATGCGGTTGACAAAAAAATATATTTCGAATTAGAGGTATCGGCTTATTTTATATTGAAATTAAACTCAAACATTATAATTACTTTTTGTATGACTTTTACAGCTTCTGAAAAGAAGGTGAACGCAAACTAATGTCAATTGCGGCCAGTATTTTTATTAAACTAAGTAAGCAACGCGTCACTAATTACGACAGTTCCTTTCGCAACTTAGAAAATATAACTCATCTCTTACTTTAGCGAAAATCTTGTATAATATTAAGGGGAAAGTGCAGTGCGCGGGAGAGGAAAAATTAAATAAAATTCAGCTCAGTTACCAGCCAGTAGCTAGTTGGCTATTTAATTATAAATTTATGAGCAGCGGGGAAATGCAAACCTAGACGTAAGGTCGGAACTTGGTGAATAGCGGAGCGGAACTACGAAAAAAACTATTTTACCGCTTTGTTGTGCCAGGATAAGCGAAAACTGACACTCGAAATTACAGGCATGAAAAAATCTCTTAAAGGTATCTTTATTTTTTTATTTATTTTGCGTATCAAACCAACTAATAAATTGATCAAAAGCATAGACTTATTATATTACTAGATCAAAAGAGACATTCGAACGACAATATTTCGAGTAAGAAATTGTCTTTCTTAAACAAAAAAAATGTATCTAATGATTCATTTCTTTATCGAGAATATGCTAAGTTATGTCATTATGTCACACGAATTTCATCTTAATATCTCATTAAAATAAAATAAAATCAGTCTATTGAATTAAAAACGAATACTTTACTGTGACGATAATATGAATGCAATTTTACCATTACAATATAAATTTCTTCTTTATTTGATGAGAAGTTGGAAGCTACCCAAATTTCAAAGGTGTGAAAGAGATTTTACTATTCACAGTTCATAAGTCTAATCGAATATTTATTATTAATCGGTGAAGCGGAATCGATTAGGGCCCACCGGGATCGATTTTGAAGCTGATGATAAACTATTGATTTTAGCTTAAAGTTAATATAAGTTTGATGGATGAGTCGCAGACATGTGAATTTGAATAAAATGAGGTAAGCACCTACCAGATTGTACAGTTCATTTAAAACCAATAATATTGGTTTAGAAAGCTCTTTATTTCACATGCCACTACAATCGCCTCTGTGGTCTAGTGGTTCGTGGTTCACTCGCACGTGTAACAGGCAGGGGTCCCGGGTTCGATTCACGATTCACAGGAGGGGAGGGGGAGAGGGGAGGTGTTACTTTTGTCCACCATCTTACCTAAATCTGACACCATAGCAAAAATTGTTGTATTCCGGCAGTTTGAGGTAATTTAAGATAGCCAAGCCATTTCCTCATTGTATTTAGTGTGTACTTTAGATGTAGATTATGAAATTACAATAAAATAATACTAAGTTGTCAAAACTTGTGATTTTATTTTTTTAGTTTATCTATGGGTAGGTACTAATTATGCGCGATTCGCATCGTTAGTTGCAATCCGCTTCGCTCGTGACCAAATCCGCGCCCGTCACAGCCGCTCCACCCAGTTTCTGGTTAATTAAGACACTGTTTTGAGTGGCACTTACGGCGGGCTAAATAAATAATGGATGCCACATTTCGGCCCTGGTTTTCGGCGCAACTCATTCGATTCGGCACAAAACAAACGCGAGATTAGCAGATTTAGTGCAAAATGGACTTTAAGCAATATCAATAAGGTTCATTTAATTTTCCGTAACTTTGCGTAAATTCAGCCTGTATGCGAGTATTATACAGGGTTATTAGGTTGTAAAACACCAACAACCTCGTAGAAGTCGACTACTAACATCATAAACAACTTTTATATTACGACTTTTCCGAAAAATTCAAAAAACCTACTTTTCATATAAGCGTCCGAACAATTGATCAAGTTTTGTAAGAAAAGTCGATTTCTATTTTTGCCTTTTTCGGAAAGTCGTAGAATAAACGTTGTCATTTATGATGTTAGTGATGTACAGTAGCCCGTAGAACATTTAAATCACCATAAAGGTTTCCGTTTGCCGTTGTGATATAGTTATTTATTACGAAATTATAGACACTTTAACCCAAGTTTTACAGATCGCAACCCGCCGTAACCTATATTTGTATATGTCAAAAATTGATATTTTTTTATTTTTCGAGGTTTACCACATAGTTTTGTTATTGTCATGTATAGTAAGACTATGGAAAGTAATCATACACAGATTTAAGACCAGATAAAGTCCAACCATTTTCATCAGGTCTTAAATCTGTGTATGGCTACTTTTTATAGTCTTATTTTTATCTGTGGCAATCAAACCAAGCTGTAGAACACGACAATAGCTAAACTATGTGGTAAACCTCGAAAAATAAAAAAAATATAAATTTTGGAGATATACAAATATAGCTTACGGTGGGTTGCGATCTGTAAAACTTAGCTACCACCATCTTACCTAAGCCTGACGCCATAACAACAATTTAAAAATTCTTGTGTTCTGGCAGTTATAGGTAATATAGCCAAGCCAGTTCCTCAGTGGTGAGGATTGCGGGTGTAGTGCGCTTCCACCTTCGGCCTTATCATCACTTAACATCAGGTTGTTAAGGCAACAACAATTCAAAAATTGTTGTGTTCAGGCAGTTAGAGGTAATGTAGCCAAGCCAGTTCCTCAGTGGTGAGGATTGCGGGTGTAGTGCGCTTCCAACTTCGGCCTTATCATTACTTATCATCAGGTGAGGTGAAGGCCAAGCACTATCCCGTTATGCATAAAAAAAGTTCTCAAATATTGTTGGAAGATTTTTGAACTCGGGTCTTTCATTGAATTCATAGTGCCCAATCTCCCTCGACTCCGTTGCCATGGCAACCTTTGTGTTTAATGCGTAAATAACGTAATCCCATCAAGATCCATGCCACGAAAAACGGACTGCTTTTTAATAGCCCTCCTTCATTCCTCCTTCGCATATACGCGACTGACCCCTGTCAGATATGACAACTAAAAAAAAAGTTATGTTAACATGCTTTTTAATTTACAAAACAAGAAAAAACGAATCAGCGGTACTTACTTAATATTGTCTATCTGTCGCAGGCAAATCGTATTATTCCGCGTTTTACAAACGGCGTCGTTCGTTTACAAACGCTCGCTGTTTTGCAAAATGCCGAAGACAAATTGTAAATTGCCTAGTCATTAAATAAAATGCCATAACCTTTGATAGAAAATTCAATAACTATTTACAAAATTACGCGGCAAATTGAAGTATTTAGTTCTTTTTCTTACTGCGCGCGGCGCTGTTAATCAGAACAATAAAAATGGCGCCTAGTGGTGGTTTTACGACACAGAAAAATATTGAAAGCAGTGCGAATTCTACGTGTTCCAATGACATTTTACAAAAAAGCATTGTTTTAATGACATTTGTAAAAGACAATTAAGAAAATTTTACGATTCACAAGTAGGAGCAGTAAAAAAGCCGTGGACAAATGACAAGATTTTTGAGGTTTCCGGCACGAAAGAAAACGCTAAGGTGTCTATGGAATCTGGTACTCGGAGGACTCGGATTTGCCTTCGGCATTTTGCGAAACAGCGAGCGTTTGTAAACGGACGCCGCGGTTCGTAAAACGCGGAATCATGCAATTTGCCTGCGACATATCTAATGTCTTCGACATACGATTTCGAAAGACTTCAAGTACCTTATGTTATTTTTTTGGTCGCCTACTTCGGATTTCGTAGTATTTTTAACGAAGGTAACAATGCAATAAGGACCTTAGTGGACACTTTTAGCATCGATGATAATGGAGAATTAACACGGGTTGATTTCCCAGCCGACTTGGTCGAATACAATTTTTTATCGACAATCGCTTGTAAAACCGAATCGCCACCTCATTGGGATTAGGTTTGCTTTTCAATTTTACAAGCGATTGTCGATAAAGCCCTAGTCGACTAAAGTTGCCTGGGAAATCGACCTGTGTAAATGCACCATAAAGCATTTTTGCGATTACATCGATGCTGCTTCGTTTTTGGCAACTCTCTGCTACCTACGTTTAGTACTATACTATTTTTTTATGCACATGTGCATAAAACATGCGCTATCCCGTTGCAACGGTATAGCGCTTGGCCTTCACCTCACCTGATGATAAGTGACGATAAGGCCGAAGGTGGAAGCGCACTACACCCGGAATCCTCATCACTGAGGAACTGACTATCTACTATGGCTACTGCCGGAACACAACAATTTTTAATTTGTTGTTATGGCGTCAGACTTAGGTAAGATGGTGGTAGCTAGGCGGACTTGAAATAAGCCCTACCACCAACCAAACCGGGTACAAATTGTACCCTCCCTGGGAATCGAACCTGGGACCCCTACACGGTTGGCGAACCAGAACACAGAGGTGGCTTGTGTTACGAGAAACTTCGCTTAATGCTAATCTTAACGTTTGTAATACAGTATTGTGATTTTAATTGTTAGATCCTCTAAACAACTGAGACAGAATTGAGTCCATGCACATGGTGTTTACAATTACTTTGTTCCCGGTTTAAAGGACCTACGCCTATAAATTCCATTGATGCACTAATAACCAAGCAGGGTTTGATCTGCTAAGCTAAATATATATCTTACTCGTATCAAATAAAGTCTAAACCGACAAATTGTTGTGAGGCGCCATCTTCACGCACGGTTGACGAATGATAATTATCGATTTGCAAACAATACAGATAGAATATTTTAATTTTAATTTAATTTAAATTCTCTCTTAAAATATCATAGGTATTGGTGATTTAAAGAATAGGCTGTAAGTAAAGGAAATGACTCTCCTAAATGGATGAATTTTCTGTAGGTATACGATAATATACTGACCGAACTTAAATATACTAGATGATTTAAAAAGTATTTGGAGATCTAAAATAACACATTTACAAGGCATTATTTACTGTAAAAAGTAAAAAAAGCTGTTCACTTATAAAGTAAAGGAATTTTAACTTGAATAAGGTTAGACAATTCGACAACACTTTTTATTAAATCGAATTAAAATCATTGTCTTTGAAAAGCTACTCGAATTCACGTCGACAGAACGAAAAAGTGACAAAAATGGCCTCACTTGGTTTCAGGCCACTTAAATGGGATTTGCTCTCCACCATCCAAAATTGACGTTGCTTAGTTACAAAACATCAATGCATGATTAAACTGTTTTTTTGATAAAACTACGTATACTATTGATTTCTAGTGGAGGTACAATACGATTAATTTAATGTACAACTGAAGTACCTGACTTCAGAGAGCTTACTTAAAATGAAGTATTTTAATCAGTAAAATTTACTCTTTGCCATACATTCTCCAGCGAAGTTGTCTATTGTCAATTTAATCGCACTAGTTAGTAACACTTGGTCTACTCAAAAGCACCTGTATTTATGTCTGTCATCTGTGTTATGACGACCTGAGTGGTGCAGTGGTCATCATGCAGGTCTACCACGCAAGAGGTCCCGGGTTCGATTCCCGGCCGGGCAGAAATTGAAATGATGGAATTTAATTTCTGTGACGGGTCTGGGTGTTACTATTTATAATAAGGTATATATTTAAAAAGTTTATAAGTAGTATATAGTTGTCTAGCACTCATATTACAAGCTTCGCTTAGTTTGGGGCTAGATGGGGCTGTGTTTTTTTATATATAGACTGGGCAGGCATTTGATCACCATCTTGCTTGGTAAACAGGATGTGGTCTAAGGTGTAGCATGCATGCCCAGGAAATGCCTATTCACTCTTGCCTTGAAAAGACCAAGATTGTAACTATCGGGGAACACATGAGCAGGTAGCGGATTCCATTCTTTAGCAGTTCGCATAAGAAATGTATTGGCAAAGCGCTTGGTACGGACCCTTGGAGTATCTACTATATAAGGGTGATATGCTAATCTGCGTCTGGTATCCCGATGGTGGAAAGGGGCTGGAGGAACAAGGTTGTGCAGTTCCCTCGCACATTCTCCAAAGTGTATTCTATAAAAAACCGATAGACTAGCAACTTTGCGACGGTGACTGAGGCTATGAAGTTCTGCCGTGGCCAATGTTGAGTTGCCTATTAGCCTCCTGGCACGGTTTTCAATCGATTCGAGAAGTTCAAGCTGATATTTAGCAGAACCATCCCACAGGTGACAACAGTACTCCATGACCGGACGAATCTGCGCTTTGTATAACAGAAGCAGCTGGTTCGGTGAGAAGTACCGCTTAGCCCATGAGAGGACGCCAAGTTTCTTAGCAGAACACTGTGCAATCGAGTCGATGTACTCCCCAAAATTCAGGTTTGAAATTGTCCAAGCATTTTTATTTATTATACAAATATTTATTTGTTTCCGGTTTGCGATATCGACGATAATCGACATTATTATTTACCTATAAGACCATGAAAGTTGTTTTTAAATTCATTCAATAGCAAATTTTATCAATTTTATCAGAGTCGAAGTTACCTTGCTGAAATGAATTTCAATACAGCTGAATATATTAGCTGATAGCTCATCATGTGGTATTATTAGCATGATTATTGCAGCTTCATTGCACTGATTGGTACATATACATACCAATCAGTATACTATGAATACATACTATGTGTTTACTACTATTATATATGTTACGGCTAATACCCGAAGTGCGGCAAACCCTAGTTTTAGCCGGCTAAAACTAGGTGTAGCCGATAGCTGTTGGCTAAAACTAGGTGTAGCCGATTTGCTCGTGGCTAATACTAGGTGTATTCGGCTAAAACTAGGTGTAGCATGGGGTATAAAGAAAGTTATTTCTGTTGTCTGTTAAAAAAAAATAACATCGAAATTTAAATTTCTAACCTATATTCGGGACCTACAGGAGTAAAGCAGATCGGTTCACCTAGTTTTAGCCGGCTAAACCTAGGTTTAGCCGCACTTCGGGTATTAGCCGTCACATATATAATACAGGAGAGATTAGTGTCTAATTGTATATTAACCGCCCGAGTTCATTCGTGTACTGCGAACATGAATCATGAGAACGAATTTTTGTTTCGTAGTATCTATTACACTCAGGTAAATATGTAGAAATGAGCATAAGATTTTTTTTTCTTTTTTCTCAATTGAAACTAAGTACGATCGGCACCTCACGTGCCACATTGCAGAAAAAAACGTATGCGCGTGTATCGTCCCTGCACGAAATGAACATTACCGCAGCGTCCTTAGGAGTGGTAAAGCGGAAGTGTTGTCGATAGTACAGAGTTACAAAGACTTTCGGGGTATTAGCAAACTTTATTTTTGTAACTTATTTAAATCTGGAAATAATAATTTATTAAGTATAATTTCAAAAAAATCATGAGTATCATCTTGCATCAAATCTTCCCCCCAATTTGCGTCCTATATCAAATTGCCCCGCTAATTCAGCCGTAAATCGAACAACATTAAAAATGGCCGCGTCGAATTTTGGCGGGAATCCAGCGTTTAAGCGATGCGAGCGAACAGAGCGAGCGGAGCGCTCCATTAGCATATTAATGCAACTTCATCATCGCCGACCGATTGGCAGGATTACGTGTTTGTTGTATGCCGGGTTCCTTGGATTAATATCGCATTTGACATTCAAAATAAAGCTTTATTGTAATTTATACAGGGTGATTTTTTGAACAGTCGACAATGGTGTGGATTAGACCGTCACACTGAACAACTTTGTCTATGGAACCAACTAAATCAGAGCCAAAAACATAGTCAGCTGTTCTATAGGAAACGTCAACATCTACTCGACCAAAATGTATGGAACAGCTGATTATTTTTTACACGACTTCCTAAAAAGGAGTGCCGTTAGAATCCATACATTATTCCGAGTGACACTGGCTATATTTTTTATGAAAAAAATCTATAGCGCTGGAATGACGCCATTTTCAAATGTGAAAAAAAAATTTTTTCTTTAATTATTACAATATTTCATCAAATGAAAGGCCTCAATGAGCACATTTCAAAACTATATATTTTTTTACTAAAATGTGTGAAATAAAATTAAATAAATTTAAAAAATATTAAAAACACGACTGCCCTGCCAAAACTGAACTAAAAAGTTAAATAACAAGTATCATTGCAGTCGGGGGACCTCTTTAATTAAAAATTGTTTCACAAAACAGTCCCCCGACTACAATGATACTTGTTATTTAACTTTTAGTTGGGTTTTGGCAGGGTAGTCGTGTTTTTAATATTTTTAAAATTGTTTATGCTCTGATTAAATTGTTCCCATAGACAAAGTTGTTTAATTTGACGGTCTAAGCTGAACCACAAAATTTGCAGACTGTTTTCAATTTCACCTTGTATAAAGGTGACGTAAATACCTGCAATAAAGTTATTTGGCTTTGATGTTTTAGGTAAGAGTTAAAACTTACCCGTGCCTGCGTCGTTACGTTACAGCTCAAATTTCATCGAATAAGCTTACTTGAAAGAAAAAAAGGGGTTATTAGTAACAGTTAATTAGAAGTTAGTTATATCCATAAAGTCGAAATCTTACGTCATATTCTTAGTGGAATGTTAATTTAAACTCCTCATGTAAAAGAGTTGATTGCCATTTTGAATGAAAAACACTAAGATATTAGCAACATGACTCATAATAAACTAGTGGCTCCGTGGGCTGTAGACCTCGCGATGAAATTGGCTCAAATTGTACAAAAATAAAATGTTGCCATGAGGTTTTCAAAGCACACAGTACTTGCTGTTTGTTTGGTATATTATTTGGAGTATTCGCAGAGTTAATTTATAACAATGCCTATAACATAACGCAAAAGAAATCGCTTAAAAAACATTAATAAACAGTGTCGTAATCATTATTATTTAACTCGTAACAGAATCGTATATCTGTCAATTGCGCGCACGCACATAATTTGCGCGATCATTGGTCGCTGAAGGCGCAACGAAGGCAACGAAACAGCTGATTAAAAAAAAAGGTATGGTGTCTTTTAACATACATACATACACTCACGCCTGTTTCCCATGGGGGTAGGCAGACACAATTTGGTATATGGGGGTTTTCGGGGGTAAACAATCGATCTAGATTAGTCTTATGTATGGGAAAACGCGTGTTTTCAAGTTTTCATGCGTTTTCAGGCGTTTTTTTTCGACGCAGAATATGGTCGCTAATTTCGTCCTGCCGGCCACTGTCCGTCTGGTCCAGCGGGTTAGGACGCGGACGGCAAGAAACGAGTGTTAATGGTTCGAACCCCGCTGGGTGACTTACTTTTTTTTATATGTGTTCAAGTTTATATATAATTTTTAAAATTTTTATTGTTTTTGGACAAGTTTAAAAAAATGTAGTTAATGTTTGAGATAACAATGTAGATTATCACCTAAACACTATATTAAAATAAATAGTAATAACCTAGCAAAGCTCGGTCGCCCCAATATTAATGGCTGATGGAGTTGTTAAATTACTTTTTTTTTCTATTAACTGGTTTGGTTGGTGGCAGGGTTTATTTTAAGTCCGCCTGGCTAGCTACCACCATCTTACCTAAGTCTGACGCCATAATAACAATTTAAAAATTGTTGTGTTCCGGCAGTTAGAGGTAAGATAGCCAGTATTCCGGGTGTAGTGCGCTTCCACCTTCGGCCTTATCGTCATTTAACATCAGGTGAGGTGAAGGCCAAGCACTACCCCGTTGTGTATAAAAAAAAGGAAAATAACCTCATTTCTGCACTTTTTCGATGTTTTTCGCTGTTTTTTCATCATTATCATTATCACAATTATCTTCCTTAAATAAAAGTAATTGGACCTACTTCACACTACGTTAAAGTGTATTTTGATCTAGAATTCAATACGTTTCCGCTATTATTTACGCCAAAAATATGACCCTACGCAAGCGCTTTTGATGATATTCTGATTTTTTTTACAATCATCTGTGAGGTTTATACACAATTTAATACTTTTAGTTACTAGAGAATCTCTTTAGCTTGTCGTATGTTTTTTTGTGACTGCAAATTTACGTTTTGTATATAAAAAAAACCGGCCAAGTGCGAGTCGGACTCGCGCACGAAGGGTTCCGTACCAAAAAACGGCAAAAAAAATACGTTTGTTGTATGGGAGCCCCTCTCAAATATAGATTTTATTCTGTTTTTAGTATTTGTTGTTTTAGCGGCAATAAAAATACATCATCTGTGAAAATTTCAACTGTCTACCTGTTATCGTTATTAATATCGAGCAATAAACGGCAAAAAAAACACGTTTGTTGTATGGGAGCCACCCTTAAATATTAATTTTATTCTGTTTTTAGTATTTGTTGTTATAGCGGCAACAGAAATACATCATCTGTGAAAATTTCAACTTTCTAGCTATCACGGTTCATGAGATACAGCCTGGTGACAGACAGACAGACAGACAGACAGACAGACAGACACACAGACACAGAGACAGACAGACAGACAGACGGACAGCGGAGTCTTAGTAATAGGGTCCCGTTTTTACCCTTTGGGTACGGAACCCTAAAAATGAACCCCCGCAAACCATGGACCCTTAATTCACGTCGAGAGTAGGGGGGGCAATGCTTAAGATTTTTGATTTTTAATTTCACTACTTTTTATAAAGTTACGTTATGCATTATGCAATAAAGCGTACATGCACTTTCTCTCATACAAAAATCTGCGAAATAAAAAAATACGATCATAAATTAATACTGTTAATTACTTAACAAGAAAAAGTTTAAAGTCTATATTTTATTAAAAACAACGTAGGTAAGTACCTTAAACAAATATTAAAGTTCTCTTAAAAGTTCGAATGACGAAAACGTCTGCAACAATTAGCCCTTTTAAAATTTCGTAACAAAACATTAATTGAAAAGTTGAAAACAACACAACATTTTCCGTTTCCCAAACTGTTTGCCGAGCAATTTAAGCTTCACACGCGCTGCTTGCCACAGTTTGGCAACCACTGCACGTCCGAGTGAAAAATCATAAAATAATCCAGTGAAATTTTTAAATTTATAAACGAAATTTGAGAGAAATTTTATCTAAGATAAAAGCATTTTGTCTGATTTCTAGACTGTAGAGCAATAAACTATCGATGGATTTTTTTTATTTACTACGGGTAGTGCTTGGTCTTCACCTCACCTGATGTTAAGTGACGATGAGGCCGAAGGTGGAAATGCACTTCACCCGAAATCCTCATCACTAAGGAAATGGCAATCTTACCTCTAACTGCCGGAACACAACAAATTTTAAATTGTTGTTATGGCGTCAGACTTAGATAAGATGGTGGTAGTTAGCCAGGCGGACTTGAAATAAGCAAACCGAGTACAAATTTCTTCTCCTGAGGATCGAACCAGCGACCCCTGCAGCTTACACGTGTGGGCGAACCACTATAGACCACACAGGTGGTTAAAAATAGTTAATGATTTTTTAATAATTGGAATAATTTCGACGACCGCTTGGCCCCAGGCTTGGTGCATAATACTGTCTTTTGAGCCAAGGTCCTAGATTTGAATGTTAGTAGAGGCAATACTTGTGTGATAAGTACCTACCCAGAGAGTGTTGGATATTAAGAAGCGCTCATGGCGGAACTTGACAGACTGATCGTACTCGATCACGTTTGTCAAGCAACGCTCGGTCCGGTCAGGTTTTGGATGGGTGACCGTTAAAGTGGCATTACAACTGAGCGCTTCCGTGCTTCGGAGGGCACGTTAAACCGTCGGTCCCGGCTGTTATCGCCTGATAACAGTCGTTAAGCCAAGTTAGAGGCCTTACAGACGGCTTGATAAACTCTAACACTAGAGGTGGCCACTAATCCTTAAGAAAAAATAGTTAAAAACAAAACAAAAGATAAGCTTATTACTACAAAACATTTAATATGAATAACCCAGCTGTCACCCAAACTTTTTACCAAAAAATATTACAATAACCACAAAAAACAATTTTCAGCTTTATTCCAATAGCTTTAAAGTTCAAAGTAAAGTGTTGTTAAACTTTCGGTTACAAATTCGTTTACATGTTAGCGGATACTGTGGTCGAGCCGTTATTAATTTGTTAATCCGATGAGCGTAATTAATTAATTGTGTTTAAGCGATGGTGCGTTGGAATAATGGAACGCAGATTGTCGCAAATTGTTCGTTTTAAACTTGTTCAGTAGGTATTTAATTAAAAACAACTTTCTTAATTTGTTTACTTATGGGTGTTGGGCTATTGTTGTGATGAATATGCAACTTCAGAAAATCTACTATAAGAAAAAGGCCATAGTAATCCTACTAATATTATAAATGTGAGTTTGTGGGTTTGGATGTTTGTTTCTCAATCACGCAAAAACTACCGAACGGATTTGGTTGGAATTTGGCACACAGATATTAGATAGCCTAGATTTAAACATAGGATACTTTTTATCCCGATATTCAAACGGTAACGGGAACCACGCGGATGAAACCGCGGGCGGCCGCTAGTAAAGAATAAATTACTTAAGTAAAGAAAAAAAGGAATTGCTATTGCCAAGACCATAACAAAAATTATTCTTTCTTGACTTATCTATTATACCAGCCATGTTTTTGTGTTTTTTTTTTTATTTGAACTTAAATTTGAAACAAATAGTTTTTTCTTTTTCATTAGAGCTGAAATAAACCAATTACTTACAATGGACTGATAAAGTTTACCCTTTTAACCCTTCCTGATCACGCTGCCTAAAAATCAAAATGTCTACGAAGCAAAATGCCTAATGTTCATGTCTAAAGAGCAAAATGTCTACTAAGCAAATCGTCAAACGCAGAATGTCTAAACAGTAGTTTGCCTAAGGATTAAAAAGGTCTAAGTTGCAAAACGTCCATGTCGCAAATTGTCCTACCTGTACGTACACAGTATATATGTTACCGGAAACGTATGATACCTCGAGGGGGCTCTAGGGGGGCTCGAGGGGGCTTGTGAGGGACGAGGGGGGTTCGAGGGGGCTCCGAGGTTGCTCGAGGGGGGCTTGAGGGGAGCTCGAGGGGGCTCAAGGGGGGCTCATTGAGTTTGGAATCGAACCTGCTTTACTCTGTAGGTCCCGCGTATAGAATTTTAGGCAAAGGCAAAGTACCTAGGCATTTTAGACATTTTGCGTTTTAGTCATTCTGCAAGTTAGTCATTCTGCATTTTAAACATTTTGCGTTTTGGTCATTCTGCAAGTTAGTCATTCTGCATTTTAGACATTTTGCGGTTTAGTCATTCTGTAAGTTAGTCATTCTGCGTTTTGGTCATTTTGCCCTCTTAGTCTATTTGCTTTTTAGGCAGTGTCTTTTCATCAGGAAGGCTTTTAACGATTAAGTATCGAAAAGTTTCAAGTTCAAGGAACTTTATACATAATACTACCAACGAATAGTTCTGAATTTAAATTGTATAAAGTTCGTCTATTTCCTGAAAACGGAATGCAGCTATGCCGTCTGTGAACTATATACTCTGTGGGAATAGACCGCGACCACAGACTGTAGACTGGACCGAGCTAATGACTCGAGGTCGCATTGCAGACAGCGGTCAGTCGACGCTTGGCCGCCGGCGAGTGCGGTGCCAACATATTAATTACCCCTGCTTGAGTTGAAATGAACTTTACAGTTTGTGGTTTCAAAATTAAGTTGTCCTTAGGCATATTAGTTAGGTAACTATAATTTATCAACAAGAAAGCTATTACGGATGACCTAGGCAAAGTCAAAGCTAAAATAATTATTCAAAATGGGCTTTTAAATTAGGCTTTAGGTAGTTATGAGTAGTAAATTCAATGTTTTTTCATCCTATTCAGAGTTTTTTTTGGTTTAAGAATATTAATTTTTAAGACACTATATCAAATATAAAATTCTATGTTTGACTAATTTTGTTTATAATATTTATTATCTCAGTACTTACAATAAATGGAAGTAATAGACGGTTTTAGTCGACGAGTTCATCATTATCATTCATCACATCAAGTAACCCAGTGAGTCTTACATTTTAATTAACTGTTTATTAATATCTAACAATATCATTATCTCGGTTAATTTTAGATTACTATTGGAAGTTAACAAAATGTGCCCTTGATCTAGTTTTGCGACATCAATTACATTTCAAAGAAGCTATAGATTACCTATACATAACTATCAGTGGCGAGGGGTGAAATTATGGCGAAGGTCTACAAAAATGATGAAAAATGTAGTGATCTGCATAGTGAATCAGTGGGGTGGGATTTCCAAAAGGTAAGCCGATGGGAATCGGCTTGCATGGACCCTTCGCCACTGATAACTATAGGTAATTAGATATAAGTACTACTAGCACCGTTAATTAGAGGAAATAATAACTAAGCAAAATAAATCTAATCAAAATGGAGAGTTAATCCCCTCTGAGGGTAGTTGCATAACCACTGTCCGAAGTTAATGACGCGGAGACAATCTGCGGCCGGGGTCAGTCGACGCGCGGTCGCAGATGAGAGCGGACGTCACTTTATTACACTCGTGCAATGGACACGCGGCTCGTGCTAACCGAGGTTTAATGGCGCGGACGTTGAATGACACGGGAATAGGCGATTGCGGCTTACTCAGCTAATTTGAGGTTTAACAAATGTAGGAGAAGTACTGAAATGATAAACGCACGTACATTTTGTTGCAATTTTACTGATGATTTGGAATTATTTATAATATTTTTTAACCTCTTGTCCAGTAACTCATGTGTTTTGCTTTTCAACGTTACAAAACAACAATAACATGGTTTACATCCCTTTGCAAAGTGAAAATAGGTTCCTATGAAATTTAGTTGTATCAAAAGCATAACGAACACATTATCAAAACGCTCAAAGATTCCCATTTGCCTTTTAACATCCTGTCTTCACATACCAGGATCTGCCAGACTGTTCCGACGTCACGGACTACTCCTTGTAATATATTCACGCACACGATCAGGTCTCTGCTGTTTACAGTATAATATGCAGATTCGGTGTTGCCCAGAATTTTGCTGGCCTGGATGTCGTTATGCTTGATAGATGAGCTGAGGTAAGGTTTATGAGATAATATTGCTAAAAAGGGTACGTTTTAATGTTGTTGATGTTGCTGAAAGTGGGGTTCATTAATTGCCGCGGTTTAACAACGCTGGATAAAACATATAATTTTTTGATGGTATGAAAAGTTTAGGAAAATAAAGGAAAGCCTTTCTCTTGTTATAGTAGGTAGATACATAATCGCAAGGCTATATTATTGCCAATTTATGTCACATGCCAAAAGATGAGATGATAAAACATAATCATCTGAAACTCCTTAGTTGAAAGGATGTACTCATAGTTTAATGTGTACTTACGCTAATTTTTAACCGGTATTTCTCCGTGTTTGTAGGTACACAGCTTTAGAAGATGGTTTTGTCAATTTATGTCACATGCCAAAAGATGGGATGATAAAACATAATCATATGAAACTCTTTGGGCGAAAGAATGTGTTAATGACATACAGTATTCATAGTTTAATGTGTAATCTACTTTAATATTAATTTTCTGGAAATATTAAACATTCTCACCTAACTTCAAATATTAAAACACCCCGATTTGAAAACTGGTTTCTAAAACTAAAACACCAAATACCTAGAATTTTTGTTGTTAACGCTGAACACATACTTACAGTATCGTAAAACATATTATTTCAGTTCGCATATAAAAATCTGTTTCAGATCATAATGACCGGATTTGCTCGGTGAATGTATCCGGATCAGTCTTGTGGCAGTAATGTCGCATAAATAGTTAAATATTATGTAAGCAAAGGGGTTCCGTTAGTAGAATGAAGAATAATACATATTAATCCAATATGGTTGGTGGTAGGGGTTATTTCAAGTCCGCCTGGCTAGCTACCAACATCTTACTTAAGGCTGACGCCATAACAACAATTTAAAAATTGTTGTGTTCCGGTAGTCAGAGGTAAGACAGTCAGTTCCTCAGTGGTGAGAATTCCGGGTGTAGTGCGCTTACACTTTCGGCCTTATCGTCACTTAACATCAGGTGAGGTGAAGGCCAAACACTATCCCGTTTTGGATTAAAAAATAAACCTATTTGTTATTTTGGATTTGGTTACAAAACCAGCATTTCCACAATTTTACAGACGGAATCATTATATTTATACCGACTTTTAAACTCGTCATTATCCTCAACAACATCGGCCATTTTTAATGTCCCCACTGCTGGAGCACACGCCTTTCTAATGGGTGGATAAGGAGAATGGGCCATAACCCACCACGCGGGCCCAATGCGGATTGGTGAATGTTAACGGCTGCAAATGACACAAGTGTTTACCTATTCTTACGAATTTTCAATCAGAGTCACGTGATCGTGACAGACTGACGCGAGTTCAACATTTTTTCCCCAAACAAAAAAGCGTACAACGCCGCTAAAGAAGTTTTCACTTCAAACATAATTTGACATAAATGCACAACAATATAAATTATGCATGCAACAAAAACATGATTCTGGCCATAAATCCTTCAACCTTTATAACATTTCATGAGACTATCCTACGAGATCTTATTACGGAACCCTTAAAACGGGGGTCGGTGAAAAATCCCGAAACGGATTGCGGCTGCACTAACGAGCGCGTATCTAGCCACGTGAATCTTTTATTTAGTGATGTTAATGTTATCGATACTAAATCAAGACAAATATTTGGTAGATTGGGAGGGCTAGATATCTATTTATTAGCGCATGAAAATTGTTTTGACTAAGGCAGTCATCTGATGGGATGGGTGACCAAAATTGCATGTATAGTTTGGTTTCAGTAGTAACAGAAATTTTTAGTATAATACCATATTATCTCATTTTCTATTCTATAAGAAGGAAGGATGCAATTTGTCAAGGTTGGTTTGGTCTCGGCACTATTTTCATTGACCGAGCGAGCGCGAAGCGCGAGCGAAGCGTCTCTGCTTCAGCTTGGGCAAACATTATTTCGTATGTCCTTCCGGTTGTCCGTTTGTTCTCCTCTACAGGTCGCATTGTTCAACCGATTCACGTCAAATTTTGTGAGCTGGTTTGATAAATACTTAAATATGTAGAATTTTACAGTCGAGCCAGTTTTTCGAAATTTTTCGAAATGGTGGAGATTATGTAAAAAAACATAGGTATTTGAGCAGTTTCGAAAAGAGATCAAAAATGTTACAATACTTTTTTGTTATCGGTGCAAAGTAAATTTTGTTTTTTATTTTTAGAAGACTCAAAAGTTCATCAAACAAATCATTTCTGGCCAATATACGAAATTTGAAAATAAATAAGGTTTTGTCTTTGTGACAGGACCTAGGACTGCGTATATTATTTGCTCATGCTCAGTATAGATACATATTACTTGAAAAATCTTATATTTATTCTGTTTTATTTGTTATTTCAATCAAATTGAGCTACCTTTTAACGCGAGGTCTGCAGCTCACGGAGCCACTAGTTTATTTATTTCATGAAACCAACAGTGTCGCAAATCATAGTTAGTGTGTTATAAAAATTGTGTAAATATTATTTGTAATGATTGTTTTAATCCGATAATAAGCCAGTATATCAATAAGTTTTAATTGAATTGAAATTCAGTATATTCTTGGATGACCCAGTTCCACTATCGATATTGGAACATCATTAGCGTGATCATCGCAAGTGGTTCCGTAACGATGGCGATAACGAACCGCTACATTGTTACAAGTCGATACTCGTGAGTATAGCAGTCGATACTCTGAGTATAAGTGTCGATACTGTGAGTATCGAATAACGAAACGTGATCTCATCGACGCGCGACGCTGAGCTGTGCTTAGCGTCTTTTATTTCTTTAATGAAGAATCTAATTTTAAAACGACAATTTTGTTATCAAACTTTTCTCTAAAAGTAAAAAAGTTGTTTTTAAACTTTCATTAAATACTGAATAAAAAAAAATTCGGATTGCACTCCGGGAGTGCCGGCAGAAGTGAAAACTTGAATATTAACGTTGTGCATTTTTGATATTTTGGAATGGTTAGGGAATAATTTTGCACGAATTACTTTAATTATCAGTATAAAAGTACTATCATTTATGAGGTAGAATACAATATTTATTTATTGCTCTATCGTACACAAACATGACAATTTATATTACATTAAAAAGTTTATCTCTCAGAAAAATCAACCCGCCGAACGCCAAAACGACGCGCCGCCATTTTCACCGCGCGCCGTAGAAAAAGAGGGGGATACTTCCGTCTACGCTACATCCGTCTTACGAATTTTCGATCAGGGTCACGTGACCCTGACTGACGCGAGTTTAACATATTTTCCCCGTTACAAAAAAATTGTACAACTCTGCTAAAGAAGTTTTCACTTCAAAAATGTATGTACCTAATAAAATAAATAAGCAAAGGTTTTAGAATACAGGAATTTGGCACGTTAGTCAATACTTTCGTATTTATGAATATTCAAAATATTCAAGATCCATGTTTATGGTCTCTGATAAAACCTTTGGTGCTTTTATTTAAAACCGTTTACTGAATGCGTTAATTATTATTATGCTTTAAAATTATAATATTAAGTTAATCCATAATCCTACGCTGTAATCCACACGATATTATTTGGAATGAGAAGCCTTCATCAAATTATTACAACAAAGATTCCTTAAACAAAATATTTGCCAAACTTGGTGACCACACCAAGAATCCAGACACGAAACTTATCCAAGAACTCACGAAAGTTTCTAAATACCGACAGGCAGATTTAATACACACACAAACACTTTTACGTGTGTATGTGTGTGTGATTACGGTCCTCAAAGTTCAGGCGAGTGGTGGTCAGTAATTAAAATAGTTTGGTACATTCGTTGGTCTGCATCTCACAGAGTACATTCGAAGACATGTTTGCGATAGCATTGTGGAACATTTTTTGTCTAGATGGCAGATGGGAATAAACCAATTTTATTTTTGTTGAAGGCTCACATGTTTACAGCTTGGCCATAAAGAGTTGAAATTAAATAAAATGGATCTAAATTTTTACCCCCTTACTAATAAAGATTGTATAGCAGCTGCATAGTTACACAGTGTTTTGTCACTTTCTTTTTAATGTCAAATTCAAATAGTTTGACAGAGAGTAACCATTGTGTAACTAAACATCTGCTATTCAATCTTTATTAGTAAGGGGGTTACAGTACAAAATATAGTCAGTGTTGCCAAATTATTCGTGATTTTGACGTATTTATCTACATAGAAAGTGGCAATTTTTGTCAACTCCTTATGGTCAAGCTGTACGATAGCATTGTATAACATTTTTGTTTACGTGGCAGATGGGAACAAACCAATTTTATTTTTGTTAAAGCTCATGGACCTTCTGAATTTTTGGCTGACTAGATTTGAGTGACTAGATTGAGTGTCCGACCGAAACCGAAACCGAATCTTGTTTTCACGCATTAAATTGACGATGTTTTTGACACAAACATGGTTGGTGGTTGGGTAAATGATTTTTCACAATTAGGCTGCGTTCAAACGATAACGCACGACTCGCCCTCAACCCGAACTCAACTCAAACTCAACTCGAACTCAACTCAACCGGAGCCCACTACTTGAAATACAGCGCTTACAATTTTGAGTTTTATAACACATTAATAATCTCCGTTATATTTTGTCGATGCAACTGCAAACGCCTCGCCCTCAACCCGAACTCAACTCAAACTCAACCCGAACAAAACCCAAACTTAACTCAAACTCAACCCGAACTCACCTCAAACTTAAACTTAAAAACTAACTAAACTTAAAACATTAGTTCAGGTGAGTTCACGTGTGTAATCACAAGAGCTTATTAATGTGTCATAAGACTCAAAATTGTAAGCGATGTATTTCAAGGTGGGCTGCGGCCCCCGAGGAGCGCGCGAATATTCAAAGGCTCGCGGAGGAAAGGTGCCTAGAGGAGTGGGAGCGGCAACTGGAGGTTCCCGTCGCGGGGACAAGGACCGTAGAGGCTGTTCGGCCAATTTTAAGAGACTGGAGAAGAAGGGGGCACGGGTCCCTAACTTTCAGACTGACACAGGTGCTGACCGGGCACGGCTGCTTCGGTCGGTACCTGTGTCGGATTCAGCGAGAGGCTGCTCCGGTGTGCCACGATTGCGGCGCACCGGAGGACACCGCGCGGCATGTCCTCACAGAATGCCCCGCGTGGTCAACCCAGCGGCAAGCGCTGAGGGACGAGATAGGGGGTGACCTCTCGCTTCCCAGCGTGGCAGCTGCCATGCTGAGAGGTGACAGAGAGTGGGAGGCGGTGACCTCCTTCTGTGAAGACATCATGTCACAGAAGGAGATCGCCGAGAGGGTCCGCGAGGCGGATACGGGTGCAGACCCGATACGTCGGCGGAGAGCGGGGGGAAGGAGAAGGCGCTATGCGCATCTCATCCCTCCCTAGTAGTAGTTCAGGGTCAGGGCGGCAGAACGGGGAATTCTGTCGTTCACTTAGGCCCTGGAGGTGGAATAGCACCCGTGTGTTCCCGAGTGCCACACCGTAGGACATGCTTGTCCTCAAGGAGAGGGAGTCCGAAGGGACCGGCGCAGGGCGGGGACACGGTGACTGCCACACCGATCCCGCTTGTCCTCGTCCAATGCGCGGAAGGAACACCCCGGGGTTTTTAGTGGATGCACCACATAACCGCCCCCGTGTTCCCCGCGCGGGGGTGGTATGCGAAGGCATTTTCCCCGGGAAAAAAAAAAAAAAAAAAAAAAAAAAAAAAAAAAAAGGTGGGCTGCGGTTGATGTGAGTTTGAGTTGAGTTCAGGTTGAGGTCGGGTCGTGTGTTATCGTTTGAACGCAGCCTTAAAAGTTCTGAAAATTTTCACAAGTAACTGAATCCTGTAACCTCAACTCAACACGATCGCGCCGATTTACGGCGGCTGGTGAACTACGAAGTTAGCCGATTAACGCGCGACAATTAACGAAAACCAAGTTTCGGCAGAGCCGAAAGTTTCTGTCAATATTTGACCGAAACCGATACTGTGACCGAAACTAGTTTTTTTGGCCGAAACTGGCCGAAACCGAAACCGAAACTTCGTTCGATCACTAACTAGATTCGAGATATGATAGAGAGTTACATAATTAAAAAAAAACCCTTACTAATATTATAAATGCGAAAGTCCGTTTGTTTGTTTGTTTGTTACGCCTTCACGTCTTAACTACTGAACCGATCATCATGAAATTTTACATACACGTTGTCAGGGGTACAGAGAAGGACAAAGGGCACCTTTCATCCCGAAAAAAAGTTGTATTCCCGAGGGATGGCAAAAAATCTTTCCACGCAGACAAAGTCGCGGGCGGAAGCTGGTAAAAAATAAAAGAGAGAGTTCTGTAAATTCCAATTAGTTAGGTTATTTATTTTATTTGAAAATAGTTTGAAAAAAAAACCATAAAAAGTAGGTAAAAATATTTGATTCTTCATTAGTCTTACAAAGGCGTGTTGCAGTGACGTCACACTCCATTAGTTCTTTAATAACCGTAACCTATTACAACCACGTCTCATAGACGCAGTGTCATAACTTACGGTTGGTTCTATTACAGAATGCAGTAATGGATTCTATGGTTAATGCATTTGTGTAAGTACTGCATTCAACAAGACGTGACAAATCTAATCAATTTTAGGTACATATTGGTTAATGTGTAGTGCGATGGGTCAAAAATATGACCTATACAGCTGGGCGACTGGTTAAAAAATATCTTCATTTTAAGGCGCATTAAACGGAATTCCAAAACGAAATATCTTATTATAATATCGATAATATTAAAATTTCGGACAGAAAAAATACCGTATATTCTGTGTGGTAGGTCCATGGGTAGTACCTATGTATGTATTAGCGGCGTTCGGAAAGATTCAGTTCCGAAATTCCGAATCAAAATTCCGTCTGTAAGTATGAGGCCAGTTTATTTACGGATGTTTAAGAGCTTTCACACTCTGTGACTTTAAGCGTATCGCGTTTGCATCGCTGCTAAAAGTAGCTCTAAAAAAAACAACAAATTCTGATCGACTAAAACTAATTTTAAATCTTTGTAAGTATTTACGACGATTTTTATATTTATACTTAATCACAATATATTATAAAAAATCTAAAGGGACATGATCATTCTTTTCACTTTTTTTATAAAATTTAATGTGGCCGAATTTATTTTTCTTGATAGCAGTTACAAGGCGTGTACAATAAAATCCGTCGTATTTCTGCATACCCGGACATCCGTTTTGTATGAAAAGAGCACAGAGTATGCGCTGAATAAAAGGTTTATTTATACAAAAAGCGGTGCGTGGTCACGCCCTAGACAGCATTATTTATTCAAGACGACACAGAATAAAAATACAGAAGCGATCATTCTTTTAGAAGTTCAAAGAATAAATTATGCCTAATTTTGAATTCGGATTTCTGGTAAAATAGACAGAAAGACTTTTATTTAAAAATCAATTACTTGAAAAAACAATGAATCAAAAGGAGATATAAGCATTTTTTCATAATTCGTGTGTTCTAAAATTACTAAATGCATTCAAGACACATAAATTGATTATTTGATCTTCCAAAGCTCCATTACAATTGCTGTCCAAAAATAATAAACTCAATTACTTACTTTTTTATTATAATTTAATTAATATACTAAAGTTTAATATATTTATTGAATTTTTGATTTTGCACAATGCTATTTTTATATTAAGATAATAAATTTAATAGAAAGAATCGACTCACCCGAAGCCCGTCTGAGCTGCTACGGGGGGGAGTCGATATTTTCTAGGATTTTTTCTTTTAAATTAATTATCTTAATTTAATATATTGTTTAAATTATATAAAGTATTTAATAAAAGTTTATTTTGGGAGAAGTCGTGTATCAAATAATTTCTTAGGAAAGTGTCGCTTCTGCCCGCCTACTCTATGGCAAATGAAGCAGGAATCATGCGCGGGCGCAACTCAATTAAAGCTGCGCGCGCAGCGAGGATCACGCCCGTCCCGACTAGGGTTGCCAGGCTCGAAAACAGAAAAGCTGGATGCAGATTCATATTTAGCTGGACATTTTGCCCTAAAAGACTGACATTGGACCTCTAAAGGAAGAAAATTGGAACTTTTATTTGTGTATTTCTTACTTATTTAATTTGAGACTGGAGCTTTAGCGCCTGGCCCTGCGATCGCGGAGGTTAAGCAACTTTCGCAAGAGTCGGTCATATCGGTCCGTGCTTCGGAAGGCACGTTAAGCCATTGGTCCCGGCTGCATTTGCAGTCGTTAACACCCACTAATCCGCATTGGGCCCGCGTGGTGGGTTATGGCGCGTCCTCCTTATCCACCCATAAGGATGGCCTGTGCCTCAGCACTGGGGACATTAAAAATAGCTGATGGAATAATTTGAGACTTACTCTACTCTCAATCGGAGGTGGGGTTGACCAAGAGCCTAACAAAAGCCAAACAGGCCGGACTTGTTGACCGAGCTAGCGCGAAGCGTATCCGTTTCAACTTGGGCAAAAATGCTTTCGTACGTCCGGCTGTTCTCCTTTACAGGACGCATTTATCAACTGATACTCGTGAAATTTTGTGAGCATTTTATAATTACTTATATCTACGGACTTTAGTCAATTAAGTTTTTAAGAATTTTTCAGAATGGCGGAGATATGGGGAGACATCATTTCAACCATTTCGAAACGCTGTACAGAGCCAATAGTATAAATTTGGCCGGACACGACTTAAGCCGGACGTGCCCGACTAAAGCCGGACATTTGGTAACCCTAGTCTCGACCTGAATACATCGACAGCTCAATCGAACGGACACGCTCGAAAATTATGACAAAAACTGGGGGCACGATCTTAAAAATTATGATTGTATATCAAACATGACAGTAATGATGATAATTACAGTTTAATTTATAAGTTTTATCCATAGAGTCAAACATATTGAAGTTATACTTTATGACCTTATCTTAATGTCTGTGACCACCCAATATCAAAAAAGATAATAAGAGCAGCAGCACCGATATACACTTACGAACGATAGTTCTTTACAAAGTTCACTATCAAAATGAGGCATTTTGGATCAGTTTTCAGATTTTTATCCTTCCTATAAGAACGAAAAAGTTTAAATTTCCAAACCTTTAGGCGATAGTTACTATTTTATTGGATTTAAGTTACGATGAGGTAACGTATGAATGATATAAAAATGAAAACTAAGCCAGATTTTTTTGCCTTACTTTAGATACAAAGACACGGCTTCTAGGTATTATTATTCTAAGATTATACAATAAAATATAAAAAATATGACAACTTATTTACCACTAATTAGCATTCAGAATACAGAGGTAGACAAGGAAACAAGTTGCGAATACCTAATAAAAGGCTTAGACTATATTCTAAAAATGCCTATTGTATGGCAATTACCATTTATAATAAATTGCCTGACAAAATGACTCAATTGCCGTTTAATAAATTTAAAACAAGTCTATTTAATTTTTTGCTAGATAAAACATATTATTCTGTTAAGGAATTCTTAGAAGATAAATTGACCACTTAATTGATTGTACTTAATGAATTGTAAATTATTGACATCCCTAAGCAGGTTATAGTAAAATTGTTTGAATTTAATAATTATTAATTTTCTTCTTGACATCTTCATAATATTATTTATCTTTATGTGACATTAATACTAATTTTTGAGATTGCATTGTATTGACATTTAAATTAAGTTTGCATAATAATTCTGTTTGACAATTTTAAATTATAATTATAATCAACATTATTCATGAATGATAAATATTTGCACGTCGACAATCTCGACAAGTCATGCTGTGCTAATTATTTAATTTGTAACCTGTGTTTTACCATGTCTTGGCGAATAAATAAATTATTATTATTATTAATACTTACAGTAAGTATCTACATTATTTGTTTCCAGCATTAATAAAGAAAAATATTTTTTTATTCTAGCGACGTGAAATTGATACGATGATACAAGGAGACAAGAATCTTATAGTTAGTGCCGAGTTCAATTGAAACCACTTGGCAACAAGTTTCATTGATGTTGAGTTCAAAATTGATGGTTTTGAGTGATGCAAGCAGCAATAGGTCAACAATAAGGCAGCCATTACAGGTAATAATTGTAACAAAATAATAAAGTGTTTGTTTTTTTTCCATCACAAATAATAGATATTATTTTATCCACAACGAGATCGTGCTTGACCTTCACCTCACATGATGTTAAGTGACGATAAGGCCGAAAGTTTTAGCGCACACTACACCCGGAATCCTCACCAATGGGGAACTGGCTATCTTACTTCTAACTGCCGGAACACAACAATTTTTAAATAATTGTTATTATGGCGTTAGACTTAGGTAAGATGGTGGTAGCTAGCCAGGCGGACTTGAAATAAACCCTACCAACAAAACGGAGCTCAAATTGTACCCCCCTCCTGGGAATTAAACCCGGGACCCTTGTGTCTTACATGACCAGACCACAGAGGCGGTTAAAGTCAAGCTCATTAATCACGATCGACGGATCTTGATCGGATCACTTTCTGTAACTGACTGTGTATGTCTTAGATAATACGTATTTTACTGTCAAATAAATTCAATTTGTACAGTATTGTATTCTGGACAAAGTTATGGAATGAAGTTATAGGCTGCAATTTGCCATGCCATCTCTGTTTATTTTTGAGACTACGCTGTCGATTGCTGTGTGCATTTAAAGACAGATGGCCTTACCCTTACCGACAGGATGTAGCCTTAACCTTACTAATATTATTAATGCGAAAGTCAGTTTGCTTATTTGTTTTTCACGTCTTAACTACTTAACCGATCATCATGAAATTTTGCATACACGTTGTCAGGGGTACATAAAAGGACATAGGCTACCTTTCATCCCGAAAAAAGTATAGTTCCCGTGGTTTGACTTAGTTGTGTTGTGGCACAGAATAGATATAAGTACTACCGTACAGAAAGGAAACTCCGCCCCGCCCCACAATCAATTACCTCACCCCACCGGCGCCCGCCGCGCGAGTTCCGTGTGCCGATCCGTGTGCTCATTAGCCGGATCCACACCGAACGATCCAAAATGGATCGGCGATCCCGCGATCCGCGATCCAAGATCGTGATGCGTGGAGCGTGGATCGTACTAGGCCGATCCAGTTTGTTGAAACTGCGATCCTAAACTACGCTCCAGGCGATCCATAGGCGATCCGTAATTCAGTCGAACTCTTGCTGGATATGGAGTCACACGTACAGCGGCGGCGTCGAATTGCTGTAGCAGCAGTAACATTTATTTTGCTTAAATATTTGCGCAAAAGATTATAGAAACAAAAAAGACGGTTCTGGGTGAGAACGATATACAAAAATCGCTTAGAATACGGGACTCGGCTTTATACAAAGTTAAACAATTGTCCCGCCCGCCAGAGAATGCATTTTTTCTTCAGGCCTTCAATTGGTTGGTTATCTAAATAACGAAAGATCTAACGCCAAACATCGTCCTTAGAACCCTATTAGTGTAACAGCCATCATTTGGGTCCCATAAACATATAATCCTTGTAAACGGCGACTTTGCGAGATATCCATATTGATTGGATCGCGCGAACCACAATACAACCGTCCACACCGCGCGCTCCACGCAACTGAGGCACCTTTGAGGCAGGCCAAAAAACCGACAACAAATGGATTGCACGCGGCGAGGAGCGCGCGCTCTCCGCCGCGCACATGGATCGCGCGCGGCACGTCTACACTTCACGCTCCGTGGAGCGCGCTCCATGCCGCGCGCGATCGGAGCGCTTTTAGTAGGTATGAACCTCTATACAAAAAAAAGTTGGGAGTTACAAGTCGTGATAAAGTTTGGCCACATTCTGTTCATTCACAGGCTGTTTCTAACTAATATTGAGCTGGGCCAAACTATCCTTACATACAGTTCCATACGGCGGCGGGTTGAATAGCGCACTTTTCCCGGCTCCATTCTAAAAACTATAACAATTCAGGTTTAACTAATAGGTCAAATGTGGTATCATTTTCGGATAAATCAATAACGTAGAATTTATTTCTGGTATAAAAAAATGCAATTTATTACGCAGTTTCTTAAAAAATACACAATAACCAACATTTTTAAACTTAATTTTTTTTAGTTTAGGTATTGGCACTTGTTTCAGTATTTTCAAAAAAACTACTTTAAAGAAGCGTTTTTCAGGTTAATTTGTTATATGATTTTGTTATGTTAACTATATTTTATACAATTTGCGCCTAACCCAAGTAGTTGAGGTCCATTGTTTGCGGAGACACAGCTAGTCAAAAATATGCATTTTTTCACGAAATAAAAGGGGTTTCCGTTTCCTTCGGAAGCATTTCTCAGTTTTTTTGTTTATATTTCTGTAAAGTTAATTACATTTTCTACAATTTGAGCCTAATTTGAGTAGTCTAGGTTTACTAGTTGCAAAGACACAGCTAGTCAAAGATAAGATTTTTTCAATTAATTTCAATAAAAAGCCCATTTTTAACCAGCTATGTCCCTGCAACCAATAGACCTAGACTACTCAAATTAACTTCAAATTGTAGAAAATTTAATTAACTTTACAGAAATATAAACAAAAAACCTGAAAAATGTTTCTGAACGAAACGGAAACCTTTTTTATTTCGTGAAAAAATGCATATTTTTGACTAGCTGTATGTCCGCAAACAATGGACTTAAACTATTTGGGTTAGGCGCAAATTGTATAAAATATAGTTAACATAACAAAAGCATAAAACAAATTACCCTGAAAAACGCTTCTTTAAACTAGTTTTTTTGAAAATACTGAAACAAGTGCCAATACCTAAACTAAAAAAATGAAGTTTAAAAATGTTGGTTATTGTGTAATTTTTCAGAAACTGCTTAATAAATTGTTTTTTTTTATATCAGAAATAAGTTCTACGTTATTGATTTATCTGAAAATGATACCAAATTTGACGTATTAGCTAAACCTGAATTGTTATAGTTTTTAGAATAGAGCCGGGAAAAGTGCGCTATTCAACCCGCCGCCGTATGGAACTGTATGTAAGGATAGTTTGGCCCAGCTCAATATTAGTTAGAAACAGCCTACAGATCAGTTTCTATCATGTGGCCAAACTTTATCACGACTTGTAACTCCCAACTTTTTTTAGTATAGAGGTTCATACCTACTATTTGGATCGTCCGGTGTGGATCCGGCTATTCAATACTGGCTGGCTGGAAACCGGTTTTTAATTAACCAGGTTAATTTCGATCTTAAACAAGTTTTTTCGTAAGTGTTCACTCGGAGCGGAATCGATTCGCGAGCGATATTGCTTCTCGGATAAACCTGGTTAATTCCACGACGCGCATGAATAGTGCAGCGATATATTTTGTCTCTTTTTATCTGAGGGCGCGGGCGGGATTTTGACGCGATGCAGCGCAAACGCAAGTCGCGTCTCATCTTTCGTTTCGTTGCTTTGCATCGGGTGGGCGGAGCGAACAAAATCATTTTGGTATTAACCAGGTTTTGGGAGCGGAATCAAAACCAAAACGGTCTACGAGCTTAACCAGAAATAATACCGGTTTCGACGAGCAGAATCGAAATAAAAACGCTCTTTTCAAAATGTATGAAGCTGCGCGAAACCTGGTTGCGAATTTTAACCAGGTTTTCCAGCCCTGATTCAATAGCTCGCACACAGTTGCGCGTGTGCAAAAACGTCACTGTGTAGCGTCTGTGTAATAGGTAGTTGAAACGCGACGCTTGTATGGAGTGCCCGGGGTGTGGTTGTGGGTTATTACTATTATTATATCCAGTGGTTGTGGTAGCTTGTATTGACTATTATCGAGCGTTATGTTGGTTAATACCTTACTATGTTAAAAAAAATATAAGATATCCATTAGAAATATCGTCTAATGATACTTTTTTCACAAAATTAATTTGGCATAAAATAAATGCATTCAACTCTATTTGAAGATGTAGTTCTAGTGTCAGTTTTTGAAAACACTGAAGTTCCATCGTCAAACATTTTCAAATCGTCAGTTCTTTTACCCTACTACTCATGACTATCAAGAAAAATGGGCGCAAAAAATTTAGCATATTTATCAGGTAGTTCGA
Organism: Agriphila geniculea; assembly: GCA_943789525.1. NCBI lineage: Eukaryota > Metazoa > Arthropoda > Insecta > Lepidoptera > Crambidae > Agriphila > Agriphila geniculea. Next base: position 1,084,493 of record OX038890.1, on the reverse strand, counting down.
TATTTAGAAATATGTAAATTGATTCCAGACATTACATTCATGTTACAAAGTATTTAATAACTTCAGTCAGCTTACCTGAACAGCATCGTCCAAGCACCTGCCCCACGCGTCGCTGCGGTCCACCAGCGTGTTCCACTTGTCAGCCAGCTTGGCCACCTCACGCCTGATTGAGCGCGCCAGTTCGCGCGCCTGCTCCTCTGCCGACCTGTACCCTCTGGAGTCTCCTTCATTCTCACGACCTGGGAAAAAGATTTGACAAGTTTAGCACAAAATAAAATTCGGGTTGCACTCCGGGAGTGCCGGCAGAAGTGAAAACTTGAATATTAACGTTGTGGATTTGATATTTTGGAATGGTTAGGGAATAATTTTGCACGAATTGCCGTCTTACGAATTTACTCTGCATTTGAATTTACGAATACAAAACAGTATTGTACGAAGGTCTTATCCATAGCTTAACAGAAAATATAGAGTTTTGACATTGAATTAAAAGATTAGCGCGTTGCTATGGTGACACAAGTGTTTACGTCTTGAAATGATGCGCCGCCATTTTCGTACGCCCCGTAGAAAGAGAGGGGGATACTTCCGCCGCCGGCTGTCTACGCTACATCCGTCTTACGAATTTTCGATCAGGGTCACGTGACCCTGACTGACGCGAGTTTAATATTTTTTCCCCATTACAAAAAAGTATACAGCGCCGCTAAAAGTTTTCACTTCAATAATTAAAAAGTTATTTTAATTGACATCATTACATACATTGCTACGATTACAAAGTAAGTAGGTAAAGCACTTACGAGTATGTAATGGAAATCAGAGACAACAGTAGTGTCACAAATACCCCGACCTAAGCCAATATAAAAAGTTCATTTTCTAAATTGATCCAACCGGGACCGAACCCGGATACTAAAGAGATGGCGACGCCTTGAAACCTGACGTGCAAACCACTCGACCATGAAGCTCGTCAAATATAGGCACTAACTTTGGTAAGTTTATTTATTTATTTCAGATATTTGGGTTGCCAACATTACTACATGAAATTTACTGGGTAAAGCCATAAACATCGTCCTCAAAAGTTAATTGGATTGGAACTAGTCGAATCTTGTGTAACAGGCACACGCGTAGCACAAATATTTTGTAAGTATACGAAACCTTTGTAGATGTTTAGAGATCTATACAATAAATTTGAGAGGAAATTTTCCAGTAATAACATGATATCGAGTGCAGCTGAAGCACTCATTCTTTCAATCTTAGCAGTTCATTCCAAAAGATAAAAAAGTAGGTACTCGAACTTTGCCTTTGACAATATCAGTCCCTGACTAAAAATGCTTCAATTTCAGCTAACTGAAACGCAGGATTTTTCAGGAGCACAAAGCAGGTTATATGGGGAAGTGGTGCGTCGAAAAACGGCGGGAATTTAATAATTACATCGTTACTTCCGCCTGGGGAGTTTGAGAATGTTCCGACGCGTTTTCCAGCTTGCTCGCTTGTACAGAATTAAAATAGTGAATTTGTACGGTGAGGACCTGAATGAAATGAAAAATCTATGCTTACGGAGCTCAAAACTAATTAAGATGCACGCACATACAGGATTACAAACATGAGAGATTATACAAAATAGTGCAGTTAAATATCGACTTTAAACATTTTAATTACAAGATAAAAGGGTGATAGATGAACAATCATAATAATTATCACCATAATTAATATATGCACAAGTGTCGTCGGCATCACTATCAGTTTCATTTGACAGATGAATGTGACACATTACTACTTCTTTTTGGCACAAATAAAAACTTAACAAGGAAAAGTAGCAATGTGTCACATCTGTCAAATGAAGCCGACAGCGATGCCGACGACACTTGCGACTTGAAACCCATTGTTTAATTTTAAAGTGGACAGCTGGACACCATAACCATGGAAGATCCTTAAAAATCTCTCTTTACTATAGAAAATGGAATGTAAGGAAATAAATTATTTGTCTAAAACATTGGAACGACTAATGATGACAACAAAACGTATTTCTATGCGAATATAGAAGAAATACGGTTGTTGAGAAAAAATAATGATGTCGAACATGAATATTATTACAGAAGTTGATGTATAACAAAGACATGAGATATAATTTGAAATAGCGTATTAAGTTTCACAAAGATTAAGGCTTTAGTTATATCAAAAGATAAATAAAAAATACTTCTTAATACATACCTTACAATACAATACGTTAACAGAGTAAAAAGGTTAAATTTTACATGTTATGAAAACTATCTGAATGAAAATGTTTGAAACAAGTCTAACAAACTATTTACAACTACTATTGACTGCAATAAACGACTTAGTAGAGCCAACCCACTCAAAACAGAATTCATTGCACAACACATCATATGAATCGTTACTTGATTAAATAAATTGAGGCAGATCCAATGTTAGCCTAAGAGCATGGAAAGCTAAAATGAAATATAACATTCTCTAGGAAGAAGAAGTTAAAAAGAAGCGAAACTCAACAGAGCAGAGTTAAAATAGGGCAAAACAACCAGCAAGCGAGTCCAGTTGGCCCTCCAATGTTTCAACGAGCCTTCGCGGCAGCTCGGGAAAAATAGTTCCCGCTTTTTTTTCTCTTCCGCATGTTTCGCTTATTATGGTTCAGTAGATAACTTCAGAGAATAAATTTAATTGCGCATACCATCACTCGAATATATCCATTCAGAAGCTGTTGCAAAGAAAATTGTTTGTTAATTAATTGATAGGTATTGATTTTGAAATTTTGAGATTTTAGGCATTCACAATGCTATTTTTATATTAAGATAATTAATATATGAAAAAAAAACTATAAAAAATCGACTCACCCATAGCAGCTCAGATGGGATGTGCTGCTACTTATCTTTATTTATTTAGTTTAGAGGCAATGCAATAAGCGATCCACTAACTCCTAAATCTGAAGTGGATTCTAGACCCAAATATTTCAGTCTATCGATTTGATAATTATTTGAATTTTTCTTCATCCAAAAGGAGCAATACCTATTTGCGTCACAGTTTATTATGTGATGTTAAATAATATACTATAAAAAATCTACTCACCTCTAGCTTCTCAGAGGAGACTTCTAACATTATGAATAACATTGTGTGACGAAAATAAATGAAATCCTTTAGACAAGTTTTTTAAGATTAACACTGAATCTTCATTTGAATAAACATTATACTTCAGATTCGTCCTCGATATTAGTATATTAACACATGTAGTACCGCTTGCATGTATCACCACTTAGCACGTTATTTTAATGCAATAACCTAAAAAACCTAAAAAGAGAAGGTTTTTGACTTAAAATTGACAGATATTTTGACATTTCCGGTCCAAGTTCGCCCTGTCACTGCTTCACGCCAACCACTTCATTCGCTTTTCGTGCTTCGCCACGGACGCACGTATACAGTCTCAAAGTGAGACTTCTTTAGAATTATATTTTTACAGTGAAAATTAAATTATAGTTAAGCATTCACTTCGTGAAGAAAGGAAAAAGTTTTCAAGACGGAAGAGGACAAGAAGAAGAAGTCAAGACGGAGGAACACTTTTAAATGCCGTTTACTTGGCTAAACAGCATTATTGTCTGCTATTTATCTGATGCGAACTTACCATACTGGGTATTTTCTGTCAGTTTTTTATTTATCTGATGCGAACTTACCATACTGGGTACTTTCTGTCAGTTTATTTATTTGTCTGATGCGAATTTACCATACTGGGTACTTTCTGTCAAAGCATTGTGTTTAAGACACAATTAAATATCTATTGCACTCGAGATAGTCATACTGGACTATTTCACCGCATAGATACGTCAAACAACGCTACTGCAGCAACTCAAAGTGCCGTTGACGACGCGACATTGTAAAAAAGCAGACTATCCTCAAAGGTTGCCACGTTGTTGGAACCGCTGCCGAGCACCCATCGGGTGACTCCGTCATCCGCCGAATCGCCACCATCCACCTTCCAGGCAGGCGGCCGCTGTGCTGGAGCTGCAAGAGCAGCCCTGACAACAGCGTTGCTCATCAGGTATGAATTTTGACATCATGATATCCTTGGTGTTGAGATAATCTCAACGGTATTATAGTGTACCATCGGTACTAAGATAAATTTATAGTTTACAAAACTGACAGAGTTAGAAACTTAATAACTTAATGGAACCAGATATTGAGTTATACAGCAAATAGCTCATACCTGATACTTCACACACCTATTATGTGAAATAGCTTAGCTGCTGAAATAGCTAGCTGTTGGCATGCTGATAGAAATTTCAACTAAAAATGGAATAACAGTATCCTTACATTTTATTATCTATAAATGAATCATAATTGCAATGCAATTATCCTACTAATATTATAAATGTGAAAGTTTGTGGGTTTGGATGTTTTTTCCTCAATCACGCCAAAAACTACTGAACGGATTTGGTTGAAATTTGGCACACATATGGTAAGTAGCCTAGATTAAAACATAGAATGCTTTTAATCCTGATATTCCCACGGGAACGGGAACCACACGGGTGAAAACCCGGGTGGCCGCTAGTAAATCATAAATGCAATTTATGTTTGTTGGAATACAGTAAAAAATTTAATCATTTGCCTTAACTAGGAAACCTTGTATTTCAGGCAGGTAGACCTAATATGTTGAACTTGTTCATTACTAACTATTTAGTATGTTTCTTTCTAAGCTATGGCCTTGTACAAATTATCTCTATTACTTTTCAAATTTAATTTGTGTGAGTGTGTACAAAATAATGTTTCTGATGTGGGAAAATTATTAGCTACAAGTGTCAGTGAAGTTTTAGGCAGCTTTCCAATACAAAACTATATACACCTTTTTTTTACATAATTTCGATTTTTTTATAAAATGAGGGCATTACGACGTTCAATTATACCGTACACGATCAACTCTAGTGTAGCTGAGGCTGCTCACTTAAAAGGCCACCGACAGTTCAGTCGAATATGAATGATGCATTGGCCACAGGCCTGATGTGAACGATATCCATCAACAAAAAAAAAAAAAACAGGTCGTCATATCAGATTTAGTTAAGAACTGTTTAAAATTTAATTTAGCTTTTATAAAAAATTACGTACTCTACTTAAAAATAATTTTATCACGATTAAAAATGTAACTTATTGTTTTTAAAAACACAGTCTAGACATCCCATCACCTTTAAGGTTTTAATATTGATAAGGAAAGTGATAGTAATAAACGAATTTAAAATCATAAATTTTGGGCATTTTAGTGCCCCTATTTTTATTACAAAACTACCGCCGCCGGCTATAAAGTTTTTTAAATAGCATGATTTCCCTGTTATTGGACAATATTTACTATTTATAAGGGTCTCAGAACATTTTTTAAAGAAATGAAGTTCATCTTTTTATATACAATGTTTTTTTTTTATATACAGCTACCGTCGCAACTTTCCATTATATTACAGATGTATTAGCAATTATGATCGTTACAAGACAAACGTTCACAAAACTGCAGAAATCACTTAGTTGAATGTCATCGATACTTACACAGAATTCCGCGTAAGTCTAATTAGAGACGGCATATTTTCTTTTGAGCCTTTCAACAACGGGGTGGACTAGGAGACACTAGTGGTCACATCAGGAATCACAAATTGCAAAATATTTGCATATCAATTCAAAGTCAAAGTCAAAGTCAAATAAGCTTTATTCAAATAAACTTAATTATTAAGTACTTTTGAATCGTCTATATTTTCCTACCACCCGTTCCAGACTTTTTTAGCTGACAAGAAGAACGGGCGCAAGAAACTTATCAGCTGTTATCTAGAACATGCAGTTCAATATGCTTTCATTGCAATTTTTCTTATTGTATTCAGTGCGGGGTGTTAAGTATTCTAGATATTATTATTCTGATGCTAAATAGAAATTATTCAATTCATAAATTCAAAAACTAATCACCAGTTTTTGGTTTTTATTTTCCAGATTGAGATTGAGTAAATTCAAATGCAATGCAAGTCGAATTAAGCAGTGGAGATAAAATGCAGTAGATTTTCTTTTTCTCTATTTCTAGCATTTGATTTCAAAAATATTTATTTTCTAATTTGAGATTATAGCAATCACAATGCTATTTTGGTTTAGTAGTGTACAAAGACTATTCTGACACTAAGATACCTATTATTTTAATTCTTTTTCACCAGTTTTTTAAACGAAGGTATAACGATTGTGCCATCATAATCGTCACAATCTTGAGCCTCGGTTTGGCACCTTTTATTCACATGTAAGGTACTTCTTCGTATATCTTATTCTAATATAAAGTATTAACATTCTATAACTTTTAATTTCAGGGACGGAAATTAATCGCACAAATAAATTGGTTTTCATAACATTATCAAGGTGGTATTATTTTACAGGTATATTATTTATGTTCTTATTGAAGCTGCTGTCTGTTAATACTATCAGGAAGTACAGAGTTTGGTAACAGAAACGGTTCGATTATTTAACAAATACTAATATAGACATAATAAACAAATTTTTTTTTACAGATGTGTATAACACAATTATCAGTATTACATAATACTGCGTTCATTATTGAATGGACAAAATTGAGCTAATCTCAAGGTTTGGTAAAGAATTTAACTAAATACTACGCCTTTGCGTAGACTTCATTGTACAAATACAATGGATATCTTAGATTACTTAAGACATTTTATTACATATTTTCCAATTTTATTCTTTTTTCATCATTTTTATCTTAAAAGTTTAACTTTGATTACCTTGCCTATTGCACAAATAATGCAAACAATACAAAAAACAAAAAAAAAAAAACAAGACTGGATCATACATATTTATATTAAATAAACAGTTCATAATCACTTCTTATTTAGAAAGAAATTAAATTCTATATGTAATGTAAGTAAAAGATTGCTGAAATGAAACATTTAATGAAATGAAGTAGACTTGTGTTGTGTCCAACCAGTTTTAGTACTCGACGTATGCCGATACCTTTATAGCCCTAACAAAAAATGTTACTATAGATGTTCTAGGTAACACGGCGAAATGGTCAATGACTCCGCTATATTTGCAAAATATTAAAACATATTATCACCGATAATCAAACTGAGTTTTCCGAACCAACCTTGTATATTTATATGTATATATGTGCGTGTATATATATATATTGTACCAGCCATCTAAAGGTACCGTTTTTAGTATATGTAATCATGTAAAACGTTCAGAATGATGTTAAATGGTATTCTTTTCTTTTTTAAAAAGACTAATACGCAAGAAATGATATTTCCATTTTCTTATTTTAATGCTTTTAACATCTACATGTGTTAATATACTAATATCGAGGACGAATCTGAAGTATAATTAATGATTAAACGAACTTACCTGTAAGTGAAGTTCTATCATAATTATACGAAGGATTCGTCCGAAGATATTAGTATAGAATCCCACCCTCCCTACTCATTATTGTAAATTACAATAACTGTTTGCCCACTGAAGAAAATGAGGAAATATCATAGGATTTGGACTTTAAACTAAATGAAGTGGTTGGCGTGAAGCAGTGACAGGGCGAACTTGGACCGGAAATGTCAAAATATCTGTCAATTTTAAGTCAAAAACCTTCTCTTTTTAGGTTTTTTAGGTTATTGCTTTAAAATAACGTGCTAAGTGGTGATACATGCAAGCGGTACTACATGTGTTAATATACTAATATCTTCGGACGAATCCTTCGTATAATTATGATAGAACTTCACTTACAGGTAAGTTCGTTTAATCATTAATTATCAAAACTACCTATTTGTAAGTAAACTATTAGCAAAGCCTCATCGGAAAGTAAAACGGTCGCAGGAAATCTTAAGCAAGGGGATACTCAAGTTTCAAAGGTTCCAATGGAGGATTTAATTAAGATTCTGTGGTTAAACTCTCGAATGTTCTCTTTGAGTCAACACGAATCTTTTTGCTTAGTCCGTGAGCCTTCCCTTACACTTAATAATGTTGAGCGAGAGACTAAATGTGGTTTACAAAAACAACATAGAAATACTGAGACTTTTCCAAAAATTGTTACTGAGACAATATTGTTCCTAGCTTGTTAAATTTTCATTATGAAACTTCAAAGAATTTTAAGATAATTAATTTTAATTATTGAGATCATGGACCATCTACTACTAACGAAAATATTTTTAAATAATTTCAGTCAAAACACACATTGATGAGCACCATACAACTTGTGATTATAGTAAAACTAGCGGCCGCCCGCGACTTCGTCTGCGTGGAAAGTTTTTTTGCTATCCCGAGGGAACAATACTTTTTTTCTGGATGAAAGGTACCCTATGTCCTTTTCTGTACCCCTAGCAACGTGTATGCAAAATTTCATGATGATCGGTTCAGTAGTTAAGACGTGAAGGCGTAACAAACAAACAAACAAACAAACAAACGGACTTTCGCATTTATAATATTAGTAAGGATTGGTGCCTGAGGATTTTAGTTTTCGAAGGAAAAGTATTTGAATATTAATGTAAAAACTACATTTTATGGTCTATTATTTTATTATATTTATCTTCCCAGACCAAGACACTGCATGGAATATTTTTATTTACATTGTTAACAATTTCAGATAAAATTACTTTAAAGGAGTTGAAATATAACACTCTGCAGAGTAATTTCTCTAATTTCAGGATTTATGTTATGGTCTCTCCTGGGCACAGTAAGATATTCAAGAATTTTAAAGTCGTTTCAGCGTTTTATGTGACTGCTATTTTTATGGCCAAGTGTGCAGTTTCAAAGTTAATGTCTCTGGAGGCGGTTATTGTTTTTTTCATAGAAAGCTTTATAATTCTCGTTACTGCTTTATTATTTTATTAAGATACATTGCTTGATGTGGCGTGATATCACTCAAAATAATAATAACATCACAATATTTATAAAATTATACTTAATATTTAGAGGTGTATCTCAAATCGATGTTCTGAACTCTTCTTCATTAAGTTTTAGAATTTTTGTACTGATAATGTTACATCACAAATGAATGTGATAATCGAATTGTCGCCATGATGATTTGGGTTGGGATTTTTTTAGGTATGGCATTTTATTATGAAGTTACCTTTAAATTAAAACTAGAAGATACATATTATGGAAATGAGAAGAGTATAGGGAACAAATTTTAATCCATATAGATATCGAAATTCACAGTTCAAGAAATTAACTGGAATTGTGTCAGGTATAAAATTATTTTACATTCCTATTTTCAGATATGCACAAATTACTTGAAAATGGACATCGGCAGATCGATTATGCCAAAGCCGGTGGTGTGCTGATCACTAATTGCTAATCCACAATTCTGATTGATATCGTACCAATTTGCATAGGATCAGCAATTGGATGTTGTGATTGGGTTAAAAAAAACAGTGGAAAAATAATTGGTGCTGAAAATTGTTCATGTAAATGTAACTCAAAAAAAACAGATTTAAAAAATCTGATGACATTAAATCAAATGAAAGCAAATTTACAACTTCAATCGACAGAAAGAACAGGTGCCTACAAAGTCTGTTTAAAAAACTTTCACTCAAAAGCACCTCCAAGTTTATCAATTTTGATCAAAATTAATGAAGTTTCTGAGATTGTAACGTATATTTGTAACGAGTTACGAGTTTGTAACACAATCAATATACACATGTTCTCAAAAGGAGTAATTGTCCAGTAGTGAATTCTAATCAGAGTACTACCAACCTTAGTTTGAGCTAACATGTCATTGCTACCGTTTGCACACAATTTTCAGAATATTAGCAAAGAGAGCCAAATACAAATCACTATGTACCTATGAAGCTAAAGCAGAAATGAATACCAGCTCAAACAATACTTCGGTGAATGCTCGGATCGCTCAGATTGATTGGCGAGCGAGCATCGGTGGTCGCAACACAAAAGATGAAATGCCGCTCACCTGCGTAGCGGTAATTGCGATCATCGGGATCTGCTGAGCTTAATCGGATGACGTCGACGAGATGGGTTCCAGTTTGTGGCGATTAAGATTCCTTTTCTAGTCGATTTGATGAGTCAGCAAATTTTTTAACAGTCACTAATAATCTGTGATCATTTTAATGAAATTAATTGAACACCAGCAGAGCTTCTGTATCTTAAAGTTGGTGAATAATGTGCAGATGTTCGTCTACTTCATGTACAAAAAAAGAATTTATATTTATAAATAAAGCACAGCACACAGAAACCATAGCGTAAATTTAAATTATAACAAAGCTTTCTACATTCAATAATATTTGTAATCGCTGAAGATTTTATAAAGTTAATTGAATTTCTATTTACTTTCATGATTATCCTGTACATTTGAAATCATTTTCAAACGATTTATTGTTGGAACCAATACAAATGTTAAACTAATATTTGTGATCAAGCAACATTAAATCTGAGGTATCTTCTATTCACATATTGTGAGATGTTAAAATCTGGCTTTCATTCCGATGGCTCATATCGCGTTTATTGCGTCCAGGAAGCAGGAGGAATGCGCAAATTAATCAGGGGTGGTGCGAGGGCAGGTATCTTCCACCCTAATTCCGACGACAGATTGCATTCGCTAAACCTCACGCATGTGGGACAGCAATATGCGAATCATCCAGTTCGCGTTTTAGACTTACTTTGACAATTTTGAGTTAATTTGTGACGTTGCTTCTTGTTGTGACGCATTAATTTTAATGTCAAAAGGTTGCAATAAAATAAGTTTTTTTTTATTGTTCAGAATGTTTTTTTTTCGTTATGTTATGGTGATTTTATGAATGGAGATGATTTAAAACAGTCAATGAATAATTTATATTAATGCTAGAGAGATAAACCGTACAACAGTATGCTGTATGTATTTATACCTGCCCTCACCGATTAAACTTTCATACATTTCAAATTGGTATTTCAAATAAAATCATTAATGTTTAACGAAAGTTTACCTTCAGTGTCGCTAGTATCCGAAAGAGGTGGCTCATTAGCGATGTGCTGCCTGCCACTGAGTAGATTGCTTTCTACTACAGGTCTTTTGTCTTCTAGTTGTCTTCTGAATGCGCGATGGTCATCCTGCAACAACAAAAGTCAACATTAAGAAGAGAAGATTCATTATACTATTTATTCCAAGTTACTGGACGCAAGTTATATTCATCACAAGCAAGCAATTTCACACTGGTTTTAAAATGCCATACTTAATTATTAATTGTAAGATGTTTATTCTTTTCTGATATGTTTTTGATAGTCATTCAGTCACTGAATTGAACTGCCTCAACTGCCTGCTTATAAGACACAGGATTCGCGGTATTCACTTTCAAAGAAAAATCTAAGTGATGAAAATACAAGCACTGACATTTATCGTGCCCGCCCACAAAAAAGCGCCCCCACTCTACGCACAAAACAAATGAAAAAGTATTAATTAACTCCAGCGAATCGTTTCAAACACACCGCAATTTAGTGACGCAGCAAATGCGCGCGCCATTTTGTGGTGCGGACATCGTCAAAATGGCGGTTGACAATCGACAAAATGGCGGCGCGATATGACGATGGCGGCGGTTAATTCGCGCCCAATTAGTCCCGGGGATACGATACTGCTAATTTACCTCTTCGGGGGAGTCGTGTGAGTGATATTCATCTAATTGTTTGCAATGATAATAATGAACAGAGGCATAAGATGGAAAATTTATTCAGTCACATGATCACTTATGAAATGATGACTTATTTATGACCATCTTTTAAGATATTTCCTTTGAGGCGACTGAAAGTGGCACAATTTTAATAAAACTTCTCGTGGATTTTTAGGGCCTATAGTCTAGTATTTTTAGACGGTAATTTTACATTCCGTCGTAGTCACTGCTAGAAGTAGATAGCAAAACTGCTAAAATGGGCCGTTTTAGAAACATTTGCTATCTACTTCTACGAATAACTGCGAGGGAATGTAGTGCTACCTTCTAAAAATAATAGACTATGAACCCTTAAAATTCCAAGAGAAGTTTTATTAAGATCCTTTTCTATTAACAACTTATTAAATATAAACCCCTGAGGGCGCCACTTTCGGTCAGGAAATCACCTTAATAATTTAACTAACGAACGAAAGGGTGTTTCGTTAGTAAATTTATTTTTTAAAAGACCAATGATATTATACGATGAATACTTGGAACTAGGTTTTTACCTTAGAGTTTTTTTTAGGTTAACATATTTTATCTGCATTGTTTGTTCTAAATACGAATAACAGTACATTTCAGCATACACTATCCCCAGGACTAAACAAAATGTGGCTCACATATGTTGCTGGTCAAATTATAAGTTTCCACACAAAATGAGAACCGGATTTAATTGGATGCTGCCCATGATCTGCCGCATTGACAAATCTAACGCAGATTATTGGTTCAAGTTGGAATTAATTTGATTGGAATACAAAATAAAAATAACTTTTAGCAGCAATAAAACTAATGTCGTTGTTAGCCAAAATTCTAAACATTGTTAGCTATCATTCTGAATAAGTGAATGCTATAAGTGAATGCCATAATTATTATTGAATGTTAATTGAATAGTTAGGACCAAGTGAATGCCAGAAGTGAATACCATAAGCGAATTCCATAAATAAATGCTATAAGTTAATGCCACAAGTGAATTCTACAAGTGAATGCCACAAGTGAATTCCACAAGTGAATGCCATAAGTGAATGCCACAAGCGAATGCCACAAGTGAATGCCACAAGTGAATGCCATAAGCGAATGCCATAAGTGAATGTCATAAGTGAATGCCATAAGTGTTACCTGTTGTTTCAGCAGCGCCGACAGGTCTCCCCTAGGTGGCGCCAGTGCGTTCAGCTCCGTCTCCTTGCGGATCACCCACTCGGTGAGCTCCCGCAGTGACAACAGAAGCGCCGACCAGTGCTCGGCGTTGCTCTCTAGCCGGTTCCTGTAAGGGTCATCAGGTTTTGGTGAGTTCTTTGAGGTGATGTTATCAAACAGATGTGGCTTGACTTTTTCTTGGTTACTGCTTATTTTACAACGAGGGTACTAACCACTAACTACTAACTAACTAACTAACTAACTAAGGGAGGTAACAGAACCTACTTACTTCAATATAAAGAATGGGCATCGAAAAACAATCGTCTTACATAACTTACAATTACCTAACAAAAAGTAGTTTGGCTCTAAAAGTCATTTACAATTTCAACTTTATTGCAATTAAATAAATGTCAACGTCTTTTCTAAGAAAAGCAAAAACACGAAGTTTGCCAATGCCCATTCTTTATCATGAAGTATGTACTTTATGTGCTTTTGAATCGTCTATACTTAGTTCAAATCTGATGACGAACTATTAATCAATCTATCTTTTATGAACACCAAACATTATAGGAGGAAATAAAGTCTTCATTCATTCCGAAGGGGATTTTTTCACTACCTGTGTATATAAAGGTATTGTAATGTAATGTAGGTATATGGGACACTGGTATTGTCAACAAAATTAAAAAAGGTTTCAATGCAGACTTGAAATTAAATAACAGAAAATGCTTCAGTAAAAGGACATTTTATTTCTCGCAATCCCTCATCGGTGCAACAATAAAAGCTCAAAGATTAACATTTGCATTCATAACGTCACAATTTATTAAGCCGTAGTAGAGGTTCGTGTATTTCGCATAAAGAGGTTCCTCGCGACGAGAAGTCCGTGTATTTCGCATAAAGAGGGAAGAGGTTGCTCGCAACGATAATTCAAAAACTTGGCTCGGGACAAATGAGCGCGGTAGTGGAAATTTTGGCCGCTACTCCGTCCACTAATATGAATAAATCTGAGTCTTTTACATGTAGAGTCGTGTTGAACTGTCGCGATCGTCGATAGAGATTTATAATTTACTAATAAGTAGTATCATTTCAACTTGACACGATACTTTTGGAAAAGGAGAAGGAATATTTATAGATTTTTAAAAATTGGTAGGTTCATTGTTTACGACAGAATAAATTTAGTACTAAAATCTCAATTTATGTCATGCAAATGCAACTATGTCGTTTTCTGGGGAAAAATCTATTGTTTTAAAATGATTCTAATAACCACTATTCCATTTGATATAATCCTGTAAATTCAAATGCAGATTAAATTCGTAAGACGGCGATTCGTGCAAAATTATTCCCTAACCATTCCAAAATATCAAAAATGCACAACGTTAATATTCAATTTTTCACTTCTGGCGGCACTCCCGGAGTGCAACCCAATTTTAGCGGAGATATGGAAAAAAAACACAATTCAGTCCGGCTTTCCGGCGCTGGCTGCTCTCCTCTACAGGTCGCATTTCTCAACCGATCCTGGTGAAATTTTGTAAGCAGGTTTGATAAAGATATAGAATTTTTCTGTCGAGACAGTTTTCCGAAATTTATTAAAATGACGAAGATATGTAAAAACACATTTCATTCCGGCTTTCCGGCTGTTTGTTCTCTACAGGTCGCATTTCTCAACTGATTCTGTTGAAATTTTGTAAGTAGGTTCGATAATTTTATAAAACAGTTTAGTCAAGCCAGTTTTTCCAAATGTATTAAAAAAATATTCACCCATTTCGAAAAATGATCAAAATTAGAAGCACCATCTAGCTACGAATAGGTACTCACGTACTGTGTGCTTTGAAACTTCATGGCGATATCTTGGCGACATTTTATTTATTTTATCGTGAGGTTTACAGCTCACGCAGCCACTAGTTATAATTTTAATGAGAATTAGCCACAGGTAGTTTACCAAATATGAACTATTTTAGTACCTAACTAAAGAGGTGGTTAATAAAATATTCCAACATATGTGAAAGCCTGCTAAATTCTGCAAATATTAAGTGTATGAACATCAAAGCTGTGGAGGACAAAGGATGCCAAAGTACATTCTAGAGGAACCGCAACAGATTAACGTGTGGACATAGTACCTACCTAGCCTGTGTTAACTAGTGGACACACATACACATACTAAATTAAAGGGTGAAATAAAACACTTTTTAACGGATACTAGCGCGGTTTTATTGAATGTACTTTGGTATTTAGTTGGTATTTGGTTTGATTTTTGGTTTTTTCCCGACGTTTCGGCACCTTTGCAGCTGCCGTGGTCACGTGGGACTGAAGCTACCCGTGAGCCTACCCTCAAGCGATGAATTTTTTTAGACGTTCAGAAATTAAAATTTAACAAAATTGATTTTAGATTAATTTCTGAACGTCTAAAAAAAAAAATTCATCGCTTGAGGGTAGGCTCACGGGTAGCTTCAGTCCCCCGTGACCACGGCAGCTGCAAAGGTGCCGAAACGTCGGGAAAAAACCAAAAATCAAACCAAATACCAACTAAATACCAAAGTACATTCAATAAAACCGCGCTAGTATCCGTTAAAAAGTGTTTTATTTCATGTCTAGTGAGCGCGTAAGCTTGAGAAGTGAATAAATTAAAGGGTGTTTATTTGAACATAACCGAGGCCGACACATTTTAAGAGTATTTTATTTTCAAAATCTTGGTTTTAAAGATAGCTTAATTTAATGTATGTTCAGTGTAAGTATTAATTTATTTAAAAGCTAGCACGACTTATAGTAGGTATGAACCTCTATACAAAAAAAAGTTGGGAGTTACAAGTCGTGATAAAGTTTGGCCACGTGATAGAAACTGATCTGTAGGCTGTTTCTAACTAATATTGAGCTGGGCCAAACTATCCTTACATACAGTTCCATACGGCGGCGGGTTGAATAGCGCACTTTTCCCGGCTCCATTCTAAAAACTATAACAATTCAGGTTTAACTAATAGGTCAAATGTGGTATCATTTTCGGATAAATCAATAACGTAAGAATTTATTTCTGGTATAAAAAAATGCAATTTATTACGCAGTTTCTGAAAAATTTCACAATAACCAACATTTTTAAACTTCATTTTTTTAGTTTAGGTATTGGCACTTGTTTCAGTATTTTCAAAAAAACTACTTCAAAGAAGCATTTTTCAGGTTAATTTGAAATATGCTTTTGTTATGTTAACTATATTTTATACAATTTGCGCCTAACCCAAGTAGTTGAGGTCCATTGTTTGCGGAGACACAGCTAGTCAAAAATATGCATTTTTTCACGAAATAAAAGGGGTTTCCATTTCGTTCGGAAGCATTTCTCACTTTTTTTGTTTATATTTCTGTAAAGTTAATTAAATTTTCTACAATTGGAGCCTAATTTGATTAGTCTAGGTTTACTAGTTGCAAAGACACAGCTAGTCAAAGATAAGATTTTTTCAATTAATTTCAATAAAAAGCCCATTTTTAACCAGCTATGTCGCTGCAACCAATAGACCTAGACTACTCAAATTTAGCTCAAATTGTAGAAAATTTAATTAACTTTACAGAAATATAAACAAAAAACCTGAAAAATGTTACTGAACGAAACGGAAACCATTTTTATTTCGTGAAAAAATGCATATTTTTGACGAGCTGTGTCTCCGCAAACAATAGACTTAAACTACTTGGGTTAGGCTCAAATTGTATAAAATATAGTTAGCATAACTAAAGCATATAACAAATTAACCTGAAAAACGCTTCTTTAAAGTAGTTTTTTTGAAAATACTGAAACAAGTGCCAATACCTAAACTAAAAAAATGAAGTTTAAAAATGTTGGTTATTGTGTAATTTTTCAGAAACTGCGTAATAAATTGCATTTTTTTATACCAGAAATAAATTCTACGTTATTGATTTATCCGAAAATGACACAACATTTGACCTATTAGCTAAACCTGAATTGTTATAGTTTTTAGAATGAAGCCGGGAAAAGTGCGCTATTCAACCCGCCGCCGTATGGAACTGTATGTAAGGATAGTTTGGCCCAGCTCAATATTAGTTAGAAACAGCCTACAGATCAGTTTCTATCATGTGGCCAAACTTTATCACGACTTGTAACTCCCAACTTTTTTTAGTATAGAGGTTCATACCTACTATTATAAGAAAGTCTAGACAAAATTTTATCTTAAAAAAAACAACGCGTCTGTAATTTTATTCTATACAAACTTATTTCATAAAATTTTACTCATAAAAAGCATTGTAAATGCAAAAATCTAAATCTAGACTTTGTTTTTAAATTAAACCTTTTTTTTTAAGTAATAACAGTAGGTACTTATTAAATTTTACATCAAAGTCAATTGAAAATCACTACGTCTGTCGGCATTCTTTTCATCAAAGCTTTTGGACAAAGGGCGACCGCAAACGAACATTCCACCTGAGACGGACCACAACACAACACAAACACAACATTATACACGTGAGGGTCCGTAGCTATTGTGTGTTGACAGAATTAGGGTGTTGGAAAAGAGTCACTTTCAAATATACGACCAAAATGTAAAGGCCAATTTGGGCAACGAAATGAAATTAATGTTTTTTAAATTACTTAATGTTTTTTAAACTTAATGAGTTTCTAAATCGTCTAGTTGTGTACAATGTGATTATTCTGACAATGTACATACAACAACAATGGCAACTTCAGAGCATTTGTGGCTGTCCGGCTGTCAATCAGGGAAAAATTAACGTTATATTTAAATATAACGTTAATTTTTACTCTTTTTACCGTTAATTTTAACATTAACGTTATGTCAATAAATAACGTTAATTTTAACGTTTATTTGAGAAATAACGTTAAATTTAACGTTATTTACTGAAATAACGTTAATTTTAACGTTATTTCTTCCTTTTTTTACCGTTACTTTAAAATTAAAGTTATTCTAATTAATAACGTTAATATTTTACCGATAATTTTACCGGTACTAAATTTAACGCTATATTTAACGTTAATTTTACCGGTAAAATATTTTTAACGTTATTTTTACCGGTAAATTTACCGATAAAATGTTTTAACTTTTAACGTTATTTTTTTATAACGTAATTTTTTTAACGGTATTTCAATCCCTGCTGTCAATACCTACAACATAAAAAAACCTACGTTATAAATAATCTACAATACGATTAAAGTGACAATTGACAGCGATCCGTCCGCTACAACATGTTTGGTAAGGAGACAATTTTACAGTTTCTGAAGACTCTGAAGTTGGTCATATATGTTGTAGATTGTTAGTTTAATCACATTGTACATACAATACTACTTAATAATTATACCATGTGTTCATCATACATTCTCGAATGAAGTCGCAGTAAACGTTATTGTAGTTGTTTTTCTATCTCTCTTTCAAGATGTCTTTATTTAAATAAGTTAGCTTCAATAATAAGATACCTACAATGGAAAGATTTTATCCAAATATATTGGGATCGACGATTTTTTTGAAGTGAAAACTTCTTTAGCGGCGTTTGTACACTTTTTTGTAATGGGGAAAAAATGTTAAACTTGCGTCAGTCAGGGTCACGTGACCCTGATCGAAAATTCGTAAGACGGATGTAGCGTAGACAGCCGGCGGCGGAAGTATCCCCCTCTCTTTCTACGGGGCGCGGCGTTTTCGCCGCGCCATTTTTGGCGGCGCGTCATTTTGGCGTTCGGCGGGTTGATTTTTCTGAGAGATAAACTTTTTAATGTAATATAAACTGTCATGTTTGTGTACGATAGCGCAATAAATAAATGTATTCTACCTCATAAATAATAGTACTTTTATACTGATAATTAAAGCAATTCGTGCAAAATTATTCCCTAACCATTCCAAAATATCAAAAATGCACAACGTTATTATTCAAGTTTTTACTTCTGCCGGCACTCCCGGAGTGCAAACGATTTTTTTTTAATCTAACTATTGAAAATACGATTGCCCCGTTATTGGTAAGTACAGTAAAATAGGGAAAAAATTAAATAACCGCCGTAATTTAATTTAATTTTAAAATTAAATCTTGAACTACATCGAATTCATTTAATATATTTTATTGTGTCATTGTATGTATTCTGTATGTAGGTATTTCTGTTACATTTACAGCTAGCTTCCCAATATATCTGGATTTGTTCACATTTTATTCGTTTATGTCAAGTAATAATAATAATAATAATAATAGTAATAAGCTGAGAAAAATAAAATAAAAAAAACAAATAATAATAAATGCTTGGACAATTTCACACAGCGCCATCTAGCCCCAAACTAAGTAAAACTTGTAATATGGGTGCTAGACAACTGATATATACTACTTATATACTTTTTAAATATATACTTATTATACATAGTAACACCCAGGACCCGTCACAGAAATTAAAATTCATCATTCCCGGCCGGGAATCGAACCCGGGACCTCTTGCGTGGTAAGCACATGTTGACCACTGCACCACTCAGGCCGTCAAGTCGTCAAGTATCTTTACAAATCACAAAATAGCACAAATACCACACTATGAAAGAAAGCAAACCCGCAAGATAACATAAAAAATCTCTATAAAACATAATACTTATAGGAAGTTACTTTATCTCTATAAAGATAAGGGAAATAGCATTAAATTCATTTTACTGCACTTTTGTAGTGACGTAGTTTGATAAATATAAAGATACTGTGTTATAGTAAAAATAAGTGATATAAAATATGTTTCTTGCAAGTGTATATAACTAAATTCAACGCTCTTAATGCTATCGCAACAAGTGTCAAATTCGTAAAACCATCTTTACTACTTTGAATCTGCTATACGTAACGTCTCAGTAGCAGGGTTGCCACCCGTCCCGATTTTGCCGGGACAGTCCCGATTTTGATGAAATTGTCCCGCGTCCCGACGATCCATCAGTTTTGTCTCGATTTTTGAAGCGAACACGCAATCAAAATTAGTGTTGATAAAAAATGGGTCGAAATATTTAAAAGCATAAAGGAAAGCAAGCTAAATGCCTTATTTTGCTTTGTATCTCGTTAAGTATACCGCCTTCGATGTTGAGCGAGTATTTTCCCATATGACATAGATTTAATGAAAGCTGAATTGCAAGGTCCACCTACACAACCCCCCCCCCATTGTCCCGACTTTTATGTTCCTAAAGGTGGCAACCCTGCTCAGTAGAGATATTCAAAAGGCTTTAGTGGTAAAGCTACTTTGTCTTTGCAGCCCATAAAACCTCTATCGTAAAGTATTAAAGTCTGTTTTATTCCATTCCGATTACATGTAAATTTAGAAATGGCTGCTGTTAAGGCTGGTTTACATTATCTTAGTATTTAGTAGAGTGCTTAGTAGCGTGCGAGTAGATTCGAATGCGAGTGCTTTAGTAGTTTTGGCACAGAATACATAATAGTACAAGTGTTTTGGTGCTTTTCCAGTGACCGTTTACACGCTTCCAGTAGTGTAATTTTCGCCATACCTAATATCTATTATTTAATTCAATTACACGTCACGCGTTCACCGGCAAATGCACTCTACTAAGGACGCTACTAAAATGTCGATTTACATGCTTCCAGTGCGAGTGCGAGTAAAATATCGCGCGGGGGGTGAGCGGGCGCGCAGGGGGTGCTACTGGAAAGCAAGTAGAAAGGCTACTAGAACGTTACTCTCTTTAGTCATAAGACGACCGTTTACATGTTTCCACTAAAGCACTCTGCTAAAGCACTATACTAAAGACTAAGATAATGTGAACCAGCCTTTAGCTCAGTTGGCAAGTAGCGAATTGGCGCGGACAATTTTAGAACTAAGCTGCACTAGTTGTTATTGTAAGAAGTGCTTTATGTACTTTCCTAAGTAAGTAACTATCTACAGGGTGAAATCGAAAATAGTCGACAAATTTTGTGGTATGGCTTAGACCGTTAAACTAAATAACTTTGTCTATAAGACTAACTTAATCAGAGCAAAAAAATAATCAGCTGTTCCATACATTTTGGTCAAGTAGATATTGACGTTTTCTAGGCAACAGCTGATTATTTTATAAGTTGGTCCCATAGACAAAGTTGTTCAGTATGATGGTCCAAGTCAAAACACAAAATTTGTTGACTGTTCAAAAAATTATTGCGTTTAAATGATATTTATAAATTAAATTAATAAGCGATTTTAAATGCAAACTGTAAACTTTCCATAGACAAACATTATTTGCGGCCCAAACAAAATCCATACAAAATAAAAAAAAAAAAAGTTTTTTTTAACAATTTGAGTCCCGTCGATTTTCTGAGAGAGGGATGACATGAGCCGTTTTGCAATCTGCATGCGTGGCACAATAAAATGTTTTGTGACGTCACACGTCATAAAACAAGACGGTAGATTAAAATCCACAAAGCGTTTTACGTTCAAGTATAGCAGTAAAGATGGTTAGATTTATCACTTTTCCATACTTATAGGGTGTCTTTTATTCACTCTCTAAATTTTAAGGATGTGTTTAGTATATGAAACTAAACAACTTTCTCTAAGATACTTAGGGATATGTAAAAAGAAATGACTTTCTATACAAATCAAAGAGATCATGTAATCAGTTTAGTGAAGGATAAGCAAAATATTGTGGCGTACCTATTTTGACATATGTTGGGAGAAAGTTGTTTAATGGATAGAACACATCCTTAAAATTTGGAGATTGAATCAAAATGCAGCCTGCATATTATGAATAACAAAATAAACAACATATTATGAATAACAAAATCAACAAAATAGACGACATTTCGTCTATTTGCCTTTTGTGATCGCTCAAAAATAGTAAAACAACAATGGCTAAAAACTGAATTCGCAAATAGCTATGAAAAGTGACAAGTTTTATTAATTCCTAACTGCACTACATAACATTTAGATAACAATAGATCGAAATGTTCTAAAAATATAGACATTACTAAATAATATACTAGAAAAAATACGACTCGCACCAGATCAATACTCAGACGGGAATCGAACCCGCGACCTTTGGATATCCGGTCCAATGCTCTGACCGCTGAGCTACCGAGTCACTAGTGACATCGTCGAATTTTTCCTAGTATATCCTAAACTCTTACGCTGTAAGCCAGCGTTATTTCACCAATGTGAGGAATTACCTCGACATTCAATTGAAATATCTTTCCAGATATTTTAACAATTGATTAAGATGAAATAGCTATATAATTTTTAAATTTGAGATTCGACGGGAATCGATTCCCGTCTGAGTATTGATCTGGTGCGAGTCGTATTTTTTCTAGTATATTATTTAGTATTGTTTAAAAATAGCATTGTAAATGCAAAAATCTCAAATTTAAAAAAAAATATAGACATTTTTAAGGCCACCTGCAGACAAACATTACGACTGGCTAAGCTTCCAAAGTCACATTTGTACAATGTTATTTTAAGAATTCTTGGTTATTTTTTTATAAGTACTGAAGGAAGTAAATTATCAATTTTGCATTTATATGACTTTGGCTCGACACGACGTGACAAGGCTGTCGTTAGCAACGGAACAAAGTGCACGGACGTCAATTTATTTCCATTGCCGTCTGTACACGCCCTCACTCGTTAACACGCTGAAAATTCTAATCACCATTAAAAGGTGCGAAATCTAAATAAAGGAAACGAAGCACTTATCCCACCAAAACTATGTAGAACATTAACAGTTCCAAATCCTCTTTTAGCCGGAACAACGGCATGGTAATTTCCGAAGCACTGCCAGTTCTGACCGCAAAGTTTCTGGGACGAGCAATAATGCCCTGAAAATTGTTCGTCTTTCGGCAAATAGTTCGAATGGCGAACTGTAATTCGGGAAGCTTGTAGTGTCTTGATAATCTAGGTCAGGTTATTAGCATATGCCTAATTCTTGATGCTGTATTAGTTTGTGGAATTTAGTTAACTATTCTAGTGTTAAACAAGACTATTTCAATAATGAAGTCTTGAATAACTAGCAAAATGTTTTACGAAACAATTTTGCGTCTATTAAATAGATAGTAGAACTGCTGTCTTCCTGTGATCTAAGTTTCTATATTCCAATAATTGCAGACGCTCAATCGCGTTTATTCTAAACGATATATCTTCTATGGAAAATAATTGCGATTACACTGTATTTTTTACGATGTTTACATTTTTCTTTAAGAGACCAATCTCAAACGTCATAAAGATTGCAAAAAAATAATGAATGAAAACATTACGACAAAAAATGACACGGTGAAAAGACAAAAGAAAATCATGAAAATAAATCAAAAGAAAGCGTTTGACGATTCTATTAAAACAAAAGAAACAGCAGCCACGACCAAAATAGATAATGAAATTGATGCCGTATTTCATTCCCGTTACAGTTCGATTTCCGAGAGAGTAAAAAATGAAGTGATTTATGACACATCATTAAGTTGAAATGATTAATTCACTGGTCGGTTGCGGACACGAAACGAGCGATTCTGTTGATTAGAAGTGGATAAAGGTTTTAAGTCAAAGAATTAAAGGTAAACAATAGTAATCAGCAATGTATTTAAGACGCCAAAGGATGTAGATGTGTCGTGGTCTCCAAAGATGATTTGAATAAGTACATTTTTTTTATCTTAAATGGGTTTGCTCTTGACCCCAGTCTAGCCCAAAAGCAAAGACAGGGCCTACGATGGAGCGAGCTTGCCCAGAAAGTGCTTATTCACTCTGGCCTTGAATAGAGTCGGGTTGTATGCGCTCGGAAACACAGACGCCGGCAGGGAATTCCATTCCATAGCTGTGCGATTATAAACGATGTGGAGTAGCGCTTAGTACGCAGAAAAGGTATATCAACCAAAAACGGGTGATAGCCCGCAGTGCGTCTGGATGTCCGATAGTAGACAGGACCTAAGGAGAATGTAACAGCTAGCTACAACTGGCGAAAGACATAACATTGTGAAGACATTAGTTTTTTTTTAATTTTTATGTTATTTTGGATAAAAATTATGCGAAAATTGACTTTACCGTAGAAGGCCTTG
Source organism: Agriphila geniculea (assembly GCA_943789525.1). NCBI lineage: Eukaryota > Metazoa > Arthropoda > Insecta > Lepidoptera > Crambidae > Agriphila > Agriphila geniculea. The sequence goes on along the minus strand of OX038890.1, from coordinate 1,060,761 downwards.
AAGGAGAGACCTGTGCTCGAAGACGGTTAAATCAAAGAGATACAGATAGATGAACAGATACAATTATCCGTTTTAAATAAGATCGTGTTAGTAAATCAGCAATAGGTTTAAGAGATTATTATAAAGTGATCAAGACAAATAGGTTAGGTACTGATACATATAATAAAAATTCGGGTTGCACTCCGGAAGTGCTGGCAGAAGTGAAAACTTGAATATTAACGTTGTGCATTTTTGATATTTTGGAATGGTTACGGAATAAATTTGCACGAATTGCTTTGATTCAGTATAAAAGTACCATCATTTATGAGGTAGATTACAATATTTATATATTGCGCTATCGTACACAAACATGACAATTTATATTACATTAAAAAGTTTATCTCTCAGAAAAATCAACCCACCGAACGCCAAAATGACGCGCCGCCATTTTCGCCGCGCCCCGTAGAAAGAGAGGGCGATACTTCCGCCGCCGGCTGTCTACGCTATATCCATCTTATGAATTTTCGATCAGGGTCATGTGACCCTGACTGACGCGAGTTTAACATTTTTTCCCCACTACAAAAAAAGTATACAATGCCGCTAGAGAAGTTTTCACTTCAAAAAATCAGCGCAGAGATTTTCCACACTTTTTCTGGCCCCATTAATCAAAATGGCTGCCAACATTAAGGCATCTGCTGGCGAAAATTAAATTCTTACCGGATACCTATCGGACTGTTGGCGTACATGTTCAGTTAGGAATCCAATTATGTGAATTTGATGAAAATTGAAATGTTTTTCATTCGGGAGAACAACAACGAGGATCCTTATCATTCATCAACTGTCCAATTTTGAATGCGTTTAAAATTATGATTTGCCTTTTGAGAGCAGCTTGTTTAGGAAAAATTGTGAATCTGTTATTTGACAGCTTTGAACAAATATTTAAGATTCATTACAACTCATTGAGATAGTAAAAATAAGAATCGAACCTACAAAAACCTAACGGGAGAAATTACAAAAAGAAATAAAATTGAAATAAATAATTATTCAATTCTATAATTTTTTTAGTTTCGGCCGTGGTATTATTGCCTATCGAAAAAGACGAAAAAGGCACGTCTTAATAATAGCCAATCGAAAAAGATCGAAACGACGCATCAACATTTTCGACAGCTCTCAATGACATAGTAGCTTCGAAACAAGCTCAAGCATATAAGCATTTTAATTAAAGTGTGCCAAACGTCCTGCAGATCAGGGCAACAGGAGAAGCAATCCGAATGCAATCAGCCTGTCAATTACTAGGCAATACGTCGCTAACGCCCTTTATGCGTTTCTGGGTCAGTATTCTCTTTGCTGCTTTTAAAGACCTACATAGCCATACCCAGATATTTTGTAAAAGTAAGTACGCATAGAGTGTCGCAAAGAATTGATAAAATGTCCCCAGGATCCATTATATTTACACAGCAGATGCATTTATATCTTTCGTCTTAATATTGTTCATTTTGTAAATTTCGCTATCTCGTATGGTTCAGAAGATATTGAAGTTTTACGATATTAAGAACAAATTTAACTAACCATACAATATTTTGTGAGAAATATTATTTTGTAGTTCTGTATAATAAGAATGTTATGAATATGGCTCCTTGCGTGATCGAATCAGAAATGAGGAGATCCGCAGGCGAACTAAAGTAACCGACATCGCTCGAAGGATTGCTCAGCTAAAGTGGCAGTGGGCTGGACACATAGCGAGAGGAACCGATGGCCGTTGGGGCGGAAAGGTTCTTGAATGGCGACGGCGCACTGGAGGACGCTCCGTGGGTTGGCCCCCGTCAAGGTGGACCGACGATTTGGTGAAGGTTGCCGGAAGCCACTGGATGTGGGAAGCGCAGGACCGATCGTCGTGGTAATCCTTGGGGGAGGCCTATACCCAGCAGTGGGTGTCGTGCGGCTGATATGATGATGATGATGATGATAATGAATATGGCTCAAGACATGCACGCCCTTTAAAATCCAGCTAAATACTTTTCCTCCATTGCTTAACACGAGGTCGTTTAAAAGTCCATGGGCCCTTATAATTTTTGTTTCATACTCATAATAAACTTAATGGAAAAATAATTTCATTTGTCAAATTTGTGTTACTATATCAAAGACTCAGGTAAAGAACAATTTCAGAAAGTCATTATTACCTTTGACGACATGAATTTCATGATATTAAAAGAAAATAGTTCGATCGAGTAAAATATAGGTACTATGGGCAACAGCGTCGCTTAACCAGTTTGCAACAAAATTCGTGTGCGCGCGTATCGCCCCTGCACGAACTAAATGTATGTAACAGCGGGTGCGGCGTGCAAGCGATTTTAACCTTAGCAGTGGTTAAGCGACGCTGTTGCCCATGGTACCTACCAATTTGAGTTTAATTTCATTTCTGTATATAAATTTCGAGAGGCCGGAAGGTCGCCGCGATTTCAATTGGGCTTCTAAGGTGGTCTAGCAATTTTCTCGGTTAATTGTAGCTTGGGGCCATTTCATTTAAGGACTTGTGCCATAGTGGGTAATGAATCGTATCATAATTTAGATGGAAGCGTTAATTCCGCTTAGGTACGTGATTATCAAAATATTTGTTAATTATTTTCAGTGAACTTCAAAATACTTTCAATCAAATAGATGAATTCAGTATACTGAATTCATCTATTTGATTGAAAGTATTTTGAAGTTAGTGGTATACCACTAGACATTTTACGGTTTACCTACAGCGCGTATATTATTAATTCAGGTGTTATTTAAGAATTATTTGGTTTGGATTTATTGGTTATTTGAATTCCCGACGTTTCGACAACTTTCCAGGGGCCATGGCCACGGGATGACGAAGTATGCCACAAATAAATATTTGTACTTTTTTCACTTCGTCTATCGATTCTCCCAAACTATTTAACGGTTTCCTCACATTTATCTAGTTTGTGGGTCCATTCTACCTCTATGGTCAAGAAATTGATGGATCATCTCCCGTTGTTATTGGCCGACTCAGCTAATTCATTCCCTGAAAGCTTTCCGCTAAAAGGTGTTACGTCCTTGCTTTGTGGCCCATAGTGCCTTTTAGGGTGAAAGAAATTAATGATTCTTTATATTGTGAGGCTATAGTGATGCTTATAATAGAGCTTTATGTAGTTCTTGTAAGTATAGTGGAAGCTAAAGTGTTTTTCGATCTTACTTGTTGTTTACTTAAAAAAAACCTTTACAAATTATGTCCTAGAATATGTAGAGGATATTCAGAATTATAATGATATGATACTTAGCATGGTAATCCTTTTTTTCTAAACCATACGTTTTTGCAAACAAAAATTGATTACCTACATAAGTACTATCAAACTTTTTTCATAAATTTTCCCTACACGTTTTAGTAATCCGAAAAAATGTCGGTGTAAAACTGTTTTCGCACAATGCCATGTCAAAATAAATTCCAACAGAAAAAAACCCGTCAGCCGCTTTACAAATTAAACATGCTCTCACATCCGGAGCGTTCGAAATGTCACACGAGAATGACAGATCGCTGTTTTGGCGGGAGAATATCGATACCCCTACCACTGATGAAATTTATAAATGGAACGTTCTCGAAATTGAAATTTTCGTTATAAAAATTGAGAGCACATTTTGTAGATTTATCGGCGAATCGTGCTTCATAACCATAAAGAGAGTTGCAATTTAGTAGTAGAAGTGCTTTTAAGTAACGATGGAAATAATACTTAACGTAAGGAGTGGCCAGGCAACAGCATAGAACTTAACATAAAAAGTAGAGTTAGCTTTTAACAGAGCAGGTAGAGTTGTCATTGTGTGTTACGCCTATGTAGTGTGTGTACCTGTGTAGTGTATTTATTATTTGTAAGTTTTATTACATATTTTAAATTCTATTTAAGTCATGTAAATCATAGAAGTTTGATTTATTGCGATTTGAATACACGAAATATACCGAATTCAGCTATATGCAGTTTCTCTCATGTTGCACTTCATTCTTGGGCTAGTTATTCAATTTTTAGTACTGGATTTAGATTATTTCAACATCTTTTTACAAAAACTTTCTCATTGTAATGTCATTAATTGTACCTAAAACGTATAAATCCACAAAAATCGTTTCAAATTCTATTCCACCGGCGAAAGCTTCAAATCCACCGGAACTAATGAACAGGAGAGCGATTTGCAAAAAAACAGGCGATGAATCAAACGGCACGGCTTAATAACCCGGCTGCGTAAATCACGGCACGGCGGCTCCGGATCGCCGAAATTAATTCGGATACGTCATCGCTTCGATTTAGTTCGCATCTTTCGAGTAAAAGTAGTAATGCACAGTATGTAATGGTGAACAGTAAAATTTTGGTTGAAAAAGCGAAGGAGGAGTGGAAATATATACTTAAAGTGATTTAAAAGACATAAAACAGTTTTCAGGTCGAATTGTTGACATTAAACTTATGCTGGAGTCTAATTGTAGCTAGCTAATGTAACGTCCGATCCATCATTAACTACCATTTATAGTGGTGGGACTTCTATAGCTACACTAATAGATTTAAACTATCAAAGGTAAGTCATGATAATATTATATGACGTGTACTTATTTACTTTACTTTGATTGATGACAACGGGAATAGACCGTCCATTCTTTGTTTCCCGCGATATCCACCAGTGATGGACCAACAGTGGGGGGAAACGCAAATAAGCCGCCCTTAGAATAAGCCTAGAAGCCGTGTCTGAACCAAAATACCAGCGTATATGCGTGCCATTTTTATTATCCTTGTGTGCGTAAGCTGTATGTATCTACGCTCTTCTAACGCACACATTATATGGCTTCAGTGTTACCATCATCCGGCGTTTACTTACAGTAAATGGGTAAACGTGCTGCTTTGAAATGAGATGATTTGTCATGTGTTTGGTTTGGTATGATCTTTAAATACATAAGATGAATAATATGATGAGGAATTATAGAAAATTTATAAGTCATTAATCTTATGACGAATGCCGCCGTTCAATGCGTTTATATTTAAATGCTTGTATGTATGATTGCATAAATTCACATTAAGACGCATTTTCTGTAAGAACCATTTTCGCAAAACATTAACAAACCATAAAAATAAATAGGTATTATTTTTATGGTTTGTTATTATGACTTTACATAAAACTAAAGACGAAAGAAAAAAAGACGAATAAAATAAATGCTAAATTATTTTCATAGAACTTAAAACACCAAACCTTTAGTCTTACCCAGGGGTGCCCATACTTTTTCTTAAACAGATCGACCTAGCAAAAATGTATGACTAAGAGATCGACATTTTGAACGTTTAACCCACCAAATATTTATTAAGAAGAAAATTGCATAAGTAAAACTACATTGGGTGCAAGTCAGTTATCCTTGGCGATCAATCTTAAAACCTCTCGCGACAAACCGTAGTTTAAATAGCAGTTATAGCAAAAAAATACCTACTTAATTTTCTCAACATTAAGAACCAACTTAAAACCATTGTGTGCAATTTTTTTCCCACAACTAGCAACACCGTTTAGTGATTGGTTATGTGTTTTCAATGATTTGTTTTTATTCGATTTTCGTACAGAAAATGTATAAAATGTAAGAATTTAAATGTGAAATGAAAGTTTATCACTTTTTTCTGATGCGTTAGAACACTTCTTTTTAGTGCAAACAGTCGTTTAAAATTATTTTTCGCGAGCTGTGTTCGACATAACGTGAGCACTGACAGCTCGCGGAACGAACTTAGCCAGATATGGCTAAGTTTTAGTTGCGCGTTTTTCGTGCATACAATAGGTTTCTAGGCGTTATTATTCTAAGACGCCGCCTAATCTTATGATTCTTTCAATACAAAAAGTGTGCCTTACCTGATAGCCATGCTCTTGGCTTTCAAGTGGTGCCACCGCTGGTTCATCTCGTCTAGCCTGCGCTGCAGCATGACGGCGTCCTCCTGGGAGGACAGCGAGCCCAGTAGCCTGCGGCCCGTGCCCGTGAGTGACGCGTACACATCGCGGTGGGTCTCGATCTCCGACTGAAGGTCCTGTAACAATAACACGAGATTCTTTAGTGCTATGCTAATCTGCATTACACGTATCATCACAGAATATACAACGTGTTGAGGAGTTCGGTAATTTTTTTCTTAGATTCCTACAATTAAAGAATAAAAGAAGCTAATTAACCATGTTTTATAGGTACCCTTTAATAAGGTAGACTTTATTTGTATCAAGTACCTTATATACAAATATTGGTGGTTATTTATTAGAGGACATGAAATGTATGCAATTTGAAATCGCACAAGGTAAAAAAAAAAAATAGTCCATATCGAGTCTAGTCTACTCCAAAAATCAACCTAGAAAACTCATTTGCACGAAAATATAATATATAGTCACAAAAGCCACAAAATTGTCGTATCCTAACCTTTATATTAAGCGTAAAGCTCACAAACTACATATATAAAGAAACATTACAACCTTACGTTTCCCAAACTTTACGTTCCACTTTCAATCGCAGAAACGTCGCGAGCGCTCCGTAAGTGGTCGATTTGTCGTCCCGGGATGGCGTGACAAACCGGCCGGATCCCGCGCGCGACGCGTCAGTCAGTCACGCGCGCCCCAAGGATACATCTTAGGGGCTGTCATTTCGCCCCTTTTTCGGGCACTCTATAGTTTGGGTAGCGCTGATTTATAACACCCTATTGAAGAGTTTGTTTACATTTTGCTTATATGTTTAGGTATAATGTTTTACATTTTACACAGTCATTCCTTTCTACTTGCTACTGAAAAGGTTTTTATAATAGTTTGATGCCTTGAATGTAAGAAAAATTATCTGGAATGAACTTAAAATAGGTAAGTAAGTACCTATCTCTAGGTAAAAACCTGTAATTGTTCTTTGTAAAGGGAGAAGATCTCATTTAATTATAAACGCTGTATATTTAAAAATGGATAAATAGAGTAGGTAATCCAAAACGCAGTCAGAGAATCCACTTAAATAAATAAAAACCATATAAAAGCAAATACCTTCGTAGGTACAAAATTAAATTACACAGCAACATGAATGCAAACCTAACATAAAGACAATTTTTATTCCGCCTGTCAACCCTTACGATGTCGCAAGCATTCTTCCGCATTTTTCCTTCCCGGGTACAAGAGACCCGGTTATATTTGCGGACCGACTAACGAAGACAAACGGTGGGTATCTATCACCCCAGCTTCGGAGATTTGCGGGCCGGACATGCAAGATGTGAGACGTCATGCATTCAGTCAGGTTTGGAGTTAACGTTAGTGGAGTGAGTTGGAAAATAGTATGTTGAAAAAGATTGTTTATTCAACTATTTATGCATAATAATGCATCAAATAAAAACTAGAATGTAAAAAATTTAAGTTTAGTAACACGGGTTCACAAGGATAGTAAAAAAACCAGCCAAGTGCGTGTCGGGCCACGCGCAGTAGGGTTCCGTAGGTACATTATACCATACCATATTTTAATACCGCTATCATTTTTCGTCTGAAAAAATAACTTTGTTTTTCACAGTATTTGTATGAATGACAAAGTTATATTTGCGGTTTTGGAAAATGTGCTATATCTCAAAAACTAATAACTGCATCTCGTTCAAACCAATTTTCGTTGAAAGTGTTTATTAAGATATATAGCTTATATTTTTTTTAGATTTTTCACCCTCTTACTTTAAAAGTTAAAGGGGGGGGGGGGGGACACACATTTTACCCCTTTGTCGGCATATATCTTTCAAACGGTTGACTTTGAAAAAAAATAGTCTTATAAACCTTAATGTCATTTTTAAAGACCTATCTATAGACACCCCACAAGTATTGGTTTGATGAAAAAAAATATTTTCAGTTTCAGTTTCATGTATGGGGAGCCCCCCTTAATATTTCATTTTTTTTATTTTTGTGTAAAAATCGTAAAGCGGTTCACAGAATACACCTACTTACCAAGTTTCAACTATGTAGTCCTAATACTTTTGGAATAAAGTGGCTGTGACATACGGACGAACAGACAGACAGACAGACAGACAGACATGATGAATCTATAAGGGTTCCGTTTTTTTGCCATTTTGGCTACGGAACCCTAAAAATATCTAAGATTTTGATGCTAAATGTCCGAAGATGACGTTTGGGCGAAAAGTAGGCAGTCTGTGAAGAAGTCGCCTTGAGATGTAGGATAATTGCTAGGTTGGCTAGCTGCAAAGATGTTACTTCACGTAGTATCGGAATGAAAAATTGTCTATTTGTTAAGTAGACGCCTGGCGCCGAAAGAGAACAAAATAGCATAAACCCACATAAAAGTGTTGTAAAGGCGGCTAATCACTTTTAGAGGAGTATACCTAACACGTCCGTAGACAAGAAAAAAATGGGCAACAACGTAGTCCAATAAAAACCGGCCAAGTGCGTGTCGGGCCACGCGCAGTAGGGTTCCGTAGTTACATTATACCATACCATATTTTAATATCGCTATCATTTTTCACCTGAAAAAATAACTTTGTTTTTCACAGTGTTTGTATGAAGGACAAAGTTATATTTGCGGTTTTAGAAAATGTACTATATTTCGAAAACTTTTTACTGTATCTCGTTCAAACCAATTTTCGTTGAAAGTGTTTACTAAGATCTATAGCATATATATTTTTTAGATTTTTCACTCTCTTACTTTAAAAGTTAAAGGGGGGGGGGGGGGGGGGACGGGGACTTTGTGAAAAAATTGTCTTAGGAACCTCAATGTCATTTTTAAAGACTTATATAGACACCCCGCAAGTATTGGTTTGATGAAAAAAAATCTTTTCTGTTTCAAGAGCCCCCCCTGAATCTTTTATTTTTTTTTTATTTTTGTAAGGAAATCATAAAGCGGTTCACAGAATACATCTACCTACCAAGTTTCAACTATGTAGTCTTAATACTTTCGGAATAAAGTGGCTGTGACATACGGACGGACAGACAGACAGACAGACAGACGGACAGACAGACAGATATGACGAATTCCGTTTTTTGCCATTTTGGCTACGGAACCCTAAAAAGGGTCCAAACTACGACCGCCATGTTAAAAAAGCCCAGACAAAGTTCCATTTAGCCGTGTCAATGCATAAACAAAAACATAAACAAAACATTTCTTTTTTTCATAAACAATAAAACATACGCTACACCGAACCACTCTGACAGTAACCGGGTACTTTTTGCTTATTAGCAAACAGAGTTGCCTGTGGGAATAAAACGCTAGTGTTATGAGGGTTTTTGCCTGTATGCCGATGATAACCGGAGCAAACAGCATCAATATTGCCACCGTGTTGACGTAGTTAGGGAGAGGCCACTATCGATATATTCTTATCGATAATTTTCAAAAAAATGTAACAATGAGCGTTTTTCTGACAGCTGATAATTGTAGTATAATTTAATGTCGATAGATGGCGCTACTTCAGCTAGGTAGATTTTGTAAAGATATTCCCACTAAGGGTCAAAGAAAAGTTCTTCGTAACACGCCAACGGACAACCAACGCACAACACAGCAAACCACATACTCAACAAACTTACGTTCAAAAGTAACTACGTTTCGACATTTGCCTTCTCAACCGCTCATTGTGACAAAAAAGATTGTATTTTGTCACAATTGTCTAACTGATTGATGAGGACTCTATAAATAATGACAACCTTAAATTTACGGCCGATTTCAATAACCTATACTCAGTAAGATATGGCTTACTAAAGATTTGTTGCTTAGATATTTCTGTTGAATAACGGAAACTAACAATAGTTGCCTAGTGATAGATCCATAGTAGGCCTATCTCTTACTGTAGGTAGATAGATTATTGAAATCGGCCATAAAACTTTTAAATGTATAACGTCATACTACTTGTTTTACGAATTTTTATTATTTACTTTTCTTAACATTTCCAGAGCTTTTATTTCTTTTTATCAATATTATAAATCTCACCGCATGAAATAGTATTAGGTAAGAAAAAAAATAACGGTAAAATAAAGTGCCGTGCAAAACTACTGATTCATGCCAAATAAGAATCGTTTTCAGCGCTGTATTCGAGGATTGAAACCATCCTTATAATATGAGCCCAAAATAACGGTATACCGTATATGGGTCATTATCGAAATTGAAAGCGTAAACAGAAAATCTATCACTCACAAGCCGTCAATTTAAAGAAGCCTTACAACTTTTCTCCAATTCCTAAAAGATTTTATCGACGCCGCCATTAATGTTTATCGACAATCCCCACCCTACAGTTAGATAAGGCTCGCTAGGTTCGCAATACAGGCGCTGTGTGCTCAGCGCTCGACCCACTGCCTCCCCGCTCTTGTTTCGTCTTTTAAAGCCAACATAGTGGTTGTACAACACTATAAGGCATTTCCTCAATCTAATATGACGCCAAAACATTAGTGTGAGATGTTTGAGGTGTTAACCGCCCCTGTGGTCTAGTAGTTCGCCCACCAATGTAGAACATAGAGGTCCCGGGTTCGATTCTCAAGATGGAGGTCATTTGTACTCGGTTTGGTTGGTGGTAGGGCTTATTTCAAGTCCGCCTGCCTAGCTACCACCTTACCTAAGTCTGACGCCATAACAACAATTTAAAAGTTGTTGTGTTCCGGCAGTTAGAGGTAAGATAGCCAGTTCCTCAGTGATAAGGATTCTGGGTGTAGTGCGCTTCCACCTTCGGCCTTATCGTCACTTAACATCAAGTGAGGTGAAGACCATGCACTATTAGGTTGTGCATAAAAAAATATTAAAAGTTACGACCTTTAGGATCATTTAACGCTAGACTTACCAATACTTTAATAGGTTAAAGACGCAGGCAGGTTCAACCAGCGAACTAAAGCTATGGAATAAGCATTCCGTTCAAAAAATGGCATCACATGAAAAGTACAACTAAGTGGATAGAGCTAAAAATGCTGGCATTTAATTATGCAGCACAAAGCGTCTGAACACTGGTTGCTTATTAGCGACCACAATTTGTATACTTATAGATCTTTTCTGTACTTAAACGAAAAAATAAGATACGTTATTTCTGCATTTTTTACTGCCTTCTTTGCATCTTTTACACCATTTATGACTATAAAGGACGTCATTTCTAATAAACTCTCTCTTTCTATCTTTTCTCTACAACATAAACTGCAATTTATTGAAAAGAACACTAACAGCAGTCACCGGGTGCGTGGCTGGTCCGACTAAATCTGAGCGGGTTGTACTTTTTCGGTCCCGTGGTGCAATTTTTTTAAGCAATATATGTTTGCAATTACACTTCCATAGATTTTAGTTCGCTGGGTTCAACCCATGCTTTTAGTTAATTTTGTATCATTTGAATTAAGTTTTTGACGTTTTGTACCGAGGTATACCTTGTGAAATTACGAAAATTAAATAATTTAATTACAAGAGTTTTAAACTAAAATTCAAGGCTGAACTTTATAAAACATCAGAATAGCTTCACAAAAAATGACAAGTATTTTAACACTTCACCGAAAACTTTTGCGCAATAGCCCCAAATCGCCGGGGAATATTCAGCCGTCCCCGTTGCGATCCCGTAGGAGAGCGGTTAGGCCCAAGGGCACGGATTAACACTTCATGCCTCAAACCGGGAACTTTTTAATTAAACCGCGTCAAAACATCCCTCGGTGGGGGGTTAAAGTTATAGGCAGACTTTTCTTGTCGATTCATCTTAGTAGCATCAAGAATTTTGATGAGAAAGAAGATTATGGCGTTTTATGAACTCATATCGTAAGATAAGACTAAGAAAATACGTTTAAACATTTTCTTTTAGTCGCTTGAAGCTTTAAGGAGATGCTGCAGATAATTTGATTACCATAAGTTTTTGTTAAAAAACTGATAACGTGTTTGAATTTTATTGCTATAGGTATGTATACGATTATCGTAGTACAAGGTCACACAGAGGGGAAAAGACCACGAGACCGCTCTCCGTCTCGTTGGATCGACCTCATTAAGAATACTTCTCAGTCGACCGCGGTATAGATGCCGGCATATATATTGGCAAGAGAAAGAAAGGGACAAAAGATGCGCAGTAGCCATAAACACTAAGTTTATGTAACTAACAGTATACAGTGTTGTCGCAAAATCGACAAAAATGGAGAGACATCGCACGTCGTGCGCCCGCCCTGGGAGCGAGTGGCGACGGCGAGCCGCAAAGGGGTCAACCGACAGCCACGACTACTCTGTCAAGAGTGCCCGACTAAGAAGAAGAAGAGATGTATATGATTAATAACCTTTACAGCCCGCACTAGAAAAAAAGCCAAGGTAAATATAATATTCCATGGCGTCCAAAATGAAAACAAAAAAACAAACTTCACTCTAACTACTATTAAAAAACACACCTATTTCAAATGCAGCCTGAACCACCGCGATAGTCGAGTAAATACTGTTTTTCACCCAAAATCACTATTTTTTATTCTCGTGACGTGACGGGCCAGCGCTTTTTGTTCCCGCCCCGTGACGGTAAAGCACGCAGGTTGGATTAAACCCGCCAAAAACCACTTCCATTTGTACTGCGAATTGAATTCCCGCGGAACAATAGGGTGGCTATGCTGCTGGAATAATGCGGACAGTTTTTAAAATTTCGTGTCTAAGGTTATTTGTAATAATAATAAAATTTAGTTTATTTAAGTAACAAGGACTCATTTTATGTTAGTAGAACTTAATCTATGTTAGTAAGAATCAATTTATTAATAATTTCATTTAAAACCTAACAACAAACTAATTAGTGAGAAAATTGCTATCAATTGAATATACCTCTAGAGAAAGCTAGAGCAACAGTAAGAATAGGAGCTACTCAAATGGCCAACATTCTATACGTTTGAACGCTACGCTTACTTTTAAAGCTTAAATATAAGCAATAGACGATTAAATCACATGTCGCAAACTTCGTGTTAATGAATTAACGCGAAATGAGAAAACCGTTTCTTCGGACCATCAAACTGAACAACTTTTACTATGGGACCAACTCTGAAAATACGATAAAAAAAATCAGCTGCTTCATACATTTTTATATTTTCGTTTTTAATTTTTGTATAAAACAGCTGTTTTTTTTCGCGATTTCAGAGTTGGTCACATAGTAAAAGTTGTTCAGTTTGATGGCCCGAAGAAACGGTTTTTTCATTTTGCGTTAATTCATTAACACCGTTGTATGAATAACAGACTTTGATGTATTGTATGGAATTAAAAAGCTTACGGCACGTAATGCTTATTTTACAGCTTAAATTGTAAGCGTAGCGTTCAATCAAACGCATTAAATGTTGGCCATTTAAGTAAGGCTGAAAACTCTTCGTAGCTTAACACATTAAGATATTGTAACATAAGAAAGTAGATCAATCTGGGGCCGTACCGGCTAACGAATCGAGCTTCGGAAAATTTGCCGAGTTTCAAATTAAAACAGATAAATTGAAGTAAGGAATTACTTATTGTACTATTTGTTGAAGTTATTTGGAGAATTAGGGTTCACCATTTTGGCCCAATTGTGGCTCGATTTATCTGTTTTAATTTGAAACCCGGCAGACTTTTCGAAGTTCGATGCGTTAGCGTACGGCCCCTGGTTTAATAAGTTGAGTGAGATTGATATGAAAATGGTCTAAGAAAAATCTCGTTCATTTTATGAATCCAGTTTCATTTAAATATTACTTTGGGCTTGACGTATATATTTAATTGTTCGTAAAAGTCAAGTTAAAGTTCCCTTTCAGTTAGTACAAGTTAGTTCAAAAGATTAATTCAAAGTAAGTATGATATAACTTACTAATACTAGCGGCGCTGTTTACGTAAACAGTTGAATTTGCTTTTATGTAGTAACTTAAGCATCAAACTTAACCTTCGCCTTACCAACTTGGTCCCAAGGCGTCAAACTTTACTCATGCATGCTTGGTCAAGTCTTACTTCTGAAGTATGGAACTATCGATCATGAGAAACTTTACAATAATAGTCACGTTTAAGTACACAGATTTTGTGTTGCAGAATAAGTAAATTATTTTCACACCAAAACTGTGAGTTTAGCGTTAATATTTTAGTAGCAATTACGAGCACTGATATGTTTGGTAGTGGATTTAATGAAATTAATTAAACTACCTTTTTCTATTTTGTTCTCAATTCAGTTGGTTGTGGTCCCGTCAATGGTTTTAATTTTCCTATATTTTTTAAATAAAATATAATAAATTACGTCAAATTCACCTCTCAAGCTTACGCGCGCGCTTACTAGACATGAAATAAAACACTTTTTAACGGAACTAGCGCGGTTTTATTGAAAGTAATAGTATTTTAAATGTCTTCCTTACTTCAGTCAATAGCATGGTCACCCTAACAGCGACATGGTCGCTTAAAATACGTTTTAAAAACTAAAGTGATAATGTACGGACGGACAATATGCAAAAATGTTCAATTGGAAAGCCTTTTTAATTAATCTCCGAAGCGATGCCTTTAGTCGATGATTTAAATCGACAACTATAGATTTTCGACGAAAATTGAATTGATCATTCGTTCGTCAATCGCATTTCGATGCCAACTACAATTTATGGGTTTTATGAAATCCTTTAAAATGATTTTCGAATCTTTCACAGAAATGTCTTTTTAGGGTTCCGTACCCAAAGGGTAAAAACGGGACCCTATTACTAAGACTCCGCTGTCCGTCTGTCTGTCTGTCTGTCTGTCTGTCTGTCACCAGGCTGTATCTCATGAACCATGATAGCTAGAAAGTTGAAATTTTCACAGATGATGTATTTTTGTTGCCGCTCTAACAACAAATACTAAAAACAGAATAAAAATAATATTTAAGGGGGGCTCCCATACAACAAACGTAATTTTTTTGCCGTTTTTTGGTACGGAACCCTTCGTGCGTGAGTCCGACTCGCACTTGGCCGGTTTTTTTTAAATACGCATATGAATCTTTATTTTTAAGCTACTTGTTGTGAAACTATACAACGTGTTAATGAAGGAACCCAAAATGAGAAAACAATCAAACTGAACAACTTTTACTATGGGACCAACTCTGGAATTGAGAAAAAAGAATCTATTTCACAAAAAAAATTAAACCAACTTAACTAAAATACCAAAATGTATGAAATAGCAGATTTTTATCGCGATTTCAGAGTTGGTCCCATAGTAAAAGTTGTTCAGTTTGATGGTCCGAAGAAATCATTCATTAACACGGTGTATATAAATTAAACCTTTTAAAAATTGAACCAATTTTATATATCTTCATAATAATCCCAAGCTTTATTCAAAGGATTCTTTTCACCTCTATGTCACCATAGTTAAAGCCCTGTCGAAAATGTAACAACATTTTCCCCCAAACTTCAGTGAGGTACGCATACGCATTGCATGCGAAACAAAAATAAGAGCATTCTGTAAACATACAGGTTAAAATTGAGCGCACCCTGTACACAGCCGCTAATTAGCGGCGAGCAAACAAACGAGCATTATGATCGAAGCTAACGAACGGACGACCACAGGCTGTGTGAATGTCAGTACCACCAATTCATTTTAAGTTTAATAATTAACTATGCTACTTTTCACTTTATGCAAGGTTTGGCAGTTCTTATATCGGGTCATTTTGAACTTACCATCCAAATTTTAAGAATGTGTCCAGTCCATGAAACTAAACAACTTTCTCTAAGAAACATGTGTCAAATTTAACCAAAAAATTTTGGTCATCACGTACTAAATTGATCACGTGATCTCTTTGATTTGTATGGAAAGTCAATTTTTATTTTACGTATTTACCATGTGTTCCTTAGATAAAGTTGTTCAGTTTCATGGACTGAACACATCCTCAAAATTTGGATGGTGAATACAAAATGACCTTGTATAAGGTGGTACCAAATGATGTGACGATACTGAAATAGGTGATAGTGTAAAACTGAACAACGATGTTCTCCAAGGAACATAGGTCGAAAAAATACATTTTGTATGGGAGTATGTTTTTTTTTTCGTTTTTCGATCTATGTTCCTTGGAGAAAGTTGTTTAGTTTAAGCTACACTATCGCCTGTTTCAGTATCATCACATCATTTTGTACCACCTTATATTTAAATTTGCACTATTATAAATTTTAATAGATTTATAAATTCGGAAGAAACTCTGTCTGTTCGCTTTGCAAAATTTACAGCTAAACTTCTGAAAAAAAAATTCATGCAGATGTAGTCGCGGGATTAACTTAATCTACATATAAAAGTATTATAAAAAGGGAATATTTGTTTTTCCATTGTTTGTTTATACTGAATAGAAACGATTTTTAGAATTCTTTTACATATAGAAAACTACATTATAAACAAGTAAAATAGGCTGTATTTTATTTTAAAAAATTAGAAAACCCTACAAATTGCTATAATGAAACCCTAAGTAACAAAAAGTTTCCTATAAAAGCTATAGAAGTAATAAATGATTTTCTGACAGCTGAAATAAAAAACACAAAAATTGTTAATAAAGAATCAATAAATGCCGTTAAAAATGCATCAGATGAAACTTATTATTAGCCGACTAGTATAGATAATTACAGCGAAACATATAAAGTGATCGTCGACTTCTAACTGGCTTTACTTTCAGGCAGTTTTGTTAGTATTTTTCTATATGTTATAGATATTAGGTGCTGGTTTTAGTCACCAGTCCGAAAGTGCGTGGGTAGGTTCGAATCTCACCGCTGTCAAATACATTTTGCCAAATTTTTAAAGCTTGCAACATTTTTGTGATTACGAAATTTTTTATTTTGACTTCGTCCATAGATGTAATTACAGTTTCCAACAGTTTTCTGAAGTGGATGTACCTACATTACGTATTCTGTGGTACCATGTCAAAAATATGTACGTTCGCAGATTTGCGCGGTGCTAGCGGTCATCTACATGAATAAGTCATGTTCATTATATTTGTCCGGAAATTGTTGTTTTTATGCTTCTACTGAACAATTTAGAAAAAATTGGACACAATATTTTTAATATAAACGAGCATTTGGAAAGTTAAGATGATGGTTTGTGATAAAAAATAATTTCAAAAACTCAAATATTCAACACTTGCATTGATAAATAAGATTACAATTTAATCATTCAGACCCCACATTAAAGACAATTTTAGTTTTTCTTTATTAACCTTTTCGGACTACCATGAAGCGTCTTACTCATTTTATCAAAATCTGAACAAAAATTATTACTTTATTTATTTATTTATTTTATTTATTTATTATTCAGTGAATCATCAGCTTACACAACAATATCTTTAAATTAGAAAGTATAAACTTAAAAAGCTAATAATAGATTCACACGGTTAGAAGATTACTTAGACCCTATATTAAAGAAAACTTTCTTTATTAATCATTTCGGAACACCATGAAGTGTTTTAATTATTCTACCAAAAACTTTAGAAAACTTTTAAAATCTGAACAAGAAGTACTATAAATGCAAAATACATAGCAATACGAGGGTGGTTTGATAAGTCCATGACTTTATAAAGAAGAAACATATTTTTTTGCCATATTTTGTTTTATTTCTCTACATAATCTTTTTGTAGCTCTGCGTATTCAGTCCAACGAAGTTCCTATCTCTTTAACCCATAATTTTTTTCTTTCATCGCCTGAAAATTGTGGTAACTGAAATTAGGGCTCATTTCAGACACCACCTTTTTGACTTGATGGAAATCTTTTCCCGCCAACACATTTATTCATGTTTAGTAGGAGAAAAAATCTCAGTGGGCTAAATCTAGAGAATAGGAAGGATTCGCATCTTCATTTGATGAGTTTTGATGTCATGAGTGAGTCGAGAGGGTCGACAGGGTCATTAAGAAAAGTTAGAAGTCGCTTGAGCTTTTTGTTTCCAAAAGTAATAATCTTTTGACGAATTTGAAAAAAAATAGTGTAAATACTCCTAAGGAGTTTCTTTTTAAGATACAAAAATAAATTATGAAAAAAAAAAATATTCTTTTCAAAGTCATGGACTTATCAAACCAACCTCGTATTAATAACAACGTTCCAGTTGAGACGTTTTCGTAATTACGATACGAGAGGAAACTTTTTCTAACATTTTCATATTAAACCGTGTAATTTTGCTACTAACTTCGAAGTCCTTGTTATTATTGTTAAGGCAAGTCATTCATCTTCCCTTGTCAGGGAGGCAGTCGATCTATTACAGGTGGATTTACCTACATACTTTTATCACAAAGAGAATCTATCCCGCAAATGTTTTAGGGTTATCAAAGGGACCGACGGTTTTGGGTGTTTTAAAAAGGGTGGAAGATACATTACAATAAATTGTTTTATACGCAGTGCTAATATTTTAATAGTTTCCCATCCCATTTCCCACTGAATGAGGGTTAAGAAATTAACAGGAACCCAAAATCCAAAATAATGTGACAATCAACTGGATTTTTAATGTAACTAAAGTCTCTGCACTGACGAAAATTTTAAATACCCACCTTGTCATAAGAAAAAGTGTAAATAGATAGAATAGGCTAGTTGACAAAATTCGGAAAATAGTATAAAAATAAAGTTTGGTATCTATTTTACCCCAAAAATATATTATTTTAAGAAAAATAAGTCATTTTACCTATGAATTTTGCGTTTTAAGCAATGAACTCAAAATGACATCGAAAAAGGCCAAAACTGTCATGGCGTTTTGAATGACGTCACGCCTCGCGTTTCTCGTGTTTTTAGGGTTCCGTAGCCTAAATGGCAAAAAACGGAACCCTTATAGATTCGTCATGTCTGTCTGTCTGTCTGTCTGTCTGTCCGTATGTCACAGCCACTTTATTCCGAAAGTATTAAGACTACACAGTTGAAATTTGGTAGGTAGATGTATTCTGTTAACCGCTTAACGAATTTAATACAAAAATAAGAAAAATAAAAGATTAAGGGGGGCTTAATACATGGAACTGAAACTGAAAAAATTTCTTCAAACCAACACGTGTTGTGTGTCTATAGACAGGTCTTTAAAAATGACATTAAGGTTTCTAAGACAACTTTTTCTCAAAGTCAACCGTTTGAAAGATATTCACCGCCAAAGTGGTAAAATGTGTGTCCCCCCCCCCAACCAACATTTTGGCGCTAATTTCCACCTTTCTTAACGTTTGTACTGGTTTAATGGGTGTATATAAGCGTCCAGTAAAACTTTTGTTTGTTCAATGGTCATGACTATAACTAAATAACTCATCAAGATGAGTAACAGTAGCAAGAAGACATTATATGACTTAGGTAGGTATTAAAGAGAAAAGCTGAACCACAGTAACACTAGGTATGTAACTTCAAGTAACAATAAGTACCTAAGGTAATAGTAAGGTTTCTAGTAAATCTCACTATTTCCAAGTGTTCTTAAAGAGTGCTAAGTAAATGTTTTATACCACTTAACGAAACTAGGAAACGTAATATTACTTAAGGAGGTATAAACGATATATTCGGAACCATCATAGCACCTGCTTTTATAAATTCAAGTGTCATAAAATACTTAAAGTAATATTATAGTTTCTTATAACTCTTTCTACCGACAAGAGCTCTTGAAAGTAGTTAGATAATTTTATTTATCACCTAAGTTTATATAAAAGTATTAATCGCAACCTATTTACAGCTACTTAATTTAGTAATCAGTAACCCCTATATATGATAGCAATTGGTATTATGGAGTTACTTTTAGAGCCCTAATCGTTAAAGCGGGGTTCAAATTTACTTTTATGCTATTCTAAGCAACATTAACATGCAATTTAACCATTGTAACTCTTATTTTCACTTGAAATCATAAAACATATGAAATATTACTTTTATAGATGTGTAGTGTCACTAACCTCTAAATGTTATATTTTCTGATCTGATTACATGCAAATTACAGTGATACCTAGAAGTAATCAGAATTTTTTGATTTTCGCCATGAGTTCGTGAATAAAACGAAATTGTCAGTGTCAGTCAGAAACGTAACCCTAAAATACTACTACCTTTACATCCAAGTCGAACCATAGTAAAACCAAACACCTTAAACTTGTACTCTTATTATCTTTAAAACCCTGTTCTGGTATTACAAGTGCAACAATAGTTCTAACTGAAGGCCATCTAGCACTTCTTGTTTTTTAATAGTAATAATAGGAACCTAGGGTAATAAGGAATAGACGCCATGTTAAAGCAAACATAACCTAAAAATAATTTAGAAAAAAAACTAGTTTAAAACACATTTTTTGTATAATTTTCTCATTTTAATATGCAATATTATTACTACAAAACACAATCACTGTAAAAGACAGAGCCAATATTCTGTTTTTATCTAAATGTATATTGAGTGTTTGCCCCGTGTGATAAAATACAAATTATTTTTAATTCAAATATCACTTATTTTCAAGGCCCTTCAAAATTGAGATGCAAAACATATATTATTCTCTCAATAAACTAGCACGCGCAATAAATGTTAGCCATATGATGAAGAAATCAAACTTCACTGACGGAGTTATTGACAATCTTAATTACACTTCCTTAGTTGGCCATCATATTGAGACGATATCACAAACTGAATTGAATGCAATAAAGTAACACTTTAAGAACTAAAATAATGAAAACTAATAGAAGAAGGAAACTCGCTACAGCTCTGAGTTGCTAATCAACACTGATCAAGACACATAAAGCAACTCCAAGAAAAAAATGAACCTAAAAAAGAACTAATATATTACTATAAAAGTTATACCAGCAGACTTTAGAACTTGTGTACCACGTATAGTTTTTATTATAACCATAATACAGACTTTAAAGTGCTTGAGGTAGTAAGATTTATATTATACCACCATTATAGACACAAAAATTGTTTGCCACTAACGCCACTCTATAACTGTAATGTAACTCTCAGTGTTAAAAGAGTGAGCATTATAACCATTCCATCACTTATAGCGCTATAAGACGTGGGCCCAAATAAGAGGTTGTAAGGGGTTAGAGCGTGCTCTAACACCAATTGCTAAAACCTTTGTATAACTCTTGCTTGCCAAAATCACTTTTAAATAACTCTTTTAACACCAATTCTTATTACCAAAATGCTAGTTGGGCTTTAACTTTTGAAATAAGAGAGTAAAAAATCTAAAAAAAATATATGCTGTAGATCTTAATAAACACTTTCAACCAAATTTGGTTTGAACGAGATATAGTAATTAGTTTTTGAGATATAGCACATTTTCCAAAACCGCAAATATAACTTTGTCATTCATACCAACACTGTGAAAAACAAAGTTATTTTTACAGACGAAAAATTATAGGTGGTATTAAATATGGTATGGTATAAGGTAACTACGGAACCCTATGGCGCGTGGCCCGACACGCACTTGGCCGGTTTTTTTTGTTACTATTTAACATGATAAATCATTAGAAACCTTATGCTAGCCGATTTATTCTTAGTGGAAACAAGCTTATTAGGGAAGCTTGTCAGTTCGTAACCCATGATCAACTAAAGTTTTTGAAACTAAATACGCTTAAAAAAGAGCTTTGCTTTACTTAAAACATACAACGGTTTTAGATTTAGGTAACAAACTCTCTGTCGCTTCTGTATCTACTGTATAATAATTTAATCTGTGCCAGTCGCAGGTGCGTCTGACTTGCAGTCTCTAAATTGAAACAGTCTTAAGGCTCAGCTACCGGTCTCAAGTCTGCAACGGAACTCAATGACACTTTGAAGGTTTAGTTCTCAGTTGGATTTACCTTCGTTGTAGATGAATGTAAACAAATATCGACTCTGTGGTCAAGTGGTTAGCCCACACGTGTAAGGCGCAGGAGTTCCGGGTTCGATTCCTAGGAGGGGGTATATTTGTACTGGGTTTGGTTGGTGGTAAGGCTTATTTCATGTCCGCCTGGCTAGCTACCACTATCTTACCTAAGTCTGACGCCATTACAATAATTTAATAGAGGTAAGATAGTCATCAGTTCCTCAGTGATAAGGATTCCGAGTGTAGTGCGCTTCCACCTTCGGCCTTATCGTCACCTAACATCAGGTGAGGTGAAGGCCAAACACTATCACGCTGTAGATTTAAAAAAAATCCATAACATGATACTGCTAAAATAACCGTATATATACGAAAAATACATAAGGAATGACAATAACACAAACCCAGACATGAATGATGAAACAATATAGAAAGTAATTTTCAAATTGATCCCGGAATCTCAACCATGGAAACCGGTGAATAAGCCACTCAAGTATATGGTCGTCGTCAAAAATCAATAAAAGTCTTCTATTATTCATAAAAAAGTCAGGTAATTTTCTTGTTTTGTTTGTTGAGGTTTGTACAAAACTTTTGACATGATTCGGATTATTTGTCTCATCTCAAAGTCAAAGTGACTTTATTCAAATACACTTAATAATTTAAGCACTTTTGAATGGTCTATATTTTCCTACCACCCGTCCCAGACGAAGAACGGGCACAAGAAACTTATCAGCTTTAAGGCTCCGTTATGCAAAATCATTTGTCTCTGTCTTTTTCTTTACGTGTAAAGAGTATGGAAAATAACCTCACTTCTGCACTTTTTCGATGTTTTTCGTTGTTTTTTCATCATAATCTTTAGCACAATTATCTTTCTTGAAAAAAAGTTATTGGAGCAACTGCACAGTACGTTAAAGTATATTTTGATGTAGAATTCAATACGTTTACGCTATTATTTACGCCAATAATATGGCCCGCGACAAGCGCTTTTGATGATATTCTGATTTTTTTTTATAATCATCTGTGATGTTTATACGCAATTTAATGTTTTAGCAACTAGATAAACTCTTTAGCTTGTCGTATAATTTTTTTGGTGGCTACAAGTTAACGTTTTCTATATAAAGATATGGCCCGCGC
This sequence comes from Agriphila geniculea, assembly GCA_943789525.1. Classification (NCBI taxonomy): domain Eukaryota; kingdom Metazoa; phylum Arthropoda; class Insecta; order Lepidoptera; family Crambidae; genus Agriphila; species Agriphila geniculea. Next base: position 1,038,007 of record OX038890.1, on the reverse strand, counting down.
AAACCATGTTTTCCTATTGCCGCCCCTTAACAGAAATGAGTAACGATATTTACAAACTTAAATCTTGTAACCAACTACTTACTAGTAATATTATAACAATATCAATTTTATAAAACGAAATTATGGTAGCAGCTAACTTACTCTTGTTCTACAAAAAAACCATTCAAACAGCACTTTTAAATAAAAAAATCTATCTTCGAAACTACGCAGCAACGTTAACCAGGCCAGTAAACAGGATCCAAAGAGTCCGAAAGGTTATTGGGAATCCCGGGGTCCCAGGGGATCACGGTCCCCTTTATTAGGCAAACTGGTTTTCTACGTTATTGCAAGCTTTCTATGCAGAAACCTTTAGCACATGTGCGAATATTACGTCGTATTGCATATTAACACGGGAGTTCGAATGTTTGATAAGGGATTTGTTTTGATATTGCTTGTTTTGCATACTTTGCTTTACTTGACATTATTTGATCAATAATTGTTTTCTACTAATAAAATAACCATTTAGATATTACAAAATTAGGTCACTGGTGCATCACATGGTTACAAGCAATTTTATTTTTACATATTTTTGTAATGTGAATGCTTGCAAAATAAAATATTCATATTCTTTGGTCGATTACGATTTAGTCATGCATAAAAAAGATAAGTAACTGGAATAAATAGATATTTTTTTTTAAATATAATTTGTTATTCACAACACCTCTAACAATTTTTGTATGGAATTGCTTTTCGATAAAACAATGTATTTTTTTGTATACAGGGTCACTGGAAATATGACGTATTCCTGCTAAAGGGTTATAGATGAGGTCAAAACAAATATTTTTTGTTGTATTACTTTTTCTCAAAAAGTTCATAGTTTTTGAGTAAATTGAAATTAAGTAATTTTTTACCAAAAGTACGTTTTCAAAAACAAAAATTTAAAATTAAAGATAACTACTCGTTCGATTCCGGTTTTTTTTATTATTTTCGGATAGAAAACAGTCTAAGTGTTGATAATGTATAAAAAAAATTACAAAAAGTACAGGTGTTTATAAAAAAATCAATCCTTAAAAGCATTTTTTATTTTTATTTTTTCAGATTTTTTAGAAAAGGCAGCAAATATCTTTAAAAAATTCCTAGTAACTAAGCATGCATAATATTTTAAAAACATCACCATCTATTCAGCTTTCAGTTGAGGTATAAAACTTAATAATATCTTAAATAAAAATGAGAAATTAAGACTTAAGTAAATTGCAGTCCCATTTCATGTAGCAAAAATTTCCTACTTCGAGCGCTTCGGATGTGGCCGTGTTATCCTACTTATATCATAAATGTGAAAGTTTGCTTGTTTGGATGATCGTTAATCAATCACACAAAACGGCTGAACCGATTTGGATGAAATATGGCACACAGATAGTTTAAAAGCCGGATTAAAACATAGGAGGATACTATTATCTTGGTTAAAGGTTCCCTAGGGATTTTCTCGAATGTAAATGCGGATGAAGTCGCGGGCGGAAGCTAGTTTGCTTACTAAAATGGTCGTGCTTACTAAAAATACTTTCGTCCGAGTGAGTTTCGAAACAGGATTATTTTTCGCCAATGAGTCAAAATTTTATACAGACGGCATCAAAAATAACCATGCATATCAGCCATTTGTAATGCCTTTATGCCAGGCCTTCCTTTTGGCTTGTGGATGGATAAAGTGGACGGGCCATAACCCACCACATGGGCCCAATTCGGATTTGTCGGTGTTAACACAATGTACCTTACATAGAGCCGTTGGTCCTGGCTACATTTACAGTCGTTAACACTGACCAATCCACATTGGGTCCACGTGGTGGGTTATAGCCCGACCGCTCTATCCATTCACAATCAAAAGGAAGGCCTGGCATAAAGGCTTTAAAAATGGCTGATATGCATGGTTATTTTTGATGCCGTCCGTAAAAATTTTGACTCATCGTCGGAAAATAATCCTGTCCCCAAACTCTTTTTATTATTTTTAGTGAGCATGACTATTTATGGCAAACTAGCTTCTACCCGCGACTTCATCGGCATTTACATTCGAGAAAATCCCTAGGGAACCTTTAACCAAGATAATAGTATCCTCCTATGTTTTAATCCGGCTTTTAGACTATCTGTGTGCCATATTTCATCCAAATCCGTTCAGCCGTTTTGCATGATTGAGTAACAATCATCCAAATAAGCAAACTTTCACATTTATGATATAAGTAGGATAATACGGCTACCTCCGAAGCGCTCGAAGTAGGAAATTTTTGCTACATGAAATGGGACTGCAATTCACTTAAGTCTTAATTTCTCATTTTTTATTTAAGTTATTATTAAGTTTTATACCTCAACTGAAAGCTGAATAAATGATGATGTTTTTAAAATAATATGCACGCTTAGTTACTAAGAATTTTTTAAAGATAATTGCTGCCTTTTCTAAAAAATCTGAACAAATAAAAATACAAAATGTTTTTAAGGTTTGTTTTTTTTATAAACACATATACTTTTTGTAACTTTTTTTATTCATTATCAACATTTAGACTGTTTTCTATACCAAAATAATAAAAAAACCGGAATCGAACAAGTAGTTATCTTTTATGTAATTTTTTTGTATCTGAAAACGTACTTTTGGTAAAAAATCACTTAATTTTAATTTACTCAAAAACTATGAACTTTTTGAGAAAAAGTAATATAACAAAAAATATTTGTTTTGACCTCATCTATAACCATTTAGCAGGAATACGTCATATTTCCAGTGACCCTGTATATCTCATTATATTATACGAAAATAATAAGAGTCAGCCAGGTTTTGAAGGCAGCTAGCTGTATTATACTCGTATATCAAACACTTAAACACATTTTTGTCAATTACGCATCCACAGGCACAAGTGTAAACAGCGGTTTTATCTGAACTCAACATTTTAAGGGCATCAATTAAAAGAGTCCGCAATGACCAGAACATTATGTATGTTAAATAAACACGACTGGGTAGCTCCATTTTGGTAGTCCTAATTGTTATTCCACACTACAGCCACATATCACGCTTGAAATTATCCCCTAAACGTCACAGGCCACATGTCACATCGAAATTATGCAAATCACGGAGGACGGTCTCTGCGACCGAATCAAGGAGCCGAAAATTATCTGAGAAATTACCGCCCTGATGAGGATCCAACCGTGACTTGACTCGCTAATGTACCGGATCATATGGGATTAAAGCGGGCACAACCGGACATTAGCGCAAAATGGCGGACACTTTTTGCGCGGGAAACGCAAACGTATTTGTCATTTTGATTGCGTTTTCATTGCGGATTTAGATGAATGGCGTTTGATGAGGGTACTTTTGATATGGATCACGTGGGTGTTTTATAGTGGACGTGGCTGGAATCGCCGATACAAGTGTATCGAATGAAATTGGTAGGTTTGAGCTTTTTATATTGTGATCCATAGTGGTCTACTTACGTAAGACTTACGTACAAAAGAGTACTTACAAAGACAATTTTATTTCATCCAGAAAAGTTTTTTATTTTAAAAGTAAAATAATTTTTAAAGTCTTGAGGTTGAAATCCAAGACTAAAACTTTTTAAACCATTAACACGGATTTAAAAAAGATGAAAAATGCTCATTATTCTATACGTCAGAAGCCTTTTTTTATAGTATTCCGTGTATGCAACGTCAAAGTTTTCAATGTGAAACTTTGAAAAACTACCTCAGCAAAAAATGCAAACTATTAAAGTTCTTGGCATCACAGATCGTGCATTCGAAAGCGTAGTAAGTTGTTTAAAAGTCAAAATACAATGTCGAGCATTGTGTAAAAATGTATAAAATTCAAAAGTGATTCACAAAGCAAACTTTGGCAGAGCGCCCGCCCGCCCCGGCTAAGGTAGACTTTCAGGATTTTCACTTTAAACAAAATGCGTTATTTATTTTTAAGCACATCTGTTTTCACCACTTAGACTTATCTTGTGATGTGTTCTTTATTCTTTGTTGCTTGTGGAGACTTTGTTGAACTTAGTTCTTTGTGTTTATAGAGGCACTTTAGTTATTATTTTGTTAACGATAAAGGGTTATAGAATAGAATAAAATAGAATAGAATAGACTTTATTTCGCAAGAATGCGGTACATCAAGATCTTAATAAGTCACATGTTGATGACGCCACAACAGTTGTAATATTATGTGGAGACAGTTCCCATATTACAAAAAGGGACATTCTTAAAAATATTAATATTCTATTAACATTGCAGTCTGAAACAAGATGTAAAATAATAATTAGCGCTTTCCCTTATGCAAGTAACTTAAACTGGAATCAAAATAAGCGCATTTTTTATTTAAATTTGTATATATATAATTTGATTTGTCGTCACAGTGACGTTATTTTATACTTTGACGTTAATAAATTTATTAACACTTTTATATTGACTCCAGATAGTATGTATCTGCCGAAAAAATGTAGGATGCAAATAGCTAATTTGTTAGCTTACAATTTACAGGACTCTGTTACAGCTGTAACTAAGTCCATAAAACCGAGTATTAGTACTTCATCTACTACTCGGCATATTGTTTCAAATAAAACAGTGACAAACTCAGATTTAAACTGAGGCACAAGACAACAGCCAGGCCTAATTGTATCAATATAATTAGTCAAAATATTCAGGGCCTGTCTGGCAAAGATCTAGAATTAGAATTATTTGTTGAATGTAATAATATTCAAATCATTTGCATTACAGAACACTGGCTAAAGCCTGGTGATATGTCATTTAATCTAAATAATTTTCAACTAGCAAGTGCGATGGTTAGGCAAACAACTATTCGTGGCGGTTCTGTAATTTTTGTGAATAATAATATAAAGTATAAAGAAAGAAAAGATATTGTGAACCTTACATCAGAGCGCCATGTGGAGTTGTCTTGTATAGAATTAGATAGCATGATTATTGTGTCTGTATACCGCCCCCCTAAGGGTATCTATGAAATCTTTGAATCTGTCATGGAAGATGTTCTAAAAAAGTTAAGGTTAAAAAATAAACCAGTAGTAATTTGTGGCGATTTTAATATTGATATTCTTGAGAGCAATTCTTCGACCACTCGTTTTCTGGCATTATTTAAATGTTTTAATTTACATAATAAATTTTTAGAACCCACACGGGTAACTGAACACTCCGCCACTTGCATAGATAATGTTTTTTCAGAATGTGATCCGAAAAACAAATTTGTTTTTAGTAATATTTCATCCGACCATTACGGTTTGAAAGTTTCATACGCAGTGAACGTCATAGACACACCTAAGACTGTAGAATGCAGACCTATCACAAAAAAGGGATTGGACAATTTTAAAAACAACATTGATGAACAAATCTCTTTATTGCCATGGATTTCGGATAATCCTGATGTTCTGTATGAGAACCTCTTTCATTTAGTTACTAATGGAGTTCGATAAATCATTTAAAACCAAGACTATTAAATGTACTCAGAAGTTACGGTTCTGCAATTGGGCTACGACAGGTATTTATAAAAGTAGAAACAGACTTTATGAACTTTACAAGCTTAGAGAAACTAACCAAAGCCCAGGTTTCTTAGAACATGTTAAAAAATACTCGAAGACTTTCAAAATAATTTGTGCAGTTGCAAAGTCTAACTGCATTAAAAAGCAAATTAAAAACTCCAGTAACAAAACTAAAACAACCTGGGATATCATTAATCGTGAAACTGGTAAAACTAAAGCACGGGAAAATAACCTAACGCTTAATATTAATAATGAATTAATAAAATCAGATAAAGAAATTGCTAATATTTTTGATAAGTTCTTTGTAAACATACCAGTAGAAACTACATCAAATTTGGATTCCTCACCAGCGGCTGCTGTATCTATGCTAAAGGGACATGTGGCTGAAAGTGATTCATTGTTTAATTTTAAATGTATTAATGCTTTAGATATAATTAAAGCTTTCAATTCTCTAAAAATGAAAAGCTCCACTGATTTATGGGGCATATCAGTTAAGGTTATTAATAATATTGTGCATATTATTGCCCCTTATCTTGCTGACATTTTTAAACGGTGTATTGATCAAGGAATATTTCCTGATCTTATGAAGTTTAGCAAGGTAATACCATTGTTTAAATCAGGAGATAAAGAAGACCCTAGCAATTACAGACCAATATTACCTGCCCTAAGCAAAATTTTTGAAAAAATAATACTCGAGCAATTATTAGGTCATTTTAATGTAAATCAACTTCTGCACACCAAACAATTTGGCTTTACGAAAGGTCGTTCCACAACTGATGCTGGGGTTGCGCTTTTGAAGCATGTCTTTGAGGCTTGGGAGGGGTCTCAGAATGCCCTTGGCATTTTCTGCGACCTGTCCAAGGCTTTTGATTGCGTGGACCACTGGACGCTGCTGTTGAAGCTAAATCATTACGGTGTAAAAAATAATGCCCAAAAATTAATACTGTCGTATCTCAGTTCAAGGACTCAAACAGTTAATATCAATGGAGTAAGTTCATCAGGTTCTCATGTAAAAATGGGCGTTCCGCAAGGCTCCATTTTGGGCCCTTTCTTATTTTTAATATATATAAATGATCTACCCTTTTTTGCAGAGAGGTTCTGTGATATTGTTTTGTTCGCGGATGATACTTCTTTAATATTCAAAGTTGATAGGAATAAAACTGATTTTGACGATGTGAACAAAGCACTCTCGCAGGTTCTTACTTGGTTTAATGTAAATAATCTCCAGCTTAATGCTAAGAAAACCAAATGTGTTAAATTCACTTTACCTAATGTACAGGCGAATCCCACTGAAATTGTAATCAATGATGAGAAATTAGATTTGCTCGATTCAACAGTTTTCTTGGATGTAACTCTTGACAGTAAACTTCAATGGAATATGCATATCGCAGCTCTGGCTGGCAAGCTCAGCTCTGCTGCCTATGCTATTAGAAAAGTTAGACAGTTAACAGATGAAGAAACTGCCAGATTAGTATATTTCAGTTATTTTCATAGCATTATGTCATACTGTATTCTTTTGTGGGGGATAGCAGCCGATATAAATACTATTTTTGTTTTACAAAAACGAGCAATAAGAGCTATTTATCAACTAAGTTCTAGAACATCTCTTAGGGATAGATTCAAAGAGATTGGTATATTGACAGCAGCATCACAATTTATATTAAACTGCATACTTTTCGTGCGTCGCAATATTAACTTATATACAAAAAATAGTGATTGGCACAATCGGAACACCAGAAATAAAGACAAACTTGTAATGCCTCAGTATAGATTAGAAAAAGTCCGTGGTTCTTTCATAGGTCTTGGTATAAAGTTTTATAATAAAATTCCAAGTAATATTTTGGATTTACCATTTGAAAACTTCAAGACTCATGTAAAGAATTGTCTTCTCAAAAAAGGATACTATACCGTTAAAGATTACTTAATTGATAAAACAGCCTGGTCGTAGATTTTTCTATTCTATGTGAAAATTGAGAGAATTGTCCTACTTACTTAAAACGTATTGTAAGCTTTTTGACTCGACGCCTTAATGCGGGTAGCTTTAGTATGTCATGCTCACTTTAAACATTTCTGCGGTGGTGTCGTGTGAGGCGGGTCGTTACGTTCCCTCAAATATGGTTGAGCGAAACGATGGCTGGTTCATGCGTCATGCTCGTGAACGGGTGCTGCCAGTGGGAATGGGTCTGCTTCTGTCTGCTTGTACTAAGGGCGTCGCATATATTTTTTTCTTCATGTTTAATGTTATCAATCTGTATGGCACTTTTTACTCAAAACATAAAATTAATAACTAATCCTTGTTTTGATTTCTCACTTTTTTTTTTTGCTAATGACTAAAATTATTATTTTGCTTTCGTAATATTTTTTCGTTCGTAATATCTTTTCGTCTATAGTTTTGTAAGTAAAGGCCTATGAAAAGCTTTTGGATATTAGTTTTCAATTCGGTGCCTTAGGATGGGTAGCCTAAGTATGTCATGCTCTCTTTAATCATTTCTGCGGTGGTGTCGTGTGGGGCGGGTCGTTACGTTCCCTCAAATATGGTTGAGCGAAGCGATGGCTGGTCCATGCGTCATGCTCGTGAACGGGTGCTGCCAGTGGGAATGGGTCTGCTTCTGAGTACCTATCTTAACGCATATTGAATTGTAAGAATTGCGTTTTTACTTTTTATGTCTTGCATCAAGTGTTTTTTGGTTCGAGTAGCAGACAGATTTCTCAAATTCTCAACTAGTTGAAAGTTATTTACTCTCACATTTACCTATCTGAATGTAGTAGATATTTAATTTTAACCTACCTACCCATTGTGTGCAAATTTTTGTTAATTATTGTGATGGAAAATGACCTCACTTTAAACGTGGAGCTCATTTTTCAATGTTGACGACTCTGTATGAAATATACAGGGAGAAAAAAGCAGCCCTTGACGAGTTTCTTGCCGGTTCTTCTCGTTACAAGGTCTCCCGCTTAGGGTTTGCGAACCGATGGCGTAGCTTCTATGACATTCACAAGTGCTTGTAACAGCCTAGACTGAAAAAATTATTTTGAATTTTGAATTTATGAATTTCTTAAAACAAATCAAATTACAGGACACATTCACCCAGCTTGGACATGCAAAAGGTTGTACTCTTGTGAAGTATAGTAGGTAGCATACCTACCTAGTAGTCAAAATGATCTGAAAAGTTTTTCAGATCACATTTTACTATTCTAGATGCTTATATCAATTTGACGCTGACTGTACATTCTTCGATTGCAAAAAAAATAATGTTTTATAATAATGTTAAACACTATCTTTAAAGTTACTAAAAACATTTAATGTTATGTAAAGTATACAAAAAAGTATGTTTAAAAAAAATCTAATGGAAACCTCACAAAATAAATCAAACACGCAACTCCTATCAAAAAACATTTGTAGCCGTTTACATAAAATAAAAAAGGGACAGAATATCCCCGCAGTGAATAAATCAAGTCGCAAACGACTGCACAACCGGATCAGGCGGTAATCCCGGGCCTGGTAACCGGGTTGTAACCGGATTTAACCGGCTACACCCGCCACCTGCGATAACGACCGGGCGGGCGGACGACTTGCGCGAATTTCGCTCGCACTTCGCTCTTCCGAGCGGTTGTCGAGACATAATCGCTTTTTATGAATTTTAAAACAATTGAAACTTGTAATAAAAACTCGCTTTGCACTGAAAAACAGGAAGCTCTAAGTAAGAGCATGTTTTAAATATAACAATATCTTTTATTACTTTTGAACACTCAATGCTATGACATAATTTTTGGATCTCAATTATTATTTATTTATGGGCAAGAAAGACGTGTAAAGAATAAAATAGAGAAATCCCGTATATTTTTATTTATGATCATTGATAAGTTGTCCATTGAAGGTTGTCTTTAAGTTAGCAACATGTTAACAAGCAGTTAGCAAGCATGCAAAAGATTGAACTGACTTTTTTGTTAATCAATCAATCATTTATTTATATGCCAAGACATGGTGAATACAGGTTTTACACAATTAAATCAAAGTACAGAGCATGACCTGTCATGCTGTACTTTGATTTAAGTATGCTACCTTATGCTACTGAGTCGCTTAATAATTGGTCAGTGCATTGGGCCGGAATCCCAAGTGTGCGGGTTCGAGTTCCATCTGAGCTGCTACGGGTGAGTTGATTATTTCTAATATATTAATTGTCTTAACTTAAAAATAGCATTGTGAATGCATAAAATCTAAAAATTTATTAAATAAACTCTGTCTTGTAACCAAGTTCGACTTCTACTAATTATAATTATTATTACAATGGTCACGCTGCAAAATCTAACACATTCACACTACAAACTTGTTAATAACCGGATCAAACGGTAATCCCCGGAATTAGTTAACCGGTTGTAACTGGATTAGGTCGGATATAACCTGATCAGACCGCACGTCAACGTCAAACTATTTAAGTGGCGATCATTACAATTGATTGAAAGTACATACTCTACTATTGATTGATTGGAAGGATATGTAGGTAAGTTATATGCTGATAATTGAAGCAATATAGGTAACTTGTATTTTAAGCACTGACCTGCATTAAAAAAAAAATTCATGTTAGTGATTTTAAGCGAGTTTTACTTTTTATAAAGAGGCGGATATTATTTTATACAAAAAATAGTCCTTATAAGATTCAAAAGTTATGTGGTATATTAGATGGAAGTACGATTGCAAGAAATTGAACTTGTAGTTCTGGCCTTATAGCCATGTGGCTTTCTACAATTTTAATAGAATAGAAACTTGTATTTATTTGACGTAAGATGTCACTAACAATCACGACGTTTTGAAATGTCAATTTCATGGGAAAGATAGACTGAATGTCAGATTAATATGGAAGTCAAAAGAAAAAGAAAAAATAGGTAGGTAATCTAACATTTCTACACTTCGGTATTTGACACAAGAAAACATTGAATCGAAAAGTTGGTTGATGATTTGCACATTGGTCATTTGCCAGTATGTTTCACAGAAAGTAATTTTGAAATAGCTAAATATTGTATACTAGAAATTGTGAACATGTGAATGCAATAATCTCAATATCTATAAGAATATTTGTTTACTATTTTGAATAATACATTCGAGGTAAGTACCCCTTTCACCTTCTCATGCTTAGTTCGGTTGGGCATTTATGCATTATTCAAGCAGCATGGTACCCACTGCGATTCAAGATGGCGGACATGAACCAAAGCACGTGATGCGGTTATAACCGGTTATGTCCGCACATATCCGGGGCAAATGGGACACTGTATTTACAAGTAGACTATGAAATAATTTTCAGTGACAAAATATATGTTTTTTTTAGAAATTACATAGAAGCACATATAAATTGGCTTATCCGTGAATCAAATCTCAGGAAGATCTTGGCAGATGGCAAAACTCTAATCTGACTATAGATGGAAATGCTTTCCTCCCAAAATGCCTTAGCAAACCATCGGCTGACTTTTAATTAAAGTTGTATTTGTCCATCAGCCATTTTAATGTCCCCACTGCTAGGGCACAGGCCTTCCTTAAAGGTGGATAACGTGGATAAAGTTGTATTTATTCAGAGCTATTTGTAAAACACTATAATCTCGCATGAGTAGATTACTAACAGCATAAAGAACAACATTTAAACTACGACTTTTACGTAAACACACAAAAAAAATCGACTTTCCATACAAATGTCCGAATAGCTGATAGAGTTTTGTACGAAAAATCTTTTTTTTGTCTGTTTTCGGAAAAGTCGTACTTAGAACAAATGTTGTTGTTTATGAAGTTAGTAATTTACTCCTGCGAGGTTATTACATATATAAAACTTTATTACACAAATACATAAAGTAAGGTACAATTGGCAGACTTAATGGTATAAGCATTCTGTACCAGTTAACCGACAGTAAACAGATAAACGCGAATGCGGCACAAACAAAGAAGATTGATATTTACATGTTGGTGTTTTACGATTACGAATAATCCAATATGTATAATATACTTATGCCCATTTTAAAATCGTTGTTTCTTATTGTCTTTGGTCTAGAGCTTGACCCCTTCCGAAGTAAATTCCTGGTTACGGCACTTCATTCGACCACAATGGTCATGAAAATTATCGAATATTTTCTTTTCATATTTATTCTGTTAGTTAAGAAAAACATTGTTTTGTAGTCACAGATAATAGCATACCAAATAAAATGCGTATACGTGCCTCAATCTATTGGGAAATCACAGTAGTGATATTATTCGGAATACATTGGAAGAAATAATAGGTGCTATAAAACTGAAATATGCTCCAATTACTGACGAGGAATAAACATACGGCGCCCGCATTTGCATGCTAATTAAAATAACTGATTTAATAATTAGTTAATAGGTATACTTGTTAAAAATCAACCACATAGGGTTACCAAACGTCAGGATTTGTCCTGACATGTCAGGATTTTTGGTCCCTGTTAAGATTTTGGACGGAGATGACAGAAGTCAGGATTTTTTGGAAATTCACTTTATAGTAAATGAAACCAGTAATTAAGCTTTATTTCTTTTTGTTTTATTTAGTACCAATCGGCTAGGTATAAAAGGTCCTTCTGAAATAGTGCACATAATTTTAAGGGGTCTATGTACTCATGCATACAAACAACTTTTACTATGGGACCAACATTGAAATCGCGAAAAAAAAATCAGCTGTTCCATACATTTTGGTCTATTCGATTTTAAATTTTCTATGGAACAGCTGATTTTTTTTCGCGATTTCAATGTTGGTACCATAGTAAAAGTTGTTTGTATGCATGAGTACATTGATACTACCTTATATTAGCAGTAAATAATCAACACAACTAAAACTTAGAATAGAATAGAATAGACTTAGTATAATGTCAGAACTTTTTATTAGAAAACAGGCACTTTATTAGGATTTTCTTTTAAATTTACTTAAAATATTAGAACTTTCAGCATTAAGTAAGTTAACATGAACCATCATGGTATTTTTTGTTGGTGATAGGGCCCATTTCAAGTCCGCCTGGCTAGCTACCACCACCTTACCTAAGTCTGACGCCATAACAACAATTTAAAAATTGTTGTGTTCCGGCAGTTAGAGGTAAGATAGCCAGTTCCTGAGTAGTGAGGATTCCGGGTGTAGTGCGCTTACACCTTCGGCCTTATCGTCACTTAACATCAGGTGAGGTGAAGGTCAAGCACTACCCGTTGTGGATAAATAAATAAATATAACAAGACAACCAACCACCCTTTCATGTACAGTCAGCAGCACGTCCGGTTATACACAACTGTTAAAAATCTGCAATAAAATTTATTGAATATGATTACCCTGTCGTGGTAACCCAGCGTGCAGTTGACTATTACCTACAGGGTTATACAACAACATTAATTTGATCTGCGACTTTTCCGAAAAGAGACAAAAAATATCCACTTTTCATACAAAGCTCGATCAGCTGTTCGGGACATTGCTATGGAAAGACAATTCTTTGTCTTTTTACGGAAAAGTCGCAGAACAAATGTTGTTGTTTATGATGTTAGTAATTACTCCTGCGAGGTTGTTGGTGTTTTACAAATAACCCTGTAATACGTTTGGCTCGATTTTTGGAACACCACATTCTTAATTTAATTTATTTAGGAAAGTAAACATATTTAGTTTCCTAGGTACAGCGTTTACCATTTTAATATGACGTGTGGTATTTAAATATTTGGTTGTAATATTATATAGGGAATATGTTTTATCAGCATTTTTAAAACAACAAGTAGATAACATTGCTGTAGACACTACCTACAGGAACAGACAGCCTACTTTTAAGTCAATTAAATTTGTAATTAGTAATAGTTGTATTAAACATTGTATTAAACATTGATACACTTAGTATTAAACGTTAGTAACTGCAAAAGTATAGAACTAGTGTCGCAGCAATAATAGTAATAAACCAAACCAGTGCTACTAAACACGGGATGACGGAAGCAAGAAGAAATTTCCCCAGCCCGTGGCAGATCTGTTGCAAATGCGACTAATTGGTCTGCGGTGAGGCTCGCAACTAACTGCGTTACCGCAATCGAGTTCCCCCACTCCGCCATCCCCACCCCGATCATTTCGCTGTGACGACTTGATTATTAGTTAATCCACTTTTTAGGAGCTCTCTGATTCGTGGATAAATTGCGTTTGCGGCGGGAAAAAAGATTATTTGATTTCATGCAGTTTGATCTTTGCCACCTTTTGCTTGTTCAGATGTAATCGAACTAATAATTATTATTTATAAACATCGGTTTCTACATCAAAATTATGAACACTCATAATTATCAAAGACTTATTACATAGTTGCGATCAAAAATTAATCTGACATTTTATAAAGGGTTATTTGGTTTTACAAATAATCCTGTATATTTTCCTGTTCATTATGTGCACTAATTAATTTGCATATACAAAAAAAAACACGATAGGTATACAGGGTTAATTATAAAATACAAACGACCTCACAGGAGTAATTACTAACATCATAAACAACAACATTTGTTATACGATACTACTTTTCCGAAAATAGACAATAAAGTAATCGGATTTTTATACAAACTCAATCAGCTGTTCGGACTTTTGAATAGAAAGTAGATTTTTTAAAGTCGTAGAACAAGATATTGTTGTTTATGATGTTAGTAATCTACTCCTGCGAGGTTGTTTGTGTTTTATAAATAACCCTGTATATAGTGTTTCTCTTTGTATGTGCCAATTAATTAGTGCACATAATGAGCAGGCCCACCTGCCCCAATTCGATTAAGGCATCTGTAAGTGTATGCCAAGGATATTAATATTCAGTCTGCACGGGCGCGGTAACGAGCGGCGAGCGAGCGAGCGAAGCGGCCGGAGCGAGCAGAGCGTCCGTATTAATCTCGTTAGTGCATCTGCACCGAACCGATACCTTTATAGAGACATTTTGTGCAAATGACAGCGGAGGCTGAGACAAAATGTCTTTGAAAAGTTTGTTTTACAGGTTGTGTGTCGTTAAAATTATTGTTGCTTAAAATCAAAACAATAACAAAGAAAATAATAAGCTTTAGTTAACATTGTTTCATTACTTGTAGATTTATTAAATGCTTGTTCGTAGGAATTAAGCTCGTATTAAAACTAACTCTAACTTAATATTTTGCGCCTAAAACATAACGTAACAGCCAGCCAGCAAACCAAAGTACCGCAAGCTTGTAACTTAAAACACGTTAAGTGTTATAGTATACATTATATAAAAAAATATGTGCTACTTAATCCACAAAAATATTGTTGGCTTGTCATCTAACTTTTAGGTATACAAGTAATGAATTTTAACACTCCTTACCTCCAGATTAAAAGTAAAAAAAGTTACATTAATTAGGATTAAAGAAAACTAGACAAAATTTTAATAATTCTTGGCACTTACTCAGCTAATTAAAAAAGTTAAGTACCCAATATTTTTAGTGGCTGATTTTTTTTACCCTCAGATAACAGACACCTTTCCGTTGTCAGTTTATTTATTAACCAAATAAAATAAATCACATTCATTCATTTACAAAATAATTGTTAGAAAAATGTTTGATAAGATTGACAAGTATTGTGAATTTGGCGGTGAGGTGGTTCTTTGACGCGTATAAACGCACCGTATGTACATGCGCGTACATACGGTGCGCGTCTCAAATTATACCAATTCAGTTGGGTTTTTAGTTGCGCACAAACTGCGCACCGTATACACGTTGCGTTGCGTTCGACGCATCAGTTGAGAACTTTGTCACTTTGTTGTAGATGTCATTTGTCATTAATTTCTCTTTCGAAAGTAAAAGGTTTAGAAAAAAAAAATTATTGACTGTAAAGATTAAATTACAATTTGAATTACTCCTGCCTCCTGAACTAGGTATTAGACCTGTATGTCAGGATGCAGTCGCTCCTCATAAATGACCTAGTACATTAGCCAGTGCAGACATTAGAAGGTACTTAAAAAAGAAAAAGTTAAATTAAAAATTAAAAAACACTGAAGCGCCTGTTGCTGTGAATGAGTTTGTGTGAATGAATGTGTTAGAGTGACAAAGTTCTAAACTGTATACATATTTGTAGACGTAACTGTAAGTCAAGCACGTGCTGCGTATATGCTCTGCGTTTAACGCGTTAAAGAACCCCTAATACGTTACCAAACTAATAAAGAAAAAAATCAAATAAAAAAATCAGCCTTAACTGGAATACTTAACCGATGGGTTATATTTCACCACTATCTCAGTAAGGGTTAAAGCAGATGTTAATGTATGGAGATTCAGTGGGGTGGCGATTTTTCATTCCGAGTATTAAATCTTTTTGACCCAGATTATTTGTAAAATATTGGGGAAAAGGATTTACATAGCATTATCTTAAGGCCATCGGACAGTGACTAAAATATACCTCTGATATGTTGAAGGTAAAAAAAAGCTTTTTCTTCATTTAATCTTAGAATTTTATCTAAAAGTAGAACAAATGTAGTAGCCTATATTACCTACGACATTAGATTATTTATAAGTCTAGATAGAGTACTAAATATTAAACTAGAAAAAATAAATAAATTTAAAAAATATTAAAAACTGGACTGCCGAACTAAAAAAATAAATAACAAGGTGTCATTGCAGTTGGGGGACCGTTTTGTGGAACAATTTTCAATTAAAGAGATTGGCAATGTTGAAAACTGTCTTCGTCTCGGATACTGCGGTCAAATGGTTT
Organism: Agriphila geniculea; assembly: GCA_943789525.1. Classification (NCBI taxonomy): domain Eukaryota; kingdom Metazoa; phylum Arthropoda; class Insecta; order Lepidoptera; family Crambidae; genus Agriphila; species Agriphila geniculea. The sequence continues at coordinate 1,021,827 of OX038890.1, read as the reverse complement.
CGCAGCTACCTCGTCGAACGTCGGCAATATGTCAAAGTTGACGATAAATTGTCCGTTCCCTGTGACGTCGTAGCTGGTGTACCTCAGGGTGGCGTCCTTTCCCCCCTTCTCTTCTCCATTTTTATTAACTTCTTAACTCCTCTCCTCTCATGTCAGTATCACTTGTATGCTGACGACCTTCAAATCTATTCCCAAGCTCCCACTGATAATATCTCCCAACTGATCGCAAATCTTAATGCTGATCTTGCTGCGATCCACGAGTGGAGCCTATCTTATGGCCTCACGGTAAATCCTCAAAAGTCGCAAGCCATCATTATTGGAGGGGCAAAACAGATTAGCAAACTTAAAAATATAAATGTCCCAACTCTCGTCTTTGATTCTGTTCCTCTGCCTTTTAGCGATGTCGTTAAAAATCTTGGCGTCCTTTTCGACAGTACTCTGTCATGGTCTCCCCATATTGCTGAAGTTAGCAGAAAGATCTATGCTGCAGCTGGTTCCCTGCGGAGATGGAAAAACTTACTTCCTGTTAGGACCAAGATCGAGCTTTCGCAATCGCTCCTGTTGTCTATACTTGACTACGCAGATGTTTCTGTAATTAACCTCAAAGAAGAGTTGTTGAACAAACTGCAGCGTCTACAGAACCTTTGCATTAGATTCATATACGGATTGCGCAAGTTCGATCATGTGTCTAATTTCAGAAAGGAACTCGGGTGGCTCCCCATTAGGCTGCGTCGTGAGGAGCATGTTTTCACGCTGCTTTTCAAAATCCTGTATGACCCTAGATCCCCCCCTACCTTAAGGAACGTTTCCAGCCTCTCGGTGTGGATCACAACCGGGCAGTCAGGAGCAAAACTGATAATCTCCTGAAAATTCCTTTAGCCCACTCTGGTTACTACTACCAAGACTCTTTTACAATTAAGGCTGCATGTCGATGGAATAACCTTCCATCCGAGGTTCGACACTCCGAATCCCTTGCCGCATTCAAGAGGAATTTGCATGCTTATCTTTTGTCGAAATCCTAGTTTGCAACATTTTTTATTAATAGATATAATTATGTAGTATATTTTATTATTTGCTCTGTATTTGTGTAAGTTTATATGGCAATAATTTTAGTAGATTATTTTTTTAATTTGTATTATTTCAATGTGTATGTTGCTGGCACACTGCCCTTTTCATATCTCTCCAGCTATCCTAAGTCCCAAAGGTTGTCTGGAAGAGATCGCTCTGAGCGATAAGGCCGCCTTTGCTCACCATAGTTTTAAGTTTTATGTTACTGTATTTTCTGTAATATGTGTGTGCAATTAAGTGTTTATCTATCTATCTATCTATCTAAAGAGGTCCCCCCCGACTGCAATGACACCTTGTTATTTATCTTTTTAGTTCGTTTTTGTCAGGGCAGTCGTGTTTTTAATATTTTTTAAATTTATTTATTTTAATTTTACACATTTTAGTGACAAATTAAATAGTTTTGAAATGTGCTCATTGTGGCCTTTCATTTGATGCCCATATTGTAATAAATGAAGTAAATTTTTTTTTTTCACATACAGTCGCAATATTGACTTTTTATAAAAAAAATATAGCCAGTGTCACTCGGAATGCTGTAAGGATTCTAACGATACCCCATTTACTCAAATCAATTCAGGCATTTAGAAGTTATGGTGGAATAAAGAAACTCACATACCCACAAACATACATGAACCCTGAATACGTATACACTCTTTTTGCTTTGGGCAGTCGTGTAAAAATACGACTCACACCAGATCAATACTCAGACGGGAATGGAACCCGCGACCTTTGAATATCCAGTCCAATGCTCTGACCGCTGTCTACCGAGTCACTAGTGGCATCGTCGAATTTCTTCTAGTATATCCTGCCCTTACGCTGCAAGCCAGCGTTATTTCACCAATGTGAGGAATTACCTCGACAGTCAATTGAAATATCTTTCCAGATATTTTGACAATCGATTAAGATGAAATAGCTATACAATTTTTAAACTTGAGATTTTTGTATTTTTTCCGAGTATATAAATTACCTATTTAGTATTGTTTAAATAGAATTGTAAAAGCAAAAATCTCAAATTTAAAAATCTAGATAGAGTGTTGCGTTTTTGACATAGTAAACCACAGACCATACAACAAGTACTTACGTTACTAAACCAAACAGGCCAACTTTTTAGGGTTCCGTGCCAAAATGGTAAAAAAGGAACCCTTATGGTGTGACTCAGTCTGTCTGTCTGTCTGTCACAGCTGGATATCTCGAGAACTACTAATGGTATCAACTTGAAATTTGGAATAGTTTAAGATGACATTTGCCCAACTATTTTGCAAATAAAAAATAAATAATATTATAAATATCTTTTTTACAACAGGGACTGAAAAGGGGTCTTAAAATTTTTAAGTGGGGCTACTAGGGCATGTGGGATATCATATGAAAGAGCGCCGTTTGCACGTTTTCAATCATTTTTATTTTTATTTTAGGCCGCATAGTTTTTGATTTATGATGAAATATGTAAACAAAATTACCGTGCCCCTCCTTATCTCCGAAGTTGAAAAATCTGAAATAATTCTATGTGATAGCAGTTTATATAAAGAATACAGGAAAAATAAAACGGTGTCTCAATATAGCACACTTATTTAGAAATCATCAAATTTCTAAAAAAGTGAACATTAGTTCCACTATCGGTCAAGAGATGGCGCTGACCTAAAACTGCAATACTAAATTAATTATTCTTCTCTGCATTGTGGTTTGATGGTGCAATTATGATGGTACGGAACCCTCGGTGCGCGAGTCCGACTCGCTCTTGACCGGTTTTATTTAGGTTGGTGTGCGTTTTTAGCATCATCGCGTCCAAAGTGTATTGTAAATATAAAAACTAAGTATGACCGCGTCACATTATTTACAATGTGTGTATGTTTTTATCGTTATCACCCAACACTTTGGTGATATTTTTTCGACGTATTCGTAGCTTCGACTGTCTATCTAGACATATAAATAATCAAAGCTTACGACATACGAGAATTTTAAAATAAACTAGCGGCCGCCCGCGGTTTCACCCGCGTGGTTCCCGTTCCCGTGGGAATATCGGAATAAAAAGTATTCTATGTTTTAATCTAGGCTATGTACTATCTGTATGCCAAATTTCAACCAAATCCGTTCAGCAGTTTTTGCGTGATTGAGGAACAAACATCCAAACATCTAAACCCACAAACTTTCACATTTGTAATATTAGTAGGATAATAAGTCAGTTTGTAAGATTCTTGAGCTAACTGCGGATATCCATTGTAAAAAGTTTTTTTATTGATATTGCCTTGGGAACGGCAGAACTTATATCTATTCTGTGCTTGGGGTTTATCCAGATATGAGTATTTTGTAATCAAACACCGTAAAACAATAAAGTTACAATGTTACTAAACTAACTGAACATTTAATAGTTCAACCTTAAATTTCATAACACCTAGCTTCAATGTAATTAAATAACTGAAATTTCCTCAAACGTCGACACATTTTCACACAATAAATTACAATATCTCAAGTTTAATAAACAATGTGGGTACAAATGGTCTCATTCCAGTTGGCGACTTGTTCGTAGCACGTCATTAAGCTTTCGATTGACCCCAAACTTAATTAATAGTTTACAAAAGTGATGTGGTTGTAACGGACCGAACGGGTACGAAAACTATTGGAATAAAAAATATAAAGATTTTCTGTTATTGTGTTTCGATTTAATTTAATATTTACTGTTGCTCGATTGGAAAATTTTCAAAACATTTCAAAACTAATTATTAATATTGTTTTCTGAAAGTCGGTAAAATATCGCAGCATTTACTCGGGTCGATTTTCCAGGCTTAAAAAATATCGCATCATCATCTTATTGAAATTAGGTTTGCGATTCTCTTTTAAAAACGATTTTCGATAAAAAAAACCCTATTCGACTAAAGTCACCTAGCAAGACGCCTAGAAATTCAAGCCGTGTAAATGCCCCAATAGGTTAGATTTCGAAATTAGGGTTAAAATCGTAAGAAGAAATAATTGTGGCAGTTGTGACTAGCTGATGTGCTGCAGTACCCTATACAACGTGTAACAGAATTAATGGCTAAACCAGAATATGGTAGATAGGGACCATCAAACTCGACAACTTTTACTATGGGATCAACTCTGAAATCGCGAAAAAAATCTGCTGTTTCATACATTTTCATGTTATCGTTATTTATTTTTGTATTAACAGCGGGTTTTTTTCACGATTTCAGAGTTGATCTCATAGTTAAAGTTGTTAAGTTTGATAGTCCCTTTCTACCATTTTCTGGTTTAGCCATTAATTCTGTTACACGATGTATAAGAAAATAAATAATCCCCCTTTAATTAATCAATGTAGTACATTCTTACCAACCCGATCGGATATAAACGAATATCCTATGTCACATCACTATTTACCCACAATTCTCCCTACTTAACCAACACGACCGAGTGGAACCGCGCGTCGAAGCTAGCTTTGCATCCAATTAATAACACCCAAATAAATCAAACGAAAACTCACCCTAACTCAGTAGAAATAGAGACCAAAATACAACAGCTGCCTTGTAGGGTGAGCTTGATGGAAATAGAGCAATAAATCATGAAATTAGGTCGGTTTAATATATCGGTCAATTATTTTGACGAAAATTAATAATTTTCTTAAACATATTACTGGGATTAATTAATTAGGGCGTGATATAAAGGCAAATATGCTGGCGAAGGCTTTTTTACCTTGGTTATTTATAAGTCATAATTTTAATGCTTATTATAAGCTTTTAACTTAATCCAATATGAAAACCGATTTAACTTTAAAAGTTACTTGACTTTTAGATCTTATTCTATTAGGTACTTAGTTTTGCAGATAATATGCTAGAACTCCATTATAATCGCTACTTAGCTTAGCAACAAAAAAAAAACGGGCCAAGTGCGACTCAGACTCCCGCACGAAGGGTTCCGTGCCAAAAAACGGCAAAAAAATCACGTTTGTTGTATGGGAGCCCCCCTTAAATATTAGTTTAATTCTGTTTTTAGTATTTGCTGTTATAGGGGCAACAAAAACACATTATCTGTGAAAGTTTTAACTGTCTACCTGTTGTCGTTATTAATATCGAGCAAATGACGGCAAAAAAGTAACGTTTTTTTGTATAAGAGCCCCCCTTAAATATTAATTCTATTCTGTTTTTAGTATTTGCTGTTATAGGGTCAACAAAAACACATTATCTGTGAAAGTTTCAACTGTCTACCTGTTGTCATTATTATTATCAAGCAAAAAACGGCAAAAAAATCACGTTTGTTGTATGGAAGCCCCCCTTAAATATTAATTTTATTCTGTTTTTAGTATTTGTTGTTATAGCGGCAACAGAAATACATCATCTGTAAAAATTTCAACTTTCTAGCTATCACGGTTTATGAGATACAACCTGGTGACAGACAGACAGACAGATGGACAGCGGAGTCTAAGTAATAGGGTCCCGTTTTTACCGACTTCAAAAGGAGGGAGGTACTCAATTCGACCCGTTTTTTTTTTGTTTTTTGTATGTACACCGATTACTCGAAGACGGCTGAACAGATTGAAATGATTCAAACGTTATTACATTAGGTGAACTTTCAAGTTGGTCCCATTTTTTTAAACTTTGAAATCGGTTCAGTACTTTTCAAGTAATCTTGAAAAAAGCACGAAAATAGTATGATTTTGTGTGAACTACCTCGATGATCAGTCGTATAACTTATTTGTTTATGAACTGAATAAGATAATTATTTTTTTGTTGGAAAAGGGATATCTTAAGTGTAGTTCTTTAACCGACTTAAAAAAGGAGGTTCTCAGTTTGACCCGCATGTATGTATGTTTCTCCGCGATTAACTCAAGTTTGGCTGAGCCGATTTTTCTACCTAAATAATATACCTACACTACTTATCTAATACAAAAGGTACCTACACTTAAAATTAAAAAAAAAATAAATAAATTGTTTAAAAAAACAAAAAACCGACTTAAAAAAACCTACCTCTAAAAAGCAAGAAATAATATTCGTAATAATAAAAACACGTCTATTGAAGTCGGGTGTGGCTTTTAGAATAAAAAAAAAGGAATTTGTACTCCAGCCTCACCCGACCCGACTTCAATAGACGTGTTTTTATTATTACGAATATTATTTCTTGCTTTTTAGAGGTAGGTTTTTTGAAGTCGGTTTTTTGTTTTTTTAAACAATTTTTTTTACCCTTTGGGTACGGAACTCTAAAAACTATGATAAAATTTGATGTAATAAAGAACATTCAATTCAAATTGAGCTCAAACTGTGTAGATTTGAAAGGAATGAATATTATATCTGCTATGGATCAGTTACGTTGCTTAGCAATCTTAGCATTAACATTAAGCCTATCTCTAACTGGGATCGATTATTGATATAAAGCTATTGTAACTCGCGTTAAGACGGCATGTTTGCCACTATAGTAAAATCAAAATTAACATCTAAAAAACTCACCTTCTCGAAATACTTGAACTCAGCGAGCAGCACATAGTTAATGTGTATGAACCTCGCATCTTCACAGGACCTCGCCTTTATTCTATAGCCCGGCTTCTTATGATAATATTTATAACCCGTATAATCCGAACTATCAACATTCACTTTCAGTGCACCTTTAAAGTCCCAATCACCACCACAGCCGAAGCAAAGTCCTTTGGTAACAAATTTCTCCCATGGGGGGTTCTTAAGTTCGAAATTCGGCAGGCCGGCCCCGATGCCACTGCGAGGCCGGCCTGGCCATGTCCCTGATGAAAGAACTGGTCTCTGGCCTCTTGAAGCCCTTCGCAGCTTCCACTCTTCAGGTTCCCTGGTATCAGCTGGTGGCTTCCATCTCCATTTTGATATCACTCGTGGTTTTTTTCTATTATGTCTTCAGTCAGTCCTTATTATCATTTGCTTTGTGTTTTTGGTTTTGTTGCTTGCCTGTTGCATTGGCTGGGGGTTCGTTTTATTGAGTTTGAGCGTCATTTTATACCTTTTACTTTTTGCTATTATGATAATAAATGCCTAAACATATTACAATATGGTAAAATTTTAGCAAAATGTCAACTTCAACCACAACACTGACCAAACATATAAAATAACAACAAAGCCTAGTAAATTCGTAATTAAAAAGAAGCCTCTTTCACTGAGATCAGGTTCTATAACAAACTCCTAAAAATAGGCGTTGTTCAAAACTCTCGAAAACTTTGTCGCAACAACGATGCCAAAAAATCTTCCCACTCTTATAACTCGACACTTCTATTAATTAAGGTTTCCAGCAGAAACCTAACCTGAAAGGGAAGTGAAAATCTCTAAATCATCGTCTCTTTTACATCCCCCCTCGCTCCGCATCGGAGGCCTATTAATCAAATAACTCTCTTGTGATTAATTAGAAAATCAGCAATTAGGCTGAAATCGCCGAAATTAAGGAACGCCAAGGAGTTTCAACTTGAAATGAGGTCGATGCGTGAAATATTGAAATTACAAAGATTAATAATACTAAAATTAATTCGACTCGTCACCAGATCATATTTTCTCAGACGGGAATAGAACCCGCGACCTTTGGAAATCCGGTCCAAAGCTCTTTTAACAGAGCTACCGTGTCACTTAGGATAAAAAAATAGCCTTGTGAATGCGAAAATCTCATAATTAAAATACAAAGAAGAAATTAATCTTAAAATTAAGATGCGTGTTTAGGTACAGATCACAGGTAAAGTTCATAAAACACATAACGTAGGAGATATTTTGATAATAAAGCGTTGGTAAATAAGTGCAAGCATAAATTCAAAACTAATGTACAAAATTAATCGAGTAGCAAATGTAAAATCTAATCAAGACAATACTAATACATACACTAATAATATACAAATTAGCATATAAAATAAACAAAACTCATTTAAACGGAAAACCCGAATAAGACAATTTCTGACGAAAAAAACCATCTCGCCATACAAATTGTTAATTCCAAAGCTCATTAATCCGGTTGGCTCGTCCAAACCGTGCAATTCTCAGATCCCGGTAATCCCGGTTCATAAGAAAAGGAATTTGAGACTGTAATCCAGGCTACTGCTGATTAATATCACATTGTTATGATTTTAACAGCGCCGGCTGTGTCCAAAGGCGAAGGGGAAACGATTAATATATTTATGGGTTTAAATTCATATTTTGCTTTACGTCAAATTTAATGCAAGAAAGTAGCGAATAGTAGATTCAAACTATGGATACTGATTACCGATTTGTTTAATTTAACATCATAATTAAAGATTTAACTCGGTAAGAATACTTAGAAACCGCACTAGGTACTATACAGTTGCAAAAGGTAATTATAATCAAAATCTTCGTTGTTTACTTCCGCAAAATAATTGTTAAGGATGCACAGCTCTATTCTCAATAATAATTATACTTCTAAAGGTTCTATTATCATTTCCTTCAAGTCTTTTGCCTCATTGAGTCAAACTTTGGCAAAGACAATCCTCGACTTCAAAGTAACGATTATCTTTATATGTGGACCAATCAATTTGATGATGCATGTCCTTACATACATATCGTCGATACAAATGAAAACAATAATATCAAAGAAACTTATTTTATAATTGATTTAACATGAACAACAAATCTAGAAAGCTAGGTATTCGCAAAAGATAATGTTGTCATCGTAATAAATGCAAAATTACTTCTAAAGTTAAAAATCTATTCCAGAGTGAGACGCCAGATGCAACCACTTTTTTTTCCCATAACTCGACGTACGAGTACGAGTCAAAAGTTTACACTAGTCGGAACTTCCCATCCAAACGGAATATGTTTTAGTGGGAAAATCCTTTCGAACCTGATTCGTCTGCTTCCAGCCGGTTTCATCTGGCTAAAACTAGTTTTTGCATGTTTACGTGAGTCCGCAGCGGTCGGTTTATTTCCGACGAGTTTCATACGACTCCGACAACGTTTATAAAGTAGAAAAATATTTACCCAAGTACTCTTGGCTGACCTATTTAACGGCGGGATCTTTATTTCTACATTTCGAAATGGCAACACTTTGGCAGTACCTATTTACAGTTAAATATCTACATTAAATCAGTCTTAAAAATACACCAAACGTTTTTGTTTAAGATTGAAATATAAGCAAAGAGGGTTCATTCGTCGAACGACTGATCGACTGATGCTATGAAAACTGATAAATTGTCATAATTCACGGAAGTACCCGGATGAGAAACTTAATGTTATTTTTTAATACTTGCATCATACGTTGAGGGCCTATTCACAGGTTCCAATTAGCTCCAATATACAAGTTTAATCTTGAAATGGAACAGAACCTCTACAATATTTTTCTGTCAAGTACTTAAATGGAACTTATCCGAAAACTGCAAAACATGCTCTCAACGTTTTATAAAGGCCCAGTGTAGTCTCTCAAGTAAACGACAAACTATATAAATGACAACAGTTCAGCAGTTCAGCTGGACAAGAGTAGCCGAGGATCGTACTCGGTGGCGTGCACTTGGAGAGGTCTAAGTCCAGCAGTGGACGATGATAGGCTGATGATGATGATAACAGTTCATAATCCTATCAGTTTTATCAAGTTAATGTCACTCTTTTTCATTAAAAACGAGAACTACAAAAGAACAAAGTTTCATATCAGTTTCAAACAGCAAATAAGAGTCCCGGTTATTTAAAAGGAGTCCATATAAATCTCTACAAGCCACAAGCTCGGTTCCCGTTGGAACAGCTCCAGAATCAGCATAATTGGGAAACCCGGGACAATCATCCTTTATTCCTGTTTGTTTGTAGCAATTCACTTGGCTTGATTTTTAATTAGCTCCACAGTAACTGTTTGTCGCAATTTATAGTTAAGAAACTTTGTGCCTTTGAATCGGTTGCCACAGTAATTGTTGGAAAAGTTTTTTGTAATAATCATGAAACCAGTTTTGAAACCACAAACTTTTAAAAGAAATACTCCAACTAGATTTCAAACAAATTACCAAGTATATTTCCTAAAGCCGAAAAATTGTTGAGTAAAACCATTGTAAAATAAAAGGGTTCAAAACTTTATGGATTTATTAAACTACAAAATAGAATTCGTAAAAGTAAGAAGTCATCGAGCTCAATATTATTTAGGTTTTTACAGTCATCTGAGCATAAAGTTTATCGTTACGTTCATACATTTCAGGCTTCGTCCTTTTTGTAGTACATCTACATAAATCACTGTATCATTTACGGGATGTTCCGAAAAAAGTATCACGTAAAATTTATACGCAACGAAGAGAACCGCTGAAATTATATCCGAAGGCATTTTTCATCGCCTCGGCTACAAAATCCCATTAACTTAATGTTCTGATCTTTCTGACCGGATTTCTTTATTTCCGAGAGGTTGAGAAAGGGAGGTTGTTTACACCCCGATCCTCGTCTATCTAAGATATATTAAAAGACTGATGTACGCAATATTTTACAAAGAATCTTTGTAAGCATAAACATCAATAACAAAATCGAGATCAACCCTTTTGAAATGAAACAGTTTAAAACAATTGAAGCTTCCATTATTATGATCTATAAAAAGGACTTAAAGGCCCGTAATCTTGATAACAGGAACTTAAGATTCGCATTCACCCCAAATTTACGATCATGACATGAGTCCCCGATCCAATGTGCTCTCAACTTTTCAACAGCTATTGACATAAGAAACCAATAAAAGGGAAATCCTAGATTTGTGGGTTTAAGAACAAACTTGGTGGGGCGGGCCCGGCGTGAGTTATGTGTAGAGAGCCATCCCCCGAGCGACAGACTATGTTGAATATAAAATTTTCAAGTTTGCTAGTAAATATTTAGATATTTTTTCCCCAGCGTATTTAGTAATAGTTGGAAAAGCATTCCACTTACATATATATTCAAACAGGTATTTAAAAGAATTTCTTAAATTCTTAGTTAGCGACTTTCTACGAAAAGCAAGCGCAAGAATAAATTAAAATAGCAATTATGAATATTAAGAAAAATGTCAGACGAATTCTTTTAATACCTAAGTTAGCAAAGCAAATTAGTGGCATTGACGAAAAAAATGTAGTGTACAAAAATGACCGAAGCGAATGGAAGTCTTAATTCACATTCCATTTTGATAAATAAATTAGGATTTCAGACAGATCAATAGTTTTATATTAGGAGGAATAAATTTCAAGAACATAAGTTTATAAGTACTTGAAAAGTTCGTCTGCAAAGGATTAGTTATTCAAATCGTTGAGCAATAAAGCGGTGTATCTGAAAAGGGAGGCTTTAAGAGCAACCACACCCAGTTAGTGCTAGAACTCGAGACCAATTGATTACCGTGAATTATTGAGCACGGCGTGTGTTCCTCGGAATCCTACAAGGCCCTGACGATCGTTTAAGGAAATGGACGTCTAGGATAGAGGATCTTACAAAGCTACGAATCAGGTACGACTATTTTAAAGCCTCTTGTAGTTTATTAAGTTCTTTTTAGTGTGAAATTAGTAATTTACCAGCATGCTTCTGGATCCAAGCTTCTACGTTTTTTACTATTAACTTTCTTACACCGTCAAAAGGAATAATAAAGATTGGCTTAATAAAAAAGACGGCTATCTTGATGAGAATTTCACCGTATAGCAACGACATTTCTTAAAGCAATACGATCAAATAATTTTAGTTATGTTGACTCTTTTGCCGTGAGACGTGACCAAATCCATTCAACTTAGCTAATCTGAAAACTGATAGTGTATGCTTTTCCGAGATCTTACAATATTCGAGGATAGTAAGTGAAGTGGCATGACAGGTGTTATTAAAATGGATTTATAAATGGGAATGAAGAGATCGGACCTAAAGATTTTAATCTCACATTCAAAGTCATGACTGTCCTAACTGACAAATAGGCTTCAATCATCTGATTCATATTATGAAAGCCACAATACAACATAATAGGTTTCAATCAGATGATTGAAACCTATTATATGTTTAAGTATTTATGAAATAAGTTACCGAAAATAATAAAGCCCGCTGGTAACGATCAATTCAATTGTAATTTTTTTGAAGTGAAAACTTCTTTAGCGCTGTACACTTTTTTTGTAACGGGGAAAACATGTTAACTCGCGTCAGTCAGGGTCACGTGACCCTGATCAAAAATTCGTAAGACGGATGTAGCGTAGACAACCGGCGACGGAAGTATCCTCTTCTCTTTTTACAGGGCACGGCAAAAATGGCGGTGCGTCATTTCAAGACGTATACACTTGTGTCACCATAGCAACGCGCTAATTTTTTAATTCAATGTCAACCCGAATTTTTTTGTCAATGCCATTGTTGGAGCAATCGACAATCACTTCATTTGCACGCGTTTAAGATCAATTTTCGCATCAATGGGCGTCAATGACGTAAAAATTTACAATCGCAAATGATCATTACCGACGGTCTCAACAATAAAGGCACTGAAGAAGGAAAAAAGAAATTGATATATCTATTGATATAAATGCAATTGCAAATGTGCATTAAGTTGAAGGCACCTTTTCTCCAGTGAATGCAGCGCTGTTAGCGGTGGGCGTCGCTGGAGATAGCTCCAGTCGGAACTTCTCGGCCAATTGATTCCTGTGAGTTATTGCGGGCGAATACTTTGCAGTTGCAGGAAATGGTTTACAGGTGGAGATGCTGATTTATAGCTCCTAGAAATTATATTTTTACGAGCTATACAAACATACTCTCTCGCGTGACTTTGATGATAAATATTTGAAATATTTTTATAAGCTACTGTTTTCATTATATTTATCATCTTTATTAATTTTCATGTATTATTAAAGTAAATAGTTTAAATATACATAAAAAAGTCAATTCAAATTAATTCATAGTTAAGTGGTAGATAAGTAAAAAGGTTGACTGATAGATAATGCTTAATAGAATTAAGTCCGCTAATAGTTGTATTTTTTAAATAGTTATAAATAAATGAATCTGGTTTCAAATCCATTTTTAGGGTTCCGTAGCCAAAATGGCAAAAAACGGAACCCTTATAGATTCGTCATGTCTGTCTGTCTGTCTGTCTGTCTGTCTGTCTGTCTGTCTGTCCGTCCGTATGTCACAGCCACTTTATTCCAAAAGTATTACGACTACATAGTTGAAACTTGGTAGGTAGGTGTATTCTGTGAACCGCTTTACGATTTTTATACAAAAATAAAAAAAATAAAAGATTAAGGGGAGGCTCCCCATACATGGAACTGAAACTGAAAATATTTTTTTTCATCAAACCAATACTTGTGGGGTGTCTTTAGATAGGTCTTTAAAAATGATATTGAGGTTTCTAAGACTATTTTTTTTCAAAGTCAACCGTTTCTAAGATATATGCCGCCAAAGTGATAAAATGTGTGTCCCCCCCCCCTTTAAGTTTTAAAGTAAGAAGGTGAAAAATCTAAAAAAAATATAAGCTATAGATCCTAATAAACACTTTCAACGAAAATTGGTTTGAACGAGATACAGTAATTAGTTATTGAGATATAGTACATTTTCCAAAACCGCAAATATAACTTTGTCATTCATACAAACACTGTGAAAAACAAAGTTATTTTTTTCAGACGAAAAATGATAGCGGTATTAAAATATGGTATCGTATAAAGTACCTACGGAACCCTACTGCGCGTGGCCCGACACGCACTTGGCCGGTTTTTTTAACTTTCAAGACATAGCGAACAAAAAGTAAATATTAATATTCAATTTAAAGTTATTTGATACTAAAATGTGAAAATCAGTTTAGCTGCAAACGTTTTAAAGGATAGCATCAGTTCGACTATTGTGGCGGCAAAACCGTCCCAACTGGACTTATCTAAATTAACATCGACTGCCGAACTGAATTTAGCATTTTTTGAATATCTGAGGACACAATTTTTTATTTTTTCTCCTGATATAGAGGACCTTTTTGCTTCAACGGAGATATTTGATGGGTTTCCTCTGGTAGCTCATTTGTAGTTTAGATCTCCACTGACTGATAATGTTTGTCTTTTATTTGTAATAAATTATAACGTTTTACTATAATCGTAGCAATGTTCAGTCTCAAAATAAGAAAAGTATCTAATTTAATATAATAAAAAAAGAACATTCGTACTTACTTTCATATATTTGTCAAGTTCGAAATTATACTTCAATCTGACTTCAATACGTTTATTTTGTTTGTTTTTGTCTTCAATAAGGTGAAGACGCATTTTTTTAAAAATTTTATATTCATTGGAACGTAAAAAATCTTTTAGAACATTAAAATTTTGTCAATTGAAAAAAGTTGAACAAATAACACGCTATTCCCACCAAAATTAAGACATCGACTTAAACAATACTTACCCCTACCAATAAAAAACGGAACTTTCTCAACACTGTGAAGAGGCACGAATCAAGGAAGTAATTACAAGTCCCCGATCTCTCGTTTTCACTCCATAACTCCGGCATCTGAGCCAGATCTATCCAGGGAAAGTTCCAGATTTATTAACAGTTCCAAATCATTCTGGAGCAAGGAGACTGGAACAGCGAAAACTGATTACTAGAGTCCTTCATTAAGACTTGTAAAGTCACAGAGTATTAAAGCCCGTGATATGAAAACATAATACTTATATTAAAGATAGAAACTTATTTTATACGAATGTATGAATGAATGAAAAATATCTTTATTTAAATGAGCTTACATAATAAGCATTTTTAAATCGTCCTATCTTTTAATCTACCACCCTACATTATGACGTCTTTTAACTGACAAGAAAAATGGGCGCAAAAAACTTGTCAGCGTTATCAGATGGAACGATATTTACAAATATGTATATCGTTTCCAGACTTTATATTAACAAAGATTAACAAATAAAAAACATTATTTAATTAGCTCCTTTCTTAATGAATTTCAAATTACTTAATCAAATTACAGGGTTCAAGCTAAATTCAAAGTTCAAAATCAACATATAATTCAATATGCGTTAAAATAGGCAGTCAGAAGCAGACCCATTCCCACTGGCAGCACTCGTTCACGAGCATGACGCATGAACCAGCCATCGCTTCGCTCAACTATATTTGAGGGAACATAACGACCCGCCTCACACGACACCATCGCAGAAATGATTAAAGAGAGCATGACATACTAAGACTACCTATGTTAAGGCATTGAATTGAAAACTAATACCCAAAAGCTTTTCATTGGCCTTTTACAAAACTACTGACTAAAGAAAGTAAAAATATTGCAAATATATAAATAAAAAAAAGTTATGAATAATGTTTTGAGTAAGAACTGCCATACATACAGACAATTTAAAACAAGCAGACAGAAGCAGACCTATTCCCGCAGGCAGTACCCGCTCACGAGCATGACGCATGAACCAGCCATCGTTTCGCTCCACCATATTTGAGGGAACGTAACGACCCGCCTCACGCAACACCACCGTAGAATAGAAATGTTTAAAGTGAGCATGACATACTAAAGTTAACCATATTTAGTCGTCAAGAGGTATTGTACTATTCATTCATTTCAGGTATCATTAATTTAATGTTTCTTAACATCAGTTAATCCTTTACTTCCTGTATTTTTTATTTATTTCACCTTGAATTTTGATCATTTTGATTTAGGAATTTCTTGTCATAAAGTTGCGGTTAGATTATTAGTTTAGAAGATTGCCAATGACTTCAATTCCACCCTGTAAATATTGTTCTGATTGACAAAATATATAAGTATTAACATAAATTTCAAGAAAAGAAAAAAATTATGAACATACATTTTAGATAGGTAAGTTAAAACAGATCTCCATAGTTTTTAACACATCTAGTCAATTAATTACCTAACGCCGGTGGTCTTTCCCTAAGTTTCGGCAAAGTGGGTCTGATGGTTCACAAATGGCTCTAAGACAATCTTGAAATGCGTTTAAACTCGCTTTAAGTGAGTTAACTGCAAACTTTAACGTCTAGTTAAGTTCGGTGATGTATAAGAGCGTTGTTGAACAGTGACAGTTTTGGTGGGACGTTTAGGTAATGGGTCACAGGTTGGAAGTTCAGATCGATTTGCGCCAATTAATCTTGGAAGTAGTTGCCCTTGAATATTAGGGTGGTTAAAAGGGCATCCAATCTCGGTATACCGTGATCTCGAAATACCGAGATCCCGCGTAATTTTCCAGTCCCACAAGTAAAGTCCCGCGGGATTTGCGGGACTGGAAAGTAGCATAGAAACGTCTTCTCGCAAGCACTGACGCGCAAATAGAGTACTGAATGACTGACTGACTTGCGAATGGCGATCGCGCGCGGCTCGTGGCGCTTGTCCCACGCTGTTGATATCGCCATATTTGTCTTGTTTGCTTGATTTTGTTGATAGTAAGAAGTAAATACTTGCATTGTGCATCTAATTACGCTACTTAACATGTGTTTCATTAGTTTTTCAGTATAATTTGAACCTACTTTTAGTTTATCGGCAAAGATTTAATTAAAAACAATTCAACTTAATAGGCATGCTAAGCAGCTCACCTTACACCTGCGGGATCCCGCGGGATCGTATTTCATCGGTCCCGCAAATACCGAGATCACAAAAAACATGCGGGATTGGATGCCCTAGTGGCTAAGTTAGAATATACTTGCAGCGGCTGTCGAGTGACTGACATCTATAATGATGATTAAGTTAGAGGTATTTATAGTTCCATAGGGTATTCCTAATGTTAAATATCCAATTATGAAATAATATACGATCAAACTGCACCATTCAATGTCACATTAACGTAATAATTATGGAATGTTAATATCAATACTACGATATTCAGGTAACTTGGCTTTACATATCATACAAGTTTCCCTATTTAATATAAGCAGTTGCATTTTACATTAACTAAATTTGTATACCTAAGTCTAGCATTGATTCCACCAAAGACATTATATTTATCAATGTGATACAGTAGTAACTGTTTTTATTAAATGATAAACATATTCAATCACAGTTGAAAGTAGTTTCATGAGTGGGTAATCTTCTATTTATTACGTGCTATTCACATAGTATTTGTTCCTACGTCAAGACTATTCTGTTGGAAATTAATGATTTAAAATCTGAGATTGATATTATTTTTTCTGTTTCACCAAACAAAATAAAGGAAACACATTACCAACTATTACCCAAATCAATACGCAGATTCCCAAAATCGGCTAATCGTAAACTTCGTCATTATTCCCAGTTCCATCCGGATGTCAGTTGGAAACTCGAGGCCTTCGAAGCTTATCGGGCGAGTTCTGTTCGACAGTAAACCGATAACGTCGGGAGTTACTTATTGATTACTAGTTCCCAACTTGTTGGGGACTTACGGTGTTAAAATAACAGGAGCGGATGGATAGTTTTCGTAGCGGCATCAATAAGCCCGCATGAATAAGGCGACAGAGATTGATTATATTTGTGGATTGAAACTGTTTAATTAAATTTAGGACGTAGGTATCTAAAACAACGCTATATAAAATTGGACGACGTAAAGCTTTTACATAGACGATGCTCTATAAACGAAAAACTTATGACAGAAATAAAAACTTTCAGGAGCCTCAAGAAAAATACTGAGCACAGCACTATAGATACTCTAAACTTTCAAAAGAAAGTAATCTTCGTAGCTGAACTAACAAAAGGGTTTGAGAAGAATACCTGTCTTATAATTTTCTCCAAAGCCAACGAAACAAATCAAACATTTCCCAACAGTTCATTGCCATCCAATTGCTGATCAAGAACTAAGAATCTTATTAACTGTATCCCTATTAAATTATCTTCCCATTGGCGCCGCAAACAATATCAATGCTATTCAATCAGGCAGTCTTGAGGGACCTATCTCGGAAGTTTGTTTACCTATTCGCAGAGGAAGAGTACCTGGAAAAGAAAACGGAGAATATTAAATACATTTAATTATAGTAAGCACTTATTTAAATGTTAATGGGCTTCAGTTAGTGATGTTTCACAATATTAAAATTTGATTTAGAATGTGATGAAAAGAACCAAAAAACGGCTTAATTATTCGAAACTAAAACTTATTTCATTCTAAGTAGGAAATCATAATAGTTAAGGTAATTATTTGCAATTTTATGTCAATCTTATTATATTTCGTAACTGCTTGCCTTTTATTTTATCCCAATTTCATTCGTCAAATTATTTTCTCCGTGACTTTTCTCCTTTAAACACAAATTAAGCACCCCAAAAAATTTCCTAAACCTTTGAACGTTCTTATCCAATTCCGAAAGTCTCCACGGGATCGGCTCATAATAATTAAATTAGTCGGAAATGCAAAAAATATAAAAAACACAAGCTCATTTTGGGCAAATGCGGCCCAATACACAAATCGACTTTTATAAAAAACGAGCTGCGATCGCAAAATCTCCTTAAAACATAGACGTTCCCTTTTAATTTGAGATTCCCTGGAGATCAACGGGCTCTGAGGAAATTTGTGAGTACTCCGTCCTCCAAGATTTGCGGCAATATCGAGAAAATTTTATAGCAGTAATTTGTGATTAATGTTGTAACAAAGAAACCTTTTATTCTTTGCCAAAAAATTGTCGTGCTTCTAATAAATTTCCTATAACATTAAAATAAATTGCATTAAACTTAAGGCTTCATTAACAATATATTGGAGCATAAAGACTAATATCACTATTTAGCCTGAAACTTAACTGTGATAAGTAACACATTTATCACAATTTTTACGTAATAATTTATGTTTAAAAATGAATTTATGGTTCAAATAACATTGAACAACTTGAAAGACAAGTTTGATTGTGAACCGCAACGACCTAATAAACTCGAAACGTTAATTCTCACCACGGATTATAAACTCCGATGTACGGAACCAGAATGTTTATGGGGGTTCGAAAAGCGGTCGTAAAAATGGTGATCACTTAAAGTTTTTACTGCGGCGAACGTAAATAATTCTAAGGAAATGATGGAAGATGCTCGACGCAGCGTCAAAACATCTACTGAAGTTGGATTAATACGAAATATATTTTATGTTGTTGCCCTCATTTCACTAAAAATGAAAATATTAATATTAATAATACAGAGCAGTTGCTAGAACTAGTTTAAACTGAAGACAACGTAGAAAATCACACTCTTAAAGTAAATTTCTCTACGTCTACTTCAAGAATAAGACCTAATCTTGAAATGTCCAAGTCGTGAAATGTCTAATGTCCGCCCGATTAGGATGATACTAAAAGCAAAGTTTAATATCGTCCGACGAGAGAGGTGGACGTTCCTACACATCTGCTAGAAGTGGGAAATTCGCTTTTAGATTTACGAGTTTGAGAAACCAATTGAAGACCCTAAGCAGATTGAATATTCAAACTCAGAGGTATTTTAATCCAATCGTTGCCAAAATTAATTTGGTTGTGCGGAGGATTAAAGTTTTTTTTTTTTTTTCATTTATTATGGCATCAAACAGTCATACATATCTAAAGCATACGGTATACATTGTAGATATTAAAAACAAAAAGACCTAACAGTGCCAAAAATCTAAAGATTATATAATTTTAAAGATTTAGGTTGAGTTGTGGACAAACTAACTTATCAGGCAAAATAACTAAATACCCTTTTTTTCCTAAGATACTTAAGTTATCTAGTAGAGAAAAAAAAATCATAACATTATAACATTTGCGCTAATTTTCGCTTCAGTGTGTTAATAGATACATGAAATAAATCAAGGTTCATAAGTTGTTTATTGTACGTATTGGTGGATCGATAAATAAAACTATTTTTAGTATACTGCTTACGCAGTCTAGGGGGTACAAAAAGTGAGACGGTACGTGAGGAGCGTAAAGGAAGCCGCATACGATTTATAAAGGATACCTTGCTGAGCAGTATGGGGGAGTCTACGAGGTTATTTAAAATTTTAAATAGAAAGACAATATCAAACATTTTGCGTCTGTTAAACAGTGATAGTAGATTGTGAGCCTTAAGGGATTCGTTATAAGATTCTTTGACAAAAGTACGGTATTGAAGAGATTTAATAAACTTTTTTTGGACTTTTTCGAGTCTGTCGATATTGATAATTAGGACTCCAAACGATGCTGCCAAAATCTAATATAGATCGAACAAAGGAAAAGTATAAAATTTTTAGTGTATGAATTTGTTTAAAGGGTTTACTGATTCTAAGGATGAAGCCTAATCTCCGAAACGCTGATGCCAATATATGATCGATATGTTCATTAAAAGTTAATTTTGAGTCCATAATAATGCCCAAATCTCGTATACTGTTTACTCTATTGAGGATTCTATTGTCTAGTTGGTAATTAAAAGTGATAGGATTTTTCTTACGGTTATAAGATATTACATTACATTTATCAACATTAAGGAATAATTGATTGCGAGCACAGTATACATTAAGGGAGATTAGATCATCTTGCAGGCTTTGACAATCTGCAACGGATCTAATGATTCTAAAAAATTTGGCATCATCAGCATAAAGCAGATGAGAGCTATTTTTGAATACTTGTCCAATGTCATTGATGTAGATATTGAAAAGGAGAGGCCCTATATGCGAACCTTGAGGCACGCCGGAGGGGACTGGTAAAAATTTTGAAGTATATCCCTTAAGACAAACAGCTTGACTCCTGTTTCTAATATAGGATTCGACCCATCTGAGTAGGCAGCCGTGCACACCGGCCCTCGAAAGCTTTATAATAAGTAAATCATGACTAATTTTGTCGAAAGCTTTTGAGAAGTCGGTGTACACGACATCCACCTGTAGGTTCTCATCCATTTTATGTATCAGATAGTCAATAAAAGTTACCAAGTTTGTGTCAACACTTCGGTGCTTCATAAAGCCATGTTGGTTTTCAGAAATGAAGGCGCGAATGGAAAGAGCAATTTGCAGCGTAACTAGTTTTTCCAAAATTTTGCCCATAATACATAACTTAGAGATAGGTCTGTACTCGTTAATTTGATCTTTTAATCGATTCTTAGGAATAGGAGTTATTAATGACTTTTTCCAGGCACTGGGGAAGACACCAGAGCTGAGTGAGGCACGGTAGATAATGGTAAGTGGTAGTGCAAGCTCTTCAGCACATTTTGAGATAAAAATCGGATGAATTTCATCTGAGCCAGAACTTTTATGTGGATTAACCATTGTTAATTCTTTAAGTACTTTATCCTCATTGACATCTACGGAATTAATATCAACAATAGTTGAAAGAGAAACATCAGATACATCGGTAGGTAATGTTTGATTATTTGGTGGAACAAAGGTCGAATGAAAATAATTATTAAAAGCGTCGCATATTTCAGTTCCACCAGACAATTCTTTACCATTGAATTTCATTCGCTCGGGGATGCTATTTGAATCTTTTTTAGAATTCACAAAGGACCAGAAAAATTTTGGATATGATTTAATTTTATTTTCAGATATATCGATAAATTTATCATAATTTTGAGTTTCAATAGTTTTCAGACGTTTTCTTAATTTAGAAAATTTATTGTAGTCATTTGAGTTACCATAAATTTTCCATTTTTTATGAAATTTACATTTTTCTTTTTCTAGTTTTATTGTAGAACGAGTGTACCAAGGAGGATAGCGATGATGATGTTTCAACTTGCATACAGGTACATATTTATCAATAAGGTTATTAAGAATCTCATACAATTTATTTATCATCGATTCTACATCAGTTGTAGAAGTGAAAACATTATGCCACTGAATCGATTTCAATTCCTTTTTTATTGATATGTAGTCGGCTTTATGAAAAAGTTTTTTTGTAGAATTGGCAACTTGAATATGAGACGGAGTACTTAGGTTAAGAACAATTTCCAACGACTTACGATGCGCATCTTCAGGTACTAACGGATTTTTGCAGTGATTTATGATACAATGTACGCTACTAAATATGAGATCTAAAAGTCTATTATTCTTATTAAAGTGTTTATTGTATTGCAATAATAATGATTCGTTCATAAAGTCAGCGGTGAGCTGTGCTAAATTATTATTGTTAGTATGAATATCCATACTATATGTATCTGTATTATATGACCATAGAGCGTTAGTGATATTAAAGTCACCGAGAATTAAATAAGAATCGTTAGCATTTAAAACTGCAAACTCGTTTACCATCTCATAAAAAGAGTGTAAAAGTGATTCGTGACTTCTACCGTGAGCTATATACGTAGTTATTATGTGGAGGTTAACAGAGTTTGTTGTGTTTAACCGAGAGGTCGGGGAGGTCACTAAAGGCACGGTAGTCCATAATGCTTCAGAATTATCAGGCAGAGACATGTCTCTCCGAACTGATGGACAAAGTTCTCGTTTGATGGCCACCACAATACCGCCACCACGCTGTAAACCACTTACCTTTGTGTTACGGTCATACCGGAATACCTCGTATCGGTCGTCAAAATACTCACGGTCATAAAAATCAGCATTTAGCCAAGATTCTGTTATGCAAATCACGTCATAATCGCAGCTCAAAACACCTCTTAGAAAATCGTGCGACTTTGTCCTGAGACCCCTCACGTTTTGATAATAAATACTAAGTTTTTTTACGTTATCGAATTTTATATATTTTAATTATTAAAAAGATTCCACCAACATGTACACAAAATATCAACAAGCAGCATAATATAGAATATTTACTATTGAGCAGCACTGAGTAACACGAACTACATTCGTTATTTTTGCATAGGTGGGTAGCGCAATAAGAACCATAAGGTGATAATAATGTTATAAATAATAGCACAATAAACAAACATTCAAAACAATAACTTGTAGGTGAAAAAACGACATTTCGCTGACCCGTAAATACAATAATATAATTAGAAATTTTATTAATCAATTTTAGTCATTTGATTTTATCAAGGTCACTTTCACGTGATATAAGCCAAATCTTCGAGGTGTCACTTTTACGTACGAAAATCTTGCACTCAGATAACCAAACATATTTGCAATTGATTTCCTTTGCACGAGCGCGAATTGCGATTGATTTGAAAGTTTTTCGTAGTTTCAACTTCTTCTTAGAACTGGCAATGAATAAAGCACTCTTCTAATAAATTAACTTCACGAACGGAGACAGCAGTATTGTAAAATATGTTAAATCAAATATTTTATAAATTTGAGATTTTAGCATTCACAATGTTGCGATTTAAATAGTTGCCAAAATTTATTGTTAACCTGTAATTCTAATAAAGCCCAGAATATGTTACAGACCAAATTATGAAAAGATACCGCATTCCCTCGACCTGTTAACAAATACTATTCTCAATGGTAGAGTAGCTTTTAACTGATTTTAATAGTCACACCACCAGTAACATTAAACGATTCTATATCAAAATTCAAAATACCAAACGCACATTTGTCTTCGCCGCGAAAGGTTTTCTTAAAAAAGCCTTTTAAAACGGGCCCGCCTGGAATGGTCGGAGCACACGTATCTAAACGGTGAATAAAACAAATCTGTCTTCGTGGCGTTTAGCTCTTATTTCCATCCACTTCTCGGCTATTTCCTACTTGCTGGATGGTGCAAGTGTTTAGACATTGCGAGTAAGATTTGAGAATGGTGTCTGAAAATCTGCGTTTTTGCTTTCAGCAAAAATCACGCTGAGCCTTGGCCCGTTGCTACTGCACATACATAAATGATAATATGAGTTGTGCTAATTGTTAATTTAATTTATAAATTGTGTGTTAAGCAGCAATAAACGATTTATCTAACTGAGTACCTACCAATTTTACTGTTGTTGAAATTATTTATTAGGAATATAATTTTTATGTGAGTTTTAGAGGAAAATACAGAACTTGAGAAGATAAATAATGTACTGTATGTCATACATACTGTACTGTATGTCACTAACAAAAAAACATTATTATCAAACTAGCCCTCTATACAGTAAACGTGCCTCAGTCTTATACCTTGTTGAGCTGTTTTTTTTTATCTTGGAAACATTGTTCACCAGTGTTACTACAATGCCTAAAACAGGATTTAAAATATCAGCAACAACCATTTCCAAAAAGATTCCAACTTCCATGTTCAATTGGCGAATCCTTTGCCTTGCTCCATGCTCGGAGCCATTTCCCCGCGTAGTGTCATTCGGAAGACATGCCGAGCGTGCCAACCAAACCGCCATTCGCGTCCTGCATTCTTTCGCTATGCGCCTCATGTATAACGGTTTAATAGTTTGAAATGTTCAGCTCTACTGAAATTTCACTTCTGCTGTCGAAATATTTTACATAGCTAAGATGGGCAGCAACATTTAAAAGCATTATTTGAATACAAATGAAGCTGTTTAATTACTTTAACGTTTGTAGGATGCCAAGAAATATTGTACACTACAGTCTTAAACGCAAGAACAAGAAATGAAACAGTAGCTAGTAATACCTATGTCTTAAAGAAAGGCTCGTATCGTAAGGTAATGTAATTAGGTAACTAGGTATTATGGTAATCATATTAATTGTTGACCTTGTCCTGATAAAGTCATAACGTATCTTACTGATATTATGATTGATGTGAAAGTTTATATGTTTGTTATCGCTTTACGAACTTCAAATACTTATTTTGATGTTTGGCACGATGATAATTCAATGCCTTTATTAATATTTAAGTTACTTTTTATTCACAGCTGTATGTTCTATAGTTCGCGTGAATGAAGTCGCGAGCAAAAACTAGTTTACAATAATTTGATAATAAGAATCATCAAAACAACAACTACAAGTACATAAATAGGCTAATTTAAGTTCGACCATTAGTTTTATGAAATGTTATTAGTAAACGTAATCAATCAAACGTGCCTCTGGGTAAAACAGGCTCTAAGCTAAGGAATTAATAACTTCGCCTGTTCTAGATGAGGCGTAATAATAAAGGCAGCTAGAGACTTTTTAATTGACGACTTTGGAATACCTAAAGTTAAAATAAACGATGAAATAGAAGTACGAGTAATAACAGTAAAACTGCAAGCTAACTGTCACGACGAAGATAAAAATAAGGTAAAAGAGGATAGTTTAGAAAGAGCTGCTCACGAAGTGGGAATTCTGGAGTGACTGGAGCAAATCATCCGAGAACCGCCTAATGTACTTATTTCCATTCCAGGCTATTTCACACGTAGCCCCATTGCTGCTGACGACGTCACCGTTAACACAGGGGCTTTCAGTTCATCGGACAAATTATTTAAATGGCCTGTAGCTTTCCAGGATATTGATTTAGTTTCATGAGATTAGAATTCCAAATTATTTATTGACTTTTTTAATGAAACTGTTCTTAAAATACATTTTTATGTAAAAAAGCTTCAGTTCTTATTAGAAATAATATTCCGTTATCTACTCAATTCATAATAAGAAAGAAAAAGACTAAAACTTTTAACTAGAATGGTTTGTTATGTGTTTGGTTTTTTTAATAAATAACACGGCCGTTTTTTTTTATTGAATAACACGGTATAAGTAAACGGTCACTATTTTTTACTATCCAGGCGACACCACTTTAAATTGTCATATTCCAAACCAATTTTCTCTATAAAATTTTCATTCTTATCGTCTTTGTCATAAAACTAGCATAAGCTTCATAAATTCTCCGTCCGTATGTCCCACATTTAAGTGGGAATCTCAGAAAACAGCGAGTTTGGGTGCTATCGAGCGTGCATTACATTCATATGATATTCCCCGGGAACCGACGCGATTAGGAAATTGATTCCAGAATCGGTCGGCTTTCAGGACTCGCCTTTTGCCGTCGAGGAAATAAAACGAGTGTACTCCGTCATGTTTGATTGAACGTGACGAAATACCATGAGGTTTACTTTCGTTATTTGGCTTAGGTTTATATCTTTTTATATCAGCTTCTAACAGCCATTGTTGTCTAGTGGTCCGCCCACCCGTGTAAGACGCAGGGGTCCCGGGTTCGATTCCCAGGTAGGGCTTATTTCAAGTCCGCCTGGCTAGTTGCCACCATCTTACCTAAATCTGACGACATAACATCAAATTAAAAATTTTTGTGTTCCGGCAGTTAGAGGTAAGATAGCCAGTTCCTCAGTGATGAGGATTCCGGGTGTAGTGCGCTTCCACCTTCGGCCTTTAACATCAGGTGAGGTGAAGGCCAAGCACTACCCCGTTATGCATAAAAAAATAAAGCTTTATTATAATAGGTACTACATACTAGAATTTTTTTTTAAAACTGTATTGCTTTGAAGAAAATATTGAGAATTCAATAAGATCGATCCTGTGTTCCAAAACACAACGCTACGACAGTTGGTAGAGACAAGTTCCAATGAAAGGGTCCGAGGTAAAGAAATT
Source organism: Agriphila geniculea (assembly GCA_943789525.1). Classification (NCBI taxonomy): domain Eukaryota; kingdom Metazoa; phylum Arthropoda; class Insecta; order Lepidoptera; family Crambidae; genus Agriphila; species Agriphila geniculea. The sequence goes on along the minus strand of OX038890.1, from coordinate 995,627 downwards.
ATTATTTTCATCGGGAATTTTTCATTTCTCGGCGAAGGAGACGCGGAGAAACAAAGGTCCCGCGTAATTGGAAACAAATTTCAGAACGAGAAATACAATTTTAAAAAAATTGTCCAGTGAATTCATAGTGATTAAGATTTTTAAATGTGAGTCAACTCTCTGGAAATATGTAGAGTTTGGGCTGATAGATTTTTATGACGACCTGAGTGGTGCAGTGGTCAACATGCCGCCTACCACGCAAGAGGTCCCGGGTTCGATTCCCGGCCGGGCAGAAATTGAAATGATGAATTTTAATTTCTGTGACGGGTCTGGGTGTTACTATGTATAATAAGTATATATTTAAAAAGTATATAAGTAGTATTATCAGTTGTCTAGCACCCATATTACAAGCTTTGCTTAGTTTGGGGCTAGATGGCGCTGTGTGAAATTGTCCAAGCATTTATTTAGTATTTATTTATTATTTATTTATTATATTAAAGATTTAGGACGAAAACTTTAAATATAATAATATTATACAAAGTGTATTTCAAACAACATTATTGTGATACAAGTTGGTAAACTCAAAAAATTACAAAGAAAAATCCTCATTATTAGAGTATATCTTCAAGACAATGTTTTTTAATCCATGAGTACTACTAACAATTCTGTGCCATGAGTGTTCAATCTGTGAAAATCATGAGCAATTTCAATGTTATTGACAATAAATGAAAATCCATGTCTGTGACATGATTGAAATTCTGATACAAATTCCATTGCTGAACACAAACACCTTATTACCGGCTCTAGCTGCGACATACATATAAATTCCCGTTAATTCCCGATATTCCAGGGACTGGCTCTCATATCGATGGCACACGGGCGTGCATTGTTTAATTGACAACGCAACGGCCTAAGCAAATTACCACAGAATGCTATTCGACAGTATTACAGTATGGCTTATACAGATTTCAGGGAAAGGTTGTAATGGTTCTGTTGTAATAAAGATAATGTAGTGCTTTATGTTGGTTATCTGTGTGAGCGGCTCTGCGATCCATTTCTGGCGCTAGCCGGATTTGTAGATACTTTATCTCATTATAGTTTTGCAGACTATGTTATGGCATCACCATTATGCCATTAGAAAATACATGGTTTAGTTTTAAGACACTTTATCATATCTAAGGATTATTTTTTGTTAGATGCAATAGGGAATTCTCGTATCATATCAAGAGATATTGTACCAACAAGTGTCGCGTTAGCTCGACTTGTCCAATGGCAAAAAAATCTTGTTCAATAACCGCTATGATAGGAACTACAATTTTATCTAAGTCTACCATAATGTATCATTTGGGAAATCAGTTGAATTCTAAATCGGTAGAGAATTTCCGATTCCTTAGGTACTTAACCATAATAAGCGCAACCATAATCTTACAACAATCGTAAAGCACGCCAAGGATTCCTCCGTCTGTAAAACCATTGTAAAAATTAAACAAAAAAGTCAACAATCAGTATAAATCATAACCTATTTAATACCCAAATAAAACTCAAATAGGTCCTAAGGTCCTAATCGGAACGACAAACCTCTTTTCTGCAATCAACAAGAAGATAAAAACGCGGAGAGATCCGACTGAGAGTTTTTACCCATCCGGTGGACTAATCGACGATTTGTTTCGGCTTGCGGGCTTCCCTTGTCGTTTGCTCGTTTGTACATTTCACCTCCCACCATCTCCTTTTTTCTCTCGGTACTAAAGTAAATGACACTACATTAACGCTGCTGCGATACTGCTTTTAGTTTTTTTTCACTGCAAATGTTAGTGATAACGGAGACATAAAGTTTTGTGCAAATTGCAAGGATTTAACAAAAAGAACAGGCGAATTTAACTTTGTGCTTAAAAGGCTTACCTAAGTAATTAGTTAACTCTCAAAATTAAAATGAAAGTGAATGAAAATAAGTTCCACTTATACAAAAATATTACTAAGATTATTATAAAATTTAAGTCTTCTATCACAATTATCACAAAAGTAAAATTCAGCACAGCCCATTTTTACGGAGCATGAAAACGCCTACAAATTTTTACCGAGCTACAAAATGCTTTCGCCGCTTCATTGCTTCATCTTTTTCAAGTGGTAAAAAATAAGTGACTTTCTTCACCTACATTAAAAGGAGATCTGTTTCAAAAAGGTCGCAAATAATTTGGCACCCAACATTTGTCTAAGCAAGTTCATTACTAGCAAACGTCATTTGTATAGTCGGCTAAAGTCACGAAATCCGGCAATCGTTTTCTTGCTCGAAATACCTTAAGAACAGAGTCGGGAACAGACAAGGGTCTGAAACATCAATCAAGCCCCCAATGCTGACATGGCCGCGATTTGTCAAGTGGTATGTTTGTTTAATGGTCAGACGACTAGTGGGGGAGCAAAAAATATACAGTTACATTTGCAAGGATTTGGATTTGTAACATCATCGATAATTGGGTAGGTACGTACTAAGGAATCTGGAAGAATAGTACTTATCAAGTCGGTGAAGTATCTAGCTATATCTATCAATGTTAAAGAATTGCCCAAATAATCTACATAAACTTGAAATTACACAGTCATATCAATAATATGATGTCGGTTTTTTTTATATTACGAACAACTGAGATTATATGAGTGATCATAAAACCAGTCATATATATATTAGTCGTTGTCAGGCCTCGAGCGTCTAACAATGATGATATTGTTTGATAAGCCAATGCTACATTTAAATTTACAGTAAAATCGGTTCCTAACGAAATATATACAAATGCAAATAGGAGAAATTATACAGTCAATTCAACAGTAAAGTCGGCAAGTTGACTATTATAGCTTTCAAACAACATAAAATTCAAATAGAATCAGATTGAATTTATCAGAAAAATACCTTTCAGAACTTAGCTCTTTAGTATGGTGGTCCCTGTTTTCTTTTGAGCAGAATATATGCGACGAAAACCTATCGATCTTCTTATTCTTATCGTATAAGGATTAGCAGCCACCTCTGGTGCTAGAGTTTATCAAGCCACCTGTAAGGCGTCTGACTTGGCTTATCGAATGTTATTAGATGACAACAGCCGGGACCAACAGTTTAACGTGCCCTTCGAAGCACAGAAGCGCTCACCTGTAATGCCACTTAACGGTCACCCATCCGACACCTGACCGGACCGAGCGTTGCTTAACAAACATGATCGCGTACGATCACTCTGTCAAGCTCCGCTATGAGCTCTTCAGCCTATCAATACAGTCTTCCCAATCACTTTCAGATTGTTTGTGAGTGAGTTCAGGATGTATGACTGCTATTAGCAGTAATGTCGGGAGGCGGCCGATCATTAGGGGCGACTACTCCATTTGGGAAGATTACATGTAAATACGCTTCTATTTCGTGAGTTCTGTGATGTATAAAATCATTAAGGGCAAATAAAGTTCAGATAAATAGCTAACAGTGGCGAAGGGTCCATACAAGCCGATACCCATCGGCTTACCTTTTAGAAATCCCACCCCACTGATCCACTATGTAGATCATAGCATTTTTGTAGTGCGGCTTACCTTCGCCATAATTTCACCCCTCGCCACTGATAGCTAATGATGGTGAAAGTTAGGAAATATGTCGGCTGGACCAAAAAAAAACTTTTTTACACTATACTTCGACTATACTATACGTACATTTAATAAAATAATCAATGCAATTGTAAATATTATCTAGGGCCTTGGTTTATCAGATTTCGAATTCTCTAGTTTCATTTTCGATCATATATAGAGCATCTGAGCTGTATTAACAAAATTGAAACCAAATCTGTATATATTTTTTTTAATGAGTTAAGCCATTCTACATATAGTTACATTTTACTTTCACTATACCTTTTACATTTAGGTATTTCATATAAAAACCGAAAAATATTATCTTGAAGTTCAAGTAGTTGCCCTTTTATTTAGTTTTAAGTAAATATTTTACATTTATTTCGCCATTTACTCTATAAATAAAAAAATCTTTGAAAAAGATTAACATAACAATATTTTCTACTACAACCCTTAACGTAACGTTCACAAACCGATTGATGACATTCAAATGGCCTAGTTCACCATCTATTGCAAGCCGGCTGACTTATGTAGCAATTCCGGCCCCAAGTAAATCACCGATGGACCTCGTGGTAATTTATTGGACCGTAAGCTTCGTTATTATTTGGAATCGCTTAATACAATTAAAGGAAATTGGTTTCGAATAGTCTTGGTTGAGTTATTAAGGTACTATTATTCATTTAGCAACGGATTAGTTTGTAAGATTTGTTTTTTTTTTTTAATAAAATTAAAAACGAAATTTTCTTGCTGATTTTTTTACTCATTACAGTCTCGTATAAAAACACATCGTCATTTTGTGGTCGTTATAATCCCTTTAAGGCAATGTTCTACCAACAAAACTGTGTTTGGTTGCATTTCCTTTTTTTTAATTTTCGTTAAAGAAACATCGATTGACAAAGAAATAATGGTCCTTCCATACTAACTAGACTACTGAAATATAGAATTAATATTAAAAAATAAAAAAAATACGATTTTCGACCAATGATTCTTTGCCATTGCCATAAAGGAATTAAAACAACTACAAAATTACGGTACCTATACGTATTAGATTTAACAAAAAAACGAATGTTTACGTTTCCATGTCTACAACCACAGGGCCCTTAATACCCAGTGATGGGAATTCTGATCGATGTTTGTCCAAGCGTCGAGATAATTAGGGGTGTGTGGTTTAAATACCTATGTATATCGATATCGACACTACTACAAAATGATTTTAAACCGTAATTCTCAATTAAAAACAAAATAATTAAAATAGAATATTCTAGGTACTTCAAAGTAAATATTTTTAACTCATTTCAACGACTTATATAAAAAAAATCATTAATGATTATGTATGACTAATACTGTATGATTGAGCTGGTGTGCTCATTCAGATGTCAGATGATGTTAGGATGATGATGCAGGAAAATGTCAAGAATGCACTAGAAATGATACAGTCGACTGATACTACGGAGTATATTAATAATTACAAAAAAAATAAAAAAGTTTATAAAGTTTATTCGAAGTTCTTAAAAAATCAATTACTATATTAGATTTATAAAATTTTCGTCTTTCACAGATATCAAAATATTCTTAGTTTTTTGTTCAGAGTCCATTAAATTTTTTTTTTGTTACCATTACTTAAAAAACTAACCGTCAAGTTAGAGCAGTGTAAAATTATCGATAATACCTTTAAATTAAGCACCTCACTCACAGGTGTGTGCAATCAATTAGCCGATAAGACTGCAAGCCAGCCAGTGTACTAAAGCTTTAGTTTAAACTGCGTCTTACACATCTTGGTATTTGCATTCTAGTTCCGAGGATTAGCATGTTAGAATTCATGTTGATAGTGTAACGGAAACTTCAGTCAATATCGGTAGATTTGGAGTTAAAAAAAAGCTATTTAAAAAAAGCAAGACTTCATTCAAAAACCTTAAAAAACAGCTCTATAATAAGTTCCACATGAGTTCCGTTGGGCCTTCGGAGTTCAACTCTAGTCTAGAATTTCCTTGACAATAGATAGGTACTTAACTTGTTTTTGTTTGTCATAAACCTACCAATATTTCAATCACTGAAATCTTGAAAATCCAAAGTCCATTACCAATTAAATTAATATGGTATCATCTCCTTAAGGTGTATTCTTTCAAACAAAAAAGAATCATCTAAATCGGTTCATAAACTAATGGTTGAACATCCGTCTGAATTCGTATAAAATGGTAACGGAAACGACAGTATTTTCAAGATTACTTAAAAACTACTGAACCGATTTCAAAATTTCAAAAAATGGGACCAACTTGGGAAGAAACCTAACGCTATAGCGTTTAAATAATTTCAATCGGTTCAGTCGTCTTCGAGTAATCGGTGTACATACATATAAAAAAAAGAAATATACGCGACGAATTGACAACCTCCTTCATTTCAAATTTTTGAAGTCGGTAATGAAGACAACAATATTTTTAAATAAGAAACGTGTGTATTACAATTCAAAAAGAAATAAATTGGATTTTTGCTCGGAGTCGCATTAAAAAGCACACCCATCGTAAATGTTCCAATCTTTTTTTCTAATATCAAATCAAAATTCAATATCTACTAAATCCCTGAGATTATATTAGTAAAAGAGAAATTTATAAAATCAACACCTTACCTACGTGCAATCTAACGCTATCTAAATACTAGATTAATTTCCGATTACCTATCTACAGTGTTGAAGTTAGGTTTGTAATTTTAAGAACAGCTACGAGTACTTTTATTTAAAAACATCCAATTTAATTCTGAAATTTTTAAATATTAGAATTAATTAATTACAGCAATATTCAAAATATTACTAGGTCTATTCTTAGTCTAATAGACCGCCCCGAGTAGTCCCCGGTGCAAATGTGCCCATAACGCTGGCCGTGTTGCCGCGTTGGATGGCAATGGACAACCTTTGCACCATTTAATTCTTATCTCTTTATAAAAACTACGGCAAAAAATGTCACAAACTAACATCCAATGGAAACCAATCAATCGTTTTTAATCTTTTTTAGCATTAGCAATTTCAAATACGAGAGCAATCGTAGCGACACCGGCGTACCATCCAATCTATTAGAGAGTTACGCAAAAACTCTGCAAGTTACTGGATTAAGAGACCGCGAAGGATCCAGGCTTTAAGCTGGGATTATCCCCCCTCCCACCGACTTTTATTTCCGGTTCCGCGACCGACTTCCGTCAGTCGTCGTCCGCATAAAAAATGGAACGATTGAAAGTGTACCTTTATGCCATTTGAATAGAGTTGGTATTTGAAATATGTGGGTTGAATGGGTTTATGTGAATAATTCGGGGTGGTTTTTTTAATTCTGTTTTGGTTTTTTCTCGCACAGTGACAGTCGGTCGTTACGTTTATTTTGAAAGGCAAATCGGGGTTTGATGACGATTTCACTCTATTAGATAGCCAACTTAAAGAAACAATATTTACTTAAACAAATCGCTCATACTTAACCTCAAAAGTACTAAGTTATTACATGTTTTATAAATATCATTAATAGCTAACCTCTAACCTATGTTATCCAAGTTGTATTTATTGTGTTAATTCACTGAAACTTAACGTGTTTGTGGTATGATTATTAAAATGCACAAAGTTTTGTTTACAAACTTTTTTTCCATAAGATTGCTGGATTATAAATGATTGAATTCTGGTGTCTAGTTCTTTGCAATTTATCGAACTTTTAATTGTTTTTTACAATTTAAGTTAATATTATTTTAATTTTCGTTAGCAAAAGTATTTTTTATTGCAAGGGCTGCGCTTTTACCGGTTTTTTTTCTTTTAATCAATCAACATTTAGACATAGAATAAAAATGACTTGATAAGTACCTACTTTCAATATACAAGATTGTTAATAGAAGTTTTGAAGTAACAAAACTACCACAATCCTTTCACAGGTGATTTCTTTGCGGACACAGTAAAAGGACAGAAGTTTGAAATACATTCCGACACATTGCAGACATTTTCTGTGACCGTCCGTTTCGTCACATAATCTCACAAATCCGAAGGATGCGAAGAATGTTTCGCATAATATCCAATATAATCCTCTCACAATATTCGAAGCTTAAAACATTTTTTTTTTCATTTTACAACGAACTTTTCTATATCAGCTCTCAGACTATTCTCTGATTTCCATAACAGTGCTTTAGATACATTGGAATTACAGCAATGTTTGTGACGTTGTCAAATTTTTATATTATTATTAATTAAAAACGGTGCATTTAGAAGTACACATACATATAAACGAAACTGAAAGAAATCATCTGGGTTTCCCGAAAAAAAGCAAGAAAGTCAAGCCGTTCCCCACACGATTATCTATCACCAGGAAACTGTTGTTATTTCCTAGGCAACAAATCTTAGGATAGGTTATTGAAATCGGCCGTAAATAGAATAGGCATGTTGACTATTTTTTTATTTTATGTTACATAAATTACCCCTAAAAAAAGAAACATTTGTATAAGAATTATCACGCTAGCATGAAAACTGCCCGAGATATCACAGTTTGAAATGCACAAAATTAGACTCACCCGAAAACACTCCATACTAACCACGTTATGACGTCACGCCTTCCTACGTTGTATGCAACGCGTAGGAAATTTGTTCGGCAGCTATATTAAATATTGTGTTTATCAAAATGGTTTCTTTGACAAATTTGCTATAAATTTTACGGACTAATAATTAAATGTATTATTTATTTTAACAAATTTTATACTTTTTAAATGGACTTGTCCACCCAACTTTGAAGGGTCATAAAACAAACAATACGCAATATATAAAACCAAGAGGTATACAAGCTACTCCAAAAGTTTGATATGTTTACGATTTTTATTAGTATTTAATTATTTTATTCATAAGTCAACATCCCTATTATCTATTACTGTGAAGTTCGTCTACGCACCGCACTACGAGCTGGCCGTTACGGGCTAAAGTTTATCTGAATAATTTACTTTAAAAAATACTAAGATTCGTTTTAAAAAGAAATGGAAGAACAGAGATGGTGCGATGTCATGGACGCACGTCTATTTTGATTTATATATTGAAAAAAAGTATAAAATGATAAAAATATAAAAAAACGGGTTGCACTCCGGGAGTGCCGGCAGAAGTGAAAACTTGAATATTAACGTTGTGCATTTTTGATATTTTGGAATGGTTAGGGTATAATTTTGCACAAATTGCCGTCTTACGAATTTACTCTGCATTTGAATTTAGAACATAACAGTATTGGACGAAAGTTTTATACATAGCTTGACAGAAAATCTAGAGTTTTGACATTGAATTAAAAAATTATCGCGTTGCTATGGTGACACAAGTGTTTACGTCTTGAAATGATGCGCCGCCATTTTCAAGAGAGAGGGATACTTCCGCCGCCGGCTGTCTATTCTCCATCCGTCACATCCGTCTTACGAATTTTCGATCAGGGTCACGTGATCCTGACTGACGCGAGTTTAAGATTTTTTCCCCATAACAAAAAAGCGTACTACGCCACTAAAGAAGCTTTCACTTCAATATTAATTATTAACTTAAAACTGCTTTTAAATTTAACTACGCTCCTACACCATTTATGTTTACCAACTACTGTTAAAAACTAAGAATAAAAGAGTTGTCTTGAAGAAAATCCCAAGCTTTAATCGAAATTCAATTTTTGCCCACCCCTTTGAAAACCGTTCACTACAAACATAGACTTTGCCGTTTACAACAAATTTCGCTTATCTTTTAAACTAACCGAATAAGCGTTATGTAAATAAGTATAATAACTGCCACCTTATTTAGCAAGCCAATTTAGTCCTTATTATTATCAGAACGCCCCAGTGCCAAAAGGCTGAATGTGCCTTAGGCTTAATCTAGATGCTCTAACTCAGGACGATAGTGGAAGCACTAAATCCCAGCTTAGGAGGTTGTTCTAAACACAGCGGGGAGCGGAGCGGACGCGACAGCGGAGTTGTTGTTATAATAAACAAGCATTGTCGTGGTTGTAGTGTGTGTCACCTCTCTTGCATTATATATGTATTCAGACCAATATTTTAAAGGTCGCAGCTGTCCAACTGATTTCTCTACTAAAATACCTATACGAAATGTTGAGAAATTCAAACATGTTGCACTAAACTTTTAAAATCAGTGTTTTTCTAACAACAATTTTCCTAAAAATAATGCTTTTTCATGAACTATTAATTGAAATTCAAAAATGTTTACGCGTCTTTAGTATTTTTACCTAATAATTAGTATTACGCAAACTTTTTCCAATATGTTAATAATTATAGATTTTATTTCCAATGCATTGCATCATGTAAGAATATCGTAAGTAGGTTGTTGTTATCGTTAAACTTACCGAGCACGTTACGCTGAGTTTACATTAATGCAATACGTACCTATCTCCTTCTACAAAGTGTAGACTCGTGTGACCCTTTTATTTCATGCTAACTAAGTGCATGTGAAAAAAATGAATGATGTACTTTCCTACTGAATTATTTTTATCAAGACATACCTAAGTCCCTAACTTTGAAATCTTAACTTACTCAACTATTGTAACTTTCGTCACAAACTCTATGTCCAAATCAGAAAAAAAATAGTTCCTAAATACAATAATGTAAAAAACTGAATCTGAAAGAAAGAATACGCTACAAAATAAATTTACTGTCATCGCACGCAACAAAATTTAAAGCTATGATTTAATAGAAATCGTTCCCGCAACTAAAATCACATAAAGACTGAACTGAATCATTAGACGTCAAGACCAAATGTCTTTTACTAAAGGTTTCTTTTCAACATAACTGAACACTAACACGCCTACATTTTTTTTTATATATTTCAAATAACGAGTACATTATGTACTTACCTATGTACGCCTTCAAAACACCACCGCGAGTTTGCCATAAGTCTATAAGCAAAACACTAATAAAAAAAACAATAAATCAGTAACGTTAAGTATTATCAGATTTTACGAAAAAAAAAATGTATAGCCCACTAAGTATAATCTTTTATGTCATTATCATCAAATCAAATTATGAATTATACATTACGAGTTTAAAAAAATATACATATATTGCTAGGTACCCATCTCAATTTTTATCAGAAACTCCGTAAATTAAAATTTTATAGCGAAACATTACCACTTCTTTTATTTAAACAACAGATAATTTTAACTTTCCTCTTCACTCAAATATAATTCTTATTTATTCTTTACAAAACTTATATTTTTTTTTCATAACAAACATAAATGACTACACTTTTGTGGTAAAATTACCAATAGTGCAATTCATTAAAATAAAATGAACATGTTCAACAACGGAACCGAAATTTTGGCTACATTTCATATTCATAAAGTACCTACTACATTCTAAATAAAATTATGTTTTAAATCGATACGAAAAAAAAATGAATTATACTAGTTCATCTTTTTATCGTCAACAACGGCTAAAATCATTGATTAAAGTATCAATGGCTAAAGTTAATACAATAAAATGTTAAATCCTAATCTTTCTATAGTAAAAAAAAAACAAATTTTCTGCCTGCAGTTTCGAAACCGCAGTAAAATAGGTAACTACCAAGAAAACAATATAGAATTAAGTAAACTTCAATAGCAAATTACAATTTCAACTATACAATATTATTTCATTCAATTTGTTTTTACAATAAGGTAAATTTGTCTTTCAAATGAACAAAAAAAAAATATTTCTGACGAAAAATACTGTTTTACATAATCAAAGCCAAATTCTCTAATTAAAATTAAAATGAAGGAATTTTAGTATACTTTTTACCACACAAAACATTTTATTTTTCTTATTATATATTATTTATAACATACCTTGTACACATACATAAAAACAATAATAGTTCCAAATACTGGTTTCACGAAATGAGGAAATGCGCAACGTTTCCAAATTGTATAACCGAGGACACGAAGGTCCGAAATTAACCGAATTCACTTTTCACCCGGCGGCGTCCTCATCTGAGTCCTGCGTCTCCCAGCGCCCAGCTTTTGTTTCCTCATCTGACTCCTACATCACCCGGCGCCCAGGATAGCTTCCTCATCTGTCACCAGCATCTTCCGGCGCCCAGCTTCTCTTTTGCGTCACAATAAAATTTTTCTCTCGCCGCAGCAGCAGTCGATTTACACAGTTAAAAGTTCACCCATCTCCATGTTTCGGAGCGCAATTATTGACTAATTCACTATTGAAGTAACTTATTTTATTTATGCTGTCCATTTTGCACTTAAATTATTATGATTATATTATTAAAATTTTAATGTTCACTTGTTACATTTGTCCACAATATTGTTTATTCACTTATTAATTTTTTTCTATAAAACTGCTTACTTTAGTCTAATTCAATTCATTGTTCGTTCAAATTTTTTATTTTATTTTATACGAAAGTCGTTTCACAAAACCATCTGCGCAGCACTGCCGCAAGGCAGCACTGGCAGGGTCGCCATGCAATGTGGCGACCGGGAGACGTTAAATGACAACGACGGTTCAGTGGATACTAACTGATTTATTGGTCTGAATACATATATAATGCAAGAGAGGTGACACACACTACATGGTCTAGATAAGGTGTATTAGAACGGGTCGACGTAGCAAGCGACTTGCTGGTCGATTTTATTCAAATAGCGCTTTTTATTCATAGTCGCAAGTAAAATTGAATCGCCACCTAATTGAAATTAGGATTGCGATTAGATTTTACAAGCGATTGTCGATAAAAAGTGCTAATTGACTAAAATCTACCAGCAAATCACCTGCCCAGTCGACCCGTGTAAATACCACATTATTATAGAGCAGGAGAATAATCAAGCGCATATTGTAATTTTTAATAAACTTTATGGAGAAACAAATTATGTACCTAACTTCAAAATAAACATTAGGTATAGTGTTAAAGTTAATTAAAATTCAAAAATGATAAAATTTCTGTAATTTAACCACTACTGAAGGGCACAGCAAGTAACATAGACTTTTAAGTAACTATAATATGTTTAAAACACATTATATAACTAATATTGTCCCAAATAAAAAAAATATAAAACATTAGATGCAATGGGTAAGTTGATCAATTTAAAAATTAATTTTTATATTCAATTTTATTTTCTGCATCAGCGTTAGTTAGGCTTGATTGAAAACAATCAATTTCCAGCTCCCCGCTACATTCGCAACCACGTCTCCCGCACTATACTAACGTTACGCCCAGGCGTTGTTTGCGTTGCCAAAGGATTAGTATTGTTAGCCAATAAATAACTAGATTCAACGTAATTCAGATTTAGAGTTTGATTGTTAAGTAGCTTATTTGCTGTCTGTACATTCATAAGTACGTTTCAAAAATGTATAAAGTTTTTATGTTGTTTTATCTATGTTGTATTGTTTTATTATGACGAAAAAATGCGTTTCTAAATTAAGTATACTTTTTAGGGTTCCGTACCCAAAGGGTAAAAACGGGACCCTATGACTAAGACTCCGCTGTCCGTCTCTGTGTCTGTCTGTCACCACGCTGTATCTCATGAACCGTGATAGCTAGAAATTTTCACAGATTATGTTTTTCTGTTGCCGCTATAACATCAAATACTAAAAACAGTATGAAATAAATATTTAAGGGGGGCTCCCATACAACAAACGTGTCTTTTTTTGCTGTTTTTGCTCTATATTAATAACGACAACAGGTAGGCAGTTGAAATTTTCACAAATGATGTATTTCTGTTGCCACTATAACAAAAAATACTAGAAACAGTATGAAATAAATATTTAAGGGGGGCTCCCATACAATAAACGTGATTTTTTACCGTTTTTTGGCACGGAACCCTTCGTGCGCGAGTCCGACTCGCACTTGTTATTCTTGTTTTGAATTTGAAACCTATACAAGAATATGTTTTAATTACTAGTGGATACTGGATATGGATGTTAATGGCTGGAAAGTAAGAGAAAGACCGCAGAAAAAATGGATGGATTTTGTGCGGATTTTTTTGTGCGGAATATGAATGTGATGGGAGTGGATGAGGAGATGACGAGTGACAGGAAGGAATGGAAAAGAAGAACGCACTGTATACTGCCCGGCATTTATATTGGCAAGAAAAAGATGAGACAAAAGATGCACCATAAATATATATGCCGGCATCTGTACCAACCCTAAATAAATTGGGATAGGGATAGGGCGATGATGACAAGAATATGTTTTAAACAAAAATGACTTTAGATACAATTTTCCTCAGAGCTAGGTTATTCCTGTAAAACATACAACAAAATAGACCTAGGATTCAGAGTTGTTTATTACGGAAAGCTAACAGATTAACTAGAATTCTTGTTTAAAAATCCTCTCGGACAGCGCCATAATGCGATGACAAAGTTTGCTCGCGAATCGAACCGCAAACCTAGCTTTGATAACTGACCTAATTGATAAGCAGAAGCGAGTCTTATTTTTACTCACAATTTTCGCCCTTGTAAAGTTGACATAATTGCACGCGCGAATTGACACGCGTTAGTTACACATTTTTCGCTTATGATGCTGTGTCTAGTGGTCAATATCGCATGTCAAATTGTGCGAAATATCACGTAATCTGGACAAGGTTTTTGCTTTATGATGCGTAAGAAGAAGGGACGAAAGGCATGGTGTTTGAAGATTACCCACAAAACGTTGATGGATCGAAAGGGAGAAAAAGAACGTAAATTAGACAGCATTTTATTTATGTAACATACCTAGACTGTCACATAAACACATAACACTCGCCTAAAAAGATGGGTGGATGGGATGGATAAAATGTAGATGGATGGATCGCATGTCAGATAAATGAATGCTATGGGAGTGAATGAAGAGATGGCATGGCAGGTGAAAGGAAAGAATGCATGAGAAAGAGGTATTACGTCAACCTAGAATATAATGCGATTAAGTGCAGGCAGATTATAATAGTGTTAATATTATTGGCTGTATATTCCCAATTTCTTTAGTTTAAAAAACTACACGCTACGCATTGATTTCGTTTTGAAATAAGTTTTATTTACAAGCTTTATAATTAGTCAACAATATTTCAATGAAAACCCGCTGTCAACCACCCGCTCATCGCTTATGCTTCGGCCCGCATTGTTTGGACCAATAACGGTCGGGTGTAAGATTAAGAAGTCACCAGACGAACACGCTTCCTTACTTTGTTGCCACGCGCCGGATTAGGGCTGCCACGAGAGAATTACATTAATTATTAATTTATTGTATTAGTTCCGATAATAAGATTAAGTTTACGAGTCTGGTATGAGGATAATGAACTGTTCAAAAGAAGAACCAAAGGGATTTCGACAGTTAATAAATAGTACGCTGTGTACAAGACTTGTACGTATTTAATTATCACTACTTTTTAGGTTTCCGTAACCAACAGGTAAAAACTGTCCGTTTGTCTGTCTGTCTGTCACCAGCCTGTATCTCATGAACCGTGATACAGTTACAGATACAGACAGTTGAAATTTTCACAGATGATTTATTTCTGTTGCCGCTAAAAACAGAATAAAATAAATATTTAAGTAGGGCTCCCATCCCATACAACAAACGTGTTTTTTTGCCGGTTTTTGGTATGAAACCCTTCATGCGCGAGTCCGACTTGCACTTGGCCGGTTTTTTAGGGTTCCGTACCAAAATGGTAAAAAAGGAACCCTTATGGTGTGACTCAGTCTGTCTGTCTGTCTGTCACAGCTGAATATCTCGAGAACTACTAATAGTATCAACATGAAATTTGGAATAGTTTAAGATGACATTTGCCCAACTATTTTGCAAATAAGAAATAAATAAAAAAATAAATATCTTTTTTACAACAGGGACTGAAAAGGGGTCTTAAAAATTTTAAGTGAGGCTACTAGGGCATGTGGGGTATCATATGAAAGAGCGCCGTTTGCACGTTTTCAATCATTTTTTCTTTTTGTTTTAGGCCGCATAGTTTTCGACTTATGATGAAAAATGTAAAAAAAAATACCGTTCCCCCCCCCTTATCTCCGAAGTTTGCAAAGAGAAAAATCTGAAATAATTCTATGTGATAGTAGTGTATGTAAAGATTACAGGAAAAATAAAACGATGTCTCAATATAACACACTTTTTTAGAAATTCAAAAAACAAACATAAAATTATTAGTCCCACTACCGGTCAACAGATGGCGCTGATTAAATTTGTTCCACTATCAGTCAAGAGATGGCGCGACTATAATGTATGAATAAACGAAGAATAAGTTTTTACTTAGTAATATAAACAGTTTGCAATGTAGAGTGGCTGAAACGTTTTTTAGTCACCGTAAGCAGCTGTGGTTATAATTTGTAAATTAACTGTCCGCCTGTTCGCTCTTCCACCTGTCCAATGTCCGCCGTTTATCCTACTTTTTTAAAATTTTTACTAAAGTAACATATCCACATATATTTATGATTGTACGGAACCCTCGGTGCGCGAGTCCGACTCGCTCTTGACCGGTTTTTTTTAACAATATTTCTTTACAGTTAAGTTTAATCTATAAGCTTGGTTCTTGTTAACAAAAGAGAAGTTCTGTTAACATTTTTTTCCTACCTTAAATAAAATTAACACCACTGCCATATTTTTGTGACCTCATTTCTTTACAGTTTCCAGTTCCCGTGAACGAGCAAGTTTTTACCTGCAAAAACGGGCCTAAGCCAAGTATACTACAGGGTGTGGTGATTTGATGCTATGTTTGCTGGAAAGTGTTATTATTATTATTATTTATTATTATTAAATATCATCTTTAACAGCTGCTTATGAAATGCAGCAGAGGTAAAATGTAAATAGATAAAAAATATTAAAATACTCTGTTCTGGACATCGTGGTCGGCCATTTTGATTTTACGAATGGGAATTATAAATAGTTTAGTTATTCATAAATTACTGAAACCTTTAACATGAAAGAAAAATGTTATACTATCATCACTATTCTAATACTATTATTGTGTATAAGTTTGGATGTTTAGATGTTTGGATGTTTGTTATTCAATCACGCAAAAACGGCTGAATGGATTTGGATGTTTGGCACACAAATAGTGTATAGCCTGGATTTTAATACAGGATATAGGTTTTCTGGGAATTTTCCGAATCAAATTTAAATTATTTTATTGCTCTGCGATCTATGAATGTGACATTAATTTACTGATAACTTTATTATATTCCCTGGTACAATATTTCAATATTGCGATTTTTCCACATTTCAAATCGCAGCACGGACCTATCGACGATTTTATTATATTCAATCTTGGTTGAAAGACCGCTTTTTTAATATTTTGTTGTAGCGTTCATTTGTTTAACTGCTTTAATTTCTACTTTCAGCAGTAAGGCGTGATGCAATAACACTATCTCAGGAAATATGCGATAGAATTTTTTAATTTACTTTGTGAAAGTTGGAATCTGAAGGAACCTAGTTCACAAAAGAGAGGGAATTTTATAGAATTCTGGTTGGAAATATTTCGCTCTTATGTATTTTAATTTCTTTTTTAAGGTTAGTAAGATTTTTTGTTCAAATTGATATTTAAATAGCACACTATTAAAATTATTAAAATTTTACACGAAAAAGTATTTAAACATATTCAACTAGCAGCCGCCCGCGACATCGTTTGCGTGGAAAGTTTTTTGCTATCGCTCGGGAACAATACTTTTTTCGGGATGAAAAAGGTCTGTGGGATCTAAGGTCCCCTCTGTCCTCTGTACCTCTGACAACGCGTATATCAAATTTCATGATGATCGGTTCAGTAGTTAAGATGTGAAGGCGTAACAAATAAACAAACAAACGGACTTTCGCTTTTATAATATTAATAAGAATAAGTTTATCCAAGGTTTTCAGTTACAAACACCACAAATCTAATAAAGAGTTAAAATCTAAGAAGATATTCTAGAAATTTCTTGACTTGTTGAAACTCACCGAGCGGTTTATTTGAAGTTACCACTTGTATAATAAGTTGACAAATTGTTGTTGGTTGCTGTCCTATTATGAGTTGTGACTAGTTGCGAGAAGGTTGATATTCAATTAAAATTAGGAATTTAAATCATATGAAGTAGGTACTTACAATATTGGTTGTAAAATAATGATACAAATTGAGAAAGAGATGAAAACTTATTTATAATATTAGTAGAACAGGATAATATAAAAAAATCGGGTTGCACTCCGGGAGTACCGGCAGAATTAAAAACTGAAATATTAACGTTGTGTATTTTTGATATTTTGTAATGTTTAGGGAATAATTTTGCACGAATTGCCATCTTACGAATTTATTACGAATATAGAACAGTATTGTACGAAAGTCTTATCCATAGCTTGACAGAAAATCTAGAGTTTCGACATTGAATTAAAAAAATAGCGCGTTGCTATGGTGACACTAGTGTTTACGTCTTAAAATGACGCGCCGCCATTTTCACCGCGCCCCATAGTAAAAGAGGGGGATACTTCCGCCACCGGCTGTCTACTCTCCATCCGTCACATCCGTCGATCGAATTTTCGATCAGGGTCACGTGATTCTTACTGACGCGAGTTTAGCATTTTTTTCCCATTACAAAAAAGCGTACAACGCCGCTAAAGAAATTTCACTTCAAAAAAAGATATAAAATTGACGACCTGAGTACGGGTACTCAAGAGGTCCCGGGTTTGATTCCCGGCCGGGCAGAAATTGAAATGATGAAATTTAATTTCAGTGACGGGTCTGGGTGTAAATAATATGTATATATAAATACTATAACAGTTGTGTAGCACCCATATTACACAAGCTTTGCTTAGTTTTGAGCTAGATGGCGCTGAGTGAAATTGTCCAAGAATATATTTATTAATAAAAGTCAAAGTCAAAATAATTTATTCATTAAAACCTCATGAGGCACTTATTGAACTCAAAGTAAAGTATGTGACTCTTATGGAATCGGTAAAAGCCACTTTCAATTCCAATTCAATTCATTAATTGGTTCTATTAATAATTTCTAACTATCAATAATTTTCAAACATAACATGCATAAAATTGAATAAGTAAGTACAGAAGGATGTAATACAGCTATTTCAAATAATTGCTCCCTAACCCTTCACCAAAAAAACAAAACATTCTACACAAAAATTCAGCACAATAAATCCTAGAATCCATTACGCAACGAAACGACACACAATATAATTTGATTACAAAAGAGAAAATAGCATTTCGTGACAACCCTGCGTCAACATTCAACCACTATCAATCAGTGTGCACGTACCATTGTCAAGAATAAATGTCCAAGCAAAAACAACCCTTGTTAAAATACAAACAAGGGTTAATTTCTCGTGCACAATCTTGTTATATCTTTATATTATTGTGAGAAAAAGGGTTTCTTGGTAAAGTGGGTAACTTTGTGTAACACATTACTGTAATTATCCTAAGCTCTTTTCTTAAGTATGTTGAGAAATATATGAATTGCAAACTTTCATATTAATTATGGAGAAGCTCTGTGGCGCGGTGGTTAAGCAACTTTCGCAAGGGTCGGTCATGGGATGGGTGACCAAAAATTTATTATCTCGAGTTCCTCCGTGCTTTGGAAGGCACGTTTAGCCGTTGGTCCCGGCTGCATTGGCAGTCGTTAACACCCACCAATCCGCATTGGGCCTACGTGGTGGGTTATGGCCCATCCTCCTTGTCCACCCATAAGGAAGGCCTGTGCCCCAGCAGTGGGGACATTAAAAATGGCTGATGCCGAATATAGAAGATAGTATAACGGAAGGGATAGATGAAAGCCAACAATAATAATTATATGTACTATTAATAAAGAAATAAAGAGAACCAAATTCTAAAAATAAGAAATAAGTTGAAAACCATTTTTAAGTTCTTTCTGTGATAGGTGCAGAAAACTTATTCAAGATTTTATTCAGAGTCCAAACTATGGCGTAATCATGACGTAGATTTGTGGCAAATATAATTTCTTATAAATAAGTTAGACTAAAATATATATGAAGTATGTTTGTGTCTTTGAATTAATTATTAAGCTGAGAAAAAACACACATTTTAAAACCAAAAGCACAGTGGTTAAAATGCGATAGTTTACAACAAATCTTCTAAAGCGGTTTGCAAACACATTAGCAAGCGCCGAGCTGTAAATAACGCCGCGATGTATGGCAAAATAAATGTGTTTATTTTGATACGTGCAAAATTAACGATAGTTAACGATAAAAGAGCATTTAAATATTGATCTAGTTAATAAAAAATATAGATTTCGCGCTTCTCGCAACTATCGGAAGACATTGAAAATGAACATAAAAAATCTAGTTCAGCCAGCAGCCTTAATAAAATTACATACATATGACATAAATACGATGACTATTTAAATTTTGTTTATTTCTAAGATTTAAAACTACGCCCTCTTATTCAACTTTCACTCAAGATTCGTTTATTCGTATTAACCTTTTTTGAAGTGAAAACTTCTTTAGCGGCGTTGTTTTTGAAAAAGATAATGAAAATAGTTTGTTTTAATGTGCTTAATATTGTTTTCAACACACTTGCTCGTAAAGTGAGCCCTAACACATCGCTTTTAGGGCCATAAACCGAACTAAAACAAACGCGTGCAATAATATATAAAACACTAGTTGGTTATAGAATTATCCCTACAAAGTTAAATAGGTACCTTACTGCAAGTTCTATGCGAGTAAACAGAGCATTTTCAATTTAACCGGGTAATACAGTTATTTTTTTAGTAACAACAAAGAGGTTTAATGCCGCTGAAAATTCTTTTGCATTTTTGGAATAAACAAATGTGTAGGTCCTTAATTAAGTCAAACAAATATTTATTATTATCAAATTATTCCTAATTTACAATATTTTGTTATAAAATATTAATATATTAGCATTTTATCACTTAAATTTATAATTTTGAAGTAGGCTGTATGCTCACTAACCCCTTTGTTCGCAAAATATTCTTGCATTGGGCGTGTGAAAAAAACAAAAAAAAACTTGAGCGCCTTTTCTTAGCATGATTATCATTTTGTTTTTGTCGTATTTGTTGCTGTGTGGTAAATTACTTTGTTTTTTCCTCGCAAATGTGTTGAAAAACGTCGTATGAAACTCGTGAGCTCTTACTTATTGCACACTCAGCTGAGTTACGCCCTCGCCTGCGGCTCGGGCTGCAACCCACAGCCTTGTGTGCAATAAGCAACCTAAGCTAACTTGTATCATAATGTACTATTGTAATTACGCTGTTGTATTGTTCGAAATAATAAATCGTTGGTTCTGACTAGTGTTTGCTACAATTTCTTAATTTCACAACTTCTACGCGCTGTTATGCAAATCAAAATCAAAATACATTTCAAAGGAATAAAAAAAAAGGAAAGCGTCATAAAATGAAATTCCCGGTCATTGAATGCGTGACTCCCGACCGAGTAGTACGTTCCACTAAGACCGCTCGTATATTGTCATTTCGCGCTAAAAGTGCGTCATAATTCACGAAAACGCTTCCACCTTCAGGGATGTTTCTAGAAAGAACGTTACTGCGTTTTTAACAAACAAGATTTTAGGTGGGATACGAAATAGTTTATCATTTTAGAAGTTAAAAAAAGGTGAATGTGGAACAAAAAATATAATTCTTTTGAACGATTGGATATTTTGAATGCAAAAATTAAGTCTTCTTATTTCTCCTCACAAAATATAGAATAAGAATACTAATCTCTCATTATACGGAATTTAACGTTTCATCATCATCATCATCATCATATCAGCCGCACGACACCCACTGCTGGGTATAGGCACAGAATACATAATAGTACAAGTATCCCCAAGGATCTCCATGACTGTCGGTCCTGCTTGGCCCGCATCCAGCGGCGCACCGCGACCGCGCACCAGATCGCCGGTCCACCTTGTAGGGGGCCTACCCACGGAGCATCGTCCGGTGCGCGGTCGCCATTCCAGAACCTTTCCGCCCCAACGGCCATCGGTTCTTCTCGCTATGTGTCCCGCCCATTGCCACTTCAGCTGAGCAATCCTTCGAGCGATGTCGGTTACTTTAGTTCTGCTGCGGATCTCATTTCTGATTCGATCACGGGGATTTAATGTTTACTTATCTAATATGGATGTAAATATGAAATAAACTTTTTTATTTTTGAAGTGAAAACTTCTTTAGCTGCGTTGTACACTTTTTTGTAATAGGGAAAAATGTTAAACTCGCGTCAGTCAGGGTCACGTGACCCTGATCGAAAATTCGTAAAATGGATGTAGCGTAGACAGCCGGCGGCGGAAGTATCCCACTCTCTTTCTACGGCGCGGTGAAAATGGCGGCGCGTCGTTTTGGTGATCGGCGGGTTGACTTTTTGAGAGATAAACTTTTTAATGTTATATAAATTGTCATGTTTGTTTACGATAGCGCAATAAATAAATATTGTATTCTACCTCATAAATGATAGTACTTTTTATACTGATAATTAAAGTAATTCGTGCAAAATGATTCCCTAACCATTCCAAAATATCAAAAATGCACAACGTTAATATTCAAGTTTCCACTTCTGCCGGCATTCCCGGAGTGCAACCCGATTTCTTTTTATTTTTATACACTCCTGACAAGTCTAGTGTAGATGATTCCACAACTGCTACTGAACTAAATTTGAAAACACAATTGCTCCTAGCATACTTCAAGCAATACGATAAAGAGAGCCGCTACTCCCGCCGCATATTTCCGAACCCGCATCGTACGTCGCCGGAATTTTGATCGTGGCGTTAATAGAATAGGCTTTGGTTGGTCGCAGAATGACGTTTTAAGGGTTTATGGCAAGCTTATTTCAGTGAAAGATGGAAATGTTGAGAAAGAAGGTTACAGAGAAAGTAAAAAGCGGAAAAATTCAGTGAAATGGGAGAAATAAACGCTGTGCATGTTTTTTTAGGTTACTGGTACAATTATTAAGATCTTTTCGTACAATATTTCATTAGTAAAACAATAAAGATCGTTATAAAAGGTGTCATTTTTAACATTTCCTTTGAAATGACTAATAAGGATTTTGAAAAAAAAAAATATATGTACTTAGCTTACTTCCGCAAACAATACATGCAATGCAAGATGCACCACCCGCCCGCCCGCAAAAAAATGCACATGCACACCACAAAATATCCGTGCAAAATACCTGCATTTAGCCAGACAGCAATACAGTCTCTCTAAAAGGTCAGTTTACATGGGTAATTTCAAGGGTAATTTTAATACCCACCCTAGCAATACAGCAAATAATAATATTATAGTTTATTTGTACAATCTTGATACTTTGGAATAAAAATATTTATATTATTATAAAAGATGATAAGTAAATAAAAAACATTTGATTATGTACACTGTACATTATCAAATATTTTTTAAGTACAGGATTACAGGAAAAATCAACAAATAAAAAAATACTTCACAGCATTATGTACATCGCACCCTTAAAGGTAAAACCAGTTATCTGCACTTTTTGCAAAAATGCGTTTTTTACACCAATCGATAGAAAATTTCAAGCTGCATCTACAGGTATATATACAGGAAAAACTAACAGTTAATGTTATGTCTTTTTTTTACTTTCGAGTAAAACCCAGTAACGTGTTTTTAGTTAGTTTTTGTTGTTAAAATTAATGCAAAATGTTCATAATCACTACAACTAAAACAGAGTAACATAGATTTAGCATTTTAAAATTTCATGAATTGAATCAGCTAATTTCTATTGAATGTACTTTCTTTCAGGTAAAACCAATTAAATGTCTCCCTTTGTCAAACTAGTCCTAACTGCCCATATTTCGAAGCGTCATATCTTGAGAACTATTAATTATAAAAGGATGATTTAAAAACCACGTTAACTGAAAAAATGCCGAAATTAGTTCGAATAATTTTTTTACTTTTGTATGGAACAGCTGTTTTTTTTTTGCTATTTCGTTGTTGGCTCTATAGTAAAAGTTATTTAATGTACTTCACACAATTATTTTAGTCAAAACACACTGAAAAGTGTAAAGATTAGCAGATAAGAGGTTTTCACATTTCTATTTCGATGTCTATTAAAATCTTATCTATAAAATAAAAAGTTTATCTATTAATTAAATTATGTACAGTGTACATAATCAAATGTTTTTTATTTACTTATCATCTTTTATATAAATATTTTTATTCCAAAGTATCAAGATTGTACAAATAAACTATATAATTATTTGCTGTGTTACTAGGGTGGGTATTAAAATTCCCCTTGAAATTACCCATGTAAACTGACTTTTTAGACAGACTTTACACCTTGCAACTTCACCAATTAGACCTACTCTAATCTCGGGCGGGCGGGCGGTGCATCTTGCATGTATTGTTTGCGGAAGTAAGCTACATATATTTCTTTTTTCAAAATGGTTTGGGACTTCCGCCAAGTTCCGCCTGATTCAATCAAATACTGACCAATACGTTTTTCATAAAGCAACTCGGAAACGAATATGTAACCTTTCATTAAATAATAAACGATTAGCTTCACTGAGAAAACAATTGTCTGATATTTCGGGCGTCACTTAATCGACAGTAATATGTCCATTAGTGATGCGCCGAATGTAGGTTTAACCGAATACGAATGTTCCAAATATTCGGTCCAAAATGTACCGAACCGAATATTCGGCCGAACCATTCGGTTCAATTCTGCGCAGTAAACAGGTTTTACACGTGTCGGGCGGGCGTTTGCCAAAGCAACTCCTTCTCTAGCACGGCTCGCTCAGTCGATGTACCGCTCTTTCGGTTACAAATAATTGCAGTTCGGAACTGCATACTTTGAAATTTATTATTACGTTGATGAAAGTCTTTAAAGTTGAGGCATACATTGACATTTATTAAAAAAAAACATAATTTGATTAAGTATACATTTTAATACTAGTGGTGGTTTCTAAAGATAGCAGTTTTTATTGTTTAAAAATAATAGGCATGTTTTTGAAATGTAAAAAAATAAGAGGGCTGTAGCCTGTACGTTTTGATTTTTTTAATATCTATCAAAGATTTTGAAATATTTGCATTTTAGTGATTTCATACAAAACAAAAAAGTGCCAATATTTTCAAATTTACAATATTTAAAAAATCAAAACATACAGCCCTAGTTTTTAGGCATTTTAAAAACATACCGAAAATTCATTGCTGTAGGATTATATAATCTGTTTCTGTAGGTTAAGGTTTAGAGAGGGTGGGAAACGTTATCGCCGTTTGTATGGAGACCGTTTGCTAGAGAATCCTTTTAATCTTTTTTATTTTGTCAATAAATAATTGGTATTATTGGTACAATTTAAACATTCGGTAATTATTCGGCAAATCGAATACGAACATGAAAAAATATGCCGAATTTGCCGAATACGAATATTCGGCCGAACATTCGGCGCATCTCTAATGTCCATTCCCACGACCGGTAAAATATGCGGTTAATTAACCAACAGTTTTATCGGCCGTTTATAATTATCGAGAATAGCGCTGATAATTAGCGGACAATAGCGCGTATCTTTATTATGAATTTTAAACAAGTAAATGTAGTTTATAACTATAAGCACTTTATTTGATTTAATCTTTCAACTTCAATTGTTATTTGCGGCAGTATAATTTAATAAATATCTTTTAAATAATACTAATAATACTTTATACCTCTCCTTATACTTCTATAAATAATATTTCTGTTAATCTTCAATAACAATTGCACTTTAAAATTAAAATAGCAATGCGAAGCAATTTTAACAGCTTCTACATTAACAATTTGTATACAGAAACATATTTTTTCTCTAGAGGTATATTTACAAAACCTTATTAAGCAATACACGCTGAATTTTAGTCATTTGGTTCCCGCAAGCGGGAGTAGTTCCACTCATGGTTACAAGCAAAAAAAATCTGCCGTTCCCTACAGAAGCACACAACCTGGAACAGCTGCTGATTTGTTTTTCGTCATATCAGAGTTGGCCTCTTAGTTAAAGTTACTTGTAATCATGAGTGGAACCACCCCCACAGCGGGAACCAAATGATTAAAATTTCAGCGTGTATAATACGTACTAAAAATGATGTTTAATAATGTTGTCCTTTCCAATAAAGTCTTGGCGCGGTAACGAACAATAAATCATCCGTTAGACAGGGGTTAGATAGTAGTGGCGCCTGACATCGTTCGAATTAACCTGTCCGGGTTAACCGGGCCTTTTTATTATTTTTTGGAAAATTGCAAAGAGAGTTACGATATTATATTATTATACCAATAACTTTGTTAATAAAAGAATTGTAGTTTCTAAGCCGGTGACCGCTCATTTCATTAGAGCAAAGAATATCGTATCTGTCGAAAAATCCAGTTTTTGTTTCGGAAAGTCCTCTATATAAACAACACAACTTAATTTGAAGATTGTGAGTTGACAAACAGTAGATCAATAATAATGACAAGCCATGAATTAATTGTCAGTGAATTTAATCGAAGTTTGATCGCTAGTATAGCTTCAAAATAGTAAATATCTAAACTAAGGTTAAGTAGCTTCTAGATAGGTAAGTTAGATTAAACGTAATAATTAATCAGCTGAAAATAATAATAGTCCATATACATATCTAAAAATGAAATATGTTTAAGTGATTTAAATCTAAATGTACTTAACTGTAAGTCAATTTAAAGCTATAAAGCTGCGCCGCACACGTAACCGGTGTTGAACCAAAAATAATCGCCCGAATGCACAGTTAATTTTCCACGGAACTGTGACGTCACAGTCCCGTAAATCTCGAACTACTGGGGGTAATAACTCTCGAATCTCATATCATTACCTCCTCGTGCAGGAAAAGGGGGAGGGGGAGGCGTTATTGCCTACCGTTATAGGTACGTTTGTTAGACTTAGTTGGCACTAGCTGGACGGTTTGATGTAACTTTATTTAGTTATTTAGTATGTTAGGGTTTTCTTTCCTAGGTCATAATCATTGAACTGTTTTATAGCTGTATCTTTTTGATAATGTTGACTTACAAGCTTGGTAATAAGTTAAGGGATCCTAAAAGGACTGTAGTTATTAGTGTTTAATATTAGTTTTTAAAGCCTTAATAGACACATGTACAAATAAATTATTATAAAAATAATAAAAGAACGAACAGCGACGCTCAATAAAGTAAATCTTTCCTTCAGGTTCAAAATGCATACTTCCCTATAATGTACACCGGTCTCAAAAGGTACATTTCCCGTAATGTACATTTGCCAAAATGTACACTTCCCAAAATGTACACTCTTAGAATAGATAGGAATAACTGATTGGATACATTTTAAAGTACCAGGATTATATAAATATGGAGACCTTCTCCATATTATTTTCTCAGTATTTATGCATTTTCTAAGCATGCAACAAAATTTGTAAAATCTAAAATCTAAAATTTTCTCATGTTGTACTTATAAACTGTTAATTATGACTATTAATGTTTATTGGTATCCCGAGATACAGGCATTGCCTAGTTTGGGAACCCCTGTTAAAACCTGCTTATAACTACATTTTATATTTTGTAATTACTGGATGTCATACCCTTCTGCAATATAATGTTGTTAAAATGCTTTTATTCAATAAATATATTATTATTATTATATTATTTATATAATCCTGGTACTTTAATCCTTTCTATTATCCAATAATATTGGTCAGTTTTGATTTCTTAATCCACTTTATATTTTCAACAATCAACTAATAGGTGTCAATCAAGTGGCGCCGCTTAACGGTAGATTAGAGTCGTCACTACCGGTAATTGTTATCGACAACCGGTCCGTAAGGTGTAATCGTCGATAAAAGCTTCGAACGTGTCGATATTCGTGGAAAGTGCTTTATTGACTCCCAGACTATTAAATTGTTTGCTGTTTAATTCCAGATATCCTGCCTTTTTATAAAGAGCAAAATATGGTATAATTGTGAAGTGAATGAACTTTATTTTTAATACGTCTGCATTTATCGAAGATGGCTCGATAGTTTGCGATTCTGCTTATTGCACCAAAGAGTATAGGCCGAGCTCCCGTTGCATGAAACCTTACCTCACAAGGTGGAAGATCAGAAATGTGTTGCAGCAATAGATATTACTTAGGAACACTAGATTTTAGTGGGTTGTCATCGCATATCCTGGAAGAACATTTTTTTTTCGTTTATGTACCGCAATTTTGACCGAAAATTACATCATGAGGTGGAAGATGGAAATGTTTACCCATCGTATAGGCGCAAGACTACCAGCGCGTAGGTTTTAATTGAATATTACGGTTTGTACTAAATATACCCCGAATCAAAGCGTCTTTACAAAATTTTTCGTTTTTCCAAGATATTGATATAGATTGTTTGAGGTGGCTGACCAGAAAAACTGCCAGGCTGAAGGCAGGCAACCCTATATATTCATGAACGGCACGTCTAGGGCTATCGACCTGCATCAATTTTACCTCTCCACCTGATGACCCCATTTTTGGGCCTCATAAAACTTGGCTGACCTTGAAACCTGCCTGGGTAGGGGCTGGCAACCCATGCGCGTTTTGACCTCCAAATGTTTCTCTTTCGATGGGTAAACATTTTGGTCTTCCACCTCATGATGTAATTTTCGGTCAAAATTGCGGTAAAAAACGAAAAAAAATGTTTTTCCAGGATATGCGATGGCAACCCACTAAAATCCAGTGTTCCTAAGTAATATCTATTGCTACAACACATTTCTGATCTTCCACCTTGTGAGGTAAGGTTTCATGCAACGGGAGCTCGGTCTAGTAAGGGTATATGCTTGATTTGATATAAGTAAAAGTATTTATTTCTTAATCAATATTGTTGTTAATGTACCTATTTTAAATTCTTTACAGGTATTTAAGTCTCGATAAAGTCTAAAATAACCGCTTTAGATACTGTTGTATAATTGTTATAAGTTTATGTTTTTGATGTTCGTATTCAAAAAGTTATTTTAAATGTTAAACTTGAAGTTATCAGAAAAATACCTCTTTTTTCTGTTTGCCCAGGAGCGCATTTAAAGGAGGCATTCATTAAATTTCACTTAACAAAATAGTGACGTAAGCTCTCTATATTCAACTAGTGGTTGGTTTACACAAGTTAATCCGTTTTAAGCTGGTTTACATCCCTGCTTGTCGGCTAACCCGGGTGGATTGTACCGGTGAAATTATCTCTCACGTTCCCGGTTCATCGAAACTGACAATAGTTTGGTGACAATAGTATTAGAGAAAGGCAGGTTATGTACAGGCTGTAGATTCTGCCATAGGCAAAGAAAAATTTTCGCTGCGCTCAAGAAGACCAACAAAGCGTGGAAAAGAGAAGTTAACATCATACGGACACGGTCTATGTAAAAAAGAGACAAAGGATCAAGTGACATGTGCCAACATTTTTTACAGTAAGAGCCCCTAGCGTCCCGCCTAGCAAATGAGCAATCACAGTTTGTTTAAAATATTTGTTAACCTTAATTATAATTTAAAATAAAGTAATCGTGGAGCCATGGTGTCTTGTGCTCTAAGTAATTGTGATGTGACAAAAAGAAATAATTCAAGTAATCACACTTTTCACAGGTAAATAAAATATTGCCACACATTTCTCTAAAACCAAATTTCTCTACATTTATTCGTTTATCGACGAAGAAAACAGTATGGAACATAGTTTATTAATTTTCTTTGCCGTATATAGTCATATTTTATGAATCTAAGTCATATTTTACGTATCTCATATAAAATGTATGCATTCGTTTTCGGATCACCTGTTTATTGACATTGTTGTTCTTTGACATTCTATTTCTATGGATTCTGCTAAGTTAATGTAATAATCGTGTTTCAATGAGGCCTTTGTTTTGACAGGTCTCCAAACACAGTGGCGCTGCCCAATCGGATACTTTTGGAACTGATCAGGCCTATGTTTGACAGGTCTCCAAACACAGTAGCGCTGCCCAATCGAATACTTTTGGAACTACCAAGATTAGTCCCCAATGGGGTGTTTGAATAGTATGTTTTTTCACACAGTTCTTGTTTCATAAACCCAAAACTGAAACACGATTACGACGTTAACATTAGCAGAATTGACACTCAGTTGAGAAGCACTAGCATCGTATTCGTAGTCGGGTGTTTCGAGGTCACACACAGAAAAAAATGTTTTAATTCAAATAATTCGAAGGCGACCGGCAATTCTCAGAAAAATTTGCGTGATAGTACCTACCAACTTTTTTTGCATTATTAAGTGGAATCTGTAACGAAATGAAAGTGGCTATTTTTAAAATGTTTATGTCATTTTTAAACTAATAAAAAAGTACTTTATAGTTATTTAATAAATATTACAGACATAAACGGAGAATCTTGTTGATTTCTTTTTTGAATATTAACATAGTTTAAGAGACATTAAATCGAATTTGGCGCTGGTAAAGCTTAATCATCGACATAAAGTAGGTACTATGGGCAAAAGCGTCGCTTAACCAGTTTGCAACAAAATTCGTGTGCGCGCGTATCGCCCCTGCACGAACTAAACGTATGTGACAGCGGGCGCGGCGTGCAAGCGATTTTAACCTTGGCAGTGGTTAAGCAACGCTGTTGCCCATGGTGCCTACTTACCTCAGAAATCATTGTTTCTTTTTGTAACTCAAGATTCATCTGTACTGACTTAATAACTAATACGGACTATCACGTTTTGTCAGTTTGTTGCTTAAAAAGTTTTTCAATATATTGCATTCATCGCTACCAGCAAAAAATAAAGAGAAATTCACTAGTTAAAAGCCAGACATGATTTAAATTTAAAACAATAAAAAAATAAAAAACCGATCCGATAATTTATGAGCATAGTAAAATCAACGATCCAACTATCAAACAAGCCCGCATGCAAATCCAAAATGGACGGCATTAAATAATCGACACAAATCGTTCACATCCACTGATTATCCGACGTCGACGCATTACGCCCGCTTTGTGCGAATTACCGTGCGATTTGCGCGTGAAATCGCACGTCGCGTCCAATCATACGTCGCGTGTAAATGAGGGCGATTCAAATAAGAGCTATTGTTTAATTAAATTGACAACAGTTGCTATTTTTAAACGAAAAATAGTTTTTTTTTTAAATATAATTATATTTCATTCGCTTCATTCTTCAGATATAAATACCACAATGTAGTTTCTTTTCATCTTACTGGCAACTCGCACTTTTAGAGGGTATCACTGTATATATTTTTTTTAACGCTCCCTGCTCGACCGCGCCCATCGTCGCGTTCGTTCATTCTTTTCTTTTGCGCGGCAACCGACGCACGACCTAAAAAAGTTACATTATTTCTACGACTAATTGATCGTTGATCATGCCTAAACGTAAAACTGTGGAGTATTATGAAGAAAAAATAAGAAAGTTAAAAGAAAAGCCGAAAAGACGACGACGTCACTTGGTTTATTCTTCATCTTCAGATGCCGAAGCAAACGAAGGTAATTAAGTGCATTTACTACCGACATAATTTCGAAAACTAAGCATCTCTAAGCTACCGTAGATTTAATTATTATGTGATAACAAAAAAAAAAAAAAAAAAAAAAAACTAACTTTACCCATGTTTGGGGGGTAGCATGATGCTCAAAAAACCCGTAAGTTTGACAAAAGTCAATCAAGTGGGTACAAATTATTCTTGTTACGTTACGTAACTTTCTAAAGCACGTAATTTACATGCTAGAATTTTCATTTACATAGATGTCGGTACACACGAAGAATACACCGGTCCAACGACGGCGCCGGCGCCGGAACCGGAGCCCGTGAACATCGCTGGCGATAAAAACCCTGCTGACGTGGGAGGTGATCCGGCTTCGGGACCCGTACTCACACCTGAGGAACCTTCGGTGCCACAAACCCAGCCAGCCGATTCACTTGACCTCGACCCTGCACTGTTGTCTGCGTTGGGCGAAGCCGTCGTAGACACTCCGACCTTTGGTGAAAACATTCACACTAGCCTCGCACAGCGGTGGCTACCAATTCTTAAAAAAGGTTTATTAAAAGACTGTAGGACGAAACTTTTAAATGACTACCCAATCCCAGAAAATTGTAAATTGCTTAAAGCACCAACTTTGAATTTCGAAATATCAGCAGCAGTGGTCGAAGTAGTTCGAAATCGAGATAAGAGTATACAAACGAAACAGGACCAGTTAGGCCATGGTATTACAGCCATAAGCAAAGCCATCACAATATTACTCAGTAGTGACGACAAAGTCAACGCTATTAAAGTTCTTTCTGACGGTTGTCGGTTATTGACCGACTTACATTATAGTGAAACTGAACTTAGAACCAAACTCATAACACCCTGTCTCCAAAAATCCTTTTTGACAATAATTGAGACTCAGGATAGGGATGAAACCCTCTTTGGCGCTAATTTGTCCGACAAAATTAAATCCTCTCAAACTATCGAAAGGCAAGGCCACCAAATAAAAAAGTCTGTTTTTCCTAAAACAACTGCGCAGGCGTCAACCTCATCCACAATAAAGCCCAGATATTCGGAAAACTGGCAGGGCCCCCCCTCGTTACCCTCTAACGAGCAGAGGGGGCCGAGGGGGGACGCGCCGCGCTCCGATGTCGCAGTATCGGCGGTGGCCGCCCGCCAACGCGGCGCCAGCCCAAGCGGCGCCCGCGCCGCCAGCGCCGGCGGCGGCGCCTGCCCGGCCGGCGGCGGCCTACTCCGGCAAACGTGCCCAGCGGCACTGATACAGGTACACGCGGCTAGACTAAAATATTTTTCCGAGTGTTGGGCTTCCATCACTAACAACAAGGTTGTTCTTAATTGGATTTGTAATGGGTATAGAATTCCTTTATGTAAGGACATAACGCAACGTGGGGTACCACGTAATTCATTTTCTCACCATGAAATACACTTAGTATCGAAAGAAATCGAAAAATTAAAATTTCAATTTCAGAATGCCAACCGTGTTCAAATCAATTCATATCGAAAGTTTTTTTGACGATGAAGTCAAATGGAACATATAGATTTATTTTAAATTTGAAGCCATTTAACAAGTTTGTTCAACACGAACATTTTAAAATGGAAGACTTCAGAACGGTTTCTAAACTTATTCAACCATTTATGTATATGGCTTCTATAGATTTAAAAGAATCATATCTTCTTGTACCGATGAATGATGATCAGAAAAAACTTTTACGGTTCAATTTTGAAAATAAAATATACGAATTTAATGCATTACCTTACGGACTATCTTCGGCGCCCCGAACATTTACAAAAATTATGAAAGAGGTCATGTTATACCTTCGCAGTCGCGGTTTTTTATCCGTTATTTATTTAGATGACATATTATGTCTAGGATTAACCTATCAGGAGTGTAAGAAAAACGTCGAGACGACTTTAAAATTATTACATTGTTTGGGGTTAGTGGTTAATTATGAGAAGAGTTCATTGTGCCCATTACAAAACATTAAATTCCTCGGTTTTCATTTTGATTCCGTCAATATGACGATGTCCTTACCTTTTGAAAAACGTGTTTATATAGAAACACTCGCAAAAAAATATTATAACCTACCGTCCATCACAATAAGGGAATTTTGCCACTTTTTAGGCGTGTTAACAGCAGCTTGTCCCGCTGTACGGTATGGGTGGTTATACACTAAATGTTTGGAACGACAAAAATACCTTGCGCTTAAAAATTATCAAAATTATGAAATTAAATTTAGACCATCGAATGTGATTTTGCCCGATTTGAGATGGTGGATCGAGAATATTCACACGACACTTAAGCCACTTAATTCAGAAAATTACGAGTTAGAAATTTTTACTGATGCTTCTCGGTCTCTCTGGGGCGCATTTTGCAACGGCAAACGGGCAAATGGCAAATGGAAAGATAGTGAAAAATTACAACACATTAACTACTTAGAACTTTTAGCAGTATTTTTTGGACTGAAATGTTTCGCTCGCAATTATAATGATATTAACATTTTGTTACGGATCGATAATACTACAGCTTTAAGCTACATAAAGCGAATGGGAGGGATACAGTACCCTCACCTTAATAACTTAGCCCGCGAAATTTGGCAATGGTGCGAAAAGCGAAATATTTGGCTTACCCCTTCTTACATCAATACTAAAGATAATAAAGAAGCTGACGAAGAATCGAGGAAAACAAATCCCGATATCGAATGGTCACTAAATAATAATGCTTTCCAGAAAATAGTGAATTTCTTTGGAAAACCTAATATAGACTTATTCGCTTCTCGTACCAATGCTAAATGTAAAAAATATATCTCATGGAAGCCAGACCCGGAAGCACTAACCGTAGACGCGTTTACTATACCGTGGAAAGATTTCTTTTATGCGTTTCCACCCATAACATTAATTCTTAAATGTCTGCAAAAGATTAATAGTGATAAAGTTGAGGGTATTTTAGTATTCCCATATTGGCAGTCGCAACCCTGGTTTCCACTACTTAAAGCTATGCTTATATCAGACATACTTTTTTTAGAGGCAAATACGGATATGTCCATATCTCATTCCAGGAATCACCACTTCACCGACCTTACCCTGGGTGTAGCCAAGCTCTCCGGGAGGCGTTTGTCAAGCGAAACGCACCGGCCGCCTCGTTAGACATCATGATAGCTTCACTAGCCAAAAATACCCTAACTCAATATAATGTTACTTACAAGCTCTGGTGGTCATATTGCGATAATCATTCTATTGATCCCTATACACATTCCATATCCAATGTAATGGCTTTTTTAACTGAACAGTTTAACCATGGTCAGGCCTATGGCAGTTTGAATAGTCACCGTTCCGCACTTTGCCTACTTTTAGGAAACGATCTCGGCTCTGATCAACAAATCAAAAGGCTGCTAAAAGGGGCCTTTAGATTAAGACCTTCTTTACCAAAATATGGTTTCACTTGGGACCCCTAACTTGTGTTAAACTATGTTTCTAAATGGGTGCCCAATGAAGATCTGGATCTTCAAAAATTAACCAAGAAAATGATTATTATACTCGCTTTAAGTACTGCTCATAGAGCTCAAACCTTGTCATTAATCAAATTAGACGATATCGTACAAAATGTAAACGGCATTCAAATTATGATTAAAGATTTAATTAAAACTTCATCGGTCAATCGAGATCAACCGATACTGTCCCTACCGTATTTCACTGAAAACTTGAATATTTGTCCGGCTACTACCATAAGAGCCTATATATCAGCCACCGAATCCATTAGACCTAATTCCATAAAAAACTTTATATTAACAACTAAACAACCCTACCGCGCGGCAAGCGCACAGACTATTAGTCGGTTGATAAAGCAGGTGCTGGCTGAAAGCGGCGTGGATGTGGCACAGTTTAGCGCACACAGCACTCGTCACGCTGCGACATCCGCAGCGCACACAGCCGGCGTCTCGCTTGACATTATACGTAAAACCGCTGGCTGGACACACAGGTCCCAAACTTTCGCTAGATTTTACAATAGGCCATTGGCCCAAGAAAATAACTTCGCCGCTGCTGTATGTTTACCCAATAAAAGTTAAATTATTGTTAAGTTAAACTTGGTTACAATGTTGATTAATAGGACAACCCAATTTGTAATTGACTAAATACCTTTTTTTCTGAAATTATAACAACTTATGATTTAAATTGTATCTGGTGATTATTACAGAATTGTAATTATGATGATTAAAAAAGAAAATATATTATGAAATCATTAAATACTTCTTTTATTCATAAAAGCATATTTAACCATTAACAAAATTCCTTACTCTAAATATCTACATTGTGGTATTTATATCTGAAGAATGAAGCGAATGAAATATAATAGGTGATCAAACGAACTTCCAAGTGAAGTTCGATCACTATTATATGAATTCGCTTCATTCGAAGATATAAGAACCCTCCCTGCCCAAACCCCCTAGTAAATTTTGTTAATGAACTCTAAAATAAATGAACGAACGCGACGATGGGCGCGGTCGAGCAGGGAGCGTTAAAAAAAAATATACAGTGATACCCTCTAAAAGTGCGAGTTGCCAGTAAGATGAAAAGAAACTACATTGTGGTATTTATATCTTCGAATGAAGCGAATTCATATAATAGTGATCGAACTTCACTTGGAAGTTCGTTTGATCACCTATTATATAGGGACGGTTGTCAAGAAAATTACAAAAAATAAAAAAGATAATCAGAAATAGGTACATACTTACCTACAGTTCGAAATTTCATTTTAAATCGTTCAATAGAAATAAAGACATTTTCCTTTTGGGTATAGAACTTATAAAAACAGTCATTAATTTTTTGCAAGTTTTCTTGACAACAAAAATAAAGATGAAGTTTAATTCCTTTTGCCTTTACAAGATAGATAGATAGATAGATAAATTGTTTATTTCCATCACACACAGTACACAGATGATAAATAACAAAATTATAAAGAAACATATAAAAAAAGAACTGAACTGTGTGCCGCATCGAGACAGAAAAAGGCAAAAACTCAGTGATGCCTTTGCTTTTAAATTAAAGCAAAGCACTGATTTTCTTTTACAACAAATTTTACTTTACAACAAAATTCCTGTTTGCTCCCAAAGAAAATATCCAGTCAAATTACCTGACAATCGGTTATGAATAGTCAAAACGTGAATGCGTTACAATCAAACTTACTTTCGTATTCATAATATTTAGTTTGGGTTTACACTGGGAACATTTAAACTTTACAAAACAGGCATTTTGTAAAACGAGATAACATGCTAATCACACATTCCGACAAGACCAAGGTACAAATTTTCATATGCCCTCGTCACACCTTGCCTGTACAAGTTTCAGGCTGAAATTATCATAATCATATACAAATTTCACAACAAAACGTCACCTTAATAAACGTGTAGTATCACCCTGTATAGTCAGCAGCAATTTTATCATAAGATGACAAATCGCTTCAATCAATTTTGAACTCTAAGAGCTTCACTTTAAGGTTTGTAATCGATTGGAGAAAATCTTGTATAGAAGCTGACGTGTAGCTGACATCATGCGTACGCCAGGTATGTGAATGTAGGTTAATTTATACGAGGCGTATTGTACACAGCACATTACAAACCGTTAAAATAAATGGGGATTTGCAGGGTGCGAAACACGGTCTGAGTGTGAAGCGGAGGCGAGTGCGATTGCGACTACTGGATGTTACAAAACGTTACGGCTTGCTTCCATATTGCAGTATATTAAGTTTTTAAACATGAAGGTAGAAAATATTACCTAATAAATTATTTCACAGTTTACGCCAAAGGTTATTTAATATGAGGTATTTGTACACAGCACATTACAAACTGTTAAAAAAAAAACCGGCCAAGAGCGAGTCGGACTCGCGCACCGAGGGTTCCGTACCATCATAATTGCACCATTAAACCACACTGCAGAGTAGAATAATAAAATTAGTATTGCAGTTTTAGGTCAGCGCCATCTCTTGACCAATAGTGGAACTAATGTTAACTGTTTTAGATATTTGATAATTTCTTAAAAAGTATGCTATATTGAGACATCGTTTTATTTTTCCTGTAATCTTTACATAAACTGCTATCACATAAATTTATTTCAGATTTTTCTCTTTGCAAACTTCGGAGATAAGGGGGGGAACGGTATTTTTTTTTACATTTTTCATCATAAGTCGAAAACTATGCCGTCTAGAAAAAAAATAAAAAAATACTGAAAATGTGCAAACGGCGCTCTTTCATATGATACCCCACATGCCCTAGTAGCCCCACTTAAAATTTTTAAGACCCCCTTTCAGGCCCTGCTGTAAAAAAGATATTTATTTTTTTATTTATTTCTTATTTGCAAAATAGTTGGGCAAATGTTATCTTAAACTATTCCAAATTTCAAGTTGATACCATTAGTAGTTCTCGAGATATCCAGCTGTGACAGACAGACAGACTGAGTCACACCATAAGGGTTCCTTTTTTACCATTTTGGTACGGAATCCTAATAAATGGGGATTTGCAGGGTGTGAAGCACAGTCTGAAAGTAAAGCGGAGGCGATTGCGACTACTGAATGTTACAACGTTAGCTACTATAGTGCAGTATTTTAGTTCTTGAACATAATGTTAGAAAGTACTTCTTAATTACTATTTCACAGTTATTTAATATGAGAATGTTAGTCTTTTGATACATTTACTTTGTAAGAACTTTATTGTAACTAACATGATGCAATATAAACATTATGACTTAGATTATGACATAATGTCAAACTTTTGAAAACGTGAAATTAAATTAATGTGTGTTTATATTCTACAGTATTTTATTGATTTAATCATAAATATACCGTACCTAAGTGTTATCTTTATTTAAAAGTTATTCCTATTTAACTTTGATTTTATACTACTTTTTAATTCTAACACTACCATTTGGATCATAAGCGGGAAAAACATTAAGATTAAAATATTGTATAGAATATTAATTAATCGCTAGTTCTCATCACTTAAGCCGCAGCCATATCTTAACCGCACCGGTGTAAAGGTTTGCGTTAATTAATTTAATTAAATCGAGTGGGTTTACTCTATTCCTAGATTTATTAAGGGATTTGTGGAGGAAATTGCCTGTTTTGATACTATGTGAAGATCCCAGACCATTTTAGCGTAAATGTCATTCAGTAATTTTGGTTATGTTAAGTCATATAATACTTTTATATTGTTTTATGTTAATATATTACAATTTGATGATACGATAACGAAATCATGGGCATATACTAAATTACACAATTGTTGACACGACACTGTGGATGGACACTTGTGGATAGGTAACTACTTGCTTAGTATTTCCTCGTGCTAAGGCTGTAACATACTTCCACTTGCTACGAACTCCTAATGTGCTTCGTATTTCCACTTTTACGCACTTCTTATTTGCTACGTATTTCCACTTGGTACGAACTCCTAATGTGCTATGTCTTTTCACTTTTACGAACTTCTATGTGCTACGTATTTCCACTTTTACGAACTTTTAATATGTTGGGTATTTCCACTTGCTACGAACTCCTAATGTGCTACGAATTTCCACTTGCTACGAACGCCTAATGTGCTATGTATTTCCAATTGCTATGAACTTGTAATATGCTACGTATTTCCACTTGCTACGAACTTCTAATGTGCAACGTATTCCCACCTGCTACGTACTTCTAATGTGCTAGGTTTTAGGTTTAAAGAACTTTATTCTCATAAAGACATAAGTCACTTACATGAGAACATAATAAATAAAAAGACTAAAACAGTTCGTGGTCGCAAAAGCAAAACAGATTAAGTAGGTACTTACTAACAAAGTTGGGTAAAAGTTAATTAATTTACAGTACAATTTCACAATTCAATGCACAGTCCCGCTTAACGCACTATTTTCATAATTATTGAGTACTGATAACATACTGAGCAAGTTTCTTCTTAAATACGTTAAACGAGTCTTCACTTTTTATAGGTGTGGGTATTTTATTATAAAGTTGTGCTCCTTCAAATGTAATCATAGTTTTGCCATAATTCGTGCGGTGTTTGGGTAGTACAAGAAAACTAGCGCGGCGAGTGATGCGTGCAGTGATGGATTTTAGTTTGGTGAACGTTATGTTAGTATGGATATTCTTATTGAGAGTTTTGTGGACAAAAATACAAGTGTTATAGCGGTACAGACTTTTGATGTTCATTAGATTTGTTTCATCGTATATTTGTTTTGTGGATGTCAGATAATGATAATTAAAAAGCAATTTGATTATTTTATTTTGTAAAATTTGGACTTCAGATATTTTCGTTTTCGATGCACTTCCCCAGATTTGCTACGCAGAATGTGCTACGTATTTCCACTTGCTACGATCTTTAATGTGCTATTTATTTCCACTTTTACGAACTTCTAATGTGCTACGTATTGGCAGGGCTCTGTCACTCCGCGTGCAAGTATGAAGCGCTCGGCGTCCTCTGATAGGACAAAACTTCATACGTCAGAAAAGATACGACCTACGCTATTTCTTTCTATTGAAAGAGAGGCAACTACTAAGTGAATGTTTTGGAGCGAACGGAGCGCCGTGCGACCTGAATTGCACTTTATTATGTCGGAGCAAGAGTCGCAATTTATTTAAATGATTTTACGGAGTGCAACTTCTGTACGATAGTTATCTTAGTAGTTATTCTGTGGTATTAGCACTTGCCACGAGTTTCTGGTGTGCTACATATTTCCACTTGCTCTTGGGCAAATAATTTCCAATTGTTACAGATTTCATAGACCTATGTTCAGCAGTGGGCGATGATAGGCTGATGACAGATTCCACATTGTTACGGGTTATCAATTACTTTCATGTAAGTTTGATTATAGTGTTTTTTCTGAATTGTTTTTGGGATGCTAGTTCTTATTTAAACTTTAGAGGCATATTACGTTTCGACTGTGATTTTTGCGTAAAATGGCCAATTTTGGGGTTCTCGATCTCAGAAACAAAAATATATTAACAGTTTTGACTTATTGAATAGTGTAGAATAGCTATTGGAACAGTTCATAGAGGCCTCGCTTTTTTGAAAATTTGCTTAACTTTATAGTTATATATTCGGGGTATATAATTATATTATAATTTCGGGTTTAATTAAACCCGAAATTGCAGAGAAAGATTTTCATTAAATGCGCGAAGGCACTTTTTTGGGCTCATGGATTGAACTACTGTGCTAAACAAATGAAATAAAAAAATTAATATTATCTCTTATAAAGTCGAATAGTTCATAGCGGCTTTAACGCTTGAAATTATGTATGGAATATATGAAAAAAATCCCAATCAAAAACCATAAAACTACTAAAAACGCTCAGAATTAACTGTGAATTTATCCTAGATACATAATTATTATTACGTAAAATTTATATCAGAATAATCTTTACTTTATAAGAAAATCAAATTTCTTACTTTTATTTGTTGTTTGTACTTGTTTTTCTTTCTGTGTATGTTCAGAGTTGACTCTAAGAAATCGTTCACCAACTTTAATTTTCCTTTCTAACCCTTTAACTTTTCAGTGTATCATCATATTACTTTTTGTCGCGAACACATATAAATGTATTTATTAGACCCGAAGGTTGCTCTAGGTTGTAGCGCTAAAATCCGTCAAAATCGAAATTTCGACGAAAAAATGTGATAGGGTCCTTAAGCAAAAACGGATTGGTGTAATAACATGAACACGTGTAAACTAAAAATACTAGTTTTACTCACTGCAGATCTATCAATGCTTGGCGATTCAATATTACCTGAAAAGAAATAAAATCAAATTAGTATAACATAATCATAATTTCAGTATTAATTGACCTAAAATAAGTTTTTAAATTCATAGATTTCACAAGCACTAATTTCTAGTTAAGTTTAAAAATTTTGTTAAGTGAAACTCTTTAGCTAAGTTAAAAAACTTAATAATATTAAATCATAAACACCTTGTCAAATTAACAAACCGCGTATTAGTATAGCTTTGCCGAATAACATCAATAGCGTTTTAACATGACAAGGTGGTAAAGTGTTAATACCGTTCTAAATATATTAAGTAATGTACACAGCCGATGAATTAAATAAACAACTAAAATAGGCCGCTGTACAAA
Organism: Agriphila geniculea; assembly: GCA_943789525.1. Lineage (NCBI taxonomy): Eukaryota > Metazoa > Arthropoda > Insecta > Lepidoptera > Crambidae > Agriphila > Agriphila geniculea. The sequence continues at coordinate 954,652 of OX038890.1, read as the reverse complement.
CAATTGTGTTAGCTGTTATTGCGTAATTTGGATTAACATTGTTTACTTTGTAGATTTGGTACATTTGAGATGGAATTTTTGAATAATCATTAGATAACTTGATTGTCATACGTTATTTTAACATCTTATAGTCATTTTTAGGGTTCCGAACCCAAAGGGTAAAAACGGGACCCTATAACTAAGACTTCGCTGTCCGTCTGTCTGTCTGTCTGTCACCAGGCTGTATCTTATGAACCGTGATAGCTAGAAAGTTGAAATTTTCACAGATGATGTATTTCTGTTGCCGCTATAACAGCAAATACTAAAAATAAAACAAAATAAATATTTAAGGGGGGCTCCCATACAACAAACGTGATTTTTTGCCGTTTTTTGCTCATTATTAATAACGACAACAGGCAGATCGTTGAAATTTTCACAGATGATGTATTTTTGTTGCCGCTATAACAACAAATACTAAAAACAGAATAAAATTAATATTTAAGGGGGGCTCTCATACAACAAACGTGTTTTTTTGCCGTTTTTAGGGTTCCGTAGCCTAAATGGCAAAAAACGGAACCCTTATAGATTCGTCATGTCTGTCTGTCTGTCTGTCTGTCTGTCTGTCTGTCCGTATGTCACAGCCACTTTATTCCGAAAGTATTAAGACTACACAGTTGAAACTTGGTAGGTAGATGTATTCTGTTACCGCTTAACGAATTTAATACAAAAATAAAAAAATAAAGGATTAAGGGGGGGGGGGGGGGGGGCTCCCCATACATAAATAAAATAATAAATAAATAATAAAATAGTTTATTTGGCTTTAACTAAATACATTTTTATAAATAGTAAGGACCGATGCCACCTTTTAAGCTACATTTGGCCTGTATCAGGAGACACCGCTCTTCCATGAAACAGGGTTATCACAAAAACTTAAGACTTAAAATAAAAAATAAAAATTCAACTTATTAAAAATTAGGAACTAAGTTACAGGTCTTATTATTATTGTTATTATTTACTTTTACCAGCTACCTTAACTATACTATAAACAACTATATACCAGAAACGACTAAAGAAAGCTTGCATGTGTGTGTGTGTGTGTGTGTGTGTGTGTGTGTGTGTGTGTGTGTGTGTGTGTGTGTGTGTGTGTGTGTGTGTGTGTGTGTGTGTGTTTGTTTAGTTTGTGTAATTTAAGAAGACAAGTAATTAGTTTAGTAAAGCCTCAATATCATCATAATTTTTTGATTCTAGCCATTCAGTGAGTAGCCTTTTACACTCACAGTATTGCTTACTATCTATCTATACATGGAACTGAAACTGAAAAAAAATTTTTTCTTCAAACCAACACGTGTTGAGTGTTTATAGATAGGTCTTTAAAAATGACACTGAGGTTTTTAAGACAACTTTTTCTCAAAGTCAACCGTTTGAAAGATATACACCACCAAAGTGGTAAAATGTGTGTCCCCCTCCCCCCTTTAACTCTTGAAATAAGAGAGTGACAAATCTAATAAAAATATATGCTGTCGATCTTAATAAACACTATCAACGAAAATTGGTTTGAACGAAATGTAGTAATTAGTTTTCGAGATATAGCACATTATCCAAAACCGCAAATATAACTTAGTCATTCATACCAACACTGTGAAAAACAAAGTTATTTTTGCAGACGAAAAAGGATAGGTGGTATTAAATATGGTATGGCATAAGGTAACTACGGAACCCTACGGCGCGTGGCCCGACACGCACTTGGCCGGTTTTTTTATTAGTAACTGAACTGATTAGTACCTTGTCACATCAAACGCTTGTTTTGTCAGTTGTATTTTAAGAATTTAATCATTGATGCGATATCGAACTATTAGGCCGTTGAAAATAGACAAAAAAAGGCTAAATTCGCAAAGCGTGTTGTGCAGCAGATAGTGAAAAAGGTCCAAGTTTTCTCGATTTTCTCAGTTTCCACAGATTTTTCGAAGTTGCGAATTCACACTACCCTACCAGACCCATACAACATACCAAAAATGCAGAACTACATCACGCTTTGCGAATTTAATGTCTATATATTTCCAACGGCCTATATCTCTAAAATTAACAAATATTTCTAAAAGCGACTGAACTCTTATTCCTTTCTTATACAAGCTGAAATTGCCCTTTTGTATATCAGAGTTGACCTTAAAGTAAAAGTTGCTTGTAATCTTGAGTGGAACCATCCCACTGCGGGAACCAAATAATTATAATTTTACGCTGTAGACAGGCCTATTTTCTCGATCCCTTAAAAGAAAAATAGTAAAAAAAATATTTTCACTTTTAAGTATTTCGCCACTTAAACTTTCCAAATTACTTGACAACGACGCGAGTGTTCACTAAACACGCCATAACCTATATAAAAATAAGTGTCGGCCATTTTGTCGTAACGACGCAGCAAATGGCGACATAAGAATTTTAATGGGATCACATAAATACAAAAACCCAGCTGGTGCCAGAAGTTTGGGAGTGCTAAATCTATAAACATTATTAAAAATTTAATTTTATAATGGAGTGTTGCTTAATGTTTCTATTTTAGGACCTCAACATCTTTATGTATCTACTCAATTAACGTTAGAGAAAACAATATCCTCAATTAACGTTGGAAAAACAATATCAAAATTACTTTTTTTTGTAAAAAACTGAATTTCTCTTTCAAACAATTTTTTGATATTAATTTCGTATTTTTTTTCCTGGTTTAGGTTGGTAAGTTGTTAAATTAAACTAACTAATAAACCTATCCAAGATAAAGGACATCATCCATTTTGGTCCAAATGTGAAGGTGCCGGCCAAAAAGCAAAAGTGCTTTATTGTGATAGATTTTATCCACCTTAGCATTTCTTATTATGGCACCGAAGCTGTAACACCGCTATACTTGATTTTAAATAAGTTTAAAAAGTCTGCCTTTTCATACATTTTGGCACAAATATTAAAAAAGTCTGCCAAAAAGCAAATTCTGATAGGTTTTTTCCGCCTAAGCATTTATTATTATGGTATGTACCGAAGCTGTAGCAACGATGTACTTGATTTTAATTGAGTTCAAAAAGTTTGTCTTTTCATACATTTTGACACAAATGTGAAGCGGTGCTACAACTCCGGTGCCATAGTAAAAAATGCTTGGATGGACAAAATCTATCAGAATAAAGCACTTTTGTCTTTTGGCCGGCACTTCCATATTTGGACCAAAAATGTATGAAGCATGGATGATGTCCTTTAAAATTTATTAAAATAACTAAATGTTTTTAAATTTTCGCGTTTATTCGAATTGAAATCATATTTTCCTTACTTTATTTCTATTGGCAAAATGAATTAAAAAAATACTCAAGTTATAATTGAGTTAAGTCGTAAGCTTGTAAAATGGTAATGTCAAAAATAAACGATTGAAACAAGGGAACACTAAAAATGAAATAAATCTTAAATTCTTATACATAGAGTCCTGTTTGCATCGATGGGAAATTATAACAATTGTAAACATACAGAAGTGACTATCTCAACAACAATAAATCACAACTTCGGATCGGCATCAAACCCGCTATAAATCCGCATATCGGAAATTGAATATGAAAATCTGCATAGCATTGCGAAACGAAACTTATCCGTTTGACTTTAAGCTCTATTGCCAGTACTGAGAGCTTGAAATTCATCAAAGCACACATTTCAAAGTACAGATTGTATTTCCTTTTGAATATATTTGTAAGGATTTCTCAAAGAGTTTCTTTAAAAACCAATTTCACTTTGTCGTGACTAAAGTGGTTAAGTAATTAGCTACTTAAATACGTTAACTTAAGTACTTAACAATACTTTCCTTCAATATACTTCAACTTCTATAAATACAAAAATTGGCAGCAATAGCTGATGACTATGAACAGAATTATTAAGGCGACTACCACACTTAAGTGGCTCCCTCACCTTAATTAAATTTATTCCTCGCTAAGTACATAATGTATCTAAAATTCAAATGTATAGATTGAAGAAGGTTCTTTAGTTTATTGCCTAAAGTAGCCACTTTTTGCTCTTTTGCTAACTACTACTACAACAAACTATATTTTATTGAGATTATTGTTTGTAAATAAACAAATCTCTGCCAATCTGTACATGTAAATTTTCGATCCATTACGTACTTAGCGAGCAATAAATTTAATCAAGATGAGGGCGCCACTTGAGCTATATAGTCTTAAAAAAAGGATTTTCAATACAGTTGCTCGAAAATGAGAGCTTACGATGGCAGTGCAGCGTGCGGTAAGTTGATTTTACCGCACGCCGTGCGTTTTTGTTTACGGATTAGTACAGCGTGCGGAAAGTTGATTTTACCGCACGCCGGCGCCGTGCTTTTTTGTTTACATGCGTTTTTTTCAATTTCTACTAGCTTCCGCCCGCGACTTCATCTACGTGGACAGTAGAAAAATATAGCGACCAGTTTAAAATGACCCCTTTCAAAGTCAAAGTCAAAGTCAAATAAGCTTTATTCAACTACTGAAAATCATAAATAAGTACTACTGTACTTTGGTGTATGAAAGCTAGTACTACGGAGAGTTCAAGCTGTTTCCATGGTTTCGCCCACCTGAATTTGATTAAACATAGCTTGGATTTTAAGTTGGACTTTTCAAGCTACCAAACAGTGAAAAGCCCATCAAAATTTGTTCAGCGGTTTTTGCGTAATTCGCGTACAAATATTTTCAATTTACAGTTTTATTACATGTATAGATTACAATTTCACTAGTACTTATTTATGATTTTCTCGCAAATGTATTGAAAAACGTAGTATGGCACACGGTTGTTAAGGTTTTTTAAAACTCGTGACGATTATAAACCCTCGCCTGCGGCTCGGGCTTATAAAACGTCAACTCGTTTTAAAAACCTCCTTACCAACCTTGTATCATAAACTATTAAGGACAATTCATGAATGGCTTTTTCTTCCTTTAGCAGATATCTTATACCTACTTTTGGTTAGTATCTCTTATCTAGTACTTAAATAAGTTTCCGATAAAAAAATGTTTTTGGTACTTACAAGTTTTTATTGCCGACTTTTGTCCGCCATATTGGATTTAGAGTGACGTCACTTTACTTTTCGAGATTTTCACAACAAGCTCTTTTATTTGAAACCCATATTGTAGGAGTGCATTAAAATAACTTGTACGCCATTTTGGGTGTTCCGCCATGTTGGATTTAGAATAACATGACGTCACAAAGTTAACCCTGCATTATCATCCAAACTAAACGTCTAATCAAAATTTCAGCTCAATCGGTTAAAAATATCTGCTTCAAATTTGAATTGCAAGATTTCATCCGAACATCTCGTACATTGCAAGTTAAATAAAAGCTTGTCAAAAAGACAAAATTAATGTGAAGCTTTGATCCTTAATATGATTGCATCACAAACGTGCCAGGAAAACCTCTCAAATCCTGGGCGATTACAGAAATTAACGCCAAGGGAGGCGTCCAATCTACCAAATGATGCTTGGGGATATAGAGGGTTAGGGCTGCCAACATTCTTAATCATTATAATGCACATCCTTACTTATCCTTACTTAATATTATAAATGCGAAAGTCCGTTTGTTTGTTTGTTTGTTACGCATTCACGTCTAAACTACTCAACCGATCATCATGAGATTTTGCATACACGTTGTCAGGGGTACAGAGAAGGACATAGGGTACCTTTCATCCTGAAAAAAAGTATTGTTCCCGAGGGAGAGCAAAAAACCTTTCCACGCAGACGAAGTCGCGGGTGGCCGCTAGTAATTAATATATTTCAAAGTCTACCTACTTTTCTTAATTTTTTGTATCATAGTCTGCCGAATAATCGATTTTTTGAAAAAAGACAATGGTAAGTTGAAGATGATATAAATAAATGTACATATGTTAATGGATGTCTTTAAATAAGTACGCATTGCAACCACGCTCTTAAAAAAAACTGATGCTGATGATGCACAGTCTAATCAAGTCTATCAATTTAATCAAAAAAGAAACAAAAGTGTTGTTAAGTGTGACAACCCTACCTAAGTCTGAGTACTGTGTCCCGTGGGACAACTGTCCCGGTTGATTACGTCCCGATTATGAGCCGGGATCACACAGGCCACACACCGTTGCGGTCTTGTGTTTTAACCTCAGTATTTTTAGGGTTCCGTACCAAAATGGTAAAAAAGGAACCCTTATGGTGTGACTCAGTCTGTCTGTCTGTCTGTCTGTCTGTCTGTCTGTCTGTCACAGCTGGATATCTCGAGAACTACTAATGGTATCAACTTGAAATTTGGAATAGTTTTAGATGACATTTGCCCAACTATTTTGCAAATAAGAAAGAAATAATAAAATTAATATTTTTTTTACAACAGGGACTGAAAAGGGGTCTTAAAAATTTTAAGTGAGGTGATTAGGGCATGTGGGATATCATATGAAAGAGCGCTGTTTGCACATTTTAAAACAATTTTTTCTTTTTTCTTAGGCCGCATAGTTTTCGACTTATGATGAAAAATGTAAAAAAAAATACCGTTCCCCCCCCCTTATCTCCGAAGTTTGCAAAGAGAAAAATCTGAAATAATTCTATGTGATAGTAGTTTATGTAAAGATTACAGGAAAAATAAAACGATGTCTCAATATAACACACATTTTTAGAAATTCAAAAAACAAACATATTTTTTTTAGTTTTACTACCAGTCAACAGATGGCGCTGTCCTAAGCATGCTAACCTAAGGGCAAAAAGTAGTTTCACTATTGGTCAAGAGATGGCGCAACCTAACACTACAATAATAAATTGGTGGCTGGTTCAAATATAATTACCTACTATTTGCCGTACGAATAAACGAAGAATAAGTTCATACTTTACTAAGTAATTATATATAATTTACTATATAGTAATATAATAATAACGAGGAGCTCGGTGGCGCAGTGGTTTAGCGCCTGGACCAGCGATTGCGGATGTTAAGCAACGTTCGCAAGGTTCGGTCATGGGATGGGTGACCAAAAATTTATTATCTCGAGCTCCTCCGTGCTTCGGAAGGCACGTTAAGCCGTTGGTCCCGGCTGCATTTGTAGTCGTTAACACCCACCAATCCGTTATGGCCCGTCCTCCTTATCCACCCATAAGGAAGGCATGTGCCCCAGCAGTGGGGACATTAAAATGGCTGATGGACTAGTAATATAAACATTTGCAATGTGGAGTGGCTGAAACGTTTTTCAGTCACCATAAGCAGCATTTGTAAATTAACTGTCCGCCTGTTCGCCCTTCCACCTGTCTGCCGTTTATCCTACTTTTTTAAAGACTGTCCTAAAATAACATATCCAAATATATTTATGATTGTACGGAACCCTCGGTGCGCGAGTCCGACTCGCTCTTGACCGGTTTTATTTAAATATAGAGGAGGCATACACTTATAGTTAATAGTTACTAGTTAATAATTCAATTTTAAACTGTATGTAATGCCGTTTTAATCCCGTTTAAAATTAAGGGAGTGTTCTATCAATGAAACTAAATATTTTTACTAAACAACTATGGGTCGAAAACTGACAAAAAGTTTTGTTCCTTCCGTACTAAATAACTAAACAGCAAAAACATTGTGAAAGTAAAAAAAAAAACTTTTTTTGACCCATGATTGTTTAGAAAAAATTTTAAGTGGCATTTGTAGAACACTCCTGGGAATTAAAACGACTATAAAATAAAAATAAAAAAAATCTATTTATTTCGTTACAAGGTATGTAAAACTAAACTATGTGCTGGATACTCGTTTTAAGTATAAAGATACTTGTGCCAAAATGTAGTAGTGTAGTGTAACTACATTTATACAGGATATCGCTGGAGAAATGATGTCTCGAAAGACATCCTACTATCCTACTAATATTATTAATGTGAAAGTAAATGCAAAAATGGCTAAACAGATTTAGATGAAAATTGACATACAGATTGTTTATAGCCTGGATTAAAACATAGAATACTTTTTATTCCGGTCAAACGTTCCCTAGGGATTTTCCGAATGTAAACAAGGACGAAGTCGTAGGTGGAAGCTAGTGAACAAGATAAATGTTAGGTACCCAAAGAATCGGAACTGGAACAAAACTGGGTAAAATGACTCTGATATCCAAAATTCCCTTTGCGTCGCTGAGCCAGCGAAGCAACTCATATAATAATGTGTCAACGTCATGGTTTAAATTCCAAGTTTAAATCATAGGGTTGAAACAGTTTCAGTTTTAAGGGACACATCATCCATCTTATCTCTCTCGCACTATAACCAATACCGTTACCCTGAACAACACCAGAACAAACACACTTACAATACGGCAGCCGTCAAGTCGCAACACCCAACACAAACATCCTGTATACACAACCTGGAATAGTGATGGGAATCGATAACCGATACTTAAATTACTTAAGTGCCGGTACACTAAAACAGTGCCGGTTTAAGCACTACCTGCGCCCCTGGGCGACATTTCTACATGGCGCCCCCTATCTGTGATTCCAAAATTTTCAATTTTGCCTGTCAGTTAAAAAACGGCCACGCAGCGTAATTTTTAGTCAGTTTCATGTACTAATCTTATAACCTTGCTTATTTATAGCAAAAAGCGGCCGCGCAGCGCGATTTTTGGTCAGTTTCATCTACTTATTTTCGAATTATGCTTATTACAGTAAAAAAACGTCCGCGCAACGCGATTTTTAGACAGTTTCATTTATTAATCTTGTAACCTTGCTTTTTATAGAAAAAAAGAAATCGCCGCGCAGCGAGATTTTTAGTCAAGTTAAAAGTTAAAAAAAATTGCTTTTATGGTTCTTGAATTAATTGAGACAATGTTAGTGGAATGTGGAAAATGCAAATTCTTTAAAATTTTTCGTACAAAACGGAAATTTCATATTTAAGCCCTAATACATCGAAATTTGTACTTTCATTTCTTTGAAAGCTATAAGTACGATTAAATCCTGTCCTATTGATTTTTTAAATGTAAAAGTTTGTTTGGGTGTATGTTACTTAAATACCAACGCAAAAAGACCGAACGACCGATCCGTTCGACCACATACAAATGTGGCGCACAGATAGTTCATAACCTGGATTAAAAGACATGATACTTTTTTATCCTGGTGAGATGTTCCTTTGGTATTTTACGAAAGTCCACGCCGACGAAGTCGCGGGCGGAAGTTAAATCAAAATAAAAACAATCGTCACTATCTGATAAATAACGCGTGTAAATATTAATAACAAATCAATAGCTGTTAGTAATCTGTAAACATTTTAAAAGCCTATTATTTAATCATCAAGTTACTTTAATGCAAGAAGACTGGGAGATGATGAATGCAAAAACATTCACAAAGTACATTTTAGAAGAAAAATTCCATTAAAATATCATGAAGACACGATAATCTGATAAAGCGATACGATTGCATTAAAAACTAATAATATCTACAGTAGAATGTTTCATAAAGCCCGTAAAATTTTGTTTTTTATTACAATGGAAAACTTCAAAGTGACAACCTTAGATGCAAACAGACTATTGCTTTCGATAATCGATTCCATCAATGGGCAAAAGCAAAATACAATTAGGTCTAGGGTTGCCGCTATACAGTTTATCATAAAAATAAAAAAGTGGCGGTTCTCAGAGGTTATAATAATTTTCCGGTATTGAATGCATAGTACCTTATCTACCATATTCGGCTTTAGTGGTTGTATTATGTTAGTAAGTATATTCGCTTAAAGTAACGACTTATGTTCAGGGTCATCAAAAACTATTTAGTTAACTTTTATTTATATTTTTTTAGTACCGGTTCTGTTTGTCCCTCATTCACATCACTATTAAACCCGTCAACAAGGGTTGGGCTAAATTGTAAATGCGTCTCCGAACTGTCACGCTGTATTCAACTTCTGATGTGGGACACACTCGCAGAAACTAGTACCTATAGCACAGACGTTCTTGAAATCTGACATCTTTGGTGACAAGAAAATGTTTGTTTACTAAGAATTTATCGAAGCGCAAAAAAAACATGGCGGCTAATGGAATACTTAAAAAAATTGTTTTAAATAATTGTAGTAAATAGAATAATAATTGTAAATAAAAATGCCAGATATTTAAAAAGGCATCCGAAAAGCTTTCTAAACTAAAAATAAATTAAAGTAATTGTGAAAAAATAAATATATGCAGCTTACTTCCGCAAACAATATATGCAATATGCACCGCCCGCCCGCCCGCAGTACACACCACAATTAAATATCAGTGCACAATACCTGCGTTTAGCAAGACAGCAACACACCTTGCACCTTCACCAATTTAGACTACTCTACTCGTGCTACGCCCCAACCCGGAGCATCCTCAGGAGTTAGATCGTGCGTAACCAGCAACACCGATACTTGGTGAAGGTGCAAGGGGTATTGTTGAATGGCTAAATGCAGGTATTGTGCACTGATATTTTGTGGTGTGTATGTACATTTTTTTGCGGGCGGGCGGTGCATATATTGTTTGCGGAAGTAAGCTACATATATATTTTTTTTCACAATGGTTTGGGACTTAAAAATCGGGTTACACTCCGGGAGTGCCGGCAAAAGTGAAAACTTTAATATTAACGTTGTGCATTTTTGATATTTTGTAATGGTTAGGGAATAATTTTGCACGAATTGCCGTCTTACGAATTTACTCTGCATTTGAATTTACGAATACAGAACAGTATTATATGAAAGTCTTATCCATAGCTTGACAGAAAATCTAGAGTTTTGACATTGAATCAAATGTCAAAATCAAAAAAATTCGCGCGTTGCTATGGTGACACAAGTGTTTACGTCTTGAAATGACGCGCCGCCATTTTCACCCCACACCGTAGAAAGAGAGGGAGGTACGTCCGCCGCCGGCTGTCTACTCTCCATCCGTCACATCCGTCTTACGAATTTTCGATCAGGGTCAGGTGATTCTTACGCGAGCTTAAGATTTTTTCCCCATTACAAAAAGCGTACAACGCCGCTAAAGAAGTTTTCACTTAAAAAATCGAAATCTGAATCGACAAAAAAATCAATATAATTACTTATAGAACTTGCGCACAAAATTTCACAAGAATTGGTTGAGAAATGCGACCTGAGAAGAAAAGAACATTTTTGTCTACCCTGGAACAGAGACGCTTCTCTCCTGCTTTGCGTTCGCTTGGTCAATAAATGGATTAGATTTTTATGCAATTGTCTGTACTTAGTAAATTCAGAAGAACTGCAACATGTGAAAAATTTAACACAATATAATTTCTCAACCTATAACAAAAGATGAATTCTGAAGCGACATCTAAAACACCTTGCTCGTATTCCCCAAATCTCTTGAAAACCCCTAAAGCATCACGTGCTATCATCTGACATTTTAACCCTTATCGCATTCAGAATAAGACTAAAACTGCACGTCTAAATAGTGGGGTCTCTCAGACCTATTTATCTTTGTCGACGAATGAATGATTAGTATGACGGCGAGATATTTGCTTATGAATTCCATTGCTAAGGGTTATTGGGCCGAATTTGATTAATGCTCTTTTGGGGAATTATCGGGCCCTTTCGACCTTAAGTGAAACTAATGGTTTTAGTTTGTTGCGGAATTCGGAAGTTGTGCACTAATGATTTTTTGTGCTAATTTGGTGATACTTGATTGTTGCGTAAATAATAATGGTATTTAACAATAAAAAAATAAGTTTGGAAATGTTTAGAAGGAACTGGAAGCTAACAGAAAAGCATCAAAAAGTAGTAAACTTTCTGTGAATAAAGAAGTTTTTAAACTTCCAATAAAGCAATGCATTTTCTTTTATACAAGGTCATTTTGTATTCACCATCCAAATTTTGAGGGTGTGTTTAGTCCATGAAACTGAATAACTTTCTCTAAAGGACACATGGTCAAATATGTAACGCTAGAAACATACTATTGTGTTGTGTTGTGTCGTGTCGCGACAGAAGCGTATCGGTTTCATACATTTAGTATGACTAGAAACACACTATTGTGTTTTGTCGGGATTTGTTGTGTCGCGGACCGCTCGGCTGCGATTGCAACAGAACCCCCACCACCGATCTGTCGCGACACAACACAACACAATAGTGTGTTACTAGCATAAATTAAAAATCGACTTTCTATACAAATCAAAGAGTTCACGTGACCAATTTAGTATGGGATGATCAAAATATTGTGTCGAAATTTGACACATGTTTCTTAGAGAAAGTTGTTTCGTTTCATGGACTGGACACATCCTTAAATTTTTTATGGTAAGTTCAAAATAACCCGATATACCTAGGTAGATAAGAAATTTTATTTCTCATGCCGTTCACACAAATCCATTTAATTTCAATCAATACAAAAAGTCAATCACCGATCGACCCACGGATGCGCAAGCGCTCCGCATACCAGCGCCATCTAGCGGGAATGTCGGTCAATACTATGTAGCCAAATATGGAGACAGCTGTTCTTGTAGATGCGTGGGATTGACGCGTCTTGGTACGATCAGCAATGAAACGTCAAAAAAGTTTTTATATCTAACTACTCTAAGTATCCGCCTCTGTGATCTAGTGGTTCGCCCACCCGTGTAAGACGCAGGGGTCCCGGGTTCGATTCCCAGGGGGAGTACAATTTGTACTCGGTTTGGTTGGTGGTGGGACTTATTTCAAGTCCGCCTGGCTAGCTACCACCATCTTACCTAGGTCTTGCGCCATAACAACATTTTAAAAATTGTTGTGTTCCGGCAGTTAGAGGTAACATAGCCAGTTCCTCAGTGATGAGGATTCCGGGAGTAGTGCAATTCTACCTTCGGCCTTATCGTTGCTTAACATCAGGTGAGATGAAGGCCAAGCATTGTCCCGTTGTGTAAAAAAAAAAAGTTGTTTACTTGTGGACTTTTATTGACCATGCAGTCAACTTTAAATAAAAATGTTGCTGAAGTGATAGCTCGCTTAACTGTAAAACTATTTGCCCGGATTATTTAGTAACAGAATTTTGTTTTATAATATTTCATCTGAGATGTGACGTATGAACCGTTACATTCTCTATTAGGTTATATTTACTTAAAAATCTTAGTTTAGCTTCAGAATTATCGTTTAAATTGCCTAAGATTGGCATCCTAAGATTTCTAGGTATGCTTTCAACAACTTTCACAAAAAACTAAAGAGAGTATTTAGGTACTTATCTGTACGCGATATTGAAACGGTAACGTTATTTAGTTTTGGTTTTACGTTGAAAATTGATACGATCGGGGTGCCTTATTATACTGTGCCAGTAGTCACAGTTTTGGATTTAATATCGGAAACAGCAACAATTTGTCAGCGACTGTCGCCCTGGTGTCGCGCAACGTCACTGAGTTATAGCGATGCGTGCTCCACAATTAATGGGGATTCAGTTATCTAACAGATTAGTTACGTTTAGATTGTCAGTGATGCTCATGGGGATTATGTGGAAGTGACTAATGGTGTCTGAAACATATCTTGAACAGTGGAAGCTTTCATTAGACTGCTTGGGATTAACGCAGATCTCATTTCTCTATTTTTTTTTCATCGAAAGGAAAAGAAGAATAATGAGAGAATCTGTCTGTCTGCCAGTCAGTCTATTTGTCTTTTAAGACTTTTGTAGCTGTAAAAATACAATTTTTCTCAGTTAACCTAAATATTACAAAGATCATCGAGTTCGTAACAAGCAAAGTTGACAATTATTGGTTCAAACAAACTTCATTCCATTTTCAGTAGTTCTGTACTTTTTTCATACAAAAACGCTTGATTCAAAGTTGGATTTGTAATTGGATTTTTATGCTGAAAAGTACTGAAAAGCAGAGGTCCAGACAGTTTCAATTCTACCGAGAAAAACCACTGCGTTTTACCTCTCTCAAAGATAAAACTCAGTGCAACTACTAACGCATAATACTAAAGCATTTATATATCTGAAATGAAAATGTTTATTTTTATGAAAGGTATGAAAGTAATAAAAAGTAAAGTTTTCTACGAAGTGTTTGCATCGTTGTTGGTTTATTTAACTTCATAAGTTTACGTGGAGTGAAATAAATGATAGATTTACTTCCGGGCCACCGGTGAAGATGTTATATATTATAGTTATTAGCTAGCAGTGGTGAGGGGTGAAATTATGGCGTAGGTAAGCCGTACTACAAAAATGTTATGATCGGCATAGTGAATCGGTAGGCTGTAATTTCTAGAAGCTAAGGAATAGGCTGCAGGCGGCTTACAAGGGTACATATATGGACCCTTAGCACCTCTGGTCATAAATACTTATTTTTTTCCCAAATGTCACTATTTAAATAGCTGCTCCATTCAAAAATCATTACACAAGACAACTAATATAGTCGATAAATAAAAACATACAATCCTCTTTTTCGGAGTCGGTAAAATAGAACACGCCTCTCCTCAATATCATCATCGCCATCTCTCTGCTCTCATTACAGTTTATGATATTATGATATGATTTTTCAAAATTATTTTTAATTCAGGACAACTCACAACAATTATAAAGTCCCAAACGAAGCTGAGTACAAATGTACATACTGTGGTCACTAAACAGCGTATAGAATACACATACACAAGTGTATAAACGACCATGAATTGGAAACAAGTGCTTGTTTCATCACACTAACATCTGCCCCTACCAGGATTCGAAACTGTGACCTTTGCCGCAGAAGGTAGGATCGCTACTGTTGCACCAAATTACCGTTTATGTGTCATCTTATTTGATTTTTTCCTGTCACCCTTCATTCACTTTCTTAACATCACTATTCATACCATACACACACAGTCCATCCATCTTTCTTCCTTTTAATGAACGCTCTATGATATTACTAATTTGATACATTTGTTTGCCTATGTTATATTAATTATCTGTCACCAATATCATAAAAAATAATTAACACACACATATAATGAAAGCTCTAAAAGTCTGTTTTAATTTGAACTAGAAATCGATCCGCCAAACTAGGATATATCCTGGATATATCGATCACACGCGGTCGGTAATATGACTCACGGGAGCGCAGCACCGCAGCGCTTCCTGGCGCGAAACTAGGCCGCGAGCGTGCGCCGGCGCATACGGTAGTGGTTTGAGCTGCTCTAATGCCACTGGAGAGATATTGTGTTTCAGGTTTGGGTGGTTATGGCTACAGTTTTGCCGCCTCTGTGGTCTAGTGGGTCGCCCACCCGTGTAAAACGCAGTGGTCCCGGGTTTGATTCCTAGGGGGGGTACAATTTGTATTTTAGTAGGGCTTATTTCAAGTCCGCCTGGCTAGCTACCACCATTTTTACTAAGTCTAACGCCATAATAACAATTTGAAAATTGTTGTGTTCCGGCAGTTAAAGGTAAGATAACCAGTTCCTTAGTAATGAGGATTCCGGGAGTAGTGCGCTTCCACCTTCGGCCTTATCGTCACTTATCATCAGGTGAGGTGAAGGCACTATCCCGTTGTGCATAAAAAACAGTGGTATTTAAACACACCAATCTTCTTTTTTTAATATTTAGGATAACAAACAACTGAACAAGGAAATTACATACACATAGCACTCATTTGTTATTTGATAATAAAAGCTTGCAATATGCGAAATAAACTTTACAATGCTTATTCAATGCAATAAATGTTTATTTTACATTATATTAATAAACAAAACACATGCTAAAAACAAAGTAAACCACAAAATCACATATCCTACTAATATTAGAGTGTGAAAGTTTGGATGTTCGTTACTCCATCACGCAAAAAAGACTGAACTGAGTTGGATGAAATTTGGCACACAGATAGTTTATAGCCTAGATTAAAACATTTGATACTTTTATCTCATTCAAAGGTTCCCTAATTTCCACGCGGACGAAGTCGCGGCGGAAGCTAGGAGCCCATAAATGGATCTGTTCCAAATACCACGTTTCGTAGTTAGGGTAACCGACACGGTCTTTTAAATTGTCATTTGATTTATAATGATTGTGCCTTAAGTAAACTATGATCCTACTATTAATATAGAATTAAAACATTCTTATAGGTGAGTAAACATTTAATATCTAAATTATCGACGTTAAAAGTGGGACTTTTAGCTACGCTTGAATTAATATTAATAAAGACAAAATGGTGTTGACACTAAGTGTTTGTTTAGTGACCACTTAATATTTAATCGCACGTGTTGTACTAACATTGACCAGGAATTGGTAAATCACCCAGTAGTTCTATAAACAGTAACTGAACAATTAATGTTCCTAAAATAATTAACGACAGAAATCCAAGAAGTCTTTCTTACGATGTTGTTACGTCTTCAGCCATGGGCATTACTTGGATAATTTTCATCGAAAAACAATGCTCCTTATTTTCTGGCCCGCGGAGGTGTTTATGGGGATAAAGAGGATGGGCCATAGCCCACCACGCGGGCCCAATGCGGATTGGTGGGTGTTAACGACTTCAAATACACTTGAGACCAACAGTTTAACGTGCCTTCCGAAACACGGGGAAACACAAGATAATAAATGTTTGGTCACCCATCCCATGACCGACCCTTACAAATGTGCTTAACCTCCGCAATCGCGGGGCCAGGCGCTAAACCACTGCGCCATCGAGCTCCTCAAAAACGTCCAGTGTCAAGTATCATTTTAATGTTTGCTTTGATGGAAATGCTTAGTTGTATTACTGTGGTTTCTTCTACTGTGCCATAATGTGATGCGTCGTGTGTACAAACCATAGAAATAGAATGTCAAAGAACAACAATGTCAATAAACAGGTGATCCGAAAACGAATGCATACATTTTATATGGGATACATAAAATATGACTTAGATTCTTTAAATATGACTATATATGGCAAAGGAAATTAATAAACTATGTTCCATACTGTTTTCTTCGTCGATAAACGAATAAATGTAGAGAAATTTGGTTTCAGAGAAATGTGTGGCAATATCTTATTTACCTGTGAAAAGTGTGATGACTTGGATTGTTTCTTTTGGTCACATCACAGTTACTTAGAGCATAAGACACCATGGCTCCACGATATCTTTATTTTAAATTATAATTAAGATTAACAAATATTTTAAACAAAGTGTGATTGCTCATTTGCTAGGCGGGACGCTAGGGGCTCTTACTGTAAAAAATATTGGCACATGTCACTTGATCCTTTGTCTCTTTTTTACATAGACCGTGTCCGTATGATGTTAACTTCTCTTTTCCACGCTTTGTTGGTCTTCTTGAGCGCAGCGAAAATTTTTCTATGTCTATGGTACAAACACAGGCGGCGATAGACCCCGTTATACAGTTTGTTTGCCACTCGCCTTGTGTACACCGGCAGGAGAATTGGACCTTATATCAATAAGTTACGATAAGAAAATCGGTTAGGAAATTATGTATGAGAGTTCAGTATCTTTCCAAGTTTCTTATGTCAAAAGTTTACAAAATTATTATATTTTTTCATCACTTGCATATAAACCTACTTTGAACATAAATCAGTAATTCATATATAATAATTTACCTAGTAAGCAATACCTACTATTTTTGAAATAAGGGCATTTGCAGTTTATTTATTAAAACCTTTCAACCGAATTTCACTTCCAAAACACAAATAGGAAAAAAATCGTAGCTTAATTTATTATGTTTATTAAAAACTCTGGACACTTTACATTTAGTTGAAAAAATTGAATGAAAAGTGTAGAAAACGTTCAACTGGTAGAAAAATATGTTGAAGATATCGAAATAGGTGCGATCCACCGATGCGCTCCCCTATAAGGAATATTTTTTCATTCTTGTCTGCGCATCTGTGAATTCGGTAGGTGGTTTTCCAACTGCTGTTTCAGCCTAGCCCAACACTCGTATGTTGCGATGTATCTATTCCAATCAACATATTTTTCTACCAGTTGAAAAAATTGCACGAAAAGTGTCCAAAACGTTTAAACGTTTTGGACACTTTTCGTGCAATTTTTTCAACTAAAAGTGTTCAGAGTTTTCAACGCAGTATGAATCTTACGTAAAGTGAAATGTAGGTAACATTGGTAAGCGTACTAAGTCTAGATATCACAATGTCTAAAAAAGTCGCAAACCAACTTCATCAAAATAAATATACGTACCCAAAGAAACGACAAGATAAAACTTTATAAAACAAACATGTTTCCGTTTTACAAACTAAGTGAGAGTTTTGTCTTACAAAGGATCCCTAAAGTTTCCTGTGTAAACGGCGTCTCGGGTGCGGAACCCTTCTCAAATTTGACGCGTCAACCCTGCAGTGTAAACACCATCTTAGAGCGTATCTTAGTGGACGGGTGGGTATTGTGGAAACGATGTCAGTTTCGAAGGCAAATGTATAGTATGACTATCGGCCGTCCACGACTTCGTCTGCGTTTGCATTTATTTTTCTATGTGCACTATCCCTCGGAAGCAATACTTCACCACTTAGTATAAAACAAAGTCGCTTTCTCTGTCCCTATATCCCTATGTATGCTTTTAGGGCCGATTTTTCAATCCTCAAATAAACAGACAGATAGGGTTTATTCGACAGATAGCAAAAACACCTGTTCTTCAATCGTCAAGTAGGCCTTATTCGACGAATAACTCACTTATCTGAGGAATAATTCTATCTGACCCTTTGAGGGCCAGATAACGCCTTATTCCTCAGATAAACAGTAAGTTTGAGGTTAGTTTTCGTGCTTTGTTGTATAATTGATATTTTCAAAACAATTGACGAGATGGCAATCGAGGAAGAAGCCATAACAAATGAATTATATGAATCTAAGTAATAAAAAAAAACCTCCTTCAAAAAACCTGAAACAAAAATAGCTTCAAAATTAAATACCTCTAAAAAGCGAGAAATAATATTCAAATCATTAGTTACGCATAACATTATTAATAAAACACGTCTATTGAAGTCGGGTGGGGCTGGAAGACAATAGTTACTTTTTTTATTTCTGAAAGCCCCACCCGACTTCATTAGACGTGTTTTATTAATAATGTTATGCGTAACTAATGATTTGAATATTATTTCTCGCTTTTTTAGAGGTATTTAATTTTGAAGCTATTTTTGTTTCAGGTTTTTTGAAGGAGGTTTTTCTTTTTTGTTAAAAAAGTTTTTTATTTTCAACTTTTTAGTGGTAGGTATGTAAGCATGTAAATATTTTTTAACTTTATAAAATATTTTCAATGGTAAAATGCCCACAACTCAAATTCCAAATTTACGCTGTTTATTTTTGAGGAGTTCCGTTGTGTCTTCGTAGTCCAAGCCTAGTCCAGAACCTTGCATCGCAGACCATGGTTTGGTTTGTTTTGGATTGTCATAAACCTACCAAAAATCCAAATCACTTTACATATACTATTTGAATTTGAGGAGTTCCCTTGTGTATCTTCGAAGTTCAAAGTCCAATACCGATAAAATTAAAATGTGACCACTCTTGAAGTATACCCTTTCAAACAAAAAAAGAATCATCTAAATCGGTACATAAACAAAGATGTTATGTCCGAAAATCCGTAAAAACACGTGTGATGGCAAGCTAAATAATTGTCATTTTTCAGGATTATGAAAAAATTACCAGCCAGATCTCTGTAAATTTTTTATGAGACCACATACGAACTATGTTCTTTGAGATAAAAAAAGAATTGTATAAATCGGTTAACAACTGATGAAGTTATGGTAAAACATACATAAAAAAAATACCATCGACTTGAGAACCTCCTCCTTTTTTTGAAGTCGGTTAAAAAGAAAGAATTGATGAAATTCTACTCGAGTTCAGAGAAGTTTTAACATTCTTCCCTGCACATTCTTTGATAGAAACTAAACAAACAAAGAATTTATTTTTTCTTATTTCTAGTATTTGCTTGTAGGTACATACCTCTCGACTAAACCACAGAATAAATATTAGCACTAGACTAAACTCACAAGCATTTGAATTTAAGCTAGATTGAATTTCGCAGTTCAGTTTTTTGGTTTCCATAGTAAGAAATTACCTACTTAATTTGAATCGAAAAATCACAAATATGAACACCACACCACAGCGTCCACAGGACATCCAAACAACCTCATTCATTAATAATGAATGACGGACGCCCGGACGGACCACCGACCCTTCTTTTGTTTGACCATGATTGCCAGATGTCCAAAATCAAAGAAATAGTTTGTCCTGTTCTAACATTCATTTAATCTCTATATTTGTTTCACCTTCGTGAAGTTAGCGTTTCCACAGATGAGATATTCGGTCAGTTAGTTATTCATAGAATAAATATTACTTGAAAAATTGACAATCACTTAACAGACGAATGAAGAGACTAATAACTTTATTCTTTAGTTAACTATTTGTCCCTTTATCCGGGGATTGAAAAATCGGCCCAATCTTTAAAACTACGCAACGGATTTTGATGCGATTTTTTTTAATAGACAACGTGCATCCAAAACTCGTCTTATTTACTCAACTCATGAAATTTTGAAAAAAAGCGTAACAAACAAACATTTTCACATAATTTCAATATTAATTGTGATTATTATTAAGTTATGATTAGGTGTTTTTAAACTAATCAATAGGTACCTATACATTATGTTGGATATTTTGACTGTGTCAACCCTATAGGTGTCTGCAGTAAACGTATCTTGGTAGACGGGATATTGATACCAGTGGTAAAATTAATTGCCCGCAATACTGCCAGGCGGTACTGCCAAAAAATCACACGTACTGCCAGGGACAAGAACAGAAGGAATATATTAAATATTATTATGAAGAGATTATATTAGGACCAGATAAAAAAAAATCACGTTTGAATTGGATGCTAAGTGCCTGTTAAGTTCAAATTAACTTACTTGACATAAATTTAAAAAAAAAATCGGGTTGCACTTCGGGAGTGCCGGCAGAAGTGAAAACTTGAATATTATCGTTGTGCATTTTTGATATTTTGAAATGGTTAGGGAATAATAAAATTTTGCACGAATTGCCGTCCAACGAATTTACTCTGCATTTGAATTTACGAATACAGAACAGTATTGTACGAAAGTTATCCATAGCTTGACAGAAAATCTAGAGTTTTGAAATTGAATAAAAAAATTAGCGCGTTGCTATGGTGACACAAGTGTTTACGTCTTGAAAAAACGCGCCGCCATTTTCACCGCTCCCCGTAGAAAGAGAGGGGGATACTTCCGCCGCCGGCTGTCTACTCTTCATCCGTCAGATTCGTCTTACGAATTTTCGATCAGGGTCACGTGATTCTTACTGACGCCAGTTTAGCATTTTTTCCCCATAACAAAAAAGCGTACAACGCCGCTAAAGAAGTTATCACTTCAAAAACGAAAATATAAAACATCAGAGTCTAAAAATTAATGCAGTCTTTCATCTCCAAAAAAACTCCCCACTGCAAATGTTTCAAGACGATATAAATTTAACGTGATTAAGCTGATTTGGGGTGGTTTAACGGTCAAAGGAACTCATTACGGTGTTATATGTAAATTTAAGTGTTTTCCGCGGGCCCAATTAGATTTGTGACCCCCGGGGCCCGGGGCACTTCCGCAATGGCTCTAAGACATAATAGGTGAGCAAGCATTTTGAGTCTTGGGTTGTTAATCTATTATACAACGCTTTCGGCTTAGCCATTTTGTCTTAACGTGTATCTTGTATCGGAGATTGTTTTAATAAGAGGTCTCTATAAAAAAGTTGGTGGAAATTCATTCAAAAACGGACTCGAATAGAAACAGTTTAAAAGCTTTTTGGAATTTTCGTTTAGTTTGTCTATTAGGGACGCACTTATTTTGATTTTAGTATTTTACCACGTTTTTTAGTATTTATACCACGTTAACGATGCTTAAGTATTCCTATACTCTTTTATATTTTACTTTTTAAATAAGTATCAGGTTGAAGTGTTAAGTTTTCTTATCATAAAATGCTTACCAAAATAAAAACGTGGTTCAGTAGTAAAATATAAGTACTGCATAATCATTGCTTACCTGAAACAAGACAAAAAAATCATATTAAAATTACAAAAAAATGAGATATCAACACATTTAACACGAAACAATTTATCAATGGAGTTAACAATCCATAAAATTGAAATAGCAACACATTTCAATTATAAGTCAATAAAATAGCGCCGGTTGAGTGAAGGTTAAATAAATTATGATTTTATGGAGTGTGAAGTGACCATTTATCTTTTTAATGTCTCTTATGTAAGTCGTTAGTACTTTGTAATCTGTAAAGTACTGACGTTGTAAAAGATTTGTCGCTCAATTTGTAGAAATCAAAATTCTTTTGGTTTCTACAAATTGATTTCAGATTAGGCGTGGTTTACGCTGTTACAATACAAGTACTTGACCGTACGTGAATGTCGAATCGAATCTTCACCGAATCGCCACAATTTTCAGTTCAACTTATTTCAAACAATGCAACATTGCCTCTAAACCGTGTGCTTTCCCCTTCAACTTTCTGCTACACAAATTTGACGTTTCAATATTGCCTCCGAACCGTGCGCTTTTCCTTTCAACTTTCCGTATAAAGACGTTTTGAGAAGATAGGGCATGCGCTTTTGAATGTAAAGCGCATATAGGGAACGGGAACTGTGTCAAGACATCTAAACAAGCTACGCCATCTTGTAACAAAATAAACCGTGAAGAAAATCGTCAAGGGCTGCTTTTTTTCTAATTTCATTTCGGTTCTTGATATAGAAATTAAGGTTCTGGAATGGTGACCGCGCACCGGACGACGCTCCGTGGGTAGGCCCCCGACAAGGTGGACCGACGATCTGGTGAAGGTCGCGGGAAGCCACTGGATACGGGCAGCGCAGGACCGATCGTCGTGGAGATCCTTAGAGGAGGCCTATACCCAGCAGTTGGTGTCGTGCGGCTGATATGATGATATAGAATGCGATTTAGAATGTCAATTCTAATTCAACAGTCTGTGACATAGATCGAAAGTACCTTTAAAAACTTTAATTGAATTATTGATTAATAAAAGTGACTCCAAAATTTACTTAAGCCATTTCTATTTCGAAATCGCTTAAGATTAACATTCTAACCTTCATAGTTTCAAGTTGAAAGCAATTTGTAACTCAATCTACTTAAGTGACAGCTAAGTGATCTAAGTGTGGATGACCATATCGGCTCACCATTACCAAAAGTAACTTATACCATTGCGTATGTGACCCACTTTTTGACAGCTGTTAGATTCGATGTAAATGAGATGGGCAGAATGGTTGTAAAAGGCTTATTACTTAACACTTAAAAGTTGTCGCCATGATTGATATTATTTTATAACTTTTGATAGATAGTTTTAAGTTAAAAACACTTCTTCATACAAATATTGTTTATTCAATTTAAGCTCACATTATAAACATTTTAGAATCGTCAATATTTTTTGCCCTATCAACCTATCAACCATTCAAGACGTATTTTAGCTGACAAGAAGAATAGGCGCAGGAAACTTATCGGCTTAATCAGAATTACAATTTTTAATTAATTACTAGCATTATTTCGATTAAAAGCTAAGAATAATAACGCCTAGAAGCCGCTTCTGAACCAAAACATAAATGTAAACGCGTGTCATATTCATTATCCTTGTGTGCGTAAGCTGTATGTATCTAAGCTCTTCTAACACTATGTTTTTAATGAGCGTAGATACATAAAACTTAGCCAGATATGCCTAAGTTTTATTTGCGCGTTTTTCGTGCTTGCAATAGGTTTCTAAGCGTTATTATTCAAGATTAAAAAGTAAGATTACGATAAATAGATTCCGTTTTGGGGCTTATTGTCAGGTGATATGTAACCATAGTTTACCTCCAAAATACATAAACTTATTTTATCTACACTAGTCAGAGACTAACAATAGTTTCGATGCCCAAAGGACTCATTACACTATGGCCAGCGATTAGTTTGGACACGGGCCAACGCGAACGCATTGACAGCTCCCGATGAACGAACGAACCAACAATCATCATTCGTTCTAATTAACACATTCACTCATCTAAACAATCGTAAATAATCGCGCCGTAGAATGATGGGAATATTTCAGTTAATGATTAATGATATTTAGATTAGAGTGATAACGGTAAGTTTATTGATATAGTGAGCGATTGTGATCATGTTTCTCAATATCTATTTTCATACATACATTACATACATATATGTACTATCATTTTAATAAAAAAAAAACAAAAAACGTCTTAGTTGTCAGTCATGCACGATTGCAAACCAAACCCGACACTTTCGTCCAGCAATCGAGTCGACATTTTTGTCAATCAGTAGTCGTATTTCGCCATTATTAAGAATTCTATTAAAAGTTTGATACCGACATTTCAGCTTTTAGTCAGTGGTAATTTTCTAACAGAAAAGTTCTGTAACTAGTGGTTAATCGAAGCTGAGTTTAAGTAACTCGTTATAAAATAATCATCAGCAGGGTGGCAACTACGCTGGCCATACGCCAGCGCCACCTAGCTTACCTAATGACCATCGTAAACGCGTTAGCCACTCCTCATCAGACTTTAAATGTTTGGTGGCCATAAGCACAAAACACATATAAGAACGCCGTGGCATTCACTAAACTGTACTTCTACTTATATTATGCACGCGATTTGTTCAATATATAGCCTGATAAATAAATTAACCTAATGCAGTTTAGCACCAGGTAAATCCTAATGCTATTCCTCTACCCTTACAAAAGAATTTCCCTACATGTTCCATTTAGAATAAAATAAAAGAACAGGTGCTCTATGATTATTAGTAAGTTGATTGTGATTGAATACGACAAATTTCAAGGAACAAAATTATACGTATGATTCACCGAAAAAAGTAGCAAGTGATTGAATATTATTTTATGAACTCTAGAATTCACAGGCAGTACCTAGTACAAGTAGACTACATGTTCGTAATGTAATATGGTTGATTCTTGAAGGAACAACGAGATACAAAACTGTTACATCCATTCTTTAACTATCATTCAGTCCATTCATTCATTAAATTTTCAGAATCAACCATATTACATTACAGACATGTAGTCTACTCGTACTAGGTACCGTCTATCTGTGAATTCTAGATTGTCATTCATTCATTGAATGATGGTGAATGAATGACTTTTTGGCGGTAATTGTAAAACATCGCAGCCACTGGCCACACGCCAGCGCCACCTAGCAGAGATTATCGGACCAGTTAAGCTAATGGCACTCGTTTAAACGATGTTCGCAACCTGTGGAGTAAAACTGCTACCAGTTAACGAAATTTAACCCTTGTTCAAATAATATGTAAAAAGAGTTAAAGCAGATATGAAGTAAAAAGAACTGAAAAAATATCTACAACTATTTTCGTCAAATAAAACATACTAATCAAACAGAACTAGCCCCCCAAACATGACCACCGGAACATGATATATTTTTATCGACACTCAACTGTCAAAATCCATTGTCTTTTGACAGTTGAACGTCATGAACGTGATAAATCGCTATATCATAGTATAGTTATCGTCAGGGTTGCAAAAAATCATGTTTTTTTTATTTTAATAAAAAAATCAGATTTTTTTAAAATAAATCGTGATTTTTTAGATTTTTATTAGGTTTTGCAATCATTACCCTAGTTTTTCTTGTGGGCAACATTTTTATTTCTGAAAGCATTACTGTCATTATTATTTTCATTAATTACTTGCATTGCATGTAAATCATGTAATGAATGAAAGTAATCAATTCATTGTTATATTTTTACTGACACAAAAAATATATCTAATATTAATGATTGTTATTTTTTATTGTGATAAATGACTTAGCTTGCACCTATCATACTTTGTATTAAAATTGTTTTCGAACATAATAGTTGATGAATATGCACTCTCAGCGATTAATTAATTCCATTTTTGGATTTTGACTTAAATCAGTGATTTTTATAAAAAAATCATGCAATAAAAATCGTGATTTAAATAATGATTTAAAATTTTAAATCAACTTGATTTCAATCATGCAACCCTGGTTATCGTGTCTCGGTGGTAATTTTTCGGCTGTCCAGCTGAGATTGAACCGAAATAATTATAAAGCAAAATAAAAATAAAAGGAAACAATGAAATAAAACGCCTTTGTATTATGAAGACTAACTCAAATAGGAAATGTTTAAAAATACATAAGGTAGGTACTAAGCCAAGTCACTCGTATTACGACCTAGATACACGTACCGAATCCTACGTAGTAAATCAGGTGCGTAAACCGAATGAATAGGCAGTTTTATTATGTGCTATCGCAAAATAGACTCTATGAAAGGGAGGTAAGATACAAAATTGTAAATCTGTATAGAACGCTGCAAGCCTGGAAACTTGCTATAGACTGCAACAATGACGCAGTAAAACTGTTTAAATTGTTATCTTGGTAAAGCTCAAGTTAAAAGCTAAAAGCGATTTTGTTACATTTCCTGACCTAGTTACCTGTAAGAAAATAAATGAGTATAAATCAAAAATAATTCATGGGAATATTTAATTTATGTAAAACTTTTAATGCTTACATTTTTTTCCACAAGAAAATTAACGTTTAATTTTTTTCTATCAATGTATCTTCTTAAAGCTAAAATTTTATACGAAATAATCTAATGAACATACATTTGCACGCCATTAGATTTGGCAAAATATGTGAAACTATATTTAGGATATTAAGATCTCAATGTACCATATTTTATGCAAATAAATTATCTTTATCTTTAAGTATCTAAAGCAGCTTTTCGTTCGTCTTTAGTTTTTATTAAAAACTTAAAAAAAAAAACATTCTAAAAACACTTTCTTTTAGTCAATTGTGAGTGTACAAAATAAATAACACAACAGTTATTAAAATCCCCGTCATTTTAGCAACATATTGAAAGCAAGAAGAATAGTTATTATTTTTTCTCCCCCGCTACAGCAATAAATGGCATCTGCAACCTAATATTAGCCCAAAAACGTGGCCATTACATTACATTACATAATACAATGTATCATAGCACGGTGGCTATCGATATTATGTAGCAACAAGCTGTTTCCATTGTCTCGCTTTTAGATACTAAGACGTGACGTGAGCTAGGTTAGCTAGACTCGATTGATTAAGGAACTACCTACTGAATTGTGGAATATCATCAACGCACAAAATATTAAAGTTAAACTAAAAAATCACTTTTTACAATAATTAAATGTCTTAATCATTCCGTTTATTAAATATCAATTGACTTTTTATAAAAGTAATGACTAATGTTTTAAATATAACACGTAATTTAGGTAAATAAATTATTACTTTAGTTAGTTAACGGATAAATTGTATGTGTTGTAATATGTAACATTATTTCTTTATTGTTATATTTTTATGCTTTTAATAAAGTAAGTATCGACTCTGTAAGGTCTAATAGCACTCACTATAAACCTCACTGGTTTACGTTGTGCTTCTTAAATTTGTATTTTCTATGTATCTATGTTTATACTGATAAATAAATAAAAAATAAAAAAATAAATAATTCAAAAATAGTCTGAACGTAAACAATAATCTTTTCTTTTCTTTTTGCCGCCTATTATAATGATTAAATTAAACTAACAAAATTTTAATGAAATTATTTAAGTACTTATGTACTTTATTGTTTTTAATAATTCTATGATTGTGTAGAATTTTATTATTTATTTCATTTTCAATTGAAATGGACGCATTCGATTTGTAACTTTTCTTATATTTAGATAATTATAATGACGATTTTGCGTCATAAATGGATGCTCTTTCATGTAGTGTTTCTGTTTATTTAATTTTCTTTATAGTATAAGTAGAATATGTATAAATTAAAGACTTATCTTTGACAGAAATTCTTTTTGGATACAAATATTTTGGCTCACATTTTCTTTGCCATTTTGTTTCACTATAGGTAAACCGCAAGTATAATAAGACAAACCCGCTCTAAGCTTTTAACCTGGCCCTCTTATTAAAGCGAAGAAAAATCGTAAAACAGTACGTACTTACTTTTTATTGCAGTCTGCTTTCAGTTGCAGTTAATGACTTATTTATGAGTTGTGCCGTAACGAGTTGCAGTAGTGTTGCAGTCATAAAATGTATGATAAGTTTATCTGGAATTTCGACTTATGTCCGATTAGGGGTCTAATTGTCAAACTTCAAAATCTATCACAATCGCTTTCAGGGTGTGATACATTGATGCTTCTTTTTGGCACAAATAAAAACTTACCAAAGAAATGCAGCAATGTGTCACATCCATCTGTCAAATGAAAGCGATTGCGATAGATTTTGAAAATTAGACAATAAATAGGCTGATTTTAGTTTCAATTAGGATGTGTTTAATCTGAATAAAGTTAACATATTACAAAAGATTGCCCTAATATTTAAAATCATAGAATAGTGGAAAATGCGTTGTACCGGTAGAGTGTAGTGATACGTAATTTAATTTTAGGTAAAAAAGCTCCTGCCTCCTAAGAATTATTATGATAACACTTACATTAATCTAAATTGATTTAAATTCAATTAACATTCTTCCTTCCATAATCTCAATGTCATGTTCTAATAAGGAAATCAAAATGGCCACCCAAATATGGCGGCAAAGATTTCCGCCGCACGTGTGCCCCACTTAGCGGCAAAATATTGTATTAATCCGATTTCTATGAATGTCGGTCGATGTCGTAATTAACATATATTTGATGTTCACCTCTTTGTGTTGAAAAGTGGGTACGATACTGCAACTTTTTTATTATAAAGGTAAAATCCGGTAAGTAATACCGGATTTTACTACGAAATATGAGTATATTTTTTTAGTAAAATTCACAATGCTAAAGGATTTTAAAGTATCTTAAAAATCTTGTTTGTGGGTGACATAATCAAATCTATCTCACAAAAAATAAAAAATAAAACTATCATCATTCATTTCATATCATTCATTCATTTTACAACACTAATGAACGTACTTAAGGCGGTTATATGACCGAAAGTGGCGCCCTCAAAGGTTTTTATTTAATTAGTTATTAATAGAAAAAGATTTTAATAATGTTTATCGTGGAGATTTTAGGGCCCATGGTCTAGTATTTTTAGAAGGTATCACTACATGCCTTTGTAGTCATTTGTAGAAGTAGATAGCAAATGTGTCAAAAACGGCCACTTTTAGCAGTTTTTCTATCTACTTCTAGCAGCGACTACTAGGGAATGCAACGATACCGTCTAAAAATACTAGACTGTGGCCCCTAAAATCTCCACGATAAACATTATTAAAATTGTGTATTAGAATTATAATATTAAATAAAATTCACCGCGGCGCCACTCTCGCTCAGGGTACCACCTTAATAAAACCTCCATTCATAAACATTTGGGCTATTTATAGATGAATAGGTTAATATTTGATTGTGTATAGTAAAATTAGTTAAAACTAGCTTCCGTCCGCGACTTTGTCCGCATGTACCCTAACTAGGGAACTTTAATCAAGATAAAATGTATACTATGTCTTAATTCAGGATATAAACTAACTGTATGCAAAATTTCATACAAATCCGTTCAGCAGTTTTTGCGTGATTGAGTAACAAATATCCAAACTTTCATATTATTATTTATAATATTGTAAGGATATTTAATAATCACATATTTAAAATACATTATTTTGAATCCAAATATAACGAAAGATATTTATTCACGAAATAAACTTTAAATTCGGACCTTATTTGCATACACTATACTATGAATGAGATTGTGCAAATTGCTTTTATAATGAAAACTCATGAAACAAACTCTCCTTTATGAAACTGCTCCATTTAATATTAAAATGACTATATTTTATTACCTACTTATTTAATAAAGTTTGACAGCACAGTTTGTGGCAACACGCAAGAGTGAGTGACTTTAAATACAGTTATTAGGAATTGGTAATAAAGTTATTTTATTTTGATAGAATACTTATTTTGATGAATTCGTATTTTTAGAACCATAAAACTAGTTTTAGGGCAATTTGAATATGAAACACTCGATAGTTCCTAAATCCACAATTCGTGTTATTATACGGTTATTCCCATCTGTTACCCCAGCGAACTAAAATCTATGGAATAAGCATTCTGCTCAAAAAATGGCACCACACGAAAACTACAACTAAGTAGATAGAGACAAAAATGCTGGCATTTAATTATGCAGTACAAAGCATCTGAACACTAATTGCTTATTAGCGACCATAATTTGTATACTCATATCTATCAAATGGTGTAAAAGATGCAAAGAAGGCTAAAATATCTATTTTCTATACTTAAACGAAAAAAAAACGTTTTTTCTGCCTTCTTTGCATCTTTTACACCATTTGACTATAAAGGACGTCATTTCTAATAAACTTTCTTTTTCTATATTTTCTCTACAATACAAACTGCAATTTATTGAAAAGAACACTAACGTCAGTCACCGGGTGCGTGGCTGGCCCGACTAAAGCTGAGCGGGTTGTACTTTTTCGGCCCCGTGGTGCCATTTTTTAAGCAATATTTGTTTGCAATGACACTTCCATAGATTTTAGTTCGCTGTGTTACCCCAAATAATCTACTCTGAATTGAATTCTAGGAAACCTAAGTAAATCTGAGAATTTACCCTAAAGGGAGGGAGCTAGCATAGGGAAAATCCTTGTACATGGTTTCCCAGAATTCACCTCAGAGTGGATTTTTTGGGGTAATAGATCGGAATAACCGCTTTAATACGATGTCAAATTTTATCCAAAAGTCTCGAAACTGGATGTTCATAGTTGATGGGGAGAAAATAAAATCTTTACTGTACTGACTGGTTTTTAGTACGTAGCATATCTAGGTTTTGTATAGGTTTCGTATGAGGCTAAAGGGACCCTGATTTCATGCAGCAAAGTCAAAGTTAAAATATCTTTATTCAAATAAACAGTAAAGCGCTTTTGAATCGTCTATATTTTCCAATAACCCGTTCTAGACTTTTTTAACTGACAAGTACAACGTCCATATAGCTTTTCTATATTATTCCATGTTAAAAAAGGTAAATATGTATAACATTACACATATTGCTCTCATTACAAAATTGGTATTCAAAACACATGAACATGCCAAATCCACAAAGGAATTGCGACACTTATATCACTGGATTTTGAAGTCCAGCCACAAAAAAAAAAAAATTTTAAGTTCCATAAACCTATCGTTTAGTTTACTATCTAGTGTAGAGCTAAAGACCTCGCGTTTGTAACATTTTTCAAATTGGCTGAAATATGATTTTCCCCCATTATTATCTCCGCCATTTTGAAAAATTTCAAAAAACTGAATCGAGAAAAAAATCAGTTGAGAAATATGACCTAGATGAGAACAAACGGAAAGCCCTACAGCTGGACGGACATACGAAAGCATTTTTGCCCAAGCGAAACGGAGATGCTTTGCGTTCGCTCGGTCAACTAATTAACATTCCAATGAAGTCCAAACTTTTCTTGGACTCGCAATGCTACGCCGGTTAGTACATTTTTTTTGTCAAAATATTGAAATCCAATACCAGCTTTATTATAGAAATAAATTAAGCTATAAACAGTATGGTAGCCGTTTTACGGTCCAATCGGGAAGCCCATCAATCCAGGGTATATTAACGAACTTGTGATCGATTTTTGATAGCTAAGCACAATTTACACCTACCCTCGTAAACTGTCATTTATTGTAATCGTAAAATGGTGTTTGACAAATCGAATATATTTAGTATCGGTGAAGATACTGAATATATTCGATATATACGATAGTCATAAAACATTTATTTAGGCGAAGAATCATTTGATAAAAACGTTAATTCTAACTTAGTACGTTGTGCTGAAATCCGTAAAAAACTTATTTCAATGATTATTGATTACTGCACATAACATGGAACTTGTAGTAAATTAAAACAGTGAAACACTTCATCCGCCTGTTTGTAAGTCGGTTAAAAAGTGGTATTTGTTTAGGAGTGGCTTTCCGTAACTAACTACTTCCCCAATTTTCGCATTATTGCTAACTAGAAATCTTAGTTCATAAATAGGAGTACGTTTTAAGAGATTCTTAAAGGGGTTTAGGAAGAATAGTTAGCTAACTCGTCCTATTTTTCATGGGTTTTCAATTGCTCACTAAAAAACGGATTTAACCTAACAGAGAACATGTGACTAAGTTTTTTATCGCGAGTACAACACATTGCGTACTCTTTGGCCTGCCCCAAGGCTGTGGCACCTCCATAATTTGTAAGAATCCGAGTCGGTAGAGTAGTTATGTAAACAGGAGCATCCTTGGGATGCTGGCTAATTGTGCAACAACTTAGCAAGGAACGCTAACGCAACGCGCGAGCGCATTAGGGTGTTGCGTTCCATCTGTGATATAGCGAAGCGAGGTAGCTAATTTCTTTGTTATTCTCAGGTGTTCCCAGATAAAAAAAAATCAGGTTGCACTCTTGGAGTGCCGGCAGAAGTGAAAACTTGAATATTAACGTTGTGCATTTTTGATACTTTGAAATTAGCGGCAAAGGATTAAAATTATTTCTTTCCTATTACTATACAGTCACACAATTAATCAGTTTGTAATTAGAGAAAAAGGCGCCAGTGGCCTTTTTAATTTCTACATGCACGCAATCTACGATTTAAACTTATAGTCACAGAGTATAAATAAGTCTATGATTTCACCGAAGAGATCGCTGCTATTAGTTACATTTTCAAAATTAGCGCGCTGCTGGTGACACAAGTGTTTACGTCTTAAAATGACGCGCCGCCATTTTCAACGCGCCCCGTAGAAAGAGAGGGGGATACTTCCGCCACCAACTGTCTACTCTCCATCGGTCACATCCGTCTTACGCATTTTCGATCAGCCACGTGATTCTTACTGACGCGAGTTTAGCATTTTTTCCCCATACAAAAAAGCGTACAACGCCGCTAAAGAAGTTTTCACTTCAAAAACAAAATTCCGGAATAAATTCCGGACATATGTTGAACTCATAGATATTTTCTATACTTAAACGAAAAAATAAGATACGTTTTTTCTGCGTCTTTTTACTGCCTTCTTTGCATCTTTTACACCATTTGACTATAAAGGACGTCATTTCTAATAAACTCTCTCTTTCTATCTTTTCTCTACATTACAAACTGCAATTTATTGAAAAAAACATTAACGTCAGTCACCGGGTGCGTGGCTGGTCCGACTAAAGCTGAGCGGGTTGTACTTTTTCGGCTCTGTGGTGCCATTTTTTAAGCAATATTTGTTTGCAATTACGCTTCCATAGATTTTAGTTCGTTGGATGATACTGACTTTCTTGTAAATACAGGCTACATTTTTATATCTCTCCAAATTTTAAGAATGTGTTCAGTCCATGAAACTCAACAAGTTTGTTCATGAAACATGTGTTGAAATACGCCATAAAATTTCGGTCATCCTTTATTAAAACTGATCACGTGATCTCTCTGATTTGTATGGATCGTAATTTTTTTACATATTTGACCCTATGTTTTTTAGAGAAAGTTGTTCAAGATAAAATTACGATCCATATCATATTAGTATCGTATAGAAGTAGTTGTTCAATTTCATAGACTGAACACATCCATATTTGGAGAGTGGATAAAAAACACCCTGTATAATATTAATGACGTAATGCATAGTGCAAGTGAATGAATAAAGCAAATACTTTGAATTTTATAATATGAAGAAAATCGATACGAAGAAAACATTTAGAATAGTAAAAGAACTGATTCATTTATGTATCAAGGGCCCATATCAGAATACCATCAAAAGCGATTGCGTAGGGTCATATTTTTGGCGTAAATAATAGCGGAAACGTATTGAATTTTACATCAAAATACACTTTAACGTACTGTGAAGTATCTCCAATAACTTTTATTTAAGAAAGATAATTGTGCTAAGGATAATGACGAAAAAACAACGAAAAACATGGAAAATGTGCGGAAGTGAGGTTATTTTCCATACTCTTTGCACATATAGAAAAAGACAGAGACAAATGTTTTCGCATAACCGAGCCTTAATAAAATAAAAAACAATCCCAGCCAACATTTTATAAAATATTTTTATAAATAAAAATAGACTACTCATACATACCGGAAATTGTTTTGTGGTACCTAATGAACCGGAAATATAAGTTGGACATTATGAATCACAAACTTTTTATGGCTAAATACGATGACCAAGATCTTTTGATGAGGTCAAAACAAGTTTTATGTATATTCGTCATAAACGTCTTCTGATCTGCTATACCATGGCCATAAAAAAATACATATACAGTATATATGTATGGGTATAGGTACCATGGGCAACAGCGTCGCTTAACCACTGCTAAGGTTAAAATCGCTTGCACGCCGCGCCCGCCATCACATACGTTTAGTTCGTGCAGGGGCGATACGCGCGCACACGAATTTTGTTGCAAACTGATTAAGCGACGCTGTTGCCCATAGTACAGACATATACAGATAATATTAAATGAAGGGCGCACGGGAAGAAGGGGCTCATCGACATTTTTGATCAATTTGAACTAACAAATTGCATTCGATGCCATTTGAACGGGTCTTTTAAATGACATATTCAAAACAAACTAAAAGGGGCCCATTTCTCGTTAAATCGTATTAGTAAAAGTAAAGTACCTAGGTAAGTATTAAATCTTTAATTAGCAATTTTCTTATATTTTGCTAATTGTTCAATTCAAACTAACAATTGCATTCGATGGCATTGACATACTCAAAACAAACTAGGGTCCACTCTTAGAATAATAACGCCTAGAAACCTATTGCAACCACGAAAAACGCGCAAATAAAACTTACCCAGATATGGCTAAGTTTTATATATCTTCGCTCTTCTAATACATAGCGTTAGAAGAGCGCAGATACATACACCTTACTCACACAAGCATAATGAAAATGGCACGCGTTTATTCTTATGTTTTAGTTCAGACGCGGCTTCTAGGCGTTATTATTCTAAGCGCTATCGCACACGGGCAACTTAGTCGCCCAGCAACTGTTTTGTCTCTCACATGGTTTTTATGAAAAGTTGCCGACGACCGTGTCGCTTCGTGTGCGCGCTTCCATATAAACCCGTGCACTTGATGTGAGAGACAAAACAGTTGCTGGGCGACTAAGTTGCCTGTGTGCGATAGCGCTAAGGGTCCACTACATATTCAAAACAAACTAAAAGAGGCCCATTTCTCGTTCAATCGTTTATTTGAATCTTTATATGTACCTATCAATTAATTTAAATAAAATAAGTGTAGTCCGCTGGAATCTTGTAACAAATTAACAAAGAAAAGGTTTCGTCACAAATGTGGCCAACGGGAGATAGGACAAATTGGGGCGACGTTTGTTAACTTTTTCCAAATTACTCAAAAGTTTAAAACGCTCACCTAGCCAAAACCCAACCGTTCTGAAAGTTGCTTCACACGAGAAATCGTTACACGTATTTTCTCAAGTGATTAAGAAACAGTAAATTTCTACAGTGACATTCAGCTTCAGCCGCGTTGACAAATCAAGAGGTTCAAGCACTTCAGTACAACCGGGTCAAGAGTTTTAAGGGGATTGAAGTATTTTGGAGTACATTGGAGTACCAGTGTCATGACTCATTGGATAAATATACAAAGGTAAGAGATTTTTATAGGGTAAAAAGACCTTGATAACTTTTTTGAGACGTTTTGACTTTGTCGCTACTGATTTTTATGGTGTCTCAAGCGTCTATAGATTGCTTATCATGTTGTTGTCGGATATAATCTAAAATGGGGGAGACCTATACATATACATAAGTAAAATTATCATTACATAACAGCCTATTTTGATTATTGAGGACCGCAGTCGCAGTGTTTTATCGCCTGAGCCTGCGATTGCCGAGGTTAAGCATCTTTTGCAAGGATCGCTCGTGGGATGGGTGACCAAAGTTATTAATTTGAGCAGCGAAAGGCACGTTTAGCCGTTTTGCAGGCAAAATAAGCAGGAAATTATAAAATTATGTGCCGTAAGCTTGTCAATTCCATATAATGTACTATGGGCAACAGCGTCGCTTAACCAGTTTGCAACAAAATTTGTGTGCGCGCGTATCGGCCCTGCACGAACTAAACGTATGTGACAGCGGGCGCGGCGTGCAAGCGATTTTAACCTTAGCAGTGGTTAAGCGACGCTGTTGCCCATGGTACATCAAAGTCTGTGATTTACATGAGTTTGCAACATGTTATTTAATCATCTCTTGCTCATATTAAGCTATAAAAGTAAGCGTAGGTATGTATATGTACCTATATCGTTCAAACAAACGTAAAGGATGTTGACCATTTGAGTAGAGGGGCAGGAATTAGGTACACGTGTTTAACTAATGATAGGTATTTTCACACCTACTTATTTTACCGACGTTTCAACACAGTTGCAACGGCCGTGGTCACGAGTTGATACTGTCAGTGACCATCCTTGACCACGGCCGATGCAACTCGGGAAAATAGGTAGGTGTGAAAATACCTATCATTGGTTATACGCGTTTAATTCCTGTTATTTTAACTAAGTACAATGCAACGTGAAAGTTTAAAAATGTAATAGTAATATAAAAATAGACCATTTTCATAAAAAAACTGATGGACAGTTCTTGCTCCACGGAATAAATTAATTCTTTTATATTTTCATACTAGTGTTTTTATCGTCTTGTATAACAGTCTATTTTACCAATGACTTAGGCCGTGATCTTAATGATATAATGGCAGTTGTAGACAAAACCTGGTGACCCTAATTGTATAATAGGCCCAAGTGACTTTGAACTAATCTTTGACAGACAGCGAATTAGAATCGGGTTACCTAGCTTATCTACATAAAAAATATATTTTTCACTCCTCTTGCTCAAAAAGTCCGTCATTGTAACGTACAAAAGTCGAGATAAAATAGCATAATTACCCCTAGGGGATAAAGTTTTTTCTTTTTTAATGTTTGTCTATTACCAATGAGCCTACTAAAACGAAAAAGTTTGTATTCATAGATAGAATAATTACGAATAAAGACTCGATCGACTTTTTGAAAATAGAACTAAATCTCTTCGGTGAAATCATAGACTTATTTATACTCTGTGACTTTAAGTTCAAATCGTAGAATGCGTGTATTGTGTTTCTTAGCTGCTACAGTAGACATTAAAAAAGCATGGCGCGAAATCTTTTGAATTTTTCACTAATTGCAAACTGATTGAATTGTGTGACTGTAATAGGAAAGAAATAGTTTTAATCTTTTGCCGTCAAGCACAAATCATATTGTATGAAAAGTTTATGAAGTGGAGGATAGAAAAACGAATGGATTCGTTTACGGAAGTATAAACTAGGTATTTATTATTGTATTTTATTTTCTCGCAATCGTAGTGAAAAGTAGAGTGTAATACACGACGCTAAAACCCATTGTAACTCGGTTTCTATTTATTCCCTCGCTAAAGCTCGGGAATAAAACTACCTCGTATGCAATGGGTCATTTTAGCGTCTTGTATAACAATCTACTAATTATTCTCTGTACACTCTGTAAACTTTAAAGTTTTGGATCATTTCTATGAACACCTTTACCACCATGCGTTTCGGAGAAAAAGGGTCCTGACAGACAGACAGACAGACGCAATGGTTGTTTAAGGGTTCATTCTTTCATTAAACCTTGCCTTTTATTATCTCCATATAAAACGACAATTTCATACTTAAACAGTATGAAATTGCCGTTTTGTATGGAGAATTTTAACATATTTTCCATACTAACATTGTCTTAATTTATTTAACAACCATGACCACAAATGTTACAAAACTTTTATGCACAAATTTGTAAGCACTCAGCTAACTAATGCCACATGTATTGTGTGTGTTAAGTGAAAAAAAAGTATCGGCTAAGTTGTGGTCATTTCTGCTAACGAAAAAGTTGTTAATAAAAACAAAACCTCCTTCAAAAACCTTGAAAATAATCTAACAAAAAACAGCTTCAAAAATAAATTAATGGCTCTAAAAAGCAAGAAATAAAATATTGAAATCTGCATAATAACTAACTCGAAAGTTTGTATGCATATCTTATATTACACAACGCCTTTTGAAGTCTGGGGGGAACGAAGGATATTTTTTATCTAAACTAATATATCTAAAACTAATATATCTAAACTTTAATCATGGGTTTAAATCCCACCCGACTTCATAAGACGTTGTTTAATATAAGATATGCATACAAACTTTCGAGTTAGTTATTATGCAGATTTCAATATTTTATTTCTTGCTTTTTAGAGCCATAATTTATTTTTGAAGCTGTTTTTTGTTAGATTATTTTCAAGGTTTTTGAAGGAGGTTTTGTTTTTATTAAAAACTTTTTATTTTAAACTTTTTTGTGGTAAGTATATTTGGTGATGATATTATCTAAGTTACAATAGCCTTATGTCAACGGCTCATCACCTTTTACATAGTACTGCTTTTCCCGACGCAGGGGCGTTTATTGTTTAGGAGTTCTCCTGGTACTTCACTATCAGCTCCACTTCACCATATGAATTATGATGAGCATAAATAGCCTAGCAACCATATTACAGTAATCGTATCGTACCAGTGAACTACTTAGTATTGAATAGTTCCGATGATCATCTATGCTGGTCTTCATCCTCAGTTCCACTTCACCGAAATGGTACTTTTCGAAAGCAAATGCACTAGTTACTTAAGAAAATACTAAAATCGCTATAGATGTGCCTATAATATTTGAAGAGTTCCCCCGATTTCTCCAGGATCCCATCATCAGATCCTGATTTTATGACAATGGGACAACTTGAAAGTATATACTTTCAAACAAAAAAAGAATTTTTCAAATCGGTCTAGCCGTCTTCGAGTAATCGAGTAACATACATAAAAAAAAGGTTCCGACGAACTGAGAACCTCCTCCTTTTTTTGAAGTCGGTTAAAAAATGAGTCACTTTTTAGTTACTTTTTTTAACGTTCAGGAATAACAAAAATTTCCTGATAGTGGGCCGTTATGAACATTATTCGAAATAATAACAAGTAACTGAAGCATCTTTAACATCATACAAAATATGAGTGCCTCTGTGTGTTGGAAAAAATCAGCAAAATCATACTTTAACGTCTATGACTTATGACTTCAGCAAATTGTTAAACCAAAAATAGATTCCAATCCCAAATTTCTGTGTGCCCAAACTAATAAGAAAAAATGAAACTGTCAATAAAAAAATCAATCAAATCTTCGATACAATCGGCTGTAGGTGGTGGCTTTGTCTACGTTAATGACGAGAACCGAACCTTGACCTACGTGGGCGTACGGGTCACAAGATATATTCTGTAATCTGCAGAAGAGCCGCTTTGACCGTATTCGAAAAGCTTTATTTCAGTTTCGACAGATTTTCGTTCGGATTTGTTTAAATTATAGGTGTACTCAGTCATTTGTTTCGTTATTGAGCTACCAAGAACTTTAAATTCATTATAATAGAGTGAATTTAAAGTTCTTGGGAGCTACAGTACAGTGTAACAATATTATCTTTTCATAAAGTGCGGAAACTCCTTTGTCTCGTCTCGGCGTAAGTGCAGATAAGCTACAAATATTTTTAAATTGTTATTATGGCATCAGACTAGGTAAGATGGTGGTAGCTAGCCAGGCGGACTTGAAATAAGCCCTACCACCAACCAAACCGAGTACAAATTGACTCCTGCGTCTTACACGGGTGGGCAAACCACTACACCACTGAGGCGGTGAAAAACCTAACAATTCAATTGACTTTCAAGTGGTTCTTCTGCTAAGTACCTATTTTGTCTATGAGCGGTTGTTTTCGCTTGTCTCTCATCTGCCTTTGTTATGCCATATTGGACTTTTGAGATGGTTTATTAATTAACTAGTAATAGGTTTATAAGAGCGGACTGACGTCGGATTTGACAAATGGGAAACTGGGAGACTATTGAACTCTTCTTATTGAATGATACGAAATTAACTTTTATTGTACAGTACTTGGACTTGAACCTTTTTTGTATAAATATATCAAGACAAGTGGCTTTGCCCACTATTTATGGAAGTGTAACACCGTTTGCACTAACTGAACTTAAGAATTGCCCAAGTCTTTTCCTAACTACAACGCGACCAAGATAATTAGGCACATGACAACTGCATGACAGCTAAGTTCATGACACCGTTTCAATTTAATTGAGTTTTAGTTAGGAAAGACTTAGCGATTCTTAAGTTTAGTGCAAACGGGTGTAAGTATTGGAAAACATTACATACCTACATTTCTTCGATTCTAATCAATCAGTAAGTGTGTATAGAGTTAGTTATGGAAAGAACGGTACGCCCAAGACACAATATTACTGTGGCCGAAGCCTAGACACGGTATTACGGGCCCACGGAAGGCAGAAAGAGACGAAGAAATACAAAAGAAAAGGACATACGACAACTTTCTCCTTCCTTTGTACTGCTCCATCTCTCTCGTCTCGGCCTCTCTAGCCGCCTGTGCATGTGGAGGGCCCATTGTAGTGGCCGAGACCCAGCCACGGTATTACAGTGGCCGAGACCCACACACAATATTACAGTAGCAGAGACCCAGACACGATAACAGTGTCTGAGACCCAGATACGATAATAGTGACCGAGACCCAGACACAATATTACAGTAGCCGAGACCCAAACACGATAACAGTGGCTGAGACCCAGACACAATACTACAGTGGCCGAGACCCAGACACGGTATTACAGTGGCCAAGACAATATATAAAGATTTGTTATATAATTGACCCAGCTGGGAAGCGAACCCGGAACCGCTGGGCTCGACACATTCAATACTTAGTTTTAAAGTATATCAACAAATCCCCTCTTTAAATCTCGTCACTACAATATCAAATCTATTAGTTTGTATGTCGAACATCCTGTCCTGTGATGTGTCCCACTTTCAATTGATCCCCCCTATCCCGTGTTTAACACCCAATCTTTAAGGGGGACACGTTTATGATTCAATGCCAGTTAATATGGCACCAACAAAATCGTTGGAGTTGTCATTATAAATAAAAAAAAATATTGCACACAACACTTACGAATTGAGTTGCATTTTTACTTTTAATATCATTGATTTTTACTGATTTTATTACAGTAGCTTTAATAATTTAGTCTGGTAGTCAAAGTATTTTTACATTCCGGTAATATTTGTTTAAGTAGGTACTTCATTTTTATTGTTTCAATTTGTAATAAAATGTACTTATCTTAATAAAATAATACAATTTTAATAGTAAAATTTAAACTGGTAAGTATATCTGGCAGTGAAACAACATTTACGTTATTAACACTTACATCATTCACATGACAAACTAAAGTCATTCATTCAAAAATACATGGAAACACATCGCATTCGCACAATAAAAATGTTTAATTCATAAAAGCATCACTACAGAATCCGGATATTTCCGGATGAAAGCGGCAAAAACCGGTTTTCAAAGGCCCAAATGAAAGTCGAAACTAATGATCATACGAGCGAAGTTGCGTCTATGGCGAGCTTTTACAAACTCAGCGATTTTAAAAGCTTTAAAAATATAAAACAATATTTTCAACTTTATTTTAAGAGTAATAAGGACTGAAATTGGCTGCTAGCTAACGAGCCCCAGTGCGCGGCCACAACGCATGCATTTGACATTTACAGTCCCTCTACATAACTCTATGCACAAAATTAAGCAATCTCTCGCAAAGGAATGTCATTCTTATTGACGCAAAAATAAAGTTGAAAATTGTTTTTGCGGTCTCTAGTGCAATAACGTTATTCAAAACCATGGACTGTCCAAATGAGATATAACAGAATTTTGGAAACTAGCTTTTCCGAAGAAAGAGTGCGATGGAAAGAAAAATATTACTTCTGTTTGACACATACGATTGCGGAATTTCTTTTGACTCATAATAAAATTCAACTGTATTTTTTTTAATAGTGTCGGTACGTACAAGGACAGAAATACAAGCATTATTAAGCTTTTAAATATTTAGATAAAGTAAATAAAATCTATAACGAGTTACTCAATGGGATTGACATACATTTTCGCTTACCAAAGACTAAAGTTTTAAAATATAAAATCCATAAATTCTATACGTACTTTGCGCAATGGTAGGATAATTTTGTTAATTCACAAATCGTCCACCAGTCGGCGCACTACCACTAACTTGGCGGTAGTGTAGATGCAGAGTCATTTTGTTGTTTTCTATATGTTTGCTATCAATTTTTAGGGTTCCGTACCAAAATGGTAAAAAAGGAACCCTTATGGTGTGACTCAGTCTGTCTGTCTGTCTGTCACAGCTGGATATCTCGAGAACTACCAATGGTATCAACTTGAAATTTGGAATAGTTTGAGATGACATTTGCCCAACTATTTTGCAAATAAGAAATAAATAAAAAAACATTTTTTTTTACAACAGGGACTGAAAAGGGGTCTTAAAAATTTGAAGTGGAGCTACTAGGACATGTTTTTTTTTAATACAAAACGGGGTGGGGTAGGTATCATATGAAAGAACGCCGTTTGCACGTTTTCATCATCAATCATTTTTTCTTTTTGTTTGAGGCTGCATAGTTTTCAATTTATAATGAAAAATTGTAAAAAAAAATACCGTTCCCCACCTTATCGCCGAAGTTTGCGAAGAGAAAAATCTGAAATAATTCTATGTGATAGCAGTTTATATAAAGATTACAGGAAAAATAAAACAATGTCTCAGTATAGAACACTTTTTAGA
Source organism: Agriphila geniculea (assembly GCA_943789525.1). Lineage (NCBI taxonomy): Eukaryota > Metazoa > Arthropoda > Insecta > Lepidoptera > Crambidae > Agriphila > Agriphila geniculea. Next base: position 912,162 of record OX038890.1, on the reverse strand, counting down.
AATAATCAAATTTCTAAAAAAAATAACATCAAAAAAATAACGTCAAAAGATGGCGCTGACCTAAAACTGCAACACTAATTTTATTATTCTAGTGTGCAGTGTGGTTTAATGGTGCAATTATGATGGTACGGAACCCTCGGTGCGCGAGTCCGACTCGCTCTTGACCGGTTTTTTGAATGTTGGAAGCGATTTTGCGTAAATCTCAAATTTTCTTCAAACACATTTTGGTTTTCTTCAATCTTAAATTCGTTTACTGTCTAACTTTCATTTTAATTATTTATTAGTTTAGTATCAACCATTTTAGATATAATTTAAAATACATGGGAAAATCGGGGATAAATGCCCGTACAAAAGTCTCCTGCAGCAGTAGCACATGAGTAAAGAAAAGGACCAGAGACAAAGCTTCTTAAGAACGTGAAATTCAAACTTGCAACTAACAAAACAAATGATGCCCTGAGATTGTCCACTGGCTGCAGTTGTCAAAACAATTTCCGGTTTTTCCGCGCACGCGACAAGCGGCCAGTGGACACGCACACATGCCCCGCGTGCTTGTAGTAGTGCAACCGATTAGCGCGTTTGTATGAAGCTTTGTCTCTGGTCCTTTTCTTTACTCATGTGGCAGTAGCGCCACTTAGCGGGATAAATTTTGTGACATTCCGCCATTCTAAAAACGCATTTACAAAATGTGACTATCTAGAGGAGCTGAGTCTCTTTCTATAACAAAACTAATTCACAAAATATACAAAAATAATAGCAATAAAAAAATTATTTTCATAGAGTCACTTGATAACAACCAGCAACCTTCTATGTGTTTGTTTAAAAGGTTTAATCTAACTTAGTTAAGAAACTTAGTTTCCTGATAATAGGTAACTCGACCTTTAGTTAAAGGCGCGAAGGAGCAAATAAACTCTCCTATTACAGCTATAATCATTTTCTTTGAAATGTTTGAAAAGGAAAATTTGTTATAACAATTAACGACGGCACCTTAACTTGTTAATTAAGGGCCACTTTCAGTAACAATGTTAGATAAATGTTCCAGCAAAGAATTAAAAAACAGCTTACTTGTTTATTTTTATTTAGTTGATTTAGAACCTTATAATTAAAGTGTAGGGTAAGAACCTAACTTAAAAAAAATATAATACTAAATAATATACTAGATAGAACAAAATTCAACTCGTCACCGGATCGTTTTCTTAGGCGGGAATCGAACCTGCGACCTTTACAAGTCCGGTCCATACTCTTCTGACTGAACTGAGCTACCGAATCAAATCAAATATTTTCTATTATATTATTAAGTAATCTAAAAAAATGTATTGTGAATGCTGAAATCGCAAAAATGAAAAAAAAAATAAGTTTTGAGACACAAGACAGAATGACTTATGTTACGGGAATCGGAGAAAACGACAATACAACTATAACTATCAAAAGACCCAAAAAGACCCCAAAACAATATTTTTTGTAAAGTTTTTCTACACGGTTTCAACTGGCGATCGAACCCTGGACCACAGAGAAACGACCATGAAAATCAGTCTAGATTACGGGGGTCGTCAAATAAATTTAGATAGATAAGGTATAAATTTTATTAAACCAATTCACCTCTCAAGCTTACGCATTCACTAGACGTGAAATAAAACACTTTTTAACGGATATACTAGCGCGGTTTTGTTGGACAATAAAACCGCGCTAGTATCTATTAAAAAAGTATTTTAATTCATGTTCATTAAATCTACTTAGTAAAATATGAAAACGGTGAATAAATAAAATGACTGTAGCAAGTAAAGTAAGCCCATTCATCATTTATATTGAGGAAATTGTCCAAAAGAAGAATAATTATGACAGAACTGAGTCACCTAATTGTGAATTCTCATAATTTTGGTAACGGTGTGCAGTCGAGACGGCTAATGGCGATTTGATAGAGTCACAGATAGCGAACGTTGACTTTTCAACTTTCATGGTCATAACAATGAAATTAAACAAAACGGTACGATTTTTGATAGGTACTTACTGTTAGAAAATTATTTCGGTCAAATTTCAATTAATTAGGAAATTTCCCAAAATAAAATCGATGTATTATAATTATAACTTACCTACGTACAGCCAATCAATATAATCATCCACCAAAATAATCACCATTTTCGGAAAATTGAAGTAGGGTTTTTTCTAACAATACGTCTGTTATATTTATACTGGCGGTGCGTTTTAGTCAAGCACATAATCATACACTTTTTATAGCTTATTTTATTAAAACACGACTGCCCTGCCAAAAACAAGACTTGTTATTTAACTTTTTAGTTCGTTTTTGGCAGGGTTAGTCATATTTTTAATATATTTTTTATTTAATTAATTTATTTTTATTTTACACAGTTTAGTAACAAATTATATATTTTTGGAATGTGCTCATCAAGGCCTTTTATTTGATGCCCATATTGTAATATAATAGAAGAAACATATTTTTTCACATTTCAAAGTGGCGTCGTGTAGTCGCCATATAGTTTTTTTTTCAAAATATATAACCAGTCTCACTCGGGATGATGTAAGGATTCTAACGATACCCCATAAATTCAAATCAGTTCAGGCATTTAGAAGTTATGGTAGAAAAAGAAACACACATACCCACAAATATACATGAACCCTGAACACATTACACTCTCTGTTTTTTGGGCAGTCGTGTAAAAACATGAACTAGCATTTGTTTTAAATAATGATTTGGTGTGAATGGGTCAAAAGCCGAGGTACTGCTATTTCGCTATAGTACCGGTCGATTGGTGAACTATAACTATGTCTAATTAGTGTTGCGCAAGTACCGAACGCCAATGATGCGTAATGCCAGAGCAAGTATTTGCGCGCGCACCGCAGGATGCGCGTACGCACTTATAAAAATCGAAGGTGCAGGCGATTGGTCAATCGGTGCAGGTTGAGGCATTGTTATATTCTTTATTTCTACTACTTAACATAATTATAACTTATTCATTCAGAGTAAGATTTTTTTGAGGGTTATTCTATAATAATACTATGACGTAAATCTCTTTTTCATTTATATGAAAATGCATCTTTTTGAGATAATTGGTAAGTCCTATTCTGTATTGTTTCATGTAAAATTAAGTTATGTTGTGACATTTTGATAGTATTTCCTGCGAAATAACAAGATAATTAAGAGACAGTTAAACAATTATGCGTGAGAATGTTACGTTATTTAAGTTAAAATTAAATACGAAACAATGTTTTCCACGATCAAAGATCATGATATGTTTAAACCAACGACTCAGATAAGCTTCATATGGAAACATCTCAGTAATATTTAACTGAATTTCTGTTGCGTGCTTTAAATATTTTTAATACTTACTTGAAATGGCTATATCGTGCTTAAGATTATCATGCATGATGTTGCTTGTGTATGTAATGTAAGTGCATAATTATATTTTACAAAGAAAAACTAAAGTAACAGAATTTAACATTTACTTATACAAAATGAGGCTGTTTTTGCTCATGACTTTGAAGTTTTTAGGAGAGCTTCATGATTCTAAGGCCCACAACGCACTAGCGGCAGGCCGCACTTCAATTTTTATATGAAACCGCTTGATGCCAACGCACTGACTTGCGGCCTGCCGTCAACTGCTCCGGTTGTCTTGGAGCTCCGGTGGGCCGCACCGGTTGAATGTAGCGGCGTGCCGCAACGCCTCCACGCACTCAGCGCGGTACGCCGCAAGCGCTCCCCACAGCCCGCTGCCCGTTCGGCCAGTCAAGTCAATCATCGCTAGACATTGTACTATGCAGGACGCGCATGTCATGATTATAGTTGTAAAACAGCGGTTGTTATCGGATAGTTATCTAAAGCAGCCGATAATATCGTATAGACAGCGGCTGACAACCGGCTGCTTATCCGACTCAATACCAAAAGGTCTTACAACTTTTACAATTCCTGAGTCGAAATTGTTATAATATACGAGTCGTTAAATGCAAATAGGTATTTTTAGTAAATTAAATACCTACTCTGTCATGATGAATTCGTGGGCGATGAATTTGTAGAACATCAAACTGGAAATTCTGGTGTTCTCGTCAATTTATCTGCACCACAAAACTGTTTACTGGTTACTGTAACGTTTATAGTAAGTAGGTAGTATGTAGATAGACAAAAATAATCACTTAGGACATAAAACGGCTTCAATAAAACATAGAAATGTTTCAACTGTAGCCAGCCGCGGTTTATGGGTGATCACCGTAGTCAGCGAAAAAAGCGGCTGGTCAGCGGCTGGCTGACTAAGATAACAACCGCCTTCACATCTATAGTCATGATGGATTTTGATACGGAAAAGTTTATTTTAGAGATAATTATTAAATAATTACAGCAACTTCTTCGACGTCCATCATGTCCAATACTTCTAAAAGCACTGACGACGAAATGCGGCAGGCCGCTACAGAACCAAGACGATACGGTTGGCCGGAGTGCGGCGTGCCTTTGCGGCGTACCGTACTTACTGCGGCCTGCCGCAACGGCACGCCACGACGCGACCTGCCGCTAGTGTGTTTTAGCTCTAATAAATAAAACACATCCAAGTGAAAGTTAACTGAAAGACAGAAATTACTTACGCTTATTGCTTATGATTCAAAAGAAATCAAAAGAAAATATTTACTAATTATTTGTCACAAAAATCTTACCTTTTATTCTATCTAACTAACCTAATTAATAAAAAAATCTTTAATCAATTTTATTTGCAGCAAAAATTTCCGTGCAACGACAATTTTCCCGCGCCGTATCGCGCAAGTTCACGGCAACGATTTGTCGCGCGTCACCGGTGCAAGGGCGATGACCTCGATTGTCTGTTTTGCGACACAGTAGGGGTGAACAAGGGAATAAAAGATATTGTACTGGTTTCTATTTTTGTTAATAATTTTTAAATTTAATAGAGTGCATCATTTCGTGGGTGGTAAATGACTTGACTTGTTACAAAAACCGGCCAAGTGCGAGTCGGACTCGCGCACGAAGGGTTCCGTACCAAAAATTAGGAAATAAATCAGATTTGTTGTATTGTGAGCCCCTCTTAAATATTAATTTTATTCTGTTTTTAGTATTTGTTGTAATAGCGGCAATAGAAATACATAATCTGTGAAAATTACAACTGTCTAGCTATCACGGTTCATGAGATACAGCCTGGTGACAGACAGACAGACAGACAGACGGACGGACAGTGGAGTCTTAGTAATAGGGTCCCGTTTTTACCTTTTGGGTATGGAACCTCAAAAATAAGTACTTTTAACATTCATCAATAAAACATTTGTGAATTAAAGATATCAAATTATCTATCTAATATAAGTGCATCGTAACAACTATAATTACAAAAACAATCGACACTCAATACAAAAATACAAATCGTACTTAAATTGCGATATAAAAATGCTTCCCACACATGTTTTCGCCTGTTTTCACGGTCTGAAAATCATCGCATAAATTATTACACAATTCGATAAGGAAAGCATACACAACTGGAATAAACTGATCAAATGTGACTGACAACCCTAGCTTTAACCGGGTTCCGTCAACCAGTAAGTTGCACTTGAATTAGGGAATGTTAATTATCGTCTACCCGTTTCTGTTGAAGACCAATAATGTAATTTCTTCGTTCATTAAACATTTTAAGTTTTTTTAACTCTTTACTTGACGATAGCAAGAAGACACTTTTTCTGCGCGGCCAGAAATAGTTTTTTAACCAACGGAATAGTGCTTGGACTTCACCTCACATGATGTTAAGTGACGATAAGGCCGAAAGGGTAGCGCACGAAGTCCTCATCACTGAGAAACTGGCTATCTTACCTCTAACTGCCGGAACACAACAATTATTTGTAATATGTTGTTATGGCGTCAGTCTCAGGTAAAATGGTAGCTAGCCAGGCGGACTTGAAATAAGCCCTACCACCAACCAAAAAAAGTAAAAATTTTACCCCCGTCTTTGGAATCGTACCTGGGCCCTATTTCACCAAGTCGACATTTGTCAGTGACATATGTCGGTTAATTTTACAATTGTCATTACTTTAATTAGGGACAAGTATGTTGTGAAATAGCGATATTTTTTACAAGTCGACATATTTGTAGATTTGTCAGTAATTCTTGATATGAGATTGGAACTGAGTCAAGTTTGCGTGACAATTGTGGACTTGTAAAAATATCCCCTGTTTCACAACACAAATTGTCCCCTATTAAAATAATAAAAGTAAGTAAAAATTGCCGACATATGTCACTGACAAATGTCAATTTGGTGAAATAGGGGCCTGGTGTCTTACACTTGTGAGCGAACCACTAGACCACAGAGGTGGTTGTATAGTATTGGCTCCGTGCACGCTTTTAGCGCCACCAAGCGTGTTGCAACTTTGTTCGCTCTGACCTGACCGTTATGACGTTTTGACATGTAATGGCGGCATTGTGACAAAATATTAAAAAATACTAAACATATTATGTTATTAATGTAAATTTCAAAATTACTGTGGTTTGGGTGGACAAAGTGTTGTGAAATCATTTTTGGTCATTTAAATTAAATTTGGCAAGTAAGATTTATTCAAAAAGAGTGTTTATTATGGTTATTTTAGGGTTTGTTTACTTCTTTTTTAGTTGTAGATTTTGTAAAACAAGAGGATAAAGCTACTTTAATAATTTTATTAAGTGATAATAAACATATATAATTGTTCCTGTATCGCTAGTAATCAATTAAATATCGTTTTCAAACAGATTACAGAGCCTTCATTATTTCTACTTTATGCCACCATGAGCGCTTTATTATATCGATTATTATACCTTCGCACTCAGCGAATAGTATAGGTAATAGTTTATCTTTTCTGTATTTTTGTTATTGATCATTTTTTTAAAACATTTTGTCATCTTTACAACAGCAGACCTAAAACTGCAAAAACGAAGGTTTCTGTCCAGTATACGAAAAATATACGATACTAGCGACCCGCGACTTCGTCTGTGTCTACAGTTACTTGTCTATCCATTAGGCGAGAACAATATCTTTTTAGGATGAAAGGTACTCTATGTCTTTCTCTGTACCCCTGACAACGTGTATGCATGATGATCATGTCATCATGTCATTTTGTAGTCTATTTAATTATCGTTCTACTATTGAAACTAAACATTTTTGGCAAAGAAATTTAAGTCACATACATAACTCACCCTTATACAATCAACTTCATACATATACACAATCACGCATACAAAATACACTAGATATATACTCACACATACATAATTGTATAATTAAGTTTTAAAAATCACACATTAGGTAACTACTTACTGTTTTTTTTTCCATCAACATATTTTTAATTTTAATTTAAGTAATATTCTTACTGTCTATTCGGTAAAATAGTCTTATTATACTTACTTACTCTAAATTTTGTTACTTGAGTCTCGCATTTATAATTAAGTTTCATATTTAAGATGTAACCAACACCGTTGAGTTTACAATAAGTACTGATTGTAAAATTATATATCACTATTAAATTAAGTGAATTGTAAACTTGTTTGTGGTTCGTAAATAAATTTAAAAAAAAGTTGAAAATCGACAAAAAATTTTGGTCCTCTCATACTAACTAGACAACTAAATTGTATTAGTATGGGAAATAAAAATAAATATTTTCGACCCATGTTTTAGGCAATAATGATAAGTTTCATTGGTAGCACACTCCCACGCCTACAAAATGACAGCGTTTTTTTATGTTCGCAATTAACGAATATACAAAACTACATGTATAAATAAATCTTGCTTAATACAACATTGTAATTCTTAAGATAAAATTATCTATGATAAGGGCTTTTCTGTCCTATCTTATCTCTTGCACAGCCTTTAAGATTTTTGTGACGAAATGTTTGTGGTTTTAATTTTATTAGAATACCCTAGATATTCAAGGACTTCAATTAAAACAGGTACTAAAGGATTCATCATCATCATCATCATATCAGCCGCACGACACCTACTGGGTACCGGTGACACATGCTGGGTATAGGCCTCTCCCAAGGATTTCCACGACGATCGGTCCTGCGCTTCCCACATCCAGTGGCTTCCGGCAACCTTCACCAGATCGTCGGTCCACCTTGTCGGGGGCCTACCCACGGAGCGTCGTCCGGTGCGCGGTCGCCATTCAAGAACCTTTCCACCCCAACGGCCATCGGTTCTTCTCGCTATGTGTCCAGCCCACTGCCACTTTAGCTGAGCAATCCTTCGAGCGATGTCGGTTACTTTAGTTCGCCTGCGGATCTCCTCATTTCTGATTCGATCACGCAGGGAAACGCCGAGCATGGCTCTCTCCATTGCACGCTGGGTGACCTTGAGCCTCCTCATGAGACACATAGTTGGCAAGGTGGCAAACCCCCTCATGATGGACACACTAAAGGATTAACACCATAAAAATAGTGCCGTTTTTCATAGTGTTGATTAAATCGAAACAAAGAATGCGTGTGAGTAAATTTGTTTTAAAAATTCAACAATTCACATGTAGGTGCTAAAACTGTGACTAAATTCGCGATGTAAATTGAACACACTTTCAAATACACTTGACACACATGTTTTTGGAACAAAGAGGAGGCCATTTTAGTTAAACACAATATTTTGTTAAATTCTACGTTTCCGGTGACAATATCCAAATAATTCATTAGTTTTTCATGCAAAAAAAAATAAACATATTCAAAACAAAGCAAGATTTTAATCATAACTTCTTGTTAATAATTATACCTGCACACTTTTCGGTCTAACTAATAATTGGAGGATATTATAGGAATTAATTTTTTTTAGAGATATTTTAAGATCTGCACTTTACATGTGATGCAACGGATACGAATACGAATATTCGTATTCACCGAAAAGTAGATCTTTACCGAATATTCGTATTTGGCGAAAATTATCTTAGGGGCTGTCTCCACGAGTGAGAGAATCGCGACGATTATACGTATTTCCATACAACTATCGCCACGATAACATCACCGTGTGTAGACAGACACGCAGAGAGTGTATAAAAATACGTGGCACGATTATAACTTCGTCGGCGACGATTTCATACAAACTTTTTGGTGTAAACTTACTTTAATTAGGTACTATTTATTATTTAACTTACTATTTATAATAAGGCCGCAAAAGACTAAATTTGATGCCGCCGCCGCTAAATTAACTGCCGACCATTCGACCATGTCACAATTTATGTAAATTAAATATACATTTAAACAAATCGGCTATTGTTGGACAAATTACATCGTGAGACAACGCTTTGTTAAAAAATGAATTGAAGTACTCATTAACTATTTGCATACTATACTTTACATGAAACAAAATAAATGCTGGAGAAAACTATTTAATCAATGGAATATTGAAATCACAAGTCTGGTTTATGATAAGATAATATAGGTAATATTAATATAATATAATATATATAATAATCGAATAATTATATTTGATTATGTTGTTGAAAAATAAAATACTAATAAGATATTTTATTTTTATATATGTCACAACTAATACCCGAAGTGCGGCTTACACCTAGGTTTAGCCGACTAAAGTTAGATGTAGCTGGTAGCAGTTGGTTAAACGTAGGTGTACATGATCAGCCTTTCTATTGTCTAATATAAAAATCTATCGCAATAGCTTTCAGGATGATACACATTGAAGCTTCTTTTTGGGACAAATAAAAACTTACCAAAGAAATGCAGCAATGTGTCACATCCATCTGTCAAACGAAAGCGATTGCGATAGATTTTTTGAATTAGACAATTAGCTTTTTTGGATTAGACTTCTGAGGTAGGTCCCGAATATAAGTTAGTATGGCGGGCGAGAAGCGCAGCGGAGCGTGAGCCTTAAATTTCGTGGCTATTTTTTAACAGACAACAGAAATAACTTTCTTAATACCCCATAAATTACTCCACCTCAGTAGAAGCACAAAGACTAGACCTAGTTTTAACCGGCTACTCCTAGTTCTGGTATTAGCCGTGAGCAAATCACCTAGTTACACCTAGGTTTAACCAACAGCTGCTGGTTACACCTAGTTTTTAACACGTTTTTATTTGGTTGCTTTCTCGTTTGTGTGTTTGTTTGTTTCTCCGCAAAGTTTGCGAACGATTTTAAACTAGCTTCCCGATGAGCTAGAGACTTAAAACTTTGAAAATAGATCAGAACTGGAAGGCAATGCAATATTATGGTGTCATTTAGCTGATCTGATGATGAAGCCGGAAGAAGGCCACAGGAACTCTATGATGAAACCATACAACCCCATCGTGTTTGGTTTCGTTAGCATCGTCTTGACGAGTACTCTAACGGAAGACGAGGTCCAGGGTCTGATGATGAAGCCGAAAGAAGGCCACTGGGACTCTGTAATAAAACCATGCAACCCCATCGAGTTTGGGCTTGTTTGAATCGTCTTGACGAGTGCTCCGATAGGAGATGGTATATTTTTTTTAGACTTAGCTCGTTAACTAAAAAGCAGAAAATAAAAATTTACTGAAAAAATACTTTTTTACAAAATGCGCCCCACGTTTTTAGGTTAAACATTTCTGTAGGTACAGGGTTATAAATATTTACAGAAAATTTTATTTGATACTTTTTAGTCTGTTTTCCAGTCAGTTTTATGTTTTAGTCCGATTTTTTTGTAATAATTTAGTTGTCGGCTAAACCTTGATGTAGCCGCACTGGGTATTAGCCGTAACATATACCCTATGGGTGGTTTTATGAATATAATATAACAGTTACACAAATAAGATATAAACGAGACGTGTTTTAACAACGTACATATGCTTTTGGTCATCATATAAACACATGCCCATACTAGGAAATGAACCTGACACCTTTTAGAATCTTTAATCAATATCAACGAGTAATATTAGATAAGACACGTTTGAAAATATAACTAAATATATGAATCATTTTTAAAGGCTAGCTTTAAGCACTTTTGTTGCCTGCTATTACTACTACAACGACCTACATTTTACTGAAGTTATTGTTTGTAAATAAACTAGATAGAACCTTAACTTAAATCTGTACATGTGAATTTTCGATACATTAAATACTTAGCGAGCAATAAATTTAATTAAGAGGAGCCTTAATACCCTCATTTATGCACGCATTCTGAAAAAAAACATGCATTTGCATGCGTAAAATTGCGTAATCTAAAAGGGGTTTAAACTTAGATAAAAAGAAATAGTATTTTTAAATCATTTTTAATAACATGGAAATAAATTAATTAATTTAGCTTTCAATTAAAAAAACCGCATTGAAATCGCTTGATCCGTTTAAACACTACGATGATACGTACAGACAGACAGCTTCAAACTTATAACACCCCTCTTTGCGCTATGTCGGGGGTTAAAAAAGCTGTGTGTGTTGATGAGAAATGAGGTAAATGTTTTTGTTAATTATACGGGCACGCGCCATTAACCCTACGATACACATTGGCTGTTGTAACAATTTGTACAGTCAAGCTTGTTACCACTTTTGACAGTTCAGCAGCCTTATGCACTTTGTGATAAAAGCCAATATCTGTTAAAAGAGTAAATATATTAATGAACTTCACTGTACAAGGGTCAGCATTAGCATTTGATAAATTGGTATGATGCATTCGGAACGTTTATTCCGAATTAGATTTTTTAAGGAATCAACAGTTTTTAAATTAATGTTTTATCTAAGTTTAACAATCTTTTGAAACAGTAAAACAAGGAGTTTTAATACTAATGAGTATCCATGAGTAAAACCTTGTACCTATTTGTCTAGCTAGATTCTCAAAAATCATTCAAAGACTTTACATAGGTAATCCTTACTAATATTATAAATGCGAAAGTCCGTTTGTTTGTTTATTTGTTTGTTAGGCCTTCACGTCTTAACTACTGAACCGATCGTCATGTAATTTTACATACACGTTGTCAGGGGTACAGAGAAGGACATAAGGAAAGTTTTTTTCTGCGCGAGGGCGGCAGCTAGTAGGTATATAAATAAACGAAATATCTACATTTTCAAATGAGAAGTAGGTTTTGATTGGATTCGAACTTATTTGAATAATATGCATGGCTTATGTTACTGGAATAGACAAGATTTAGCGTTTGATATTACATGTAACTATGTAAATACAGGGTTATTTGTAAAACACCACCAACCTCACAGGAGTAGATTACTATCATCATAAACAACAAAATTTGTTCTATGACTTTTCCGAAAACAGACAAAAAAATCCATACAAATGTTCGAACAACTAATCGAATTTTGTATAAAAAGTCTATTTTTTCGTCCGTTTTCGGAAAAGTCGGAGAGCGAATGTGTTGTTTATGACGTTGGTAATCTACTCCTGCGAGGTTGTTGGTGTTTTACAAATAACCCTGTATGATGAATGACCAAGATTTTTTCACCTCTCCAGCACGAAAAGGGTGCTTTTGGCGCGTAAAAACTCGCAGCAAAATCGACTTTTGCTGCGAGCGTGAGGCAAAGTGCTTTTTTTACCAAAAACTCGCAGCAAAATCGACTTTTGCTGCGAGCGTGAGGCAAAGTACTTTTTTTAATTTCTAACACCTTTTCTCGCTGGTAGAGGTGAAAAGTTGTATGTTTAACACGAGAGCAAATTTTTTGATGTCTCGTGCCTTTAAATCACTCACTGTGCTCAGTAGTCTATATTAGAATCACTCGCTACGCTCGTGATTCAATTCTAGACTACTTCGCTAGTTCGTGATTTAAAAGTCAGCACTCGCAGCAAAAAATGACTTTGCTCTCTTGTATAACAAATAACTATTTTCCCATTGTTAAAGTTTAGTTCAACTATAACTAAATGATACTAGAGAATGACATCAGTTGGTTTTTTAAGCCGTATGACATAACAAGTACAATATTCTCATGCAAAGGTTATTAAGACGAGATTTGCTTTGCCATAATGGCCATGATTTTTTTAAGAACGAAGTATTGACCTTTGATGTCGACATTGAATTAGGCCTCAACTAATCAATATAGTTACTTCCTATTTTTGTCACTGGTAATTTTAAAAAAAACAATTTTTAACACCATAAATCCAATTTTTCGGTTGTATCGTACAAGCAATAATAGATTTACAAGGCAATTAATATCACGGTTGTAATTCTAATAGCCTCGTAAAGTTTTGAATCGAAGCAATCAGCTGATTCATCGTTAAGTCATCGAGTAAAAAATACGTACCTAACAAATAACACGGTTGAATGGTCAATGCCATATGCCATGCGTTTGCGCAGCCGCGCGGTAATCCATTGACAATTTCCCTTGAATGACGCTCAAACTCATAAAACCTTTTATTCCTTTTAATAAACCTCTTTTCACTCACAACAACACTGGCACACCACACTAAAAACAAAAACAAATCCGCGCACGTTTTCAAATTTCGATTTTCGAATTCGCGCCTTTTTCGACGTCAAATGCGGTACAGTCGCGTTCGGATTTAGTTGTTTGTTTTTTTCACTGGTTCGCGGTTGAGCACACGCGTTGAGTCGGAGCAACTACATTGACTGAGTAACGGCCGGCTGTCGGTCCGTCCCGCTCTATGGTTGCGTAATGTTAACGGGGCATAGAGTGGTGCGCCCGTACAGAGGCTGTCATACCATGGGAAAAGGGATTGAAAGACCAGTTTCCTTTTTGGAATCCTTGAGTTTCAAGTTATTCTTCTTTTTATGCATTGGAAGTTCCGAGTTTCAAGTTTCAAAGACGAGTAGCTTGCGTGCGGTCGACGTGCCGTTTACCAATATTTGCTTTGAAGTTGCTGTTTCAATAGAGAAAATTACTTTCACTTATGTGTTTTAGTAAAGTTTTCCAGAATGAGATATCTATTGAGATTAATGTTAATACTTAACGAAGAATTGGTAAGTAACTTAAGGGTATAAATTGTCAAAAATATCTAAATAATATTTGGTTAATTTAAGCATACTTAAATATTCTAAGTATGAAATAATGATAACTTGTAAACCAGCCAAGTGTGAGTCGGACACGCGCACGAAGGGTTCCGTACCAAAAAAAGGCAAAAAAAATCACGTTTGTAGTTCGGTTTAAATATTTATTTTATTCTGTTTTTAGTATTTGTTGTTATAGTGGCAACAGAAATACATCATTTGTAAAAATTTTAACTGTCTACCTGGCGTAGTTATTAATATCGAGAAAAAAACGGCAAAAAATCACGTTTGTTGTATGGGAGCCACCCTTAAATATTTATTTTATTCCGTTGTTAGTATTTGTTGTTATAGCGCAACAGAAATTCATCATCTGTGAAAATTTCAAATGTCTAGCTATCACGGTTCATGAGCTACAGCCTGGTGACAGACAGACAGACAGCGGAGTCTTAGTAATAGGGTCCCGTTTTTACCCTTTGGGTACGGAACCCTAAAAATCAATGTCGTATTTGTACCTACAAAAACCGTGATTTGTAACCAAACATATAAATGAGACGTTATTTGCAAGATGTAACATACGTCGAATAAACATCCGTTCTACCATAGGGGAATGTTCCCAAAAAGAAATGTTGCGATTTGTACGAACAAGCCTGAGGACCATTTATTTCCTTTTTTCTTACCTTCTGAAACAAAGCCGACACACGAAACTTTTTACGCGAACCTTTTTCTACCGCCACCGTAATAAAAGAGGAAATGAATTTTATTTCGAGTGGCGCAAAGTTGTCATTCTCCCGTCAATAGGTTAATCTAACTGGCGTCTTCAGTACATCATACACTTGTGTGCAAACAAATCGACTTAGCATGTTATTTTAATACAAACGTGGACACTTCAGTGATAAATAATTAAGTGTGTGCATTGCTGCAGTATTTTTGAAGTGAAAACTTCTTTAACGGCGTTGTACGCTTTTTTTGTTTGGGAAAAAAATGTTGAACTCGCGTCAGTCACTCAGGATCACGTGACCCTGACCGAAAATTCGTAAGAATATGTAAACACTTGTGTCACAATAGCAACGCGCTAATTTTTAGGGTTCCGTACCCAAAGGGTAAAAACGGGACCCTGTTACTAAGACTCCGCTGTCCGTCTGTCTGTCTGTCTGTCTGTCACCAGGCTGTATCTCATAAACCGTGATAGCTAGAAAGTTGAAATTTTCACAGATGATGTATTTCTGTTGCCGCTATAACAACAAATACTGAAATCAGAATTAAATTAATATATAAGGGGGGCTCCCATACAACAAACGTATTTTTTTGCCGTTTTTTGGTACGGAACCCTTCGTGCGCGAGTCCGACTCGCACTTGGCCGGTTTTTTTTTAATTCAATGTCAAAACTCTAGATTTTCTGTTAAGCTATGGATAAGACTTTTGTACAATACTGGTGGCGAGGGGTGAAATTATGGCGAAGGTAAGCCGTTCTACAAAAATGTTATGATTTGCATAGTGGATCGTTGAGGTGGGATTTCTAAAAGGTAAGCCGATAGGAATCGGCCTGTATGGATCCTTCGCCACTGCTGTTCTGTATTCGTAAATTCAAATGCAGAGTAAATTCGTAAGACAGCAATTCGTGCAAAAAGTTTTTACTTCTGCCGGCACCTCCGGAGTGCAACCTGTTTTTTTTTTACTAACATAGGCCTTCTCAAATTATCGGTCTAGAAAAGCCTGCATTAATATAATATCTTAATTTTGTCTCATAAATAAAATCAATTACTTAAGTACTTTTTTTTCATCAGTATTCTTTCTTACTACACTACATACTACAATGTGTTTAATAGCGATGTTTTATTGTATTTAAAAAAATTAAGCTTATTTGAATTATACACTTTTTGTAGAAATTTAATAGCGCGTGAGACGATTTGATTGCACGCAAGTGTAGTTGTTTTTGGCGCAATAAACTCTTTGATCTTTGTTAAACTTGAAAGTTTACGGGCAATCGCCCACGAGATTCAATCGGTGTTGCAACAGTCACATTCTACTACAAACAAAACAGGTTTATTTTGTGTACTGCATCCCACGTGCGAGAAAATGTAAGGTGTAGAATTTGTCTGTGACATTTTTAGATGTGTACGAATGAGTAATGAATAGATAGATAGATAGATAGATAGATAAATTGTTTATTTGTTGCAATACACATAGAAACATCTGGTAGGTACAAGAATAACATCATACGAAGAAGAAAAAACTTAACTAACAGTGGTGCGGATGTGCCTATGTGCAGCAGCAAACAGGGTCTAGGCTCGGTGTAATATATTCGCCTGTGGGGTAGGCGAAACACCGATTTTCAGCCTTCACCCTAACTAACCTAAAAGGTGGACGGGAAATATAAACGAAAAACACAAGGATACATATGAAAAGTTTGAATAAATAAAGTCAAAATATTGATGGAAGGGAAAAGGAATGCATTATAATATATATAAGTACCTTAATGAAATCAAAAACAAAATATATAAATAAAAAGGGGGATGTCGTAATCAGGATTGTCGTAACTTTTGGAGCTCTAGCAAATGAGAACGTAATTTACTTTTAAAGGTAACTATGGACTTTAGAGCTCTAAACGGTGGCGGTAAATCGTTCCAGCATTTGGTGGCCTGAAAACGAAAGCTGCCCCTAAAAGCCACAGTGCGGTGCAGATGGTTGGCCAAGGGTATACGTGCGGATCTGATGCTGCCGTACCTTTCAAAAGCCGAGGAGAATTTTAACTTCTTGAATAGGTACTCAGGTTGCCTGTTCTTAATAATCTTGAAAATAAGACATGCCAAGTGCAACTTCCTACGCAGATCCGTTCTGAGCATTCCTGCCGAGTTCAAGTAAGGCGAAACATGAGCCCTGGGGGGTATATCAAAACAGAATCTACAGCAAGCGTTCTGTACACGCTGGAGCAAACGTTGGGTTCTGGACAATAAACGAGAGCCCATGACGACGTCGCCGTAATTTAGTCGGGAGAGAATCAATGACTCACACAATGTTATACGAGCTCTTTCACTAAGAAATTTACGGACTCTGTACAGAATTTTCAGGCGGTACATACAGCTCCTGACCACGTTCTGCACATGGGTTTCGAAACGCAGGCGACTATCGAAAGTCACTCCTAAGTTGCGGGCCTCTTCAACTCTTTCTATAGGCTGGTTACCAATGCGCACAATAGGATCAGAGTTAATTATTTTTAGAAACTGTGATTTTGTGATGGTAATGATATACCATCAATTTTAATGATACGGTTCGATGTTGCGGGCCGGTTAATTAAAGAGTTGGTCAAAACCATTTGATGGGTTTAGTGATGTTATCTGGTAAACTCAAATTGTTTTTGTCTAGCCCATATGTGATTATCTAATAAAATTGTTTTATGTCAACTAATAACTATCCCTCATATTTAACAAGGGAGCCATAATAAATTAAACTTAAATTTTCATTAAACTGAGAGTCACATAAGTATAACAAAAAAAATATATATATAAAAAAATCTTGAATTGGTAGGGTAAAGTAAATTTCGATTCGAAAGTGCTTTATGTGAGTTTATTTGAATTAAATAAAGAATCTTGAGTTTGACCCAAAAAACATACTGTCACTGAAAAAGCATTTTCAGTTTTTTCGGTGACTGTACTATTTTTAAAAATGTAGTAAAACAAGTACATTTTGTGTCATTTGTTAAAAAGAGCAAAGGAATAATGAGCATACAGCCATAACTCCTTTTTAGGACCTTGACTGAAAGGTCACGGGTAATCTGCTAATGACAAGCGATTGACTGAGTGGCCACAGAGTAACTACTTAATTTACATGTAGCAGTAAACTCAGTATAATAAAAAAAAAATTACTGAATAAAATTGCATGCAATAAAATTTTCTTTCTTATCGTATGAGGATTAGTGGCCACCTCTGGTGTTTAGAGTTTATCAAGCCGCCTGTAAGGCCTCCGACTTGGCTTGACGACTGTTATCAGATGACAACAGCCGGGACCGACGGTTCAACGTGCTCTTCGAAGCTCGGAAGCGTTCCGTTGTAATGCACTTAACGATCACCCATCCGACACCTGGCCGGACCGAGCGCTGCTTAACAAACGTGATCGAGTACGATCAGTCTATCAAGCTTCGCCATGAGCGCTTCTCAATCAAATTTTAAAGGATTTTTAAGGCAACTGAACATAAACTAAAAACACAGAAATGATCGTGAAAAGACGTAAAAATTAAAAAAGAAAATTATGTAATTACAGTGTATTTTAAAGTCATTGTGATTTATGAGTACGAGATAACGGCACATTTGAAATTAAATAAGCGCATAAGCTTTTATGGGTATAATTACCTATTCAAAATGCAGTTTACATATTCATAAAATGAAGCATTCGTACTATGAATAGCCGCATTTATATGAGCACACTTCGCGAGCAGTTATTTGATAACTAACTTTGGTAATAAACTTTTGATTCGAATGGCCTAGTTATTAAAACTTACTGTTCCTGCCAGGATAGATATTTTAAAGCAGACATAACTATAATGCATGAAAGAAAATTGATTTTGAGAACTAAAAAGCTTTTGGAATCGTTCAAATACTGAGGGTCTGTTTCACAATCAAAACCGCAAAACGTATGTACTTCTGTAGGTGATTTTTTTTTCATAGTCAAATAAGCTATTCAGAGGTTGTTCAGCGGTCTTGAAGCAGGTCCTAATAGTAATTTTTACACGACTACCCAAAAAGGAGTGTATACGAGTATGTGTTCAGGGTTCATGTATACTCATCAACTTTGTCTAGGGAAACAGGTGTTATTTTCATACAAACGAGGTAACTTTGAAGCCTTGGTTTTCTGCAAGGGACGTACCGTGCTGTGATATGATGATGGCCATCCAGGGGCTATATTATGACCTCTTATTTCCAGTCAGTTTTCTGACTGGCTATCTATCTATCTCTTTTATTTGCTATACAGCGAGAAAGAGATGTCACTAGAGCAATTTATAAACCTGGCAGGTTTTAAGAGCTCGTAATACGGCCTCAGGGAGTGAATGAAGGAAATTCAGATCGCTATACACACCCAACTGATCTGTTCTCAGTTTCAGGATTTCTATACATATTAATGCTATTTTCGCGGTTTTTTTAAACATGTCCTTTAATCTTTTAGAATGCTGGTCAAATCAGTTGGGTGGGAATAGCGATCTGAATCTCCTCCATTCACTCCCTGGATAGCCATAATCAGTTAAATGCTCTAAAATCAGATCACAGCACAGTACATCACTGGCAGGAAACCAAGGCTTCAAAGTTACCTCGTTTGTATGAAAATAGCACCTGTATTCCTAGACAAAGTTGATGTGTGTATGTTTGTGGGTATGTGAGTTTTTTTATCAATACTATAAATGCGAAAGTCAGTTTTGTTTGTTTGTTACGCCTTAACGTCTTAACTACTGAACCGATCACCATGATTTTGCATACATGTTGCCAAGAGTACAAAAAAGGACATAGAGTACCTGTCATCCAGAAAAACGTACAGTTCTCTAGGGATAGCAAAAAACGGCGGCCGCTATAGTATTGTGATATTTAAGCAAAGTTTGATGCTACGAGAATTTACTGATACGAGACCGAAGTCTCTGAACAACCTGCAATAAGGGGTTTAGACAACACATTGTAAAAAGCGTTTGTGAGCGATTAAATTATCATACCAGGGGCCGTACCGGCTAACGAATCGAGCTTCGGAAAATTTGCCGAGTATCAAATTAAAACAGATAAATCGAAGAAAGGAATTACTTATTGTACTATTTGTTGAAGTTATTTGGAAGATATTGATGTTTGTGTGACCTCATGAATTAGGGTTCGCCATTTTGGCCTAATTGGGGCTCGATTTATCTGTTTTAATTTGAAACCCGGCAGACTTTTCTAAGTTCGATGCGTTAGCCGGTACGGTCCCTGGTGTTAGTATTAGGTGATGATGTGGACTACGATGGAGCATGCTCACTAAGATAATTCCTATTCACTCTAGCCTTGAAAAGGCCCAAGTTATAACTATTAGGAAAATTTAACAGACTCAATTTGTTAGTCTGTGGCGTGTAGGCCTAAACGGTGAGTACGTGAGGTTGGCAGGCTGAGGTTATCTCAAACACGTTTCCTTGTTTGCTTTGACTCACAATTTGCTATTAGAAATGTTAACTTACTTTGTTTAGGAGTAAGGAAATAACAATCTTACAAGTTTACCTGAATTATAACGATTGCGTTGCGGTAGTGTTCCGAGTCCAATTGTAATAAAACATTAATAAACGTAAACTGAAGTAATTTTAAGTCGAATTAAAACATGTCGCATTCTACAAATTCATTTGCGATAAAATTCGTGAATGCGTGATTGATAGAAATCCAATTTTACCTACATCGAAATACCTGTATTTCTTTTTCAAAGAAAATAATATCTACATTTATTTTTTCAGTAATCACTCGTGTGCTTGCTAATCCCGATCATAACATAGAAAGTTATAAGCGAAATGCCAAGAAAGGACTGTTTGTAGGTATTTATTATGTAGGGTATATAAGTAATATTATTGAAAAACATACTTACTGAAGAAGAAAACTAAGATACATAAGTGAATACATACCTGAAACAATAAAACGCATATTTAGAAGATTTTAATAATAGTAAACATTTTATCACAGATAACGTATGTCTATCGCACATTCATTAATCTGGGGGCACGGCAGTGCCCCAGCCAAGGCGACCAAGCAAAGCGCAAGGGCACTCCCGTGCCCCCAGATTAATCGTCTAATCGTACCAAAGAAAAATTCATGTTAGATGTTGCCAAGACGAGACCTTATGGCTCGTACTGTAAAAAATTGTCAGTGCTCATGTAGAGCCAAGCTTTTAACTCTACACGCAACTTACAAACTCTACACCTTTGTCAAAATACATATGTGGCTTAGTCGTTTCGTTACTACAATATCTATTGTATTACAAAAAAGTAATGATCAGTGGCCCTACCATGAGTTGATGCAAACGGTTTAAGCTAGGTACCGTAAACTAACGTTTTCTCTCTTTCACTCGCATTGACTGTGAGCAGCATATCAGATAGTTTACGGTATAGCGTAAACAGTTTGCTTCAACACATGGTAGGGCCACAGTTCATCTTACGCCCAAGCGAATGTAGCAAAATGGCCAAGCCACATATTTTGACTAAGGTGTAGAGTTTATGAAGTTGCGGTGGCGTGTAGAGTTAGAAGGTTGGCTCTACATGAGGTCTGCCAACTTTTTGACAGTGCGAGTCAATAAATGGTCTCGTCTTGGCAAAATTTTACATGAAAATGTTTTTGGTGCATTTGGTATTTTTAATTAAATCAGTCTTAGAATATACTCAAAGTAATTTTTCATCTTTAATTCAATCTTCAATAACTGTTCACGACGGACAAATGCCTCTTAAGTGCTTAGTGCTTACTAAGAATAGAAGGTTCTTTTTTATGATCGAAATAGACATATAGCACGTGTCAAAGGTCTTCAAATAACAGTCTTTGAAGATTTATGATTGTCTTTGGGCAAGTTGCGCATAGACAAGATAAACACCCAATCACACAGTCAGGCGCCGTAGATTTATTGTCGATTCAAGTGTTTTTATTGTGATAATAAATTTTAAGGCATAATGTGACTACAAAATTGGAGAAGTGTTAAGAAATAGGTAGTTAAGCTTTTTTTGTTTGAAATTGAGTTTTAGATTAAGATTATTTACACTACTTAATAAGTTTGTAAATAAGAATTAACCGTAGAAATAATTTGTTAGGTACTATTCGTTTTGAATGAGACTAGTTTTAACTTTTATTTATAAACTTATTCCTAATTTAGTAAAAATAATAGGGGTTTTTTTATCACAGAGACTCTCATATCTTCTATAATGTTAAAAATGCTTTGGTTACTTGTTATTATTTTATCACCAATAAAAATAAATCAGATTTTTTTTCTGAAGTTAATATTTTTTTTAAACTAACTGCTTTTTCGTTAGCCGAAATGACCACTAAATTTGTTTTAACTTAGTGTCTTAGCCGATACTTATTTTTTCTTTTAACACGTGTGACATTAGTTAGCAGAGTGTTTAAAAATTTGCGTATAAAAGTTTTGAAACATTAGCGTTCATGGTTGTTAAATTAATCAAGAAAATGTTAGTATGGAAAATGCTAATCATTTAAAATTCTCCGTATAAACGGCCTTTTCATACTTTAATTAACCCTTAATATAAACTTACTCTTAAATACAATTAGGTAAGTGTTACAAAACATCAAAATACGATGCCACAATCAAAGTTACCAAACAAGTTAGATACCTCTCACCCGATAACCCAGTAGTCATACCATTGTTTACCAAGCGCATGCGCGAATGACAGCTGTCACGGGCTGTCAAAACGAGCCCGTCAAATTGCCTGACATTTTCACACGACTCTTGCGCATTCTTTGGCGGTGGGTGTTTATGTTCAGGCCCTCTTGACCGAATTAATGGGACTTTTACTTTTAGGTGTAACCACTTAGGTGCCAAAAATGGTTAAGAGGTATTATAATAGTAAAATCTTCAAAAAGGTATTGTGAGAAACTTTTATTCGAATAAAACTTTTTACAAAGTTCTAATAACCTAAAATGTTTTGAATAAAAACAGAAAACGATTTTTCTACATATTTATAAACATACTTATAGTTTTTTTCTGCCAATATTTACTGATTGACAGACGTTTAATATTCTCATTAGATTTACTCTAATAAGAACATTAAATATACACATCAACTTTGTCTAGGAATACAGGTGTTATTTTCATACAAACGAGGTAACTTTGAAGCCTTTGGTTTTCTGCCTGGGAGGTACCATGCTGTATTCTGATGATGCCCATTCAGGAAGTAAATGGATTAGATTCAGATCGCTATACACACCCAACTGATCTGATCAGCATTCTAAAAGATTAATGGGCTAGAGTTCTCAGTTTGAGGATTTCCATACATTTTCATGCTATTTTCGCGGTTTTTTTAAACATGTCCATTACGTTTTTAGAATGCTGGTCAGATCAGTTGGGTGTGTATAGCGATCTGAATCTCCTTTATTCACTCCCTGGATAGCCGTCATCAGATCATAGCACAGTACATCCCTGGCAGGAAACCAAGGCTTCAAAGTTACCTCGTTTGTATGAAAATAGCACCTGTATCCGTAGACAAAGTTGATGTGTGTAGATTTAAGCGATGTTTTGCACATGATATAATAAAAAACCGGGCAAATGCGAGTCAGACTTGCGCACGAAGGGTTCCGTACCAAAAAACGGCAAAAAACGTTTGTTATATGGGAGACCCCCTTAAATATTTTTTTATTCTGTTTTTAGTATTTGTCGTTATAGAGGCAACAGAAATACATCATCTGTGAAAATTTCCAACTGTCTAGCAATCACAGTTCATGAGATATAGCCTGGTAACAGACAGACAGACAGACGGACAGAGGAGCCTTAGTAATAGGATCCCGCTTTTACCCTTTGGGTACGGAACCCTAAAACGTAATGCTATTTTAAGTTAATTTCGGTAGGTAACTTTGACTATGCGGACGGATAACTCTATTAGGATTATTTCTGAATTCCTTTGAGAATGGAAGAGTAAGCCAGTTTATTAGGGGTCATCGCAGTTCTTTCATTCTCTCCTCGCTTCACCAGTTCAACTACGCTAGCATCGAAACTAAGTATTACTAACGATTCGTTAAGTGTTGCGTCAAGATCATGCTTTACCGGTCACAGTCGTCACCGAATAATTGATTTATCGCCGTCACGGTTAAATCTCGGATTAGTGTTGTAGTGCGTGCTTAGCGGGTGTTCACACAGAGTTACAAATGTAGCCATAAATGTAACCTGTGATATCGCCATAGTAGCGACGAATCTGTCGCCATGCACTAGATGCCTTGTCACTAACAAAAATGCATGCAGCATAATGCTGTTTTGTTTGCGTCGATGTTTTTAATACACTATGAATTTAAAAACCCTAAGTTATCAGATTTAATATTATATTACTTTAATAAATAACTTTAAGTATAAAAAGTGAATGCAATCAGACCCATAGGTAATACTAAAAATATTTCGAAGGGGAATTATAATCACAGAAATAAAACCTTGACCACATACTCTAAGAGATAAACGTCGAGAAATAAAAAAAATATCTAAACAACATGAAATAAATCTAATTTGCATAGAATAAAAAGAAATGCCTTCAAATCTTCATTTGTAAGCTCTAAAAGCCGAAATCTCAGAAGTGGATGAAAAGGTAGGTATTTTAGTATGTTGAAGGATTTGAGAACTGGCTAGTGAGGACCTTGATGGTACTGGCCAGCAAGTGTAATTCATGATAAATGTCTGCTGTCACTAATTTTGTATGTGTCTAATAAAGATGTTTGAACCAAGAACACACCCCGGACACTCCATACAACCGCGCCATTGTAAACAAATGACGTTAGATGACGTTTTTGTACGCGCGCAACTGTGTGTATAAGTCTAGACTTATACACACTTATACACACAGTCTCACTGACACACTTATATACATAAGTCTAGACTTATACACACAGTAGCCCTAGGGCTACCGTGCAGTTTGTAGTGTATGAGCGGCGTTCAATTCATAATTCGAACTTTTTGGTAAATAAATTTACGACCCATTGCTTTGAATTTCAAAATATGTTGACGTTGATAAAGACAAACAAATACAAAACGAGCATATGATTCGGCATACGAACTCGCGGGGTGGGGTGAGGTAATTGATACTGGGGGCGGGGGGCGGAAAGTGTCCTTTTTGTACGGTAGTATTTATATTTATTCTGTACCAAGAATCTGTTTATGTATTTAGCTAGTATTTGGGTGAGACGCTACTCTGCAGTAGGTGAATTTACATCACGGTTCAAGTCCATGTTTATACATTGGTTTTCCAAATAAGCTTTTTTGTGGACAGTGTGAACACTCGCTTATGAAGGCTGCTATATATCATGTGACGTCACGAAACGCAGCAAATACTTCACGGTTAGTTTACCACGAGACTTAATTAACGCACATATATTAAAACGTAGTAACAATGAAGTAGACATCAAAGGCCAAATATAGATAAAATGGCTACCCCCATGTACTCTAACTGGTCGCCATATTTTTCCCTACTTTTTACGTGGACAAAGTCGCGGGCGCAAGCTAGTCATACCTAATTTTCACGTATCACAATTAATCATTTTTTTGTTCCGGCAGTTAGAAGTAAGATAGTTCCTCAGTAGTTGAGGATTCCGGATGTAGTGCGCTTACACCTTCGGCCTTTTCGTCACTGTTAAGTAACGTTAGTTAGGTGAGATGAATAAATGAATGAATAAATGAACAACTACTCGTTGTGTATAAGAATTAGGTGTGTACTTAAAATAGAAATTGTACTATTTTTGACTAGACTTGACCAGACTAGATATCTGAATCCTAACTTTGTATCGAGCCAGTGGGAGTTGGAAATCGTAAAAATGTCCTATGATCCCTTGGGTTAACACGGGACGGCAAATTAGGATAAAATAAGGGCCAAGTGGCCCAAAGTTATCACCATGACCAGCTTGGCTTCCGTCTCACTTACAAGTTAGTTACCTACTTATTTTGTAACATATTGTTGGGTTAAAAAACCGTCGAAGGTCGCGCCTGACGCGTTGAGAGTTCGAAACAAAATGGCGGTTTCTGTATAATTTTCATTACTTGTTATTTTATTTTATTTCATAGGAAAACATACAGTGACTTAATAGCTTTGTAAGTAATCCGTGTAGGAGTCTATGCACCATTATAAGTTTTCGCATATAACTTGTGCTGTAATACATTGTTTCCTGCAGGTTAAATGGGGCGACATAAAATTGCGGCACAGTCGTTATAATTTAAATTTCCCATCTTGTAAATAAGAATCTCTTTAATTACTTGTCGTTAATTCCTCACTGACCTTATTGTATAGTTATAAATATTAACCAAATAGGCTGTAGGTGTTATGGCACTTATTACCATATAAAATGTACCGTTAGAAACAGGTTCAGTGAGATTTGAGTTTGTCAATGGAAGGGATATTTGTGAATGAGTTGCTGTGCTACTTGCTACTTGTGTGTGTGTACATTTATACAACTCAAGAGGCGATTTCACTATACACGGTTAATTTTTAAGTATTCTAAAAAAGTAATGGGCTTATTTCTTCCCTTCCTCATCAAGTACGTCCAGATTCAATAATTTAATTAGCCAAGATATTGAGGTTTGTTTGTTCCAACAATTTGACTGATTTCTGGATTTAGATCACATTCAGACTTACACGCGCGTAATTAAAAGAAACTATTTTGTTTACGTAAATCATGAAAAGAATGAATGCTACGTTAGACACCTATACGCAACAAATCTACTCATTAGACACACACGCATTTTACTATCTATAGTAAGTTAGGTACATTCAAGATTTTTTCCCGATACTTTCAAATTATTAATTTTCTACTTTTGCAAATATGACTGCATAATAATATACATGTATATTCAATAACTTGGTCAGATGTCCCATTAAATTTTTAAATTAACCGTGTATTTATTTAAAAGTATTCAATACACAGATGCACCTGAGTTAAAACTTTATTATAGGTAAAGTAAAGCACGTTTTATCTTGTTAAAATTTATTTATAACGTACAAGAAAAACAATAATTATTTTTATGTAGTTTATTACAATAGTTTTAAAAATAGCTTGTAACATAGATAGGTATTAAATTTTCAAGGACGCACAACATTTTTTACGGTTGTTTTGAAACTAAAACAATCCGGTTGCCAGAACAAGTTTATACGTCCGAGTTCGAGCTACTCGCGCCCTCTACGCCTACGCGTACGGTACGCCTCGTTTCATCAATGAAGATGCATTGCAATCCCCTACCATAGGTAGACCCGGGAGCTAATTGTCTAATTTCAAAATCTATCGCAATCGCTTTCAGGATGCGATACAATGATGCTTCTTTATGGCACAAATAAAAACGCATTGTGTCACGTCCATTTATCAAATGAAAGCGATTGCGATAGATTTTGAAAATTAGACAATAAGTAGGCAGAATATATGAAATGGAAGTGAAATTATTTTTACTAAAAACACGTGGTTGTTGCATACAGTCTGTCAAGAAAGTCATAAAATTACTTTCTTTGTCATTAGTGTTAAGGTATGATTCCGATCTCGGCAGCAAGCAGCAGAGCTGCCGCAGCAGTGCGTTCCAAATTGAACCGTAATGTTATGTTTGAAAGGCTCAATTTGAAGTGAGCGGAGAAGTGTCGCGACCGCATAGCTATGCGGTCGCGACACTTCTCCGCTCACTTCAAATTGAGCCTTTCAAACATAACATTACGGTTCAATTTGGAACGCACTGCTGCGGCAGCTCTGCTGCTTGCTGCCGAGATCGGAATCATACCTTTATTGGTACGGTAGGTATGACAACAGTTTTCTACTTTTGTAATAGAACAACTACGTGTTTTTAGTAAAAGTTATTTCACTTCCGATTCATTAGATTGTGGAATCTAAAATGGCGGCATAGAGCAGTAGTTTATCGTGCTGTCTCAGCCACACAACTAAAAATCTGTGATAAACTGCGTGAGATGGCACGATAAATTCCGCCATTTTCGACTCATTTCTTTTTTAAATGGCGCGAGATATACATATTGATATGACAATATTGCAATAATTGATTTCGTTATTTATCTAGTTTATTATAATAGTGAAAATATTATTATTGATTTTGTTATTTAAACAGTTTATTTTATTTTTTAACTAAAACAACAACATTATTTTTTATAACTCGTTGTAAATAACTGCTGATCACACATATATATTTATTTAAGATTTTAAATAAACATAATGTAACAACAACAAACATTAACATGAAAGCAGCAATTTAAAAAAATGTATCTGTAAACAATGTTGTTAATTAAATAAGATCAAATTTATCTTATTTAATCAATAATTTACAAGCTATTTAATAGAAAAAACAAAAGATATAAAAAAGTTATAAATAAATTATTTCAATCCTAAAAAAATTACAACTCGAAGTTAAGTCGCTCAATTTTCGTTGAACGGATAGTAAGGGCAAAACTTTCTTATCTAAACACAATATCTGTGATTCTCTTCCGTTTCGTAACTGCATATGCATACATGATCGTCCGTCCGTCAGTGGGTGTTGAGGGCCCACTCATAAGCCGGCGCTTAAGGCAATTCTGAGGAAATCGATGAGCATGTGTTTACAGCTTTATGAGGGGAAAGTTTTAAGTCGTTCTTCTTACTGTACTATGGGCAACAGCGTCGCTTAACTAGTTTGCAACAAAATTCGTGTACGCGCGTATCGCCCCTGCACGAACTAATCGTATGTGACAGCGGGCGCGGCGTGCAAGCGATTTTAACCTTAGCAGTGGTTAAGCGACGCTGTTGCCCATGGTACATAGAGAGAGGAAATTTTTAATGAAGCATTGTTTTGTTATTTAAAAAGGAAATTAGGTAGTTAGAGTTTCTATAACAACTAGAAAGGAAAAGTCATATTATTTAGAATTTTAGACCATTAAATAAATGACAAATGTTGAGATATGAAAATGCATTTTAACCTCGTAACATCTGGCGGGTTATGTATGTATGGGACATCAACATAATTTTCAAATATTTTTTTGTGGATATTACTACAGTTTTGTGAAATTTTTACAGTGTATATATTTTTTTGTGAATTTTCTCGTCATTTATGTACAACAAGATATCATCGAATTTTTAGAAAAAAAAAATTCCAGGATTTATAAGGAGATATATAGAAAAATCTTTTCCTGAACTATGTTTGATAGGAATGGTGGGGAAATCGCGTTTGAATTCTCAATAGGTAGGTAGTGTAGGTAGCTAGTATTTAACTGACTTTTAAAAAAAAAGAAGAAGTTTATTGACGGTATTTTTATTTTTTGTATTTTTTATGTACATAACTTCGTCAGTTGTTACCCGATTTATACAATTCTTCTTTTATCTCAAAGAACATAGTTCATGTGTGGTCCCATAAATTTTTTGAAGTGAAACCTTCTTTAGCGGCGTTGTACACTTTTTTTGTAATGGGTAAAAAATGTTAAACTTGCGTCAGTCAGGGTCACGTGACCCTGATCGAAAATTCATAAGACGAATGTAGCGTAGACAGCCGGCGGCGGAAGTATGCCCCTCTCTTTCTACGGGGCGCGGCGAAAATGGCGGCGCGTCATTTTGGCGTTCGGCGGGTTGATTTTTCTGAGAGATAAACTTTTTAATGTAATATAAATTGTCATGTTTGTGTACGATAGCGCAGTAAATAAATATTCTATTCTACCTCATAATTAATGATAGTACTTTTATACTGTTAATTAAAGCTATTCGTGCAAAATTATTCCCAAACCATTCCAAAATATCAAAAATGCACAACGTTAATATTCAAGTTTTCACTTCTGCCGGCACTCCCGAGTGCAACCCTTTTTTTTTTCAACATAAATACAATTATTTTGATGCGCTCGGTAGCCCGGTGATTTAGCTCCTGGCCCTGAGATTGCGGAGGTTAAGCAACTTTCACAAGGGTCGGTCATAGGATGGGTGACCAAACATTGGGCCCATGTGGTGGGTTATGGCCCATCTTTCTTATCCACCCATAAGAAAGGCCTGTGCCCCAGCAGTGAAAACATTAAAAATGGCTGATGACGACAATTAATTAGTTTGTATTTATAAGCACTCCATTTCCTCGATTTTATTTAGTAATTCAATTACATTAACTATCTGTTTTGAATAGGCATGATGACAATTTTTTTTATTTTATGTTAAG
Source organism: Agriphila geniculea (assembly GCA_943789525.1). NCBI lineage: Eukaryota > Metazoa > Arthropoda > Insecta > Lepidoptera > Crambidae > Agriphila > Agriphila geniculea. Next base: position 882,476 of record OX038890.1, on the reverse strand, counting down.
TAAATAACCTCTTAAAAAAAAGAAACATTGGTAAAAGAATTATTTCGATAGCGTAAAAACTGCCTGAGATATCACAGATTGAAATGCACACAAATGGACTCAACCAAAAACGCTCCATACTAACGACTACTCAGTTATGACGTCACGCCTGAGTAGTTTGTATACAACGCGTAGGAAATTTGTTCGACAGCTATATCAAATATTGTGTTTATCAAAATGTTTTCTTAGACAAATTTGCTATACATTTTACGGACTAATTAAAAGTATCATTTATTTCAATAAATTTTATACTTTTTAAATGGACTTGTCCACCTAACTTTGAAGGGTCATAAAACAAATAATATGCAATATATCAAACCAAGAGGTATACAAGTTACTCTAAAAGTTTAATATGTTTACGATTTTTATTAGTATTTCGTTATTTTATTCATTAGTCATCATCCCAATTATCTTCTCAACTATTGTAATGCAAGGACGACGATAAGTAATTATTAATTCTCAGCTTAATAGCTAAGTTTTTTATCTATTTAATTAATATTATTTATTATCAAACTAAGTTCAGACCATTAAGGCTTTTCTTATCACAGATCTATAAATCAATATGCACATTAGATTTTCTAACAAACCAGTTATTACAGGTACTTAGTATAAGATTAAAGATAAAGAAGCCTGTGGTTCAAGAACAAAAACATGAGTTAATTGATACTCAATAAATAAATTATTAATTTATTGCCATATTCATTATTATTACTTACCTTTATCAAATATTGCAGTCAGGTTTTTTTTTCAAATAATTGATTCATCATCATCATCATATCAGCCGCACGACACCCACTGCTGGGTATAGGCCTCCGCCAAGGATTTCCACGACGATCGGTCCTGCGCTTCCCACATCCAGTGGCTTTCGGCAACCTTCACCAGATCGTCGGTCCACCTTTTCGGGGGCCTACCCACGGAGCGTCGTCCGGTGCGCGGTCGCCATTCAAGAACCTTTCCGCCCCAACGGCCATCGGTTCTTCTCGCTATGTGTCCAGCCCACTGCCACATTTTTTTTATTGATTACTAAACATTATTTGAGGAGCTCGGTGGCGCAGTGGTATAGCGCCTGGCCCAGCGATTGCAGAGGTTAAGCAATTTTCGCAAGGGTCGGTCATGGGATGGGTGACCAAAAATGTATTAAGTATAGCATAAGCATGCTTCGGAAAGCACGTAAAGCCGTTGGTCTCGGCTGCATTTGTCCGGCGCATTGGGCCCACGTGGTGGGTTATGGCCCATTCTCCTTACCCACCCATGAGGAAGGCCTGTGCCCCAGCAGTGGACTCATTAAAATGGCTGATGATGAAACATTATTTTTGATGAAATACATCAACTGTTAATTGTTATGTATCCGTACCTATATTTTTTCTTCTATGCAATATACTTATAGTAAAACATTTAAAATATTAAAAGAAATATACTATAAGTACTTTGGAAACACAAAACTACTACCTATGACTATGTCAGAACTATGTTAAAGTCGATTCCATGAAACGTTTTCTCAAGAAAACGGCCCATGTGCGCTGAGCTTCAATAGCCTAGCTAGCCTATAAGCCTAGGTCTAGCCGCGGGCATTGACCAATGACCTGCGAGTATTATTTAGGTCTCTATGAGTTCGATTTGTTGGACGGAGTACCTAATGGTAGAGTAAGTTCAACCATAGAGAAAATACAAAAAAATATATAATAATAATAATAGTATGCGTTTATTTCCCATCACAAACTTACATGAACATTACTTATGTACATGAAACTTATACAATTCAGTTTGTGTGAGACTGATGCCTACGCTAGGTGTAATACCTGTCTTGCAGGTCATCTTCTCAGGTCAGATTCCACTACCTCGAATTAATGGGAGCCTAATGACCTGCAACATAGGTATTACACCTAGCGTAGTAAATATGATCACTTAATTGAAATTTCCCGCTAACTCTTATGCCTTAAACACAGATTAAACACACGAACAAACAGGTTGTTCATAATAATCGATTGTCATTACGGAGCCGCATTCAATGATGACAACTTTCTCGATTGATCGATAGATCGATACACTAATCTCGTATCTGTCACATTAGCCGTACTACTCGGTTGTGATTAAATCGCTGTCGCTTGACTCTGAATAATTGATTATTCGAAATGTTAACCTTCTAATATAACAACACAACACAACTTTTCTTTCATAAAGAATTAATACTCTTTATTTTTGTACTTTTTTGATTTTTACATTGTCTTAGACTAGGGATCGCCAAATGGCGGACCACGGTCCGCATCCGGACTGCCGACCCATTTTGTGCGGACCACGAGAACACAGGAACTTACAAAAACACCTACTTGAGTACCTAATAATTACATTTCTGTAATAAATCTTCTTTTCAATACAATGTTGTGCGGGCCGCGAATTTATTGCCAACTGTACTGTTAAAAACAGTATTATACTTACTGTTTTTCACCACATTATACTTTGTCTTGTTGAACAAATAAAAAGTATACAAAAATACTGCTTTCAGCGGGCATCGCCTGGTTTCCATATATCTGTTTAAATATAAACGCCCAACACTACGTTATAGGCGCGCGGAGCACCTCAGGCCAGACCTATAATGAGGCATACGAAGCTTTCAAAAAAACATTAAGAAATATGTATTCAAAACACAAAAAATATAAAATACTGTTATTTTTTCTAAAATACTGTTTATTTTACTTTTCCGACCTTAATATACTTATTATTAAAAAAAAGGGTGGCAACCCTAGCCGCGATGGTCATTTCATTTCTTAAAACGGACCCCGAACGAAACTAATCGGTGACCTGATTGATTGATTGATTGATTGATTTATACTTTATTGTACACACAAAAGAACAAAAAGAAAATCACAAATACAAAGGAGACATACAATTGGCGGCCTTATCACTAAAGAGCGATTTCTTCCAGGCAACCTTAGGATGGGCAGGAATAGAAAAATAAAATACGATAAGGTAGTTGAAAAAAAAGTGTGCGTACTATGAAGACAGTACTTAAATAAGATTCCTAAAACTTTAAAAATACACATATTACATATAGATAAATAAACAGACCTAACAAATATATAACTATAGCTGATATATACTATATAATAAACTTACATAAATACTAATACATACCTACAATGTACACCTACAATGAAAGGAAGTGCTCTTTTACCAGTTTTTTAAAGACATGAATTGACTGTGCAGCCCTTATTGTGACAGGTAATGCATTCCACAGCCGAACAGCCTGGACTGAGAAGGATTGGCCGTAAAACGTTGTAGAATGGATTGGTATTTCCAATAGCAGATTTTCTGATGACCTGTGTCTTAGTTAGACTGGGTCAAATTGCAATTTTTTTATGCACAACGGGATAGTGCTTGGCCTTCACCTCATCTAATGTTAAGTGACGATAAGGCCGAAGTGGAAGCGCACTACACCCAGAATCCTCATCACTGAGGAACTGGCTATCTTACCACTAACTTCCGGTACACAACAATGTTTAAATAGGCTAGTTGATAAAATTTGGAAAATACCCCAAAAATATATTTTACCCCAAAAATATATTATTTTAAGAAAAATAAGTTATTTGACCTATGAATTTTGCGTTTTAAGGAATGAACTCAAAATGACATCGAAAAAGGCCAAAACTGTCATGGCGTCTTGAATGTCGTCACGCCTCGCGAAACATTCGTGTTTGTTTATGACCGTCAATTGTTTTTATTCGAAAACGTCGTCGTCGTCGTTATCGAAAATGACAGCAACAACAAATGTTTCGCGAGGCGTGACGTCACGCGTCTCTGATTGGTGTTCAATGTCACGTGATTAAATGGCCAATTTTGACGATTTTATTTTCCGTAAATATTGGTAATCTTTATTTATTTTAATGAAAAAAGTGTTTTTTTGGTTACTATTTAACATGATTAATCATTAGAAACCTTATGCTAGCCGATTTATTCTTAGTGGAAACAAGCCTATTGTCGTTATAGAGTCAGACTAAGGTAAGATGGTGGTAGCTAGCCAGACGGACTTGAAATAAGCCCTACCACCAACCAAACCGAGTACAAATTGTACCCTCCTAGGAATCGAACCCGGAAACCCTGCGTCTTACACGGGTGGGCGAACCACTAAAGTGAGGCGGTTGAAATTTTATATATTCATGGCAAAAAAGTTTCGCTAACGGGACAAACATCCCGTTAGCGGTGTTAAGATGGGCATCTTAAGATGGGTGTAAATACACGGGTTGATTTCCAAGGCGACTTTAGTCGAATAGAGCTTTTTATCGACAATCGCTTGTAAAATTGAATCTCAAACCTAATTTCAATAAGGTGGCGATTCCATTCTAAATGTCGCTAAAAAAGCCCTAGTCGACTAAAGCCGCTTGGAAAATCGACACGTGTTTAAAGCCCCAATACATACATTGACATTATGTTTAAGTGTGTTTAAGTTTTAATTGAAAACTTTGTGAATTTTTGTATTAAGGCTGGTTTACATTATCTTAGTAGTAGCGAGTAGATTCGAATGCGAGTGCTTTAGTAGGTTTGGTGCCTTTCCAGTGACCGTTTACACGCTTCCAGTAGAGTGTCATTTTCGCACTACCAAATACCTATTATTTAATTCAATTACATGTCACGCGTTCACCGGCAAATGCACTCTACTAAAGACGCTACTAAAATGTCGATTTACATGCTTCCAGTGCGAGTGCGAGTAAAATATCGCGCGGGGGGTGAGCGGGCGCGCAGGGGGTGCTACTAGAAAGTGAGTAGAAAGGCTACTAGAACGTTACTCTCTTTAGTCATAAGACGACTGTTTACATGTTTCCACTAAAGCACTCTCCTAAAGCACTCTACTAAAGACTAAGATAATGTAAACCAGCCTTTATAGTAAGTAAGGAGTGATTAGGTAATGTTTTCGTGCCTGATCTCATCAGTGTGTTGGGCAGAATACCAGTGCAGCAAGCGGCTTGCTGTTTATACTGAGCCCTGAAACGTGGCCGTGCAAACTCTTTCCCCAGAGAAAAAACTTATTTTCTCAATTTTAAATTCGAAACTATATGTCAAATTTTTATTTTTTCCGAAAAATAATAATTCAAAAATGAGCATTCGCTGCCATAGGACTTGGTTTACTCTCTGTCTTAGAGCATACTTGGTTGAATGCTCTAAGCTCTCTGTACGTTAGTCCAGAAAAAAGAGTCATCGATCTAGCGTGTTTGAAATAAATTGTGTTAAAATTATGTAAATCAAGAGTATATTTTACTAGTTCTGCTCAGTGAGACTTCGACGTAATGTAATTGATGAATTTGATGTAAGCTTTTGGCTAAACCATGTAACAAAGAACCCTCGCAGGTTCTTTATTTTGAAAATACAACAATTGGTAGTTTTAAGCCAGCCCAGAGGCCGTATTACAAGCTCTTAAATCCTGCCAGGTTTATAAATTGCTGTAGTGACATCTCTTTCTCGGTGTATAGCAAATAAAAGAGATAGATTGATAGCCAGTCAGAAAACTGACTGGAAATAAGAGGTCATAATACAGCCCCAGCACAGTTTTGACATCATGTGACGGCGCACTATGTCCAGAAAAAAGATGTATGTTTTATGTGCACTCAAATGTTTGTTATTGTGTACCGTTGTAGGTATGATAACAAAATAAATGAATTTCTTTTTTTCTTCTTTCCTCTATACCTATTATATTTCTTATTTTAAAAAGCACTTAGTCAGTTTCATTTTACTATCAAATGTAATGTACCCCGGCCATTTCTCTAAACGCTTCGGTAATTTACTCCAGCCGAAATTCTAAACAGTAAAAAAAACCTAAAGCGGTTCCCCAGAGAGGATTAGCATAATGACACTTTATTCCCATCGGAATAAACGGTTTCCGAATACATCTTCATTGGACCTGCCTTAAGGCTTTGGGGGTCTATAAAAACGAATTTGGGGGGAAAAGATTAAGGGATAGGAAAAACTGTTCTATTTATACAGTGTGAGTCTTTATAAAGTGCACAAATGAAAATGAGTAAAGCTATGCCTAATTTTAATGACGGGAAAACTAGTAGCTCCGTGAGCTGTAGACCTCGCGATAAAATAAAATAAAATGTCGCCATGAAGTTTTCAAAACACACAGAAGGTACGTGAGTATTCGCAGCTAGATGGTGCTTCTAATTTTGATAATTTTTCAAAATGGGTGAATATTTTTTTTATAAATTTGGGAAAATTAGCTTGACTAAACAGTTATTTATAATTATCAAACCTACTCACAAAATTTCACCAGAATCGGTTGAGAAATGCGACCTGTAGAGGAGATCAAACAGCCGGAAAGTTGGACTGAAATATGTTTTTTTACATATCTCCGTCATGTTAAATAAATTTCGAAAAATTGCCTCGACAAAAAATTCTATATATTTATCAAATCTGCTCACAAAATTTCACCGGGATCGGTTGAGAAATGTGACCTGTAGAGGATAACAGAGCGCCGGAAATCCGGACTGAAATATGTTTTATTACATTATCTCCGCCATTAAAAAAAAACTGGCTTGACAAAAAATCTATACAATTTTCAAACCTTCTTACAAAATTTCACGAGAATCGGTTGAGAAATGCGACCTGTAGAGGAAAACAGACAGCACTGGAAAGCCGGACTGAAAGATGTATTTTTAACATTTCTCCGTCATTTTGAAAAATTTCAAAAAACTTGTTTGAAAAAAAAATCTACATAATTTTTAAACCTGCTTACAAAATTTTACTAGAATCGGTTGAAAAATGCGACCTGTAGAGGAAAACAGGCAGAGCTGGAAAACGGACTGAAATCTGTTTTTTAACATATCTCCGCCATTTTGAAAAATTTCAAAAAACTGTCTCGACAAAAAAATTCTATATAATTTTCGAACCTGCTCACAAGAATCTTACAAGAATCGGTTGAGAAATGCGACCTGTAGGCTGGAACAGACAGCCGGACATACGAAAGAATGTTTGTCCAAGCTGAGCAGAGACGCTTCGCTCGCACTTCGTGCTCGCTCGGTCAAATATTAAAAAAATCTAACTTCATTGTGTTTTTTTTATTTGATTTAAAAAAGTCTATTTTTTTATAAACATGCATCTTATTGTGGATTTTCATCATACATTTTGATTTTATTGAAACGACCTATTTCCAATCATTATTTAGTTTGTTTTATAGTTATAGATCGTTTAGATCAAAAGTTACAACGTTTTGTTCACAGTGAGTAGCAAACAAGAACTTAAAAAAATACATGAAACGTCGCATTACGCAACTTTTTAGGGGTCTTTTAATGCAAAATTATTTATTATAGCCTGAAATACACGAAATACAGGTATTTTATAAAAATTCGATCGCTAGTAAAGGGCTCAATCAAAGTGATAATCTTATTTTTTTTTATAATTTTTCCTATAACCTACATCGCATTACGCAACTTTTGAGGGGTCTTGTGATGCAAAATTCTTGCAGAAATATCTGAACATTTTTATACTTTTTCACACAGTAAATTTTGGCAAAATATTAGGTTGTCTAGGTATATAGGTAATATTTTCAATGGCCAATCTATCACTATACTCAAATTCAGGTTCAGCTGTTTAGGGGTGAATGAAAACTTAACAGACAGGATCACTTTCTCATTTATAATATTAGTGCAAAAATATCAACAAAATAAATAACTCAAGTCAAAAAGACAAGCTCAAAAATGAAATATAACTCAACCGCGACTTTTTGTTCGCCATTATTATTCAGTCAGGAGGAAAAAAAATCATAAAAATAACAAAATATCGCGACAGGGCTGAATCCATTAGAATACGCGTTCTGAAGTGGGATGACGGAGGACAGACGGCGTCGAAGACGGTCGGAGACGTACTTTATCGCGTCAATATAACACGAACCTTTCAGTGCTATGGAAAATATTTTTGACAAACAAAGAATCGTAAAAGTAGAGCGGTAGGCAACGTTTGTTAATCGAGAAAGTTTGCTTATCGTTAAGCAAGGCTAAAATTATGAGGGTACAATAACTCCTTACTTTTTAGATCCTCATCATTTGGTTTGGTAGTATTCCACGAGGTTTATCTTTTTGTCAAAGAACCAAATGCTTAAAAGATGAGAGTCACGAGTTTTTTTAAGAATCATTTAGAACAAGGATCATTTATTTGCTGAGAATGCAGGTACATACATAATTGTTGTTAAGAAATAGAATTTTTACCATCGCCACTCGAAAAAGTGCGTTTAATTCAACGATAAGAGTGAATAAAACGCTGTTTTATTCACCGAGTGAATAAAAATACATATTTTGAATTTGGAACAAGCAACGTATGAATTATGTACAAAAAAATAAAATGTTCTGAAAGTATGGAGCTATTCCATAGATAAAGCCTCCCGCCAATTTTATTTAGATTCTTTTTAGTGTCTTATCTTTGGGTTATTTTCAAAAAATATCCCGCCAAATTAATTAGGTTCTTTTTCGTGTCTTATCTTTGGGTTCTTTTCTATAATAATAATATATGGATATAAGATGTTCAGTCATGCATTTGCATCCGAACATTCCATCAGTCTGGTACGATCTTCAGACTGTAAAAATTCAAAGTCTAAACTGATGAAATGGACTGATTCCAGACCGATCATGTAATTTCCCTCTTAGCGTGGTTGTTTTATATCATCCGAAAACTTCTAGTTTCAATATTTTCTAATGTTTAAATATTTCTGATTACCTATCTAAATAATAAAAATGTAATTACTATAAATACTATAGGTATAAGTACTGCTATTTGTTTTCTCGCAGTCAATGGTAAAAAGTAGAGTACACAACTCGTGAAAAAAAATTTCATCTCGGTCCTTTGTATCCCTCGCTTCGCTCAGGATTCTACTTTTGAAACCCTCGCTACGCTCGGGATTCAACTCTAGAATCCTTCGCTGCTCTCGGGATCCAACTTAGTCCCTCGAACTAAATTCCCTCTTTTTTCACTTGTTGTATAATCTACTATTTCGGTCCAGTACATTCTGCCAACATTTAGCATGCAAATATTATTTAAAGTTCAGTTAAATTAAATAGGTATACAATTACATACATTTCACAATAAAATAGTAGGTATTCAATCATTTAAAACAAATATTTATAAAATAAGAAATGTCAATTAGAAATAATAAGGAATAAATCATATGATGTCAAAATTTATCAGTTAGAAAATCTGTAATAGAATAATAACATTTTTCTAATAATATAGATGTCAATTTCTTTTTAAATTTATAACTATTCAATTCCTTAATTTCGTCAGGTATTTTGTTATATATTGCCGGTCCCATTCCTATCACACTTTTCCTAAGCAATGCTGTATGAAAACTTCCCAAACTTAGCATGTTTCGGTACTGTGAACGCAATTTAATTGACCTATTCCGTGTTTGAGAAACTTTTGTAAACAAGTGCTGATTAGATTTGACAAAAATAGCAATTTCCAAAATGTATAATGATGGCAATGTCAAGAGTCTTATGGACTTAAACATAGGCACGCAACTGTCAGTCATTTTTAACCCTGTCATGGACCTAATGCAACGTTTCTGGGCTTTGAAAATCATCTCCCTGTCGCTGCAATTACCCTAGAAAATTAAGCCATACCTTAAAATTGACTTAAAAAAACTGAAAATTTAAAATTGAATTTAAGAAAACACAAACGTATTGCACTGTTAAAATGCTGAGATTTTAAATTTTCAACATTGAAAATGTTGAAAATTTTTATTCAGCTAGTTTATTACAAACCTTAAGAATCGCTAGTCTTACTCGAAAATATCGATCGATACATATCATTATGAAAAGGGTGTATGAAAAATTATAGTAGTAATAGCAATAAAATATCGACAACACACTCCAAACATTCTGTCGGTGCATGGCCATCCCAAACGTCATCCAAAAGACTATAGGGAAGCGCATAGATTTTTTTAAATGAGGTATTTTTTACACGACTAGTCGCGACTGTCCAAAAAGGAGTGTATAATGTGTTCAGGGTTCATGTATATTTGTGGGTATGTGAGTTTCTTTATTCCACCATAACTTCTAAATGGCTCAACGGATTTGGATGTATGGGGAATCGTTAGAATCCTTACATCAATCCAAGTGACACTGGTTATAATATTTTTTTTTGAAAAAAGTTAATATGGCGACTATTCGACGCCATTATCAAGTGTGAAAAAAAAAATATATTTTTCTTCAATTATTACAATATGGGCATCAAATGAAAGGCCTTAATTGTCACTAAAATGAGTAAAATAAAAATAAATAAAGTTAAAAATTATTAAAAACATGACTGCCCTGACAAATGACAAAAATGACAGTCCAGTCCAGTCCCAGACTTGCAGTCGGAGGACCGTTTTGGGAACAATTTTTAATCAAAGATGTCCCCCGAGTGCAATGACACTTGTTATTTAACTTTTTAGTTCGTTTTTGGCAGGGCATCGTGTTTTTAATTTTTTTTTTCACTTAATAAAACCTCTTGTGGCAAAACGATAATCATCTGAATCGGTTCATAAACAATGTATTTTGTCCATAATCCATAAAATAATATAAATACAATTTGTAAAGAATACTGCTGTTTACACATTAACTATGTTATACCGTGCAAGATAAGTATGAAACCGAAAGAATTGCTTTCGATGCTAAAATAAATACATTGCGCCGAAGCCGACGATTGGTTGACGTTAGGGGATATTAAAAGCAGCCACCGTTATGACAATAATAATATTTTCCTTCAAGATTATTCCTTTTCAGTGTTTGGTGGAGAGAAAATTGAAGATTGCTTGCCATTTTCTATATGACAAATATTTTGTCTCGCAATATGATTTGATACTTTGTTTGATTTTTATTCTATTTGTATGCCTTTAATTTTACTTTTTTGACACACTGATGACGAATCTTTTTGTACCAACGTGCCGTTTTTAGGGTTCCGTACCCAAAGGGTAAAAACGGGACCCTATTACTAAGACTCCGCTGTCCGTCTGTCTGTCTGTCTGTCTGTCACCAGGCTGTATCTCATGAACCGTGATAGCTAAAAAGTTGAAATTTTCACAGATGATGTATTTCTGTTGCCGCTATAACAAAAAATACTAAAAACAGAATAAAATTAATATTTAAGGGGGGCTCCCATACAACAAACGTGATTTTTTTGCTGTTTTTTGCTCGATATTAATAACAACAACAGGTAGACAGTTGAAATTTTCACAGATGATGTATTTTTGTTGCCGCTATAATAACAAATACTAAAAACAGAATAAAATTAATGATTAAACGAACTTACCTGTAAGTGAAGTTCTATCATAATTATACGAAGGATTCTTCCGAAGATATTAGTACTATTAACACATGTAGTATCGCTTGCATGTATCACCACTTAGCACGTTATTTTAGAGTAATAACCTAAAAAACCTAAAAAGAGAAGGTATTTGATTTAGAATTGACAGATACTTTGACATTTCCGGCTCGAATTCTCCTCGCCGCCATTCGGCGCCAATCTTTTCATTTAGTTTAAAGTCCAAATCGTATGATATTTCCTCATTTTCTTCAGTGGGTGAACACTTATTGTAATTAACAATAAGCAGTAGGGAGGGTGGGACTCTATACTAATATCTTCGGAAGAATCCTTCGTATAATTATGATAGAACTTCACTTACAGGTAAGTTCGTTTAATCATTAATTATACTTCAGGATTCTTCCTTCGATATTAGTACTATTAACACATGTAGATGTTTAAAGCATTATATAAGAAAATAGAAATATCATCTCTTGTGTAATTAGTCTTTTAAATTTAAAAAAGAAAATCAGTCACATTTAACATAATTCTTAATGTTTTGGTAGCAAATATGGTACATATAGATGGTTGGAACCAAAAAAAAAAAATAAGCAAGATTCGTTAGGAAAATTCAGTTTAATTATCATTAATCGATGATATCTTGCAAAGATAGTGAAATTATCTACCATTTCACCGTGTTACGTGGAATTTCTATAATAAAAAAATAAATGTTATGGCTACATAGCCATAACATACCTATATAGGTATCGGCGTACGTCGAGTGCTAAAACTGGTTACCATGGATTTGAGTCTACTCCACTATCATTGAATTTTACATTTCAGTTATCCATTATCTATTCTACATATAAGAATTTTATTTCTTTTTTTTTTTCTTTTTTAATATGTATTACTATTTTTGTTTTATATTTATAAATAAAAAGAAGTGATTATGAAATGTTTATTATAATAATAATATGTAGCATTCTCGAAAAAGAAGGTAATTATAGAATGGTTTATGTCAAACTAAGAAGAATTCATGTTTCATACTTGAAGTAAACAAATAATTAATTGATTAAATTGTTTTCATTCTATGTGCAATAGGCAAGGTACCTCAATGTGACATTTTTTTTTAAGTTAGAAAAGTTAGAAAAAAAAACTAATTGGAAAATATTTAATAAACAGTAATAAGAAATCTAAGATATCCATTGTATTTGAGCAATGTAAGTCTACGCCAAGGCGTAGTTAAATTCGATACTAAACCTTGAGATTAGCTCATATTGTGAAATCAATAATGAATCCAATATTAAATAATACTAATAATTGTCTTACACACTTCTGTGTTTATTATGTCTATATTTTTATTTGGTGAATAATCGAACCATTTTTATAAACAAGCTCTGTACTTTCTGATAGTATCAGCAGACATACAAGCTTAAATAACATAGTAATATACCTGTAAAATAATATCACCTTGATAATGTTGTACAAACCAGTCTATTTGTGCGATGAATTTCCGTCCCTGGAATTGGAAGTTATAGGATGTTAGTAATTTAATAGACACTATATTACATGTAAACAATGGGTATCAAGGCTTAAAATTGTGACGATCATGATGGCAGAATTGTAACACTAAGAAACTGGTACAAAAGAATAAAAATAATAGCTTGTTCGATTGATAGTGACAGAATTGTCTTTGTAAATAAAATAGGCACTAAACAAAAATAGCGTTGTGAATGCTAAAATCTAAAATTAAAAAATAATCGCTTTGGGATCCAAATGCTAGGAATGAAGAAAAATATTTCTACTATATTTTATTTCTACTACCTAATTCGACTTGCATTCGAATTTACTCAATTTCAATCCGAAAATACCAAAACTGGTAATAATTTTTTGAATAAGTGAATCAAATAATAACGACTAGAATACTTTACACCGAATACAATAATAAAAAGCAATGAAAATATAATAAGCTACATGTTCTAGCTAGATAATTTATGTGCAATTAATTTTTAATGTTTTGATTCCTGGCCACAAGTGTCCCCCAGTCTACCCCGTTGTTGAGAGGTACCAGAGAAAAATATTCCACAACTATGTCTTCTCTAATTCGGTGTAAGTATCGATGACATTCAACTAAATAAAGTAAAATATAATATTATACCGGTATCTACAGGTTTAATACATTCATAAAATAATCATAATTTATTTTGCAGTTTTGTGAATGTTTTTCTTGTAAAAGACCTTAATGGAAAGTTGTGAAGGTAGTTGTATAAAAAAATGTGTTTAAATTTATTGTGTATCTCAATTCTTTAAAAAATGTTCTGAGACACATTGTTAGAGTAAATATTATGTCTAATATAACAGGGAGATAATGCTGTCTAAGAAGTCGTAGCTGGCGGCATAAATTTTGTAAAAATATGGGCACTACAATACCCAAAAGTTAAGAATTTAAATTCGTATATTTCTATTACTTTTCCAATATTAAAACCATAGAGTTGATGGGATTTCTAAAATGCAAAGACTTCTGTGTTGTATTCTTGTTTTCTGACAAACAATAACCATTTCTTATTTTCAATATAGGTTAACTTTTATACTGTTTATAATAATGCGACTTCTGGGATTTCTAGAATGTGTTTTGTTATAAACAATAAGCATTTTTTATTCTTATTATAGGATAACGTTTTTACAGTTTATACTAATATGACTTCTGTTAGATTTTAACTAAACCCGATATGACAACCTGATAAAACATTTTTTCTCGAACAGAGATGTTGAACCTTCAACTTAATGTGTAGTTGACAAATTATTGTCTGTCACTAAAATACATACGTATTATGTGGCTGTTATGTATTTCGCCCGAATTTTAGTCAAATTAATGTTAGAATTTAATATATATCTCTGGAGATGGCACAAGTGAGTACGAGTGAGTATAAAAGAAAATAATAATAATCTTGGTGCTGTCCTAGCGCAGTGAAAATAGTATTTTCACACATGTCGAATTTAGACCAAACAACTATGTGGACGCCTATGTGCCTATAGTTGGCGACCACTGCCTGCATTCGCTGAATACAGATAAATGCTGCACCAGATCCTTACGAGTATCCTTACCCCGCGTACGATGATCGAATGTGAATGTTGACGAATGTATCCTCGATTCCTCGGCAACTGTTTCGATGGACCGTAGCGGCCGCCTGCGGGTCTGCTGCTATCGACGAAAGAAAACGTTGATGGGGCTTCGTCGCCGCGTCTGGATATTCGTTTGCCGTCGGAATTAAGCATATGGTATACCTGGCTGCATGTTTCGTTTGTTGTTTTCAAGTTTAAATTGTTTTAAAACAAAATGTACCAGCAAATAAATATGTAAATCAGTTTTAAAATTTCTGTTTTATTTAAGTACTGCGCCCGGTTTACTTACAGTTTTTTCGTTGATCAATATCGTTAACCTCAGGCCTGTGGCCAATGCATCATTCATATTCGACTCAACTGTTGGTGGCCTTTTAAGTGGACAGCATCAATTACACTTGAGTTGACCATATACCTTCTGTTTATAATAAAATATAAGTTGTGCACAACAAATGAATGTTGCAATGCCCCATTGTATCCTTACTAATATTATAAATGCGAAAGTCCGTTTGTTTGTTTGTTTGTTACGCCTTCACGTGCCAACTTCTGAACCGATCATCATGAAATTTTGCATACACGTTGTCAGGGGTACAGAGAAGGACATAGGGTACCTTTCATCCCGAAAAAAAGTATAGTTCCCGAGGGATAGTGACAAAACTTTCCACGCAGACGAAGTCGCGGGCGGAAGCTAGTAATGTATAAAGTGCAAAACACTGTCTTAAATTACTGTCATAAAAAAGGTGTTCTATATTGGAAAGCTGCTCCTTAAGCTTCATTATCACTATAATATATTCACTTGGCTAATAATTTCTACACATCAGAATCATTATCATTAAGATCAATCAATTTATGTTTTACACACACAAATTCAATTTGAAAATTAATAGACAGGTAATTTTTACTTTTTACAAGGGCATAGCTTTGAAATAAACATACTAATTAGTTAGTGATTAAACATAAATAATAAGCCTGAAACATAGGATCTCCTAGTTAAGGCAAATGTTTAAAGTTTTTACTTATT
The DNA here is from genome assembly GCA_943789525.1 of Agriphila geniculea. Taxonomy (NCBI): domain Eukaryota; kingdom Metazoa; phylum Arthropoda; class Insecta; order Lepidoptera; family Crambidae; genus Agriphila; species Agriphila geniculea. The sequence goes on along the minus strand of OX038890.1, from coordinate 867,034 downwards.
AAAACTGTGGTACACAGTAATAAACACTTACTGCATTTATGGATAACAAAATGTATGGATTCTATTATTCAATTTCTTATTGAAATTTCTATCAACAGGCTCATGTTAGGCGTACCTATATTAATAGAAGCTATTTCACATAAAAATTGTGAAATATCAGGTATCAGCTAGTTGCTGTATAACTTATTATCTGGTTCCATGAAGTTGATAAATTTTAGCATTTATTTATAGCTCTGCTTATGAACGTTATACTGGCAGTTTTTCGTTACAGTTGTAACAATGTGTATAATAAAATCATACATAATTATGTTATATAAATTTTGCAAGCCAAAAATTTATCTCAGTACCGATGGTACTCTATTATTCCGTTGGGATCAACGCAACACCAAGGATATCTATGATATCAAAATTCATACCTGATGAACTAAGCTGTTGTCAGGGCTGCTGTTGCAGCTCCAGCAGAGCAGCCGCCTGGCTGGGAAGCGGATGGCGGCGAATTCGGCGGACGGCGGAGTCACCCGATTGGTGCTCGGCAACGGTTCCAACATGGTAACCTTTGAGGGCAGCTTACTTTTTACACTGTCGCGTCATCAGGGGCACTTTGAGTTGCTGCACTTGTTGCAGTTGCGTTGTCTGACCTATCTATGCGGTGAAATAGTCCAGTGTGACTATTTTGAGTGCAAAAGATAATTGGTTCATGCCTTATTAGACACATGCCTTATGACAGAAAGTACCCAGTATGGTAAGTTCGTGTCAGACAAATTAAATAATTAAATGGTAAAAGCCCAGTGTAGCAGTTACGCATTTTTAAATCTCAGCAAACAATGTTGTCTGGGAGGGAATGCTATTAGCATTAAGTCCGCTCTTTTTGTACTCATGTACATTAAAGTAAAATAAATATATATAGTAAAAGCCCAGTATGGCAGTTACGCATTCATAAAGGTAAGCAAACAATTATGCAGTTAAGGCAAGTAAACGGTAAAAGCCCAGTCTGGCAGTTACGCATTCAAGCCAAGTAAACGGTAAAAGCCCAAAATGGCAGTTACGCATTTAATAGTGTTTCTTCATCTTGTATTCTTCTTCTTGTCCTCTTCCGTCTTGAAAACTTTTTCCTTTCTGCACGAAGCATTTTAACTAAGTATAATTAAATTTTCACTGTATAAAATATAATTCTGAAGAATTCTCACTTTGAGATTGTATGCGTGCGTCCGTGGCGAAGCACGAAAAGCGAATGAAAAGGTTGGCGCCGAATGGCGGCGAGGAGAATTCGAGCCGGAAATGTCAAAGTGTCTGTCAATTCTAAATCAAATACCTTCTCTTTTTAGGTTTTTTAGGTTACTCTAAAATAACGTGCTAAGTGGTGATACATGCAAGCGATACTACATGTGTTAATAGTACTAATATCGAAGGAAGAATCCTGAAGTATAATTAATATTTAAGGGGGGCTCCCATACAACAAATGTAATTTTTTTTGCCGTTTTTTGGTACGGAACCCTTCGTGTGCGAGTCCGACTCGCACTTGGCCGGTTTTTTCTAATTAAATCTTCAATGAGGTCCTAGACGTGCCATCAAAAAATAATTTTGACTTTGTAATTATTGGGAAAATAAGTAATAATAATAATAAATACTATCAAAAGTCTTTATTTATTACAAAAAATAGGTACATTTTGCAATGTTTTAATTATACGCGTAATTTAAATTATCGTAATTTTTCGTAGTGCATAATGAATTTTGTGATTGGTGACGTGCCCAAAATATTGTGTCGCGTGCCAATAATGGCACGTTCGCCATCCCTGTTCAATGATTTATTGTATACTATTAAATTATAAAGTATTTCTATTTAATTGTATCATTATAATTCCAATTAACTCAAACTTAACAAAGCTTATACTATAGCGACTGAAAACGGATTTAATACATAAATAAGAATTTAAATTATAATTCATTTCATGATTTAGTCAGGGCTAGGCTGTTGTGAATGTCAAAGAACTTCATTGATCGCAACCCACCACATATAGATGATGAAATTTTGACTCGGAATTCTGAAACGGAATCATTTCGAATGCAGTAAATCCATGGACCTGCCACAAACATGCACAGTAGCTTTGCAAACATCATAAAATCGAGTGGGGATTGCGCAGAATGCGTATTTTGGGTATGCGTAGCGGTGAGGCGGTGGGCGGCGGGAGAGGGGTGCGCGCTATTGGTCGCTCGCAAGTGCACATGCGAGAACTTATCCCCACTCCGACGAAAAAGTGTCAAGATGTTTGCCTAGTACTGTAATTTTACAAAAGCCCTATCACACTAATTGTGTTTTTAAAGTTGTAACCCTACATAAAGGATAGTAATATTTGCTATGACATAGTACTAAACTGTCCAACTACTTGTAACTGTATAAGCTGGATGCAAACTCTGTTCCCACGCTCGGTTGTATCGACTATCATTTTATTAGAGGACACGGCAAGAGCCCTCTTCAGAGCGGACGCTTCAATGCCGCTGCGGTCACCACACGTCACTGGGTTCACCGGATCATTGGGTTCAAATATTTAATTTTAAAATAGGTGTGAATTTTAAAATAATTTAAAAGAAAGGTGCTTTTGTGCTTTATGCAACGTGTTACAAAAATACCCCTAATGCCGAATATAGTAGATAAGGACCATCAAACTAAATAACTTTTAGTATAGTACCTATTATTACGTACGTATCCTTTGTATAATGTTGATGTGATGCGTATTGAGAGACTTCAAAAGCGCTTTATGTGGCATTTGTCCTATAGTTGTGGATTAGCAAAGAGGTTGCCATCCTACACGGATAGACTGAAATATTTTAATATGCAAGCTCTCTCAGATAGAAGAACTATTTTAGATCTTTCGTTCCTTCATAGGGTGATCCATGGGAGCATTGACTGTCCCCAGATATTGGGTGCCTTAAGTTTTAATGTCCCTAGGAGATATTCTCGTGGTAGGGTTCCACTTTTTAGAAAGCCGTTTACTAGGAGCAAGTTCGGAACTCACGCTCCTCTTGTTAGGTTGATGAAGCTTCATATGTCTCTGTGCTCTAACTTGGATATATTGTGTAGCTCTCTAAGAAGTTTTAAGAATGCCCTCCTACGTCATTTGACAGTAAAGTAATCTGCGAATCACCGGAGCATCACTCTCTTGCATTCTCTTGTATTGTACAATTGATGAAGTCTGTAAAATATCGATTAATAAATACAATTATATTTTTTATATAGAGTAACTATCGTATAATATTTTAAATGTTTAAAACTGTTAGGTGGGTATAATTGTTTCAATGCATGATGTGACTGCCTATAATTGATAAGACACTAAAATTATATATCTCATGTGCTAATTATAACTATTGTTTATATCAGTGTACTTATTGATGGCTGTCCTAATAAATAAAATAAAAAATTATAACACGTTGTATAAATATCTATAAAAAAAATTAAGTGCCTAAGAAACAAATACTCTAACGATTCTTAGAATTAAGATAATTAATAAAGTTGTTTAATTTGACAGAAACTCTATGAAACTGATAGCTTCCTAAAGTTAAGGAGACCTCAACCAAAGATTTTAGCTGAAAGGCTTTTGAGTGTTCAGCCACAAACCACAATAAGCTTTAAGCTACTTTTGAATGGGAGAGCACCTATTTAATGTTGTTCATCAATATCTATACACAGGGTGTCTTTTTATTCACTCTCCATATTTTAAGGATGTGTTCAGTCCATGAAACTGAACAACTTTTTCTAAGAAACGGTCAAATATGTGAAAAAGTTACTTTATATACTTCTATTCTATACTTATGTCTTGCATCAAGTGTTTTTTTGTTCGAGTAGCAGACAGAGTGATTTCTCAACTAGTTGAAAGTTATTTACTCTCACATTTACCTATCTGAATGTAGTAGATATATTTAATTTTAACCTACCTACCCATTGTGTGCAAACTTTTGTTAATTATTGTGATGGAAAATGATCTCACTTTAAACGTGGAGCTCATTTTTCAATGTTGACGACTCTGTATGAAATATACAGGGAGAAAAAAGCAGCCCTTGACGAGTTTCTTGCCGGTTCTTCTCGTTACAAGGTCTCCCGCTTAGGGTTTGCGAACCGATGGCGTAGCTTCTATGACATTCACAAGTGCTTGTAACAGCCTAGACTGAACAAACTATTTTGAATTTTGAATTTTTTGAATTTTCCCTACAAATCAGAGAGATCACGTAATTGAGAGTTTGACTTGCGCCCATTTTTCTCACATCACAGCGATGACTTACGTACGTCATACGCCTGTGATAGTAATCAGTTTAGTAAGGCATGAGCAAAATTTTGTAATGTATTTCGACACATGTTTTATGGAGAAAGTTGTTAAATTTCATGGACTGAACACATCCTTAAAATGAGTGTTTTATTTGTATGATTTTTCTTAGACACGTAGGACTATACTGATAGATGTATGACATACAAAGAAGGTACGCCTTGTGTGCAATAAAAATATGTAAATAAATAAATGATAAGTAATTGCTACTTACACACTTTAACAATTAGATCTTTCTTGCGCCCGTTCTTCTTGTCAGTTAAAAAAGTCTTGAACGGGTGGTAGGAAAATATAGACGATTCAAAAGTACTTAATTATTAAGTTTATTTGAATAAAGCAATTTTTGACTTTGACTTGACTTTAGATTATTTTAAATGAAAATACACTTGTTTAAAATGAAAAGAACCTCTTCCATTATTCATCCAAGACAAACAATAAAATTATTGTACTTACCCCTTTAATATTATTTTATATCTGATTACATCGTGGAGATCCTTCAGCAGTGGGTGTCGTGCGGCTGATATGATGATGATGATCTATTTAAGGTGATATTGTAATCAACGGTTGCATTCAGTAAAATATAGTAAGTAATTGGGATGATGACTCATTAATAAAATAACGGAATACTAATAAAAATCGTAAACATATTAAACTTTTAGAGTAGCTTGTATACCTCTTGGTTTTATATATTGCATATTATTTGTTTTTTGACCCTTCAAAGTTGGGTGGACAAGTCCATTTAAAAAGTATAAAATTTATTAGTCCGTAAAATGTAAAGCAAATTTGTCTAAGAAACCATTTTGATAAACACAATATTTAATATAGCTACCGAACAAATTTCCTACGCGTTGCATACAAACTACTCAGGCGTGACGTCATAACTGAGTAGCCATTACTAAGGAGCGTTTTGGGTGAGTCCATTTGTGTGCATTTCGAATTGTGATATCTCGGGCAGTTTCCATGCTAGCGAAATAATTTATTTACCAATGTTTCTTTTTTTGAGAGGTAATTTATGTAACATAGAATAAAAAAAAATTGTTATCATGTCTATTATACACTTTTAAAATAGAAATGGTTAAACTCGGAAAGTTAAAACTTGTTCATGCATAGTGTGGTCACCCTACCTAACCCCCCATCACTCGCGGCACATCCGACACTTGACGCGACCGCACCAGTACTACACTAGCACACTGCCCTGGTTTCACCGTTTTTCTAGCCTTTACAAACAATATCTTGGGTACCGTGGCATTCATTCAGTAGAAAACCTTTTTAGGATTCCGTACCCAAAGGGTAAAAAACCGGCCAAGTGCGTGTCGGGCCATGCGCAGTAGGGTTCCGTTGGTACATTATACCATACCATATTTTAATACCGCTATCATTTTTCGTCTGAAAAAATAACTTTGTTTTTCACAGTGTTTGTATGAATGACAAAGTTATATTTGCGGTTTTGGAAAATGTACTATATCTTGAAAACTAATTACTATATCTCGTTCAAACCAATTTTCGTTGAAAGTGTTTATCAAGATCTATAGCTTATATTTTTTTTAGATTTTTCACCCTCTTACTTTAAAAGTTAAAGGGGGGGGGGGGGACACATTTTACCACTTTGGCGGCAAATATCTTTCAAACGGTTGACTTTGAAAAAAAATAGTCTTCGGAACCTCAATGTTATTTTCAAAGACCTATCTATAGACACCCCACAAGTATTGGTTTGATGAAAAAAAATATTTTCAGTTTCAGTTCCATGTATGGGGAGCCCCCCCTTAATCTTTTATTTTTTTTATTTTTGTGTAAAAATCGTAAAGCGGTTCACAGAATACACTTACCTACCAAGTTTCAACTATGTAGTCCTAATACTTTTGGAATAAAGTGGCTGTGACATACGGACGGACAGACAGACAGACAGACAGACAGACAGACAGACAGACAGACAGACAGACAGACAGACATGACGAATCTATAAGGGTTCCGTTTTTTGCCATTTTGGCTACGGAACCCTAAAAACGGGACCCTATTACTAAGACTCCGCTGTCCGTCTGTCTGTCTGTCTGTCGGTCTGTCGGTCTGTCGGTCTGTCGGTCTGTCGGTCTGTCTGTCTGTCTGTCACCAGGCTGTATCTCATGAACCGTGATAGCTAGAAAGTTGAAATTTTCACAGATGATGTATTTCTGTTGCCGCTATAACAACAAATACTAAAAACAGAATAAAATAAATATTTAAGGGGGGCTCCCATACAACAAACGTGATTTTTTTGCCGTTTTTTGCTCGATATTAATAATGACAACAGATAGACGGTTGCAATTTTCACAGATGATGTATTTCTATTGCCACTATAACAACAAATACTAAAAACAGGATAAAATAAATATTTAAGGGGGGCTCCCATACAACAAACATGGTTTTTTTTTTTGCCGTTTTTTGGTACGGAACCCTTCGTGCGCGAGTCCGACTCGCACTTGGCCGGTTTTTTTTATTTTACTAAGCGGAAGATAAAAACTTTTTTGAATTATTACCTATACACCACCGCATTGTTCCGAAACCCTTATCAGAATAATTGTATCTGGTTAAATATTAAATACTAGCGACCCGCCCTCTAATTCTAAATCTAATCTAAATCTCGCTTCTCTTCGGTGTAGTGTGGAATTTGACACCATGTGTTATACATATAATCCTTCCTCTTGAACCAGTCTATCTATTAAAACCGCATCAAAATCCGTTGCGTAGTTTTAAAGATTTAAGCATACATAGGGATATAGGGACAGAGAAAGCGACTTTGTTTTATACTATGTAGTGATATGTATGTATGATGTATATTTATGTATCTTATTTTAAGTATTTAAACACCAAAAACTATATACCCATTATTTGATTGAATCAGGCGTCACTTGGCGGAAGTCCCAAACCATTTTGAAAAAAGAAATATATGTAGCTTACTTCCGCAAACAATATAATATATGCAAGATATTTTGTGTGTGCATGTGCATAATTTTGGGGGCGGGCGGGCGGTGCATCTTGCATATATTGTTTGCGGAAGTAAGCTACACATATTTCTTTTTTCAAAGTATATACCCATTTCTATCTGTAACTTTATCCAGCTCAACTAATGGTTGCCTGGAATAAAAATGCTTTTTAGCGATAAGGCCGCCAATTGTTCTTTTTTTTTATGTATTTATTTATTAATAATCATGGTGTGTAATAAAGAATATTTTATTTTATCTTAAATCCAGAAAAGACCAATAATTTGTAACCGTGGTATAATTCTGTTTTAACTTATTCGTTTCTAAGTACTTACTTATCTAAAATATTTATATCGTAGGTAATGCTGAAAATTGTTTTGTAATTGACTATTTCTATTGACATAAAAGATGTCTACAGATAACATAATAAATGAGACTGAAAATACAATAAAATCTACACTTTGCGTACCTAATCCAATTAATACCCTTTGCAGAAATCGAACCCACGACCGCAAATCCTGTGATATACGGACCACTTATGTGATTGGTTCTCGCTGAAAGATAGCGGTCGTTGGCGGGTTACACAATTCTCAATACTTATTCGGGATATTTCACTATTGTATAAAATATTGAGAGGGTGAGAAGAGTAGTGCTTTTAAATACATTTCACTTTAACCCCAACGCAAAGCGATGTTTTCAGGGTTCCGTACCAAAATGGTAAAAAAGGAACCCTTATGGTGTGACTCAGTCTGTTTGTTTGTCTGTCTGTCTGTCACAGCTGGGTATCTCGAGAACTACTAATGGTATTAACTTGAAATTTGGAATAGTTTAAGATGAGATTTGCCCAACTATTTTGCAAACAAGAAAGAAATAAAAAAACAATAATATCTTTTTGACAACAGGGACTGAAAAGGGGTTTTAAAAATTTGAAGTACTAGGGCATGTGGGGTATCATATGAAAGAGCGCCGTTTGCACAATTCCAAACATTTTTTATTTTTTTAGGAAGCATTTTTTTCAACTTATGAAGAAAAATGTAAAAAAAATACCATTCCCCCCCTTATCTTCGAAGTTTGCAAAGAGCAAAATCTGAAATAATTCTATGTGATAGCAGTTTATATAAAGATTACAGGAAAAATAAAATAATGTCTCAAAATAGCACACTTTTTTAGAAATGATCAAATTTACAAAAAAAGTTAACATTAGTTCCACTATCGGTCAAAAGATGGCGCTGACCTAAAACTGCAATAATAATTTTATTATTCTACTCTGCAGTGTATTTATTATGATGGTACAGAACCCTCGGTGCACGAGTCCGACTCGCTCTTGACCAGTTTTTATTTTGATTAGGTAGTTGTTAGTATAGGTATAATTTTTTGAGCTGAAAATTCATTTAAGAACGCGTAAAGATATCGAGTTGAAATTAAAACCATATCTAGTCTTATACTACAAGTACAAAGAAAAATCTGAAATAATTAAACCATAAAAAATATAGTAAGTACTTATTCGTTTAAGTAACTACCAACAAATTTGTACGGAACCCTCGGTGGGCGAGTCCAACTTGTTTTTAATAATTTTCATTACTTACATAAAATGTGAGTATTCTTTCTAAATAATACCTATGTAGTAGTAAGCGTAATTAATTAAGATATATTTTTATTATTGAAGACAGATACGAATTACATTCAGGAAAAGCTGGAAGTACGTACTTAATTGAATCAATTAGGGGTCATCAGTGCTCTATTTATACGGCGCTCGGGCGAAACCAATAATTAAAATAGGGGATGAGATGAAGCAAGCTACAGGGTTATTTGAACAGATATTGGAATAGACAGGAGAAAATATGCAAAAGGTGTAAAAAGGAAAAAAACCGGCCAAGTGCGTGCCGGGCCACGCGCAGTAGGGTTCCGTAGGTACATTATACCATACAATATTTTAATACCGCTATCATTTTTCGTCTGAAAAAATAACTTTGTTTTTTACAGTGTTTGTATGAATGACAAAGTTATATTTGCGGTTTTGGAAAATGTGCTATATCTCAAAAACTAATTACTGTATCTCGTTCAAACCAATTTTCGTTGAAAGTGTTTGTTAAGATCTATAACTTATATTTTTTTTAGATTTTTCACCCTCTTACTTTAAAAGTTAAAGGGGGGACACACATTTTACCACTTTGGCGGCATATATCATTCAAACGGTTGACTTTGAAATAAAATAGTCTAAGAAACCTCAATGTCATTTTTAAAGACCTATCTATAGACACCCCACAAGTATTGGTTTGATGAAAAAAAATATTTTCAGTTTCAGTTCCATGTATGGGGAGCCCCCCTTAATATTTTTATTTTTTTATTTTTGTGTAAAAATCGTAAAGCGGTTAACAGAATACACCTGCCTACCAAGTTTCAACTATGTAGTCCTAATACTTTTGGAATAAAGTGGCTGTGTCATACGGACGGACAGACAGACAGACATGACGAATCTATAAGGGTTCCGTTTTTTTGCCATTTTGGCTACGGAACCCTAAAAAGGTAAAAAAATGATTTTTGAATAAAAAAGTTCAGCAACTATCATAAAGGTTGTTTGTGGGATGGGTGATCAAAATTAACCATGTTGAGCTCCCGCGGCCTTCAGATAGCACAGAAACCGTAACTTAGACCGCTAATAAAAATAAGATTTTGCATTCACAATTCTATTTTTATACAAATAATATAGGTACAGTACGAGGCATATAACTTGAAATCGGGTGGGGATTGCGCGAAACGCGTATTTTGGGTATGCTTAGCGGTGAGGGGCGCGGGCGGCGGGAGAGGGGCGCGCGCTATTGGTCGCTCACAAGAGCACATGCGCGAACGTATCCCCAATTCCCCACTCCGTTGAAAAAATTTCAAGATACGTGCCTAGTATATACGATTTACACCAGATCAATTTTTATGATGATTGATGTAAACGTCAATGTTGTTAATTTATAGGTTTTAAGTCTATCCATATTGCAAGTAATTGTTTACTTCCTATGCTAAGTTCCATTTACATAATTAATCAACATTATTACACTGTCGTATGAATATAATAGCATCCCTTTATCAAATATCCCTAAAGACCTCAATCCGAGATATGTAAACATGAGAGTTGGCATAATTAATAACGTCATTAAAGAGAATTCAGTGATAGATGAACTGACATATTTTTAAACTTTTTGTTGATTTTTTTATAAGCAAAGGAAGAAAAAATTACTGCCTCCACTACGTAGAAATTTTAATAACTCCCCTAGCATGTTAGTAACCGTAACCGCTCACAGGCGACTTTTTGTAGCTGCGATAATCGCGGCGTTAATCGCGGCGATAATCGCCCGCGAAATGACACGACACAGGTTTTTAATATTTAGCCAGCGACAAAAAAGCGCTGCGATTAACGCCGTGATTATCGCCGCGTTTATCGCAGCTACAAAAACTGCGATAAACGCGGGCGTTTACGTATAGAACTCCGTATGTTCTATTCACAGTGACAAAAAAATCGGTCAGTGATTAATCGCCCGTCAGCGGGGACGCTTACGTTTAATAGGTCCTGAGTTCGTTTCCCGCCAAAATAAATTAAGACATAATATGACTATAATATATTTGGTAGACATTCCTAAGATTCGCACTAAGCGTTTTGCTTCAAATTTTATCATCCTGTGGAACTCCTTGCCTGGGTCTGTGTTTCCCGATAGGTACAATCTGCGGGCCTTCAAGTCGCGAGTGGTATCTGGGAGTTTTTGGCGCCATTTCGTCGAGTTCGGTTCAGTTGACTATTTTAATTATTCGCAAATTGATTCATAGTGGATACTGTGTCTTAAAATTAGTGCAGTTTTGTGGTACAATTGTCTACGCAACTGAACAATATGTGGAATAATGGAAATAGGCGCGATCTTGGTTGTGTGAAGACGAGACTTTTATTGTAGTGGTGGCTACCTCGGCTGACCTTACCGAGTAAACTGTCTTGATTATACTTGGTGCCAAATGATCCAAGCAGCATTGGAATGCGATGCACCCGCATTTTAATGTAAACTGAAACAATCTACCACTGAACTATATTCAACACTTGACACTGGCAAAAATTACTTCCAAGAGGAAAGTAGATTGCCAAAACAAAAATAAGAAGAAGAAGAATAGGTATCTTCTAGGCAAGTGCGTTCGTTTCATCGTAGATCGTATCATCGCTTGCCATCAGGCGTGATAGCGGGCAAGCGCTTGCCTATTTAACATGAACAAAAAAGACCAGTTTTTTTTAATATCTGATTTAACACCTTTTTAAATACGGATTTGTCAACAAGTCAAACTATCACCTAATTCACGGTTGATCCCCCAAACATTTCCCGCCCAACTTCCAGAGATACTCAACCTTTCTCGCAGATAGCAAACCGTGAATTTGAATATTTTCAGCCGTAAGTAATTCGCAGGTGTCGCCATCGCGCGCCAGGTGTGCTCAACTTTGCCGGAGTTGTTCAAACGTATTATAATTTTATGCAAAACAAATATCCGGAGAAACTCGGGCTAACACTGTATTCATGTGTGCGAACCTAAACGGGCGGGTTTCTGTGATTGTTACAAATAGTGAATTTGTGGGAACTGCGAGGGTGGAATTCGTTTGGTTTCGTAACTAAAAATACAGTTATCGAATGGGGATTTTATGAGGAAAATGGGAGGTTGGGCTTGAGTGAGAATAGTTAAAACTAACTATTCAATAGACATAGTTTGATTTAGTTGATTCTATTCTTTATCAGATATTTATACTCCTTTCTCAGGATACGTAACTTTAATTTTATAAAAATAACCGTCAAGAGCGAGTCAGGCTCGCGCACCGAGGGATCCGTACCATTATAGTTGAGCCATAAAACCACACTGCAGAGTAGAATAATAAAATTAGTATTGCAGTTTTAGGTCAGCGCTATCTCTTGACCGATAGTGGAACTAATGTTAACTGTTTTAGAAATTTGATAATTTCTAAAAAAGTGTGATATATTGAGACCTCGTCTTATTTTTCCTGTAATCTTTATATAAATTGCTATCACATAGAATTATTTCATATTTTCCTCTTTGCAAACTTCGGAGATAAGGCGGGGGGAACGGTCCTTTTTTTTACATTTTTCATCATAAGTCGAAAACTATGTGGCCTAAAACAAAAAGAAAAAATGATTGAAAACGTGCAAACGGCGTTCTTTCATATGATACCCCACATGCCCTAATAGCCCAACTTAAAATTTTTTAGACCCCCTTTCAGTCCCTGTTACAAAAAAAAAAAATATTTTTTATTTACTTCTTATTTGCAAAATAGTTGGGCAAATGTCATCTTAAACTATTCCAAATTTCAAGTTGAAACCATTAGTAGTTCTCGAGATATCCAGCTGTGACAGACAGACAGACTGAGTCACACCATAAGGGTTCCTTTTTTACCATTTTGGTACGGAACCCTAAAAACATCTTTGAAATCCCTGACTAAAAGTGGCACTCTAGATATTTATTGCGCACAAAAAATGATTTATTTCCTCTTTAAATCAATTCCTGCTTTTTGAAACACTCGAGCTAAGATCTCCCCTTCAAGACCAATTATTTTTTTCATACGCCTCACTAATAATCCGAAAGAAATAAAATTTTCAAACAATACTTGAAGTACCTATAAAAAGTCGGGCTTTGCCATCGTGAAGCTTATTAACTCTAGTGCCGATAAAAAAAACCTCCCAACAGTTTCTTCAATACACTGTAAACTTCAGCCGCAAACCGCAAAACAAACAATAACTTTCCTATCTTCAGATAAAGCTACACAGTAAAAAAATTATAACTATAGTACATGGGTCTCCAAACTTTTTAGCATAAGGGCCAGTCTAACTCCTCCACGAAGTCCGAAGGGCCAGATCTAGCGAGCTCATCGTACCAACATGCTGAAATTACAGTATTGTTGGTACGATCTGGCCTACTTCCGCGGGCCCGATTGTTGGTGGTCGCGGGCCGCAGCTGGCCCGCGGGCCGTAGTTTGGAGATCCCTGCTATAGTAGACAAGAAGAAGATAAAGGCAGTAAACGTAATATTTTATTAGCTCAACCAAGCTAGCTTTAACCAGTGGCGTAGTAATGCAAAAAATAAATTGGGGCCCTTTAGTAGTTGTTTTCGATTTTGGCAATTTTGTTTAAGTACTGTCTTCTCTTTCTTGGCGTTGCTTTGCTTATTCTTGGTTTATTACTTGGTTTCTTTTTTCATCCATAATTGTCTCATTTATGCAATAACATACACAAACACCTACACACAAAAAAAACTTTGCAAAACCAACCAGATAGAATGCGTTATTCGTGTATGCTCGAGCACTCACTGCACTAAAGTATAGTTAGTAAACTACTTAGTGCTGGATTACGTACTAAAAATGTCGTTGGGAATCCCCTGTACATACGTATTTTGAAATGAAGAATCGCTCGCACGCTCTACGTAGCCTAGAGGCTGCTAATTTAGAAAAAATAAAACCGGTCAAGAGCGAGTCGGACTCGCGCACCGAGGGTTCCGTACCATCATAATTGCACCATTAAAACACACTGCAGAGTAGAATAATAAAATTAGTATTGCAGTTTTAGGTCAGCGCCATCTCTTGACCGATAGTGGAACTAATGTTAACTTTTTTAAGAAATTTTATAATTTCTAAAAAAGTGTGCTATATTGAGACATCGTTTTATTTTTCCTGTAATCTTTATATAAACTGCTATGACATAGAATTATTTGAGATTTTTCTCTTTGCAAACTTCGGAGATAAGGGGGGGAGGAACGGTATTTTTTTACATTTTTTATCATAAGTCAAAAACTATGCGGTCTAGAAAAAAAGAAAAAATGATTGAAAACGTGCAAACGGCTCTTTTATATAATACCCCACATGCCCTAGTAGCCCCACTTCAAATTTTTAAGACCCCTTTTCAGGCCCTGTTGTAAAAAAGATATTTATTTTTTTATTTATTTCTTATTTGCAAAATAGTTGGGCAAATGTCATCTTAAACTATTCCAAATTTCAAGTTGATACGATTAGTAGTTCTCGAGATATCCAGCTGTGACAGACAGACAGACAGACAGACTGAGTCACACCATAAGGGTTCCTTTTTTACCATTTTGGTACGGAACCCTAAAAAGGGAAATCCTCTATCACTTCCAAATTTTTGACAACTGAATTGCCATGTTTAATGTTGCAACCTTTTAATTTATGTTCTGGAAGTGGGTGAAATCCACCAGGTCAATTTGAGCCGTTTCAGGTTACTTTTTCGAACGTTGCGCAGGGGGCCGAGGAGCCCTCGTAGCTTGGGGGCCCCGGGGCACTGGCTAGCTGTCCGATAGCTACGGCACTGGATTTAACAAGCTGTTTATAGCTTTTAATTATACCAACTTTTGATAAATGTGTACAAGCGAGAGAAACAGAAATTTTTTATCAAGTGGTTTAGTTTTAGAAATTTTAATTCATCAATACCCGCGCCGATGTCGGCGTCCGGACAATAGAAGATCTGTGTCTCAATTTCCAGGTGTTGATGGGTTAAATTCCCAGTTAGTTAAAATTATAATAAAAAATATTGTTGTAAAACACGTCTATTGAAGTCGGGTGGGGCTGGAGGACAACTTTATTTTATTCTAACAGCCCCACCCGACTTCAATAGACGTGTTTTATTACAATGATAATGCGTATCTAGTGATTTCAATACCTATTATTTATTGCTTTTTAGAGGTAGAGTGGGGTTTTGAAGTCGGTACTTTTCTGAAAACTGTATTAAAATCGGTTCAACCAAACGCGAGATAATCACGAATAAACAAACCTACATAATACGAGTAAAACTCAGAACCTTCTTTTTTTGAAGTCGGTTAAAATACTAAAAACTTCTCCTAAGTGTAACAAATACTTTTCTGAAAACCGCATCAAAATTGGTTCAGCCAAACGCGAGATAATGGCGGACAAACATACATACATACATACAGGTCAAACTGAGAACCTTTTTTTGTTCTGTTTTTTTTTTTGTTTATTGAAGTCGGTTAAACAACATATCACGGTGCTCATCAGTTTCTTAAACATTGTTTCCACAACAATAACTGTCCCACTTATACTCGTAAAACAAACGTGACGGAAAAATAAAAGTCATTAAGTCAGCTCGCGATTTTTCTTGCCAAATTAGGTATTCACGTACGCCTAAACCGCTGATGAATTTTGGCACATAAACATATTACTTTGAAGAAAGATTTTCCGAAATTCCATGCGGTTGGAGTCGCGGTCCGGTGTACTGCGAAGGCATAAGATCTCACGGTCGGACCGGAAATTTCCGTTTCCTTGAGCCTTATTAAAACTTCCGTTGAAATCGTTACCAATGGTTGCCCTCATTTATAATTAATGCCAACTTTTAAATTATAGAAATCCCTTTTGATTAAATGAGTTCGCGTTGTGTTTCTGTTGAACGCAATTTTGGAATTAATCATTTTTGAGTCGGTGTTTATGAAGCTAAATAGAATAATTGGGTAAAAACAGTATCATAATTAACATAATTTTTATAATCCTTCAATGGATTTACTCCCAGAAGGATGCACATCACCAACACTATACAAATTGGGATAAAGGCAGGGAAATGACATAATGGATATTGTAATTTCAGAAATAATAGCAATTAGCATTTTACGTCCAAGGCCATATCTATCTCTAAGTTTACCAAAATTCATCAAAATTGGTTTTTCGGTTTCGGCGTGAAAGGATCATGCCGCATTCTGGGCCATGATGCGCATCAACTATACATATCTGTGACAGACTCATGTCATGTCAAAAAGGGGTAGATAACAAAATGTCATATAATAGGAAAATGTAACCCCAAACAGCTGCTTGAGATTGAGATTGCTCTTTTTCCCGCATTATATTTTAATGATATTCTTCCCACGCAATCACTATAAAATTACTATAGTATTTTGGTAATTTCATCAAAGCGCATCATGACCTAGCTTGTATAGTAAAATCGGCATAATCCTTTAACACATAGACAGAGTTACTTTCAGAAAAACAGAAATTCGTAGTAGCTAAAAATCAGCTTTAATTAAAGCAAAGAAATCACTGAGATCTTACCTTTTTCCGTCGATGCGGAACACAGTTTAGTTAATTATTATTTTTCTTTCTTTATGTAATGTTGTCATTTATCATATTCTGTGTATGCATGTAATGGAAATAAACGATTTATCTATCTATCTATAATAATGAATCAAAAACAACAATGACATATTTGTCATCAAATCGACCAAAATAATTACATTTGAAATAAACATGAAATTACAACTGCCTCATTCAAATGCATAATTTATTTTTCTAACACCCCATAAACAAGTTCGTTAGCAAATGAGTTGTTGGGGTCTTCCGGTGGAACCCGGAACGGTCCTAATGAGGGTTCCGTAGCATCCGGTCCGACTGATTGCTTATACGAATGTGATTTTTCCATATTTGAAATGGAAAAAATTGAAATGATAGTCATGAGAAACAAAAAATCAATATAGATAGCAATTTTTTTTATTTTTTATTTTATTGAAAATAAGTGAGCATTTGTCCACAATTACTCCTGGTGTTAGGTGATGATGCGGACTACATCATGCATCGAGCATGCTCACTTAGATGAAGCCTATTTACTCTTGAAAAGGCCCAAGTTATAACTATTGCGGAACAAAATGTTTAAAACATGAACGCTATAATGGTAATGCGTTATATTAATAACTGTCCGTTTACTGATAGTTGTACAAAGGTGATTTATCTCAAACTTATTATTTAAATTGACCTTATAATTTAAGATTAATTAAAACGACAAATCATTATAGCACGGGGACCAATAAAAAACTAACAAAAATAAATTAAAAAATAAACTGCTCTTAAAAAGCAAGAAATAATATTCAAATCTGCATAATTACTAATAGGTATGCATATCTGATTTAAAAAACGTCTTTATAAATTGGATGGGGCCAAAGGATTTTTTCCGTTTTTTATTAAAAACTATTATCGTGATTTCGCAGCCCCACCCGACTTCATAAGCTTGCAATGATTTAGGCATTTTAGAATTATATTATCTACAAGTCAGGTGCTGCAAGCCAAACATTTAAGTAAGACTTTAATTTCGAAAGAATAGCAATAATTCCTTTCCATAAATCCTAACCACTATCTAATATTGGTTCCACATATTGGCCCGAACCTCAGCAAATTAATCATACATTGCCAGTTTGCTAATTAATGTGTCAAAGAGGTTCTTTCAAAAGTATCAAAGAACGATGAATTTGCCGAGCCTCGGGCCAATATGTGAAACCGACATTAGAATACAAATCCGCAAATTAAAGAAACACTTCTCGTAATGACAAGTAAAGGCATTCAGCAAATTCATAACAAGGTTTGCAGAAAGGCGCAGCCGGTGGCATGGCATCGAATCGCATGCGAATGCCTGCATGGTTTTGTTTGCGATGCATCGGGCATTCAATGGACGGGCGCGGCTTGATAACAGCACACAGCACAAGTTTATGATTTGAAAAATTGCTGACTGAATTTTCCGGGTGGTTTGAATATACGTGATATCGATGTGCTACTATTTTAAAACGTGTTTTTGTAGCTGTGGTAGTGGTACTTTATATTGGAAATAGCATGCCTGGAATTAGTAGGTTTTATTAAAAATAAATAAAAATCTTACGAGAACAACGCTATTGAAGTCGGGTGGGGCTGTTAGAATAAAAAAAAGTTGTCCTCCAGCCCCACCCAACTTCAATAGACGTTTTTTATTATAATGATAATGCGTATCTAGTGATTTCAATATTATTTATTGCTTTTTAGAGGTAGAGTGGG
Organism: Agriphila geniculea; assembly: GCA_943789525.1. NCBI lineage: Eukaryota > Metazoa > Arthropoda > Insecta > Lepidoptera > Crambidae > Agriphila > Agriphila geniculea. Next base: position 848,927 of record OX038890.1, on the reverse strand, counting down.
GTTTTGAAGTCGGTTTTTTTGTTTTTTAAAAAATTTTTTTTTGTTTTTTTTTATTGATTTTTGCATTATCGACACCTTTGCATCTGTCAATTACTATATAAAAGTTGGTTAGTAACCCGTAAACAATGCAACTGCAAATATACCAAAACAACAACAAATACCTTTAGTATTGCAGCTACATACTTTTGTAGGCGCTGAAATGCAAAGCTCTCGCAATTTTTTCAGTGTTACAAATTATGTACTGAATAAGAGCAACTGAAAAATTTATGGAATTAACTGTTCAATAACTTATAAGGCCGATCATTATCCTAATTTGTCACATTAAATATTTCAAAAGTTAATACAGTAACAAACATTTAAATACCTACGTAGATTATAATATCGTGGAAAAGAACCGTAGATATATTGTTTTAAATTTCCATGGTTATTAACGTTATTTAAATATACTGTATCGGGATTTTCACCATGTATGGTTTTCACCATGGAGTCTCAAAAATAAAAAGGTACATGGTGAAAATCCCGATACAGTATATTAAAGAACCGTAGATCCGTTCGAGAAAAAAGTGTAATGGCCGGCACAGCAAAATTTGGCCGTTTACGTGATAGCACCGCCAGATGGCGTGCATACAAAATCATCCGTGCCCACTTTGAAACTCCTGGCGATATTAAAATTGCATTTTGTCTCATAACGATGTGTGGAAGATGCATCAAGTTGATAAAGACCAAAATGTTTGAATTTTCGACAGCAATCTTATTTTCTATCACACATCCCTGTTAAGGATTTGATCGGATTTGTCGTGTCCCTGACTAGTCGTATTCCAGATTTACGTCACAATATTCATAGAAAATTAAAATTCCTTACCTACCGATTTCACTTTGAGTTTCGCACAAAAGACGGAAAACCGAGGCCGAGCCGTTGAAATTTCATAAAAAAAATGGCCAAGTGCGAGTCGGACTTGCGCACGAAGGGTTTCGTAAAAAAACACGTTTGTTGTATGGGTGCCCCCTTAAATATTTATTTTATTTTTAGTATTTGTTGTTATAGCGGCTATAGAAATACATCATCTGTTTCAAATAAAATTAAATTAGCTGACAATAAAATTAAGGCTACTTGGAATATTATTAATAAAGAAACGGGCAAATCAAAATCCAATATAAATTCCTTCTGTTTAAAAACTGGTGACCAAACTTTTGAATCTGACAATGAGGTCGCTAAAGTTTTTGAAGATTTCTTTGCTAGAATACCTGCAGAAACTACCAGTACTCTTAGTGCTTGTCCCAACATCGCTGTCTCCCTTCTGGAGTCTAGTGTTGATAAGTGCAATGAAAGTTTTTCCTTTAAATATATAAATAGTGCAGATATCATTAAAGCTTTTAAAACAATTAATGTTAAAAAAACAGAAGATCTTTGGGGCATGTCAACAAGCATTATTAAATCAATAATTGATATACTAGCCCCTTACTTGGCTTTTATTTTTAACAAATGTATTGACGAAGGGGTCTTTCCTGATCTAATGAAAAATAGTAAATTGATTCCTCTTTTTAAATCTGGGGATAAAAGTGACCCAGCTAACTTTAGGCCAATATCTATACTACCAGCACTTAGTAAAATATTTGAAAAAATTATATATTCCCAATTATTAGATTACTTCACATACAATAATATACTTCATAAAAATCAGTTTGGATTTTCCAAGGGTAAAAGTACTACTGATGCTGGAATTGCACTTCTCAAACATATTCTTGACGCTTGGGAAGAAAAGCAAGATGTAATTGGCATTTTCTGTGACCTTTCTAAGGCATTCGATTGTGTTGATCATGAAACACTATTAAAGAAGCTGGAACATTATGGTGTCTCTGATAAATCAGTTAGTCTTATGAAATCGTATTTGTACAATAGAACTCAGAAAGTAGTGATTAATAGAACTGAATCTACCGGAGCCCCCATCAATATGGGTGTGCCACAGGGATCAATATTGGGCCCATTGTTGTTTCTAATTTATATAAATGACCTTCCCAACTACGCGAATAATTTATGTGAGACAGTACTATTTGCGGATGATACTTCTTTAGTTTTTAAAGTAAACAGAGGTAATAACTGTTCGGACGAAGTAAATAGTGCCCTCTCTAAAGTTTCATACTGGTTTAATAGTAATAATTTAGCACTTAACCCCAAAAAAACTAAATGTGTTAAATTCTCATTACCTAATGTTGAGCAGACAAAATTAAATATTAATTTGAATGACGATGAAGTCGAGTTTATTGAGAGTACAAAATTTCTAGGTATCACACTAGATTCTCGACTGCAATGGGATCCACATATTGAGGCCTTGTCAAGTAGACTTAGTTCAGCGGCATTCGCTGTTAAGAAAATAAGGCTTTTAACTGATATTGAAACGGCAAGGTTAGTATACTTTAGTTATTTTCATAGTGTAATGTCATATGGACTGCTATTGTGGGGCTCAGCTGCCAGTATTGAAAATATTTTTGTACTCCAAAAAAGAGCTGTTCGCGCCATATACAATCTACGGCGAAGAGATACATTGAGAGAATTGTTCAAAGAAATAAATATTTTAACTTTGGCAGGCCAATACATTTATGAAAATTTAGTTTATGTAAGGAAACACTATGATTCATTTGCTAAGAACAGCAATATTCACCAGTTTAATACAAGAAATAAAGATAAACTTGCCGTTCCAAGATTTAGGCTTGCAAAAACTAGAGGTTCATTTATGGGGAAAGGCATAGCCTTTATTAATAAAGTTCCACAACAAGTGATTGATCTTCCTTTGCATGAATTTAAAAACCATGTTAAAAAAACGCTCATGGGTAAAGGTTATTATAAAGTAGACGATGATCTTAAAGATCAAAATGCGTGGAAATGATGTAACACATAACTTGCTACTATAAGTACTTTGTTGAAGTAATATAACAATAAGTCTATGTTGTTGCCAATAATCCTGTCACCCTGTTGTAATTATTTGGTAACGATATATTAAAGTTTGTAAATATCGTTACTTATGGCTGTTACAGCTGATAAGTTTCTTGCGCCCGTTCTTCTTGTCAGCTAAAAAAGTCTGGAACGGGTGGTAGGAAAATATAAACGATTCAAAAGTACTTAATAATTAAGTTTATTTGAATAAAGCTTATTTGACTTTGACTTTGACTTTGTGAAAATTTCAACTGTCTACCTGTTGTCGTTATTAATATCGAGCAAACAATGACAAAAAAACACGTTTGTTGTATGGGAGCCCCCCTTAAATATTTATTTTATTCTGTTTTTAGTATTTGTTGTTATAGCGGCAATAGAAATACAACATCTGTAAAAAAATTCAATTGTCTAGCTATTACGGTTCATGAGATAAAGTCTGGCAACAGACAGACAAACAGATGGTCAGTGGAGTCTTAGTAATAGTGTCCCGTTTTTACCCTTTGGGTATGGAACCCAAAAATAGTGTAACAATAAAAATTACAAAAGTTCTAATGTAGTTTCTTAATAAGATGGACTTTTAGTTTTCTATAGTATATCTGCAATTAATTTTATGTAGTATCATTGGCGAACTTTAAATTGCATGCAGATGTGAGATGCAGCAGTAACTCCCTCAGGGGCAGATTTGCGAGAGACCCTCTCCGGGCAAACCTGGGTATATGATAACCGGATAACCGGGTACGGGGGCAAAACTATACAACTAAATTAAACTTAAAATATTTCAACTTAGCAAAGTGCATAAAGGAAGTCAAATTATTTATGGAATTGCAATTATTCATTATTTAAAAATACTAATGTACCTAAAACTAGTTTACTTCGCGCAAAATGTTTTTTTTTTCATTTTATCTTTTTTTACGAACTACAAAGCAACGCTTTGTCGATTTCTCAAAATAATGTGAAAAACTTTAATAACAATTAAATATTTCATATATGATTAGATTATAAAAAATATTAAAAATAAAAATGCAGGCTCAACAGTGCGGTAAACACTTATAATAAAGAAGAAGTTTTTTGATAGTAATAACTTTTTACTACTAACATAATTATACTTAATCTGCAAACAAGTCGTATTTGCCTATATGTAATGTTGCCACTACAAAAACCGAACTATCAGTGCAAATAGCAACACTGAAAGTTTAATTGCATATAGATTGTTGGTATCAAGAGAATCAACTTTAGTAGTTCTCGTGTGTCCTATTTGTAGTTGTAGCTTACAATGTTTTGGAATAATTATATTAAGGTGGTACGTCAAGCTCAGTAGCGCCACCAATGGAAATAAATCATTTACGTTTTATCAAGGGCTTAGATTAAAAGTTTTAGTTATTTTGCGCAAATAGAAGAGTAAAGTGCAATATTTAAATATTTTTTTACGGCCACAGATATAAGTAATAAGTTATGAATGTGGATATTGCCAAAAGTGGCCACATTTAGCAATATCCACATTCATAACTTATTGCTTATATCTGAGGCCGTGAAAAAATATTTAAATATTGCACTTTACTCTTCTATTTGCGCAAAATAACTAAAACTTTTAATCTAAGCCCTTTTCGTAATAGTAAATGATTTATTTCCATTGGTGGCGCTACTGAGCTTGACGAACCACCTTAATGTCGCAAAGCTGAGTTTGTATAAGTTAAATTAACAACTAACATTCTATATTATTCAAAACTTAAATAAGAAAAAAAGTGGCATTCCGTGTCATTATATTTACCCCCCTTTTTATTTTCTTTCAATCTTTCCGTGTCACCACTAGTCTGGAAGAAATCACTTTTAGCAATGAGCCGGCCATGTTTAGCACTGTAAGTTTTTGTTAGCATTTTCTATGTTTCCTGGTGTTAATATAAAGTATTATCTAATCTAATCTATATAAGTCCTAGTAATAGATACTTGGGGATGTTAAACTACCTCACTATCTGTGATCTGACTTAATTAACTTACTAATAATCAGCAAAGAGTTGGAAACTTCTTCGCTTACCTGAAACAAGATCAAAGAAACATTAAATAACATAAAAGATTAAATAATACATCCTATACTACTAATATTATAAGTGTGAAAGTTTGTGGGTTTGGATGTTTGGATGTTTGTTCCTCAATCACGTAAAAACTACTGAACGGATTTGGTTGAAATTTGGCACACAGATAGTAGATAGCCTAGATTAAAACATAAAATACTTTTTATCCCTATATTCCCTCGGGAACGGGAACCACGCGGGTGAAACCGTGGGCAGCCGCTAGTTAACTAATAAATCTTAGAAATAAAACACATTTTACGGATTACAGCGCGTATATTGGTTAATTTTACTTTTGATTTGTTGGTTTTTTTTGGGTTTCCCGACTTTTCGACACTTTTCCAGGGGCCGTGGTCACGGGACCGACTGAAGCAAAAAGGCAGTGCTCTTATTTTTATGAAATTACCCACTCGGAACTTTTTAAAAATGTTTTCATTAACGTTTATTAAATTATTTTATAGCTGCGTTCTGATTTTAATTATTATTATTGAATTAAATTAATAAATCTTATCTTGAGACACACTTCATTTTTTTTAATTAGGAAATCTTTCACCAAACCCTTAGTGCCAAATGCAGCACATTTTCCTATAATGGTGAATAAAATACGCGTTATCAAATGTATGCGCATCATACAAACAATACAAACAACCTGACATAGTTTGCGGTCTGCACATAAGTATGAATATAAAAAACCGGCCAAGTGCGAGTCAGACTCGCACACGAAGGGTTCCGTACCAAATACGTTTGTTGTATGGGAGCCCCCCTTAAATATTAATTTTATTCTGTTTTTAGTATTTGTTGTTATAGCGGCAACAGAAATACATCATCTGTGAAAATTTCAACTTTCTAGCTATCACGGTTCATGAGATACAGCCTGGTGACAGACAGACAGACGGACAGCGGAGTCTTAGTAATAGGGTCCCGTTTTTACCTTTTGGGTACGGAACCCTAAAAACCACCTCAGCTATACGAGCCAAGCTAAAATAACTTGGCTCTTTGTCTGCAACCGACATAATGACATGTCTTCACTAAGCCGCTTCAACTCTCAATTCAACTTGCGTCAAACACATGCAACATTGCCTCCAAGCGGCAAGCCGAGCGCTTTTCCTTTCAACTTTCAATAGTCAACTTGCGTCAAACGCATACAATTTCTTCCAAAGCCTGCGCTTTCACGTACAACTTTCTGCCATAAAAAGACGTTTTTAAAGAAGATAGCTATGTGGGTCCCACTATTTCTATTGAGAATCACCATTTTTTTATTTGTTATCCATTAATAGTAATGAAAATAAATAAGTGGCACTAACTTTCCCACAATTACCATTACGATTTATGGACGTCTTTGGTAAATTCTTAAATCAATGGGTATAGTAGGACTGTTTTGAGAAAAAAGTAAAACAGATATTACAATTGCAATGGGATATGGGCATAGTGGGATCGACCCCGCTATTGCATGCCTTAAAGCATGCGTCCGATGAAAGTGAAAAGGAACGGGAAAGCGACTGTGTGAAGACATTACTTAAGAATAAGTATACCTACATGCATACATAGTAGTCCTTCGCTCTTAATGAAGGTACTAAGATAATGAAGATACATGTTGGTTTGTTCAGAGCTTTTAGCCTGAAAGTGGTAGGCAGGCTGAAGAATGGGTTAGACATTAATTGTAACCAGGTATGATTTATGTTTGATATTAAAGGTAGAATATAATATATTTGTTTGGTATATATAGATTACTATTATTTTAAAATAAAATAAAAATAAATAAAATAAAATAAAATATATAGATGGATTTATTGCATAAGGCTTTTAATGATAAAAAATAGTTCGGTTATTTATGTTTCGTTTTTTATACATATTAATAAAGGTTCGGTTAGTTGGCTTACGTAAAGCTGTAATAATTTTATATTCAGCAGAATAATAGTAGATATCAAATAGAAGTTGTAAGATAATATTAGTACTAAGTAATATTGTTTTAAATGTAATTTAACGATCCTATACGCAAAAGTTTTGAATAACTTCTATTAATTACGACTTTCAATATTTGGAAACATAATTTCACGCGCATAAAAACTAACTTTTTTGCGTCCTTCGTGAAAGTTACTTAGTTTTGACAATGTTATAAATTAATGACAAGATAATTGTGAATGTTTATAAGATCCTTTTTAATTTTCACATCTTAATGTATAATAGGTCATACGATCACGTACTTGGTAGCTGTTGAACTATAATTCAGTATGTCTATGAATCTCTTTGCCTTCTTCTCTTTTAACCTATATCGCAGTACGTCTAACTATCTTTATATCTACTTCGCACTATGACTAGTCATAACGTGATTTAGTCCCTCTACGCATTAGGTACGCCGATTTGAAAGGTACAAAAAGTCCTCGCAACATCATTATCGAACTATTATCGTGTTTTTCGTACTTTCGCGACGTACAACACTGTTTTCGTGACGAAGATTTTAAAATAGCGTGTTACTTGATTTTATATACGCGTTTCAAAACGATGAAAAACCCTGGCGAAGATAATCATAGACGACTTCCGTGGTCAAGGTGTCGCCATCTCCAAGGCCCCGGGTGTGATCCCCGGCTGGGTCAATTAAGAAAACGAACTTTTCTATTGGCTCAGATCTGGAATGTTTGTAGTTAAACCTAGTCTCTGATTTTCGTAACACAAGTATTTTAGCTACTTTAGAATCAGAGCAATGTTTTGATGTTGTCTAAAATTATTTAGGGAAAAAAATCGGGTTGCATGCCGGCAGGCAGAAGTGAAAACTTGAATATTACGTTGTGCATTTTTTACTCTGCATTTGAATTTACGAAAACAGAACAGTATTGTACGAAAGTTTTATCCATAGCTTGACAGAAAATCTAGAGCTTTGACATTGAATAAAAAAATTAGCGCGTTGCTATGGTGACACAAGTGTTTACGTCTTGAAATGACGCGCCGCCATTTTCACCGCGCCCAGTAGAAAGAGAGGGGGATACTTCCGCCACCGACTGTCTACTCTCCATCCGTCACATCCGTCTTACGAATTTTCAATCAGGGTCACGCGATTCTTACTGACGCGAGTTTAGCATGTTTTCCCCACTAAAAAAAGCGTAAAACGCCGCTTAAGAAGTTTTCACTTCAAAAACACTTTTGCGAGAGTTGATTCCGACTGTACTCCGTCCAAACACGATTCTGCCTAAACTAGCTTGTGACGCGCGGGAGGGCTTTCATATATCAATTCGCCTTTAGTTTGTGATGATATCATCACCGATGAAGACGATTACTAACGAACCACAAGCAGAGGGAAAGCCCTCCTAGTGATTGTGTGGATACATGATATAATCGTGGCGATTATCAACGGTCAAACTGGCCTGAACCTTATTGTATTCAATACTAGCAGCTAGAAGCGCTCATGGCGGAACTTGACAGAGTGATCATACTCGATCACGATTGTTAAGCAACGCTCGGTCCGGCCAGGTGTCGGATGGGTGACCGTTAAGTGGCAATACAACTGAGCGCTTCCGTGCTTCGGAGGGCACGTTAAACCATCGGTCCCGGCTGTTGTCATCTGATAACAATCGTAAAGGTAAGTTAGAGGCCTTACAGGCGACTTGATGAACTCTAACACCAGAGGTGGCCACTAATCCTCATTCGATAAGAAGAAGAAGACCGCGTCTTTGTTTGCCTACCCCATAACATGACCACCGAAACACGATTAATAGCGTGATATAGCGTTTTATCGACACGCAACTGTCAAAAACAATTGTCTTTTAACAATTAAGCGTGATAAATCGCTGTTATCATATCGCGTTTGGGAGGCAGGACATTTCTATCCCTCGGGAACAGTACCTTTTTCTGAATGAAAGAATTTCCGAATTTCCTTTTCTGTACATCTATCAACGTGTACGCAAAATTTCAAGATAGTTAAGAAGTAAGGCGAAACAAACAAATTGACTTTCGCATTTTAGTTGGTAAGAATCAAAATAAACGCGCGTCGTCGTGTTTGTTCAAAAGCGTCGCGTATAAAGGCTTAAAAGAATTGTATGAAAATGACGTCAGCACATTGCCAACCGACTCGTGCATATGAGTTATGAATTTGGGACTTGGTGCGTTAACAGAATTAAGGGTCGAGATGATTTGTTGTTTTTCCCCCCTTTTATGTCGATAATAGTCAGACAACGGAGTCAAGTACTTTTGAGTGGTCAGCTCATTGACCAAAACATAACGTGCTGTTTAAAAATATATTATTTCTGTTTGAAGTAAGTAGAAAGTAATATAAAGTTGCGCGTCCACTGCATCGGAATCATATCGTACGGGGTGGAGCTTCGACATTTGTCACTTTGTATAGATTTTTTCCTATGGCGCGGAAATGCCGATGCAGTGCACTCAGTGCCATAGAAATCCATACAAAGCAACATCGAAATGTACGTACATTTCGATGCAAAGCTACAAACCCGTCTGCTCCAATTCCGATGCAGTGGACGCGCATTTTAAGCATTGTGTTCAATATACTGCCACCTACAAGATTTCTCAAAGTCAGAATGTTATATCTATCTAGAGTTTGATTCTCAAATGACTAATAACATTTAATTTATGGGAAATAAAATTCGGGTTGCACTCTGGAAGTGCCGGCAGAAGTGAAAACTTTTTGCACGAATTGCCGTCTTTAGAATTTACGAACACAGAACAGTATTGTACGAAAGTCTTATCCATAGCTTGACAGAAAATCTGGAGTTTTGACATTGAATTAAAAAAAGCGCGTTGCTATGGTGACACAAGTGTTTACATATTCTTACGAATTTTCGATCAGGGTCACGTGATCCTAACTGACTGACGTGAGTTCAAAATTTTTTCCCATTACAAAAAAGCGTACAACGCCGCTAAAGAAGTTTTCACTTTAATAATAATAAGCAACACTAAAACTTAACTGTACTTATTGTAAACAAAAAAAAATATCATTCCAGTTGCCAGTTACATAAATACTTTTTTATAAAGAAAATAACAAGGAAACTACAATCACAACACAACCCTCGCAAAATAAATTCAAAATCCCTCATCCATCACATAATTGATCAAAGCGATGCCAATATGGCTGCCAGAATTGACAGCTGATGTCAAAAAGGATTCCAATCTGTCTTGAGGGCGGGCAGCGATATGTGAAAAAGTGACACATTAGTGTGACATAGTTGAGAACTAGGTACTCGATAACGTTGAGGATTTCATAGAGAAACGTCTTGGATTTCTTTTAATTTTACAATTTTTTAAAACTTTACAAATGAAAAGTTAAAAAAGGTAAAAAGAAATAACTATTAAGGTCTCTGCCCATTACACCGTGCTAAGAACGTGTCAGGCAAAAAAATATTAAAGTTTGATAAGTGCATAACCGGTGACAGAACGGTCTAGTGGAAATAGGTCATATTGCCGTGCATAAGCTATAATGCCGTTATCTGCAAAAATGTCATTTCGAGATATTCATTAAATATGTATTTTAAAGATCTTTTGGGTGAATTTGTTTTTAAAACTCTATCTAAAGCTATACTTAATATTGATTTATCAGGAAATTTGATTACAAAACAGTTAAAATATTTTAACCGCATGAAGGTTTGGTTGAATTAGTTTACAGAAATTAAGTTATAACGTAATTATAAATTACGGGGAAGGTTTAGTGTACATTTGTAATAAAAGGTTAACCGCATTATAGCTATGGAATCTTAATTAACGGCATTTAAGCATTGTATTTTTCTAAAAGTTGATCAAATAACGGCGTTTTACGTGTCGATATCTCAGGTAATTAAAAAGATAGAAAAAACGGGTCAGATAGTTCGATAGCGCATTTTTTCCTGTGTCAAATGGTATTAAAAAGTCAAATTCGGCTTCATGTCGGTTAGCGGCATTATAGCTTATGCACGGTAGTTTTTCAATACAAATAATATTTTTTTGCCTAATACGTTCCTATCATGGTCATGGTGATATAATGTCGTGTAGTGGGCAGAGACCTTAATTCAGCTAAAATATCTAATGACTTGGAATCATGTTCTCAATAAAAAATTACAAAATATTCCAAATAATAAAATTAAAATATATTTTATGTTAAGTTTATGTTTGGCTAATTATAAATTACCGAACCCGCCATCATTATAAAGTTTAATTATGTTTCTTATCATTCATCAAAATACCTAATTACCTACTATCTTATGAAAATAACTAGAACGCTAGTAAGAAAAAAAATGTAACTTAGAAAAAATTAAATCACAATTTATATCTTAACTATAAACTGCATTGCAAGAAGAATAACAGAAACATAATATTTATGTCGCATTTCCCTAATGCTACGGCTCCACATGCGTTAACGTTAATGGTAATGTCCAACTACGCGTTAACTAAGGCATTATATACTCGTATATTTAGTATTATCGTTTGTAAATTAACACCTTAAAGTGTTGGCCACATCTGCGTTACGCCTAGATTAAAGTGTTAGGATATGCGTTTAGACGCCGAAGCCGTAGCATAATAAAAACATAATATTTATATCGCATTTCCGGAAGAAAACAAAACCGAAACAATTTAAAACACGTATCCCGTAGGTAGATGGCGTTGTGAGTGCGAGTCATTAGTGGGTCGCTTCCGTTTCCTTCTCCCACCCCAACCCCCCACTCCCACTTCCCGCAGCATTGTGCCGTTCCGATTGATCTGTGTTTGTTTTTTTAATACGGTAGGGGTTGAGCAATTTAGAAGAATCTGAATTTTAAGGGTTAATATGGATTTTGGCTTTTCAGAATAACGTAACTATAACAATATAAATGATTGATGGCCGATTTCACCAACGTCCCCTAAACCGTTATCTAACAATGTGCCCCTTTAAATAAAAGAGCCCCAAAACAAACCCCTTGTTTAGAATACGTTTCACCAACTAAACAGCCCTTTAACTATGAGACCATAGCTAGGGGACAGCTTTTTCATTTTGGATGTGTTAACCGTAACTTTTGACTGATTATTAGTAATTATTACGTTAATTTAATTCTATTGATTGTAGCAAATGTTTGACCCTAGATTAAAATATAAATATAAGAACACTTTTTTAAAACTATTTGAATCCTTCTGAATACCGTAGAATGTGTTCAGATATTCTTTTAGAAAGTCTGAAATCACCATGTTGATTCTTTTTATTTATTAAGCCGTATTTCACTATATTCTCCAAATAAGAAATAAAATATTAAAAATATTTTGAATAAAATATTAAGTAAGTATTCAAATTATAATCACAATTAAATGTAAAAAAATCACCATGTTGATTATCCTTATTTGTTAGGCCGTATTTCACTATATTTTCCAAATAAGAAATAAGTTATTAAAAATATTTGGAATAAAATATTAAGTAAGTATTTAAATAATAATCACAATTAAATATAAAAAAAACTTTTTCACCTACGGTCATGAAAATCTAGATTCTTTTCAACCTTCTCTAATACATATAAATAAATCTTAGATAACCTATAGGTATCTTTTTTTCTTTTTATTTGTTAAGTTACATGTCAGCCCCATCGTAACTTTAATTTGATGTGGGTTTTATGCAATTATATTAAATAATTATACTATTTTTTTTTTTTAATATTGTATATTATATTAAATATCTATATGTTTTTAAAAGTCCACGTTATCATATTTTTGGAACAGTCCAGTCGTTGTCGAATTATTCGATCTAGTCTAAATAATGTATTTTCCAGAATTAACTCAGAAATTTTAAATCTTTCTACAATTCATATCAGTAACTATCCATTTTCTTTTGTAATTAACAAATATTACTCTCGAAAAAAGGTTATTAAACTGGCACATAACGTTATGGGCTGCATCCCCTAAACTTAGCAGTCCTTTTAGCACCATAGGGGTCCCATGTGCGTTGGTGAAACGCATGAACGCGGCTATGTGGTCCTCTAACCGATTTGCGAGTCCTGTTAAATTTAGGGGACGTTGGTGAAATCGGGCATGACTGATTCGGTTAGCAGCGACTTAACTCAATTTATTTTTCCATCCTATTTCTTTATGTATCTGTTACGGCTAACACCCAAAGTGCGGCTAAACCTAGTTTTAGCCGGCTAAAACTAGGTGTAGCCGATAGCTGTTGGCTAAAACTAGGTGAACCGATCTGCTTTACTCATGTAGGACCCGAATATAGGTTAGAAATTTAAGGCGAGCGCGAAGCGCAGCGTAGCGTAAGCCTTAAACCCCATGCTACTAGTTTTAGCCGGCTGCACCTAGTATTAGCCGCGAGCAAATCGGCTACACCTAGTTTTAACCAACAGCTATCGACTACACCTAGTTTTAGCCGACTAAAACTAGGTTTAGCCGCACTTCGGGTATTAGCCGTAACATATCGATAAGACAAGAAGAGAATAATAATATTATGTTTAGTCCTCAAGTTGTGCCAACTGACTTGACACCGATAATATTATGTATATTTTTTTGTGATATTGTCTAATATTTAATAAAAACGAATCTACCATCAAAGGTCTTTGGAAATGTCAATCAGTACGTGTTATGGCTAGTGTTATATAATGTTTAAGTTAATACATTACTTACTCTTAATTGATTTTTTTCAGGATGACGAAGACTATTATAAAAACATGTGATCTCCTAAAATACTACAACAAAGGTTCAGAAATCTTGTAGATGCTTGAATAAAACGAGAAATGTCATGATTAATTTGCTATTTTATTTTGCCAAAATCATGTTCAATATGTCCACAACTGAAGACGGTTTTAATAGGACTTTTCTGTTCTAACAACAACTGTGTTGTTAAAAGTATCAATTTTAACATAACAACACAAATCTAAATCTTCAAACAATAAATAATATCCGTTACAAAAACGCATGTACTGGAAAAGGTAATGAAAATGATTCGCGCTGATGTTGCGTGCAGAAAAATTGGTCACACGAGAAATTAAACCACCATTTTCTCATTTATTTATTTACTTTTTTTTGTTTCGCTTTCAAATCTTAAAAAACATTTATTATATCCTACTCCTACTTTATCCTACTAATCTTAATATAAGTATGTGGAAGTTTGGATATTTAGATGTTATGTTTGTTACTCAATCATGCAAAACGGCTGAACGGATTTATATGAAATTTGCCATAGAATACTTTTTATCCCTATAAAAAAATCCTTAAAGACCACGCAGACGAAGTCACGAGCGAAGTCAGTAATATTATAATATAATATTAACTGTCACATAATACATTTATATGTGACAGTTTAGTTAGATGTTTGTTGCTCAATCACTCAAAAACAGTTAAACGGATTTGGATAAACTTTGGCACAAAAATAGTTTGTCGCCTTTCAGGGACTGTCGAAAAAATATAGTAATACGAGGGTGGATTGAAAACTTCCTAATCAAGAAAACAAATAAAATATATACAAAAATATGTTTATTTATCAACCTAATCTCTATTTAGTTCTATGTACTTCTTTCACCTTTCCGTCCTAAATCTAAAGTCTTCATTCCCGTTAAAATTAGTCGATTGTCAGTGAATTAGCCCGTAATCCAACCATGATAGTAAAATACAAGAACACCTTTTAGCCCGGAAAAGCTCTTTTAGCCTCCTGACGTTTTACAAGGAAACTTGCATTCCCTTTCATTCCAACTCGAATGTCTTTCAAGAGTTTGATTATGAACCCAAATTTCATTTATAAAAGATCGATTTAAAATTCATCCTAATCAGCTTCAAACAACTTTGTTCAATTGTGAAAATTTATGTTTTTGCTGTTTTACAAAACATGTTCGCGCTGGTACTTTGTGGCAGTCCAAATCGCTGACAATCATATTTTGTGTCTGTTCATATAAGGTAAAAGATCTCCCAGATTTTTAATATTCAGTCTTCCAAAATTAAATCACATATTTTTTCGATATTGTAGTGACTAATGTAGTCGGTAGTGGACGTTTTAAGCCTACATGAAAATAGGGTTGTCTTTGCTCTTCCGTTCACATTTTAATTCAGCTGAGGTTAGCTGAAAAAAAAAATATTTTTTTTACTGTGGCGTTAGATACCTTTATAACAGCGCATGGTTTACAACTTTGTCAATTTTGCATATACCACGAATACTCGCACAAAAATAATCATAAAAAAAGATTCATAAGCTACACGTTTCAAAATTTTCTTACAGATTTTTGAAAGACTGGAGCAAAATATGAGGCTACTTTGAAAATTCTAGAATGGTTCCTTCATATCAGGCCAGTAAATTTTCAATTCATCCTCCTAATTAAATAGATAGAGCAAAGAAGGGAAAATGCACGTCGACATTTCAAAAGTAATTAGGTTAGAAATATCTAACGCAAAATTTAATTTCAAAGAGTGGTTATTTTCTTTGACTTTCAGTCTATAGTAACAATTTTCATTACTGCACCGTTCCAGTTCATTGGTAAATAATAAAAGTTTAAAGACCGCATTATGAATATATTTAATTTTAATAAACTAATCGATTTTGGACGGGTGTCAACGCGTGTCGTCCTGGGGTTTAAATAGCGGAGACTCGGTTCACAAGTATCTTCGGTTCTTCATTTGTGGGTTGGGAGACAACTCAAGATGTGGAAGATCACCGGAGTCTGCGTGGTGCTGTTGCTGGCTACTAACATCAGAGCTGATGGTATCCTACTTAACTTATTATAATATTAAAAATGCGAATTGTGTGTTTGTTAGCTGTTCACGCCTAAACGGATTTGGATTTGAATTATCTGTTATGATGATATACGGAGCCGAAACGTCGACACTTGTTGTAGGGATGTTTAACAATTTAAAGTCGCTATGGTAAGGTAAGCTATGCTCGGTTCTCTAAGAGATCCGGTCCGGAACGAGGTGACCCGAGATAGAACTAAGGTGAGCGGAAGAGTTCCTAAGTGGAGACCACGTAACGGCAAACGTAGTGTGGGACGCACTCAGACAAGGTGGAGCGACGATCTTATATTTAGTCGGTAGATAGATTAAGACCTGGATTAACATAAAAGGTTACTTTTTTCTTTTTTTTTCCTGGTCAAAAGTTCCTTAGGGTCCACGCTGATGAAGTCGCGGGCGGCTGCTAGACAAAACATATCTTAAAATCTGCCAAACCCAGAGGAGGATGCAAGATCTATCAGAATTGGAGCAGCTCATCCAAAGGACATGGGTTCTGATATATTTCATTAAATGTATCTAAAATATTTACGTGACTTTTAATAAATAGTCTCGAGCCTGAGTAGTAAGAAGATAATATTAATAATTAATACCTTGCCGAAAAATATTAGATAAACAATTCTTTGCCGTTAGAATAAAATTTATAATTATTTGAGAAATTAACATTTAATAATGTCCTCTCATTCAATATACCAATGCATTTATTAAACGGTTTATTTTAGTAACTGTCATTATTATTGTTTACAGATGATTTAGATGATGAGTCTTCCCGCTTGGGGTTACCGAATCCATTCAGTAAGTTTAAAAATGAAATAAACTAAGTAAGTTCTGTGACCGTTATTGCTAGGACTTTCTATCACTTGATAGAACAAAATTCAGAAATAAGCTGCTTGAAACTAAATCTTGATTTCGATTATTTTATTTTCAGGCTACCCTGGTAGTTCCGCCAACGCACTATCCCAAGCTAACGCAAACACATATGGTGGAGGATGGGGAAACGCTGATGCTCTTGCTCAGGCTCAAGCAAATGCTCAAGGATTAGGAGGAGCAGGCGGTGGCTACGCTGATGCCTTAGCACAAGCTCAGGCCCAAGCACAAGGATCGGGAGGATGGGGGGGTGGCTCAGCCTCCGCTGATGCTCAAGCCCAGGCACTAGCTCAAGGACTAGGAGGTTACGGTGGTGGCAGCAGCTATGCCGATGCATTGGCTCAAGCACAAGCTCAAGGAGGAGCCGGCGGATACCGTGGAGGTTATGCTGATGCCTTAGCTCAGGCTCAAGCCCAGGCACAAGGTTTAGGAGGAGGAGGTTACGCCGATGCTTTAGCACAAGCGCAAGCGCAAGCTCAAGGACTCGGTGGAGGCAGCAGCTATGCCGATGCATTGGCCCAAGCACAAGCTCAAGGAGGAGCCGGCGGATACGGCGGAGGATATGCTAATGCTCTAGCTCAAGCTCAGGCTCAGGCACAAGGTTTAGGAGGAGGAAGTTACGCCGATGCTTTAGCACAAGCGCAAGCGCAAGCTCAAGGACTCGGTGGAGGCAGCAGCTATGCCGATGCATTGGCCCAAGCACAAGCTCAAGGAGGAGCCGGCGGATACCGTGGAGGTTATGCTGATGCCTTAGCTCAGGCTCAAGCCCAGGCACAAGGTTTAGGAGGAGGAGGTTACGCCGATGCTTTAGCACAAGCGCAAGCGCAAGCTCAAGGACTCGGTGGAGGCAGCAGCTATGCCGATGCATTGGCCCAAGCACAAGCTCAAGGAGGAGCCGGTGGATACGGCGGAGGATATGCCAATGCTCTAGCTCAAGCTCAGGCTCAGGCACAAGGTTTAGGAGGGGGAGGTTACGCCGATGCTTTAGCACAAGCGCAAGCGCAAGCTCAGGGACTCGGTGGAGGTGGTTACGCTGACGCCTTAGCACAAGCTCAAGCTCAAGCCCAAGGAATTCGTGGTGGCGGCTATGCTGATGCCTTAGCCCAAGCGCAAGCGCAAGCCCAAGGAATCGGTGGTGGCGGTTATGCTGATGCCCTAGCGCAAGCACAAGCTCAGGCTCAAGCCCAAGGACTCGGTGGTGGCAGTCTTGCTAATGCCCTAGCGCAAGCACAAGCTCAGGCTCAAGCCCAAGGACTCGGTGGTGGCAGTCTTGCTAATGCCTTAGCACAAGCACAAGCTCAGGCTCAAGGTGTAGGAGGAGCTGGAGGTTATGCTAATGCAATCGCTCAAGCTCAAGCCCAAGCCCAAGCACAAGGTCTAACGCCAGGTAAGTTGATAAGATATAAAACAATAATAAACGAGTATAACTTATCTTAAGCTTTTGCTTTGTTGTACTTTAACAATAGATCAGGTTTAAGCAGAATTTGGCTCGTCTTTCCTTTAGTTGACGTGGAGTTTAGAGTTCATATTTTTTTGTGTAAAGAACTCATAATTTAGATTACGAATACGAAATATTAAGGTGCGGAAACAAATAGGACGCGAGAAAAAAATTTCTAAAAATTAAGATTTTCTAGGTTAAAAATGTCTAATTTTAGGCCAGTGTCGTCATTTTTGACGTTTAATGGCGGCGCACTATGTTGGTAGCACTGCTAAATTGTTGTGATGGTGACCAAAGACCGCAGGTCACGTGATAGGTGCGAGGAGCGTAGCGACGAGCATGTTAGGTGTACATGAACCCAGCGCGCAAGCCGAGCGAGCGAAGCGAGCGTGCCGCGGCAGCGGCCGGCGAAGCGCCAGAAACGACTTTTTTTACGTGCGAAATTTTGTACGTACGTCCCCTCCCCTCTCCCCACCTCTTTTTAGCCTCCCCTGCTTAATTTCCATATTTTTTGTTTTGAGTTTATGTTTACACAAAAAATTATTTCTCAAAAACTACGCGTCGCCGGCATATGGGGATTGGAGGAGGGAGTTGTTTCAACTTGGTTCCCTTCTCCTCCCCCTCCCCTCCTTTAATTGCTGAAAAATAACAGTAATTTGGCTGTCATCATTCCTTTTTGTGCAACATTAAAAATTCATTTAAAAAAAAGTATGCATTCCCGCACTCCCAAATTTTAAGGGGGGGTTAGGGATGACCCCCCCTCCCCCCTACCACCCCTCCCACCCTTAAATTCCACGTCAACTAATGGAAAGTTGTACCCAAAATTTTATGGAGATGCTCAGGTAAAAAAAGAACAGATCATACATACAAGAACATACTGTAAGACTCAATATTGGTGCCGGAAAGGTCAGTTTAAAATAGCGTCTAAACCTGGCCTATTGTTAAAATAAATTGACCACACTTTGCTTTGGGTCAGTCGTTGAGCACGATGCCCTAAACCAGCTCTTTTGCCATTAAATTTTTTTTTTTCATATTTTTCTAGTGGGATCTAGGTGTCTCTACGCTGGCCAGCTGTACTACAAAAATGACATCATAGGAGGATGCTCCATCTGTGCCTGCTTCCCAGGAGGTTCATACCCTGGAAGTATGTACAGTAAATGCGCGAGTTGCAACGGCTGCCGAAGTGAGTTACCTGTTAAATAATTATTTTATATACCTATCCCAGCTCTGACGTCCTTTATTATACAAGTACGCTGGACAGGCGAACGTCACCAATCGTTCTACTAATATGGCAGTAGTGAGTGTACTTGGAACTAATTAGTTAGAATCTACTGCTCTCAGCGCCAATATGGCGATTTTCAAGTCGGCACAAAAAATTGCTGTCATTTCATGACAATACCCTGTCCAGCGTACTTGTATAATGGACGTCAGTGTATCCCAGTCATCTTGTTTACTATCATTATTATGTTTATTCATTGTTATATTTCAAATTAGTTTGTTGTCATTTAAACTTAAAAATAAAAACTAATAAAGCAAAAAAAGAAAGAATATTTTTTCATTTAAATAATGTATCCAAAAAAATTTAATTTTTTATTGGACTTTCAGATAATTTCCTTAAAACATAGCTTGGTAACATTGCTTTGCTGGTAGGTACCATTTTCATAGTTAAATATTATGTTGATAAAGGCTGTCCACTTTTCATAAATACTTACTCCTTTAAATTACTTTAAGCAAAGATAAGTTTACTCCTTTTAGTCCAATTATTCCGATCTGTTACCTCAAGGAGTTTGAGAATTCTCCCTATGCTAGTTCTCTCCCTAGCTAAGGGTAAATTCTCGGATAAACGTTTCCTAGAATTCACATCAAGGTGGATTATTAGGGGTAACAAACCAGGATAACGTTTTGATCAATGTCTTGTAATTTTACACATTTATACAAAAGAAAATAATTGATTCATCTTCATTTAACAGATGCAGGACCAGCTCCAGGACCAATGCCAGGGCCTGTGGCATTGCCATGTAAGTTCCATGTTCCATGATAAATTTAACTTTTTGGCACTCCTATAATGTCTTTTGCCTTAGTTAGCCCAAGCTTATCGGATACATTTCGGCGAGTGTGCAGTGGAATTTGCAAAACCTCATTCCACCATCTCCCTTCTTCCATCAGACAACCAGACGTACGAATCAGCACCACCGTTTTTTGGTGGATATTCCAAAGACGCATTTTGCACTAAGCATACGCTTCTAATTTTATGTACCGCTAGAGTGGAACTCCTTGCCTGAGTCTGTGTTTCCCGATAGGTACAATCTGGGGGCCTTCAAGTCGCGAGTCAGTGAATAGGTATCTTCTAGGCAAGCGCGTTTCATCGTAGATCGCATCATCGCTTACCATCAGGCGTGATAGCGGGCAAGCGCTTGCCTATTTAAAAAAAAGTTATGGGATAAAAAAAAAATAAGAAGAGGAGTCTACAGATTTTGTTTAGTAGCCTGTTCGATTTTTCCGAAACTTCTTGTAAGTAAATGAAAAACAAATGGATATTAAAAGGGTGAATCCAGCTAGCGAAACAACAAGGATCAAGAAACAAAAATTAGGCATCAGCAACTTCGTGTTTTTTTATCGAAATATATTGTTTTTACGTGTTTTCTTAAACTAAATAGATTATCGAACGTATAATTTAATATTTCTCTATGTTTTTCGGGGAATTAGATTTTATATTAAAACCGTAAAAAAATAATCTAAGATTGGCGATTTGCTTTATACCTTTAATTAATTGCACTCAGAGTAATAAAACTAAATTATTATTTTACAGTTCCACCGCTGCCCCCACCAGAGCCGCTTCCCATTCGTATGTATAAAATAATATGAAGACCAATTAAGTAATAATTGCATACAAAACTCATTTAAATAGGCGCAAGCGCTTGTATCGTATGTGTCTGTACCCATATTAAAGTCACATCAACTGCGTGCAGAAAATACTTCATTTGCATAAGCCCAAAGAACTATGTACTATATTATGTACCTAACCAGACCTATTTTATGAACATTATAGTAGTAAATTACAACGATCGTTTGGTGTTCATTTGCGTTATTATTTCGATCTCCGTGGTCAAGTAGTTAGTACGCCAGTTTACAAGGTGGGTCTCGCCCGGGCTGGGTCAATTTCGAAAACGAACTTTTCTATATTAGCTCCGGTCTGGATGTTTGTATTTATAGTTCCACCGTTGTCCCTGATTTCCAAAACACAATTAGTTCTTGGAGCAATGTTTGTGATATTTATTTAATTGCCCGTCTGACTTTGATTAGATATCCATTCACCAAACTACGTCATTCTTTACTTTAGCACATCATAATTTATATTTCATTTACAGCTGTGCCCCCATCCCCAGCTCTAATCCCTGGCCCTAAGCCATGGCCTTGGCCACAAATATGTGAGTACACACCATAATAACTCAAGCAGAAGAATGCAATAATATTGGGATGCCAGCCGTCAAATCAGAGATGCTTAGATGCGCAAAATTATGGATAAATCACTCTAAAACCGCCACTGATGTGAAACAGTGGCGCTTCATCTGCGCTTCTAGATATAAAAAAAATAGCATTCCATCCGCAGCATCGCCTGCGTAGACTACAGGTTATATAGTGCGGGCGGAGACCTGCGCCCAGCAGTGGGATTAAAAGTAGTCTATGTCCTTCCTCAAGGGCTGCCTCAGGGTGAAATACTGTTTTGAGTGTAACACTGGTCAACTTTACAGGTCCACCACCAGTGGTGATCCCAGGACCCGTGAGACCGTTCCCAGTGCCCGTACCAGTTCCAGGGCCGAAGGTGTTTGTACCAGTCCCCGTACCCGTACCCTCACCGCCGGAGAAGATCTACATACGAGGCCCATCCATCCCTGTCCCGTTCCCTGAAAGGGTGCCAGTACCGATCCCAATCAACCGACCATACCCCGTACCATCGCCACCGAAATACATCCCAATAGCGATCCATAAACCCATACCGGTTCCAGGTCCTGAAATACGTATCTCCGTACCAGGTCCCTCCGTGCCCGTACCTTACGCAGTAAACAGATACATCACGATACCTGGCAAGAACATTTTAGTACCGGTTCCCGTTCCAGTGAATAGTAAGTGCATTATTATAACGGTATATGCTTTAAACTCTGCTAACAATGCATAGGTGATAAGTTCTAAACCACCAATAATATTTTATTTTTCAGAGGATCGCTACTACCCTGTTCCGGTCATAATCTACGTTGGTTAGTACACACAAGAGTTTCTAAGTTGCTGCATTACATTTTGAAGTTAATAGATCACCGATGATATTCCAGCATAAATTCTTGTCCATCAGCCATTTTAATGTCCCCACTGCTGGGGCCTTCCTTATGGGTGGATAAGAAGGACGGGCTATAACCCACCACGCGGGCCCAATGCGGATTGGTGGGTGGTGGCATAAATTCTTAGTTATCATTTAAAGGCTTAATTTATTGCTTCAGCACCCCTCTGCAGAGGTCAAGCCCCGAATGTACCTTTCTCCCTCCCCGGCGATATCTGCACGGTCCATGTCTGCAAGATCAGATTCAACTACGTGTACATCGACTCAAAGCCTATCCCTGGATGCGGTAAAGTACTATCTTACACGAATCAAAAAAATACAATTTGTCAATAAAATAAAACCAGTTGAACATATAATCTTTAAGGTCTACCTGTACCTAACCTGACAGAAAAGCCTTGGTGGCAGGTTTGAATACGGAAAAGTACAAAACAGTGTAAAGCATTTTAAATTTATTTAAGTCCCTTTTGCAATGGTTGTATAATTTAATGCTAAAGCTAATGCCATTTTCTTTTCCACAGCGCCGATACCGAACCCGTTAACTTCGCGTAAAGTAAAACAAATTAGCTAGAATACCTGTGATAATAATTCACATAATGATGTTTTGTTTTGTGAATACCTTTAAATGAATAACAAATATTTTGCAAATAGACTCGGAACTGATTTTATGTATTTCTTTGCAGCCTTCAACGGAGGTAGTGCCTCTGCAAGTGCCATAGCTCAAGCTAACGCAAACGCACTTGGAGGTATTGGTGGATGGGCAAATGCTGATGCATCTGCTCAAGCTCAAGCTCAGGGATACGGAGGTGGCGGCTACGCTGACGCCCTCGCGCAAGCTCAAGCTCAAGCTCAAGGCATAGGAGGAGCTGGAGGCTACGCCAACGCTTTAGCCCAGGCTCAAGCACAAGCACAAGGTTTAGGAGGATTCGGTGGTGGAGGCTACGCTGACGCCTTAGCCCAAGCTCAAGCACAGTCTCAAGGACTGGGAGAAGTCGGCGGAGGATACGCTAATGCTTTGGCTCAGGCTCAAGCCCAGGCACAAGGCTTAGGAGGTGGTTACGGTGGAGGTTACGCCGATGCCTTGGCTCAAGCTCAAGCACAAGCTCAAGGATTAGGAGGATACGGAGGTGCTTCTGCTGATGCTCTTGCTCAGGCCCAGGCACAAGGTTTAGGAGGTGGTTACCGTGGAGGTTACGCCGATGCTTTGGCTCAGGCTCAAGCTCAAGCACAAGGCTTAGGAGGTGGTTACGGTGGAGGTTACGCCGATGCCTTGGCCCAGGCTCAAACACAAGCTCAAGGATTAGGAGGATATGGAGGTGCTTCTGCCAATGCTCTTGCTCAAGCCCAGGCACAAGGTTTAGGAGGTGGTTACGGTGGAGGTTACGCCGATGCCTTGGCTCAAGCTCAAGCACAAGCTCAAGGATTAGGAGGATACAGAGGTGGTTCAGCTTCTGCTGATGCTCTTGCTCAGGCCCAGGCACAAGGTTTAGGAGGTGGTTTTGGTGGAGGTTACGCCGATGCCTTGGCTCAAGCTCAAGCTCAAGCTCAAGGATTAGGAGGATACGGAGGTGGTTCAGCTTCCGCTGATGCTCTCGCTCAGGCGAATGCACAAGGATTGGGAGGATACGGTGGAGGCTCAGCTCTCGCAAATGCTTTATCGCATGCTAACGCGGGAGGTTGGGGTAGTTTCAGATCCGCAGAAGCATCTGAATCAGCTGAAGCCAGAAAGAAGAGAGAAACCAGCTTCGCAAAACTGGTTCACTGGTCGCGTGATGACGAAAAGTCGCAATAAGCTGTAAGTTATGTTAAAAAAATAATTGAAGATAACGTTATTATTCAAAATTTTACTAAGTTTTCTTTTTTGTTACAGAATAACATCTCATAATGATCTCCAAGCAACGACTATACTGCATAACTGACTCCGAGAAGTAATTTTAAGTTCAGCATCAAAAAATTTGACAAGCAAGCTTTATACGTTTATATGTAAATACATCTTAGTGGGATTATAAGAATAATTTTTATTTCTGTCATCGTCACAAACCCCTTGATTCATCTATCGAAGCCTTGAACACCAATAATGTTCTCTAAAATATAGAAATCATACAGTAGCGCAACATTGTCACACCTGAAGTCAAGGAAAATTGTCATTGAAATGTATTGAATGTTAGTACCAAGTTAACAGATCTGTGGTGTTCAAAGAGTTATATCAAAAGTTGTCCAATAATTTCCTTAGATCATTTCAGACAAAAAATGAACACAATAATTGAAAAAAAAACATAAAATGGAATAAGAAAGCTAGTATAAACGTAAACTTATTGATCAAAACGATTAGCCACTACAGACACCTAAATAAACATAGGCAGCTATAAAAGCGTACATTATCTTTTAAAGAAAATTATGTTAGAAACAGAATGTCTATGACTTGGCATAAAATCTGTACATGTATCACGTCTTATTCAATGGCCCTGAGGATATAAGAGATTAGAAACTTTAGTAGGACGGCACCCATTTCAGCTTAGCCTATCATCTAACAGTAGAAAGCAAAAATTTAATGACAATATTAAAATACTTATCTACATCCATGCTTTAAATCCTCTGTAAAGGGTTCTGAAACGGTTATTTTACTGCCAACCTTAGAGCAAGACGGGCTTCTGAAGCCAGCTTGCTTTAAGCTGCCAACATTACAGTATCCGAGCAGGAGGAGGTCGTACTGCGCCGCGCACCCACGCGCGCAGTGTTACATAAAGAAATCCAGTACAACATTATAACACACTTTTCGATGTTATAACGACGAGGAGGAGAAGGAAAGTCAAATTCAAAGACAAAGTAAAAGTCAAAACCATTTATAGAGGATACATATCATGGGTGGAGATAAATATCAGGGGTGTTTTTAATCCATTTGTATTAAAATATTGTTTGTTTCCCAAATAAAAAAATTGATGTAGATAAAGTCTTGTATGCAACTGTACATAATTAAGTATTAAAACTATAGTACAGTCGCATAAATAACTTTTATTTGTATTACAAGTACCTACCAAATATTTCAATATTTGAAATGCCTTCTTAACTTTCTAGTGAAATAATGTTCAGGACATTTGTTACCTTGTTCAAACTAATTTGTCTTTCTTTCACCAAATTAATAAGTAGCCGAAGTGCTGCCCCCTGGATTAAGTCACATATTTTACAAATCTTGATTATTGATTCGCTTTCGAAAGATGTATGGATTTGTCACTATAACAGTTGATGGTATGCAAAAGCTTAAACCCATACTTACATGCTTGATCGCTATCACGCCCGGTGGTAAGCGATGATACGACCTACGATGAAACGTGCTTGTCTATAAGTAACCTATTCACTAATTGCGACCATACGGCCAGATTGTACCTATCAGGAAACACTCAGGCAAGCAGTTCCAATCTCTAGCGGTACGGATGATAAAATTCGTAGCAAAACGCTTCACAGTAAGCGTAAGATTTGGAATTATACCAAAAAACGGTGGCGCTGATTCGTACGTCTGGTTGTCCGATGGAAAAAGGGAGATGGCAAAATTAGGTTGTGCAATTCCACTGCATACTCGCCGAAATGTATCCGATAAAAAACCAATGAGCTTGCAACCTTGCGTCTAGGCTCGAGGCTTTTAAGCTTATTACAGAAATGATTGTGGTTACCGTTGAGCTTCTTGGCCCTCCGCTCAATGGAATCAAACGTCTAGAGCTGGTATTTGGCGGAGCTATCCCAAAGATGAGAGCAGTACTCCATACACGATCGAACTTGCGCTTGGTATAGATTGAGCAGCTGTTCTGGCGTGAAGTACTTTCTCATCTATACATTATATTTCTCATCTAGATTTACAAATGTGACATTGGCTACAGGGCCTGTTAAGGAAATCAGGAATCACACGAAGGTCGTTGTTAATTCCCTTAAGAGCTAAATTGACTAGCCAATTGACTAGTTATTGAATCAACGTTTTCCAAGTGGCAATTTTTCATCGTCAATGGGTAGCGGTTCTGGAGACAGATTGGTGCAATGGTGTCATGAAGCACCTGGTTTTGTACCCTTGTGTACCCTTCAACGGCCAAGTCACACAACATTAACTATAATAATAAAGAAATCGCAGTAAGGAACCTTAGACTTGGCACGACTTTGTCTAGATTTCATTACTTTTTAGAGATAAACAAGCAGCTCCATCGAGACTTGGCTAGTTTTTTACAGAATGTTTTTGGTGGGATTTCACTTCTGTTTGTAGCATTGATGCTTTCCACTACACTGAATTTTTGCAATGACAGTCGATTTTTTTATATACCAATAGTAGAAGGGGGCATTACCATATCTCTAATACAGCTGAGACCAGCTGGGGATTTTTCATCAGATACTTCAGACCTTCGATTTATGACATCAAATGAAGCGGCCCACCAAGTTGAATATTTTTTGTAAAGGCGGTATGTCGATCTCTAATAGTTTGGTTGGGCTCTTAAGTTTTCTAATCAGGGTCACCAGGTACTCCAGAGCTTCGATTATCCTAGTTTTTATAGTTTTCCCTATATATTCCCATTAAACCCTAACTCTGTACCAAATTTCAGCTCTCTGAGTTTATGGGAAGTACTAGTTCTATTTTGATGATCATGAGTGAGTGAGTGAGTGAGTGTCATAGATGCGAAACTTTGCTTTCGCTTAACTTCGGAACTAAATGACCTACAGACTTGAAATTTTGGATTTTAAGTATGTAATTATAGCTTACTCACTTACTGGATGACGAAAATTTTTGCGTTCTGGTCTTATCCAGAGGTTCTCAAATAGGGGCCTGAAAATGCGGCGAAATGGTTCCAGTAAAGGATGGTACGGCAGTGTTTACTTCGCGCTCGACTTTGGCAGGGGCACGGCCGTGCCCCCCGATATGGCTCCTTGACAGATTTTCTTGCATGACATGCCAAGTTTGACATCAATGATGATACTAAGAGAGGTACATAAAACAGTTTTTTTTTTACTTTTTAGTCTACTACTTTAATAATTAAAATAAAAAGGAAAACTTACATACAATTAACTTTATTAAATTCACCTCCTTGAGATACTTTTTCCTGAAAAAGAGCGTCTCCAAAGCTTCATCACAGCACCTAATCTTTACGAATATTAAAAATGCGTTTGTTTGATGGACCGAGCGAGCGAAGTGAGCGCAGCGTTTTAGTTTCGAGATTGGCCAAAAAGTGTAATTTTTTAGTCGATCGCGATTTTTGATTGGGTGGTAAATTAGGGCGGGAAAGGGGGGGAAGTTAGGTGCGGCGTTATTTGTCAGCGGATTTCAATCACATAGATAGAAGTACACTAAGGACTTCATTATAAGAATTCTATGTTACGAAAAAAGTTTGCTGTAGCGTCCTTGGTGGGCGAAAATGTTCAAAAAAGTCACAAACGTGAGGGCATACCAATTATGCACACTGAAAAAAATATACAATGCAAAATTAATTCAGAGAAAAAAAGGAATGTGCCAGCCTGACTCGAACGCCGAGGGTCCCGAACAATTTATTTTTATATGAAAGTACAAAACAAACATTTTCGGATTTTTTACTAGTCTAGCCTTCACTAGCCTTAAGCCCTTAAGGCTAGTGAAGGAAAAAATCCGAAAATGTTTGTTTTGTACTTTCATATAAAAATAATTTGTTCGTTGAGGTGTTGCTGAATTTCATGATGAGGTGAGGTGGCCGGTTTTCCTGCAGAGCCATGGAACGCTAAAATATTAAGAAATGCTTTTTAAATGATAAAACATAATCAATCAAGGTACAAATTGACGGTTATTGCTACTAAGACCAATCATATGACAAAGCGTTCAAAATGAATTAGTTAACAATACCTATAAATCATAATCACCAATTTGTACGCTTTTCTCAAAAATCCTTTATAAGGGACTACACCGGATTTATTCATATCAGCTTCAGTTTGACTCGGCTAGGCTTAGGATAAATATTGATATATGTATTAGTGGAAAAAAATAGCCATCATGAGGGCTGCGTTATGGGGGGTATTGTTCTTGACATACCTTCTGTCTCCAGCAGCATCTGATGATTCCATCGCCGACAGCACGGTAAGATCAGCGGCTTTGGCAATAGCCGAAGCTAACATCTTAGCAGAAAACAACCAAGGATTTCCGACCTCAACCGGAATCCAACCTAACAACTTTTCACCGAATCTTTTTGGATCTGCTAATGCTGATGCTCAAGCATACGCTTCGAGCAACGTATTGGGGCCAGTAAATGGACCATATCTAGTTTCCGGCCCTACAGGACTTAGTTCTGCACTTGCTTCTGCTAAGGCCCAGGCGTTAGCGGAGAGTGGTGGATATAGTCCCGTGTATAATCCATCATATGGACCAGGTAATCTGAATTATCCAAGTACCGGACCAGCACTGGTCAGCCCTCAAGCACAGGCATTAGCCGAAGCTCAAGCCCAAGCTCAAGCATTTGCTTTAGCCCAAGCTCAAGCCCAAGACCAAGCAGCACAAGCACAGGCTCAGGCCCTAGCACAAGCACAGGCTGTCCAATCCCAAGCACAAGCCCAAGCTCAAGCACAGGCACAAGCGCAAACACAAGCACTAGCTCAAGCTCAAGCGCAGGCTCAAGCACAAGCACTTGCTCAAGCCGAAGCTCAAGCCATTGCCAACGCTCAAAGTGGAATGCCCTATGTACCAGGAGGGTACCAGCCACTGCCTTTGTACCCGAGCCTCACATCCAACCCCTCTGCCGCAAGCGCAATCGCTGCAGCCTCTGCCAATGCTCAGGCATCTGGTAGTCCAGGTTTGTTGGATAATACATTATCATGTACTTATATTCTTAACTTCCACAAGGCGAATTGAAACTCAACTGTTTCTTCCAGGTTATTTTGCCAGGCCAGTTCCGAATAACGAATACATAAGACCAAATCAATTCCCAGGTAAACAACTTTCCCGTAGAAACTTTAGGCTTTTCTTGTTGTGCTAAATAAAAAATGTTTTCAATATCAAATGACGATTACAGGCGGTCCAGATCTAAACTGTAGATCTGTCGGGGAACTGCACAACGTCTGGACTGTGGACTATGACTGCATGGTGTGTGTGTGCATGCCCGACTTGAGCCCAGTTTGCGCCAGCTGTAGTGGATGCATCAGGCCATTGCCCCCCCAACCGCCTTCTCCTACACCAGAGCCAACTCCTTTCGTACCACCATTTTCTCCAACACCCCTTCCTATACCACTGCCAACACCGAAAACAGACGGTATGTAAATATTTGTCACATTTTTTAATATGTCACAAAACTAACAAAAATGCTTGTTCGAAAAACCTTTCAAAAAACTAAGAATAGATGGTTTTTTTATATCCAGCATAAAACAAACGTCATTTATGTCAATTGTTTCAGTCTCCTGCAATCCTCTTCCAAATAGCCAGCCGTTCCAGAACCCCCTGAATCCGTGTCAAATATGCATCTGCAACGAAGTTTTTGACATATTTGGAAAACCTGACGTCAAAATAATATGCAAGGAGAACCCACAATGCGGTATAACACAATCAATATACTTAGTCCAATCTTTCGTAAGCTTTTCTTGCAACTCTTAATGCATATTTTTATTTTCGGATTGCAGTGCTACCAAAAGAGCCATTGCGTAAGTATTTTTAAAAATAATTCTATAATCCTTAAAGCTGAATCAGACATTTGATAAACTGTTTATTATCATTATCTTTTCATTTATTCACAGCACCAGTTCCAGATGTGCCTATTCCATGTAAGATAGAATATACTTTGGTTGTTGAAGTTGTAAATAATTTTGACTCTCAATTAAAACATGCAGACAATATGAAGTTAATCAAATGTTTGTTTTCAGTACCGATTTGCGACAAGTTACCTGTCGACGTTGCGTTTCCTCACCCGACTGAGGTCTGCTTAGTCTGCAAGTGTATCGTCCTCATGGTGGACTTGGTACCTGTGAAGCATTTCACTTGCGTTCCAAATCCGATATGTGGTAAAATTATTGAATTCAATCATACTGCAGAAGTAATTCGAAAGTAAACGAGAAGTCGAGGATCTAGTTTTTCATGTTTATTTAATAGAATTACGTTTAATCTTGTATCATTATATGAAATTAGAGTTCGATTGATTCTAAAATAACTCACTGATTTACAGAACCACCAGCACCATTACCAATTCCTGGGCCAGTACAAGAACCACTAGGTAATTTTCCATATAAAAATAACATCTCTCTTTAGTAATGTCGGTTTTTCCACATTGCACAAGAGTTACAACAAAATTTTAATGATTACTTTAATGCATTTTATGTTGCATTTTATTTTACTCGAGTTAATTTTTTTAAAGTCACAAGACATACAAATAATGCCCTATTGATGAAACATTTTATTCCATTGCTCAGGGCCAGGACCGTATCCTCCACCAACACCAGGACCATACCCGGCGCCAGTCCCAGGACCATTCCCTGCACCTGTACCCGGACCATACCCGTCACCGTTGCCTGGACCATATCCTACACCAGTGCCAGGACCGATACCAAATCCAATACCTGATCCAATACCCTTTCCAGTACCACCGGGACCATCGCCAAAACCTGGACCGCTACCACCTGGACCAGTTCCTCTACCACCTCTGCCAATACCAGTACCGGGACCACTGCCAGGACCATCACCTCGTAAGTTAGGCCAAATTAAAATACGCACTCTCCAGTTTTACAAATCAAAACCATAATGATAAAAATCTTCTTCATGTGGTATAGTTGCATAAAACGAAAACAACTCAATAAAACAACTTTAACAAATTTTTAGAGTGAGCAGTAATAAATAATTTACTATCCTCACCAACTTTTTATCATCTATTAAGTACCAAGTTACCAATACCACGGTTATTAAGTTTTTTGGTTGACGTGATTATTTTCCAGACGAATCCTGTCGTCCCTACATTCCACGGCAACCCTTTCAGCATCCTTGGGATGAATGCCAGGTCTGCATCTGCACAGAGAGCACCGCCTTCCAGCGAGTCACTATCGAGATCTCATGTTACACCAAACCTGACTGCTGTAAGTAGTTTAATTATTTTAAAAAAGAGATTGGCATCCATTTTTGTGTATATGGTAGCTGATTACCTTTACCAGGCAAGTTTGCTCCATCATCGATTTTTTCTTAGTCTAGCTAGCCCCTTTAAGGCACAGAATGTAGCACAAGTCTATTTAATTTTAAATTAAATAAATAAGTAACCAAATTCGAGAGTTACATTGACTAAGGCACAATTTTGGAAATGGATATACTATAGTTCATTTATTTATAATCTTCTTTAAAGGTTTACTTAATAAATCGGTACCTATGTAAATTCACTGTTTTACTATCTCAGGTATTGAATACGCGAAGCCCCAACCGCAGCCTGGTAAGTGAAATAAAATTGTTTTCAAATAAAAACAAATATAAAACTGCTTTAAATTTCGGAGTGTATTTCAGTCTTGGAGTTTGAAAATACTGCAAGCGTGCACATTGATATTTATGAATCATATATTCTCAGGGCCAATATTTGAATTCGCTAGTCGAATTCTCATAGCCACAAGGCTTTAACGCACCTGCTGACCATCGGGCCGTCCTAACATGCAGCTAGAGTAATAAACACAGTCGAAACTTTCAACGACGCCGTCATGGAAAATAAAAACGTTTATTGGCCTCCCAGCAACACCTGAGCGTTAAGCCCCGAAGCAAATAAAGTAAAAATTTACGACTGTACATGTGTGTTAAAATTGACACGTAAAAAAGCTCTCAGCCTGGAGCTTAAAAAGCAGGAATGCCATTTCGCTCAATTTTGTTAGCAACGAAATGTTGGGGCAATTGTCAGTGGACGTAACATCCAAACGAGTGAACGGCGCTCCAATGATTGACTGACCACAAAGCCTAAGTGTATTGGTTTCTCGATGTTCTCTGTGATACTGTTTCGAGGGTTCGGTTGTAATTGCATACTTTGCCCTTTATCCGTTTTATTGCTGCGGCCGTTTTTCTGGTTCGACTACCTGCTAACGACCGTTGAGAAAGTTTTATATTGCCAATAAACTGAGGTGTACTTTTAAAGTGATAGATGATGATAGTCTTTATATTGTTTGTTTTCTTACAGACCTGATAACCTTTTTCCCGAGTGGAGGATCAAGCAGTGCCAATGCTTTTGCACAAGCTCAAGCTGAGGCTAATGGAAACCAAGGGAACTCGTTTGCAGAAGCTGATGCGAATGCAATCGCGAACTCCGGATACAGCCCATATCAACCGCCGCAAATAGGATTCCTTCCTAGTCCCAAATCATACTACACTGGTTTACTTACAACACCTCCTTCTACCTTCGCCAATGCTGAAGCCAATGCAATAGCAAATTCGGGGTATAGTACTTACCAACCACTCAATCCTACACCTATTGGAAATCAAGGGAACTCGTTTGCAGAAGCTGATGCGAATGCAATCTCTAACTCCGGATACAGCCCATATAAACCGCCACAAGTAGGATTCCTACCTAGTCCAAAAACATACTACACTGGTTTACTTACAACACCTTCTACCTTCACCAATGCTGAAGCCAATGCAATAGCTAATTCGGGATATATCACTTACCAATCACTTAATCCCACACCTATTGGAAACCAAGGAAACTCTTATGCGGAAGCTGATGCGAATGCAATCGCGAACTCCGGATTCAGCCTACATCAACAACCACAAATAGGATTCCTTCCTAGTCCCAAAACCTACTATACTGGTTTACTTACAACACCTACTTCTACCTTCGCCAATGCTGAAGCCAATGCAATCGCAAACTCGGGATATAGCACTTATCAACCAATTTATCCTACCCTTAGTCCCATTGGGCCAACTCCAGGGCCAGTATATACGCCAAACAGCGGAGGACACTTTCCTAGTGCTCCCTCAATTATCCCAAGTCAGGGCATATCGCAGGCAATAGCTGACGCTGAAGCAAATGCGTTCGCTAATTCCGGATACAACAAGCCTAGTTATCCCGGTTTCTACCCTGGATTTCAGCCACGGCCGAGTAGTGCACAAGCTCAAGCTGAGGCTGAGGCTAACGCTTTGACTAATTCCGGGTATAATGTACCAAGTTATCCAGGATACTTGCCAGGTGTTCAACCGGGGCAAGGTAGTTCACAAGCCGACGCAAGTGCTTTCTCTAATGCTGGATACAGCCCGAGTTATCCGACACCCAACCCAATCCTTTACACTCCAGGCGTATCCCCGAGCTATCCCCAATCATTGGCTTCTGCAGACGCGAACGCCTTTGCTTCCAGTCAAGGAAGTGGGTCAGCTATAGCCGATGCTAATGCTTTTGCGGGCAGTTCCGTTTCGGATGGCACCTCCTTCTTTAATGCACCAGGATTACTTGCTCCTAACCAAGGCTTGGCGCAAGGTTCTTCTGCTCAAGCAAGTAAGTTCTATTTTAAAACATTACTAGCGGCCGCCTGTGACTTCATCCGCGTGGACCCTAGGGAATTTTTGACCAGGATAAAAAGTAGCCTATATTTTAATCCAGGTCCTAATCTGTCTATTAACCAAATTTCATCCAAATCCGTCCAGCCGTTTAGGCGTGAAGAGGTAATAAACACACTCACAAATTATCGTATTTATAATAATTGGTAGATTTATCCACCATAGATTAAAAAACTGTACTAAATTGTTTTATTATATTTTCTTTTTAGATGCGTATGCGACAGCTTCAGCAATAAAGTCTGGTGAGTTAAGATTTTCAATTCTTAATACTACCTAAAGCAAAAGGAGCCAAAAAAGATTCAGCCCAAGTTGCGTATATTTTTTAACAAGCCGTATCGTATCCCCTAATACCTTGTTGGGCTTTGACAACTTTTGGGACATAAATTAAAAATATATTACAAGAGCAGATGGCGTGCGGGTCTCATGCAAATTCTATTTAATCAAACTTCCTTTGGGACCCTCGTAGCTTAGAAGTTATTGGATTTTTCTTGTAAACAAACATTCTAGGAAATTTATTTTTCACCTTTTATGCTGTCAGCTTTTAGACCTTATCAATATTTAAAGATAAGTACCTACTTTTTAAAATCCAGAACCAGCAACGGAGCTGGTCATGAACGGTCATGAGCGTCCCTGGCAAGGTTTGAATTTTGCGCTCCAAGTCATGTTTCTAGGAAAATGAGCGCCCCCGACAAGACTTGAAATTTTTCGCCCCAAGACTTAAAATTTTTCCTAGCTGTGGATTAGCAAAGTGCGCCTTTTTTTTCTTAGTTACCTTTAATATCAAAGGTATTTACAGCAGTTGTATCTCATAGCCAAAAGGTTTAAAATAGTATCACGGGTCTTTAGGTAAGAAATGCAAGTATGAAGGAGATATGTACCACGAGGACTGCCAAGCTTGCTATTGCCACAAGGACTCTAGTGGCGACCTCTATTCTCTCTGCTTAGGAAATCCATGCCAGTAAGGAGTATCATTATTGATGCATTTTGTAGTAGTTTGGTATGGAGCACTTGATTGCTAACATTTTTATCAACAAAGTTTGAACCATAAAGTAGTATTGTAATAACATGCACGGCACATGTGTTCGTTCACTAACCATCACGAATTCACAAATCTGTAGTCATTATTATATTAGTTTAGTAATATACAAAGCTATTTGTAAAACACCAACGACCTCGCATGAGTAGAATTAGGTACTAACATCATAAACAACAAAGTTTGTTCTACAACTTTTCCGAAAAAAGACAATAAAAACCGACTATCCATACAAATGTCCGAAAACATCTGATCGAGTTTTGTGTGAAAAGTCTCCTGCGAAGTTTTTGATGTTTTACAAATAACTCTGTATAAACTATAAATTATAATATCATTGGTATAAACTCACTTATTTGAACTACCATGAGCTACTATTGGTAACGGAGTATATACAGAGTTATTTTGTATTCACCATCCATGAAACTGAACAATTTTCTCAAAGGAACACATGGCCAAATATATTTAAAAAAATCGACTATCCATACAAATCAAAGAGATCAGGTGATCAATTTAGTATGGGATGACCAAAATTTGGTGGCGAAATTCGACACATGTTTCCTATAGAAAGTTGTTTAGTTTCATAGACTGGACACATCCTTGAAATTTGGATTGTAAGTTCAAAATTACCCGATATAGTCAAGAACAACGCATTGCCAATAGAAAAAAAAACTGATTTCTATAATAGACAATACCATGTTAACACCCACCGAATACATACAATTACAGGCCTAACTATTTTTTTTCTGTTTCAGCTGATCCAAGCTTAGCAGAATAATCAAAAGACAATCTGATCAAATAAACGACGATATGGCGAGAAAACGATTAGATTTTAAATATACTGAACCCGAGTGAAGCAAATTGTGCTAAATAAAGAAGCACATGTAAAATGTTGATTCATTTAAATCCCATAGAACATAGTTTAATTAAAAACATAATAACAAAAATTTAAATTTTTAAAAACCTCCCGAAACACGATACCAAATTGTGAATCGATAGGACATAATGGAAGGTAGTCAGATCCCCTCATCAACTATTAAAGAGCTGATGATCTTCAAACGGCTGATCAGGTCATGGTTACTTTACCATATACTTTTAATATCATTGCAGTAACACGGTACCAAATTTTGAATCGATCGGACATAAATAATAAGGAAGTAAGTCAGATCCCCTCACCAACTAGAAAAGAGCTGATGATCTTCAAACGGCTGAACAGATTTTCATGAAACATAGCTAAAAACACATCTATGACACAAATAAAACTAAACGAAAATCGGTTTATCCGTTTAGGAGCTACGATACCACAGACAGATACACAGGCACGTTAAACTTATAACATCCCTCTCTTTTTTCGTCGGGGGTTAAAAATATGTATTCAGACGGCATAACATAGAAATATGAATTTAGACAGCAAACATGAATGATTGTAATGATGGAGACAAATTAAAAGAAAACGTTATTTTTTTGGTATTACTAATTATCTACACCAGAACAAACGAAGTAGAAATCATCAAAATAACACAAATAACAAGTTCCCACTTAACGCAACATTATAAGTTAAAATCCTTATTTTTAAAGACACAAACCCGCAAAAAGAAGCTAATAAACATAATAAAAAATAAACACATTCATCCGAAGATGCCGAGAACAATAAAACTAGAGAGACACCGTTCGCGACCATACCCTAGTGAAAATAAAAACACTTTCGCAATACAATAAGCAATAAAAAATATAGCGTTCAACGTTATTATGACGCTCTATTCGTTTTTGCGAGGGAATATAAAATGTGACTTATTGGATCGAGGAGAAGGTAGTGAATTATGAGAATTTGGTGTATCGTGCTGTTTGTGATCGCTGGTAAGAAGAGAGAGATGTCTCTTTGCTGAAATTTATACTTAGCAGTATAAATTTCAGCAAAAAGACACCTCAAAAAGATATGATAAACATTTAGGAAAAGCATGTTTCAAGCTCTAAAAATATCACATTTGTGGTCAAGTAGAACAAACTTAAAACAGTTCATGCTGGATTTAATGCAAAATCATTTTACTTTAGTCGCATAATATCAGAAACGCAAAAAAGCCGGTTCGCAAAAAATGAGACAGATTCTCAAAATAGCTAAAGTACAGTCGATGAAAAAGAAACTAATGGGTCATTAATAAGTTTTTTATTATGTATTAATGAGTAGAAAACATAAAATATTTTAAGAATTCACCGACGCTAACATGATCAACAAATTAATATTGAATTTAGTCTGGTATTGTCTGCAAATTTTTTTATCCTTTTTAAATAATATTGATCAAGTTAAAGAGTGACTAAACTTAAGTACCTACCTATTATTATTTTTTAAACAAAAATTACAGAGAGCTTTTGTTAGTCCTATGACCGTTGTTACGTGGAAACCAAAATTATAAGAAATAGAACTTTAAACAATCAACAATCCTTGTAAATATGAAATTTGAGAGAGTCAAACTTTAAGAATTTAGCGGAGCGTTTTAAGGGCAATAAATTATAAATGGTAATTTCTCCCCATCAAACGTCACAGTTACTGAAATTAAATCCAAGGGTACATAAACAGGAGATTTTAATTAAACCCATGAATTTGTATGAGCTGCGATATTTACACTACAGATATACTGCGGAAGCGGAAAATATTATTTATCAACATTTTTATTACCTACACATAAACTTCCTTCAATTATACAAAATTGGTTGTTGTTGACATAATACAAATAAACAATTGGAGCATAACTTTAGCGTTTCTTTCCTGCACATGGGTAAAAATACATAGGTAAAGATATTAAAAAGTAAAGAAAAAAAATTCATTCCAATAAATAAAGTATATCGTAATTCAAAAGTTCATAATAAACACAACAATATAATATCACCATGAATAAATTATCGGTTCTCTAGAAAGGAACTTATGCCTTAAAGTTTCACCCTGACGACGAAGTTTTAATGAGGACGATCACAGAAAGACACACAATCACTTCTCCTGAATCGGTAACAGATAAAACGATACTCAAAACTGGTAACGTTCAAATTCCACCTGTCTATGTGGAGAATTTCTTTAAGAATTACTTTGAATGTAATTTCACATTAATCATAAGAAAATCTTTGCAGTGGCGAGGGGTGAAATTATGATGGAGGTAAGCCGTTCTAAAAAAATTTTATAATCTGTATAGTGGATCGATGGGGTGGGATTTCTGAAAGCTAAATCGATAGGAATCGGCTTGTATGGACCCTTCGCCACTGCGACCTTGTCTACTTGATTCTTATCAAAAAATTCTGTATTGAGTTTGTCTTTCACCTGGATCGAATAGTTTCAGTGCCTAATTTTTGTTATTGCTTTAAAAAAAACCATTAATAAGACATCGCCCTAATTTTATTAAGACATCCTTGAACAAAATATTATGCAGTCATGATAAGTTGTAGCTATAGATTTAACTGTCTGTAAATAAACTAACATAAATCTCTATTTATTGTTAATAGCGCGACCAGGCGGCGAGTGCATCTCCCATGAGGGTATTTAATCTATTATTTCTATAACTTACTGATTTCCTGTCGTCATAAATCTTTATATTACATGTAAAAAGTTTCCGTCTTATTCATTACGGAAGGCCTATTAGGAATTTCTTGAAAATAATTATTTATAATCGCTTGATAGACACACACTCTATAAACCTTTGATAAAGTTATAGAAGATTGCTGCCTATTTTATCTCTATTTTAGTGAATAACATGACCAACATAAATTATACTATATCTATGTGGCCAACTACATAACAACTGATTGAAGTGACAGCTTTCACGTTTTTAAAACATATTGTCATTAATGACAGACAATAGTTTTCTTTTTTCGGAAGATGTGGATATGAAGCCAGTGGATTTGCATGTGTTGTCTATGGATTCATAAGAACGACAACTTAATAACGCTAAAGTTGCATTTTCCTGAATACGTTTATGAATAATTAAAGTTACATGACGTTTAATAAGCCTTATCAGGATTGTAAGAAATTGACTATAACTCTATTTTAAGGTTTTTTACTTCGATCAAAAATATTCTAGATAAAGTTTCACGATTAGAAATCCCCACATGAAGATAAACAGTAAAATTTAAATAGTAAGAAACAAAGAAGATAATACTTTGTACAAAATACCAACCCAGTTTGAAAGTAGGGCGTTATTTAGAGGTGTCGTTTTTGAGACTCTGACCGGACATCCAGGGTATTCTTGATCGAAGGTTATTTATGAATAAGGTGGTTTGTCTTTAGCCTTCAATTATGATGTCTACGCCACTACTTTGAGTTACATACAAGATATTCCGAATGTAGCTGCGATGGGAGACGCACATCATAGGGAAGAAAAATGGAACTCCTATGACTCGTCCGAATCCTCTACTCACAGTGAAATGGAGTCAACTGAGATATCCAGCGAGTAAGAAACGTAATTTAAGTCTTTATTACATTAATTGGCATAAGAGTTTTTATTCCGTATTTAAGTAATTAACATTTTTGTTGGCGTTTCCGAGAGGGCAGATCCACCTACAAAATAAATCTCCTTGGACGCTCACACTGCACACACTTAACAAAATAGCAGATGGAATTTACCTGTTTTATTGTTCTTTAAGTGAATGTACAAGAAGAGCTCTGTATGTTTTATGTTATTGTGTTTGGTTAGGTCAATCGGTATGTGTTCCTTTGTCATGTACTAATTTACTTCAAAGTGTATGTTTGTATTCTCTTATATGCATTGGGCTAAGCCTGTAATAATAGATTAAGCTTGAAATAAATAAATAATGTTTTAGTGGAAGCAGTGTCAGTAGACATAAGTTTCGATACTCTGAAGGACTGGGTTTCAAGTTGCCTCATTTGTGATATGCAATATGTTTTAACTGTCTTTTTTTCAGTACATTGTCAAGTTCGTATTCAGTTTCAAGTTCAGCATCTTCAGGAGCATCATCAGCAGAGACAAGCGAAAACAGAAAAGCGTGAGTATAAAAAAATAATTGAAAACCATAAGTAAGTATAGATTTTTCTAACCAATCACTCATAACTAGGGATTGCAAATGCTGGATCCAGCATCCAGCAATCCAGCTGGATCCAGCGCTTTTTATACATGCTGAATCCTGCATTCCATGCTGGATCCAGCGGTACGGATCCGCAAACTTATCAAATTCGATGTGTGAAATAGGTTAGGCGATAAGACTATAGATAAAATATGTTTTTATGGTCTCACTTCCAACTAATTCAAAAAACTTAATAAAATCATAATCATTTATTTACTTGCTTCAAACATGGTGCTTCAAACTGGGGAACTTCCACAATAAGTTGGAAGGTACATTCTGTTGTTAACAGTGTTGGTAATTGACACAAATGTAAGTACCAGTGGCGAAGGGTCCATATGGCGATTCCAATCGGCTTCCCTTTTAGAAATCCCACCCCCAGCAATCCACCATAAAGTTAAGAAAATTTTTGGATAAAATATTGGTCCGGCGTACCTTTGCCATATTTCGACTCCTCGCCACTGGAAGTACATTTGTGTAGTTAGGATAAAGGATACAGGTTGAGTTGTAGTTGTAGCATTAGCTCTAGCCAGTATCCATTTTGATTGCGACTGATTATAC
The DNA here is from genome assembly GCA_943789525.1 of Agriphila geniculea. Lineage (NCBI taxonomy): Eukaryota > Metazoa > Arthropoda > Insecta > Lepidoptera > Crambidae > Agriphila > Agriphila geniculea. Next base: position 808,504 of record OX038890.1, on the reverse strand, counting down.
GTCCATATTTCATTTTAAAAAAAATCAAAAATTAGAGAAAAAGATCTCTCGTCTACTCCAACTCGGATGGGCAGCATTCGGGAAGCTTCGAAAAATGTTCGCGTCCAACTTACCTCAGTGTTTCAAGACGAAAGTCTATGACCAGCGTGTGTAGTGATGACTTACGGCAGTGAAACGTGGTCGCTAGCTATGGGTCTCATAAGGAGGCTCAAGGTCAACCAGCGTGCAATGGAGAGAGCCATGCTCATTGTATCCCTACTTACGTGATCGAATCAGAAATGAGGAGATGCGTAGGAGAACTAAAGTAACCGACATCGCTCGAAGGATTGCTCAGCTGGAGTGTTGGTGAACTGAAGGTTGTTGGAGTGGAAAAGGTTCTTGAATGGCAACCGCGCACCGGTCGACACTCCATAGGTAGGCCCCCGATAAGGTGGACTGATGATCTTGTAGAGTTCCAGGTGCGCCGCTGTATGCGGGCAGCGCAGGGCCGATCGTTGTGGAGATCCTTGGGGGAGGCTTATACGCAGCAGTGGATGTCGTGCGGCTGATATGATGATCATTGATTTGATGATGATTTCATTAAATACTTAAGATAATTCTTATTAAGAGATTACTTAAAGGCATTTACTTCATAAAATCATAAAACATATTATGAAATTGTAATTTTTAATCAATTATTATGATCTCCAATAACAAAGAACTAAGAAATAACAATAAATAAAAGAAAAAAATAAAAAAAAAACAAACCAACATTGATATAGTTACCACCAAATGAATAAAGGTTTTTGTTTTAGTAGTTTGTAGCAAAAAAACATACCTAAATGATAATTAAATAAACAAAAAAAAAATGTGTATTTATTTTGATTCCATATTTTGCTGGATCCGCGCTGGATCCAGCTGGATTCAGGCCAATCCAGCAAAAATACAGCTGGATTAAAAATGCTGCTAGATTGCAATCCCTACTCATAACGTCATAGCTCTTAAGAAGATTTTGGTAATCTTTTTTCAGCAAGGACTTATTATAAAATTTTAAAAGGATGATCAAATCAAATCAAAATATGATTATTACCCATATTTTGATAGCTAATTTTATGAAGATAAAAATAAAGAGCAGCTCGCTATTTTTGTCACCAATGACTTTTAAGTTGTAAAGAAGTCATTGAGTCTAACAACATTGTTTTTTTATAATTTGACTTTTCATATACCATCTATAGACAAATTAAAAAGAATGAATTACAGATCTAAAGAGAAACAAATCCTTTTCATGTCCCTTAAGAACTGAAACCTTCCGAGAATGCAACGCATGTCCACACGACATGATGAAGAAGCACACGAATCGGGGCATCAAATGGATCTGCGCAGGATACCAGCGAGCACGCAGAACATTCAAGAGTGAATGCATGATGCGGTACAGAAACTGCCAAGATGGCACCAGTAAGTTTAATATTCATTTATCATCATCGTATCAACCGCACGACACCCACTGCTGGGCATAGGCCTCTCCAAAGATCTCCACGACCATCGGTCCTGCGCTGCCCGCATCCAGCGGCTTGATTCAATCACGCAGGGAAACGCCGCGCATGGCTCTCTCCATTGCACGCTGGGTGACCTTTAGCCTTATGAGACCCATAGTTAGAGATCACGTTTCGTCATCCGTACGTCATCACTGGCAACACACACTGGTCATAGACTTTCGTCTTGAGACACTGAGGTAAGTCGGACGCGAAGATTTTTCGAAGCTCCCCGAATGCTGCCCATCCGAGTTAGATTCGATGAGAGAGCTCTTGCTCAAAGTTGGATTAACCTAACTGGAGTATAGTTACTGGACTGCCTATCCTAGGTATATGTAATGGTCAACGATATTAATTATGTTACGGTTATTATTTATCGCTACTGTCTTCTATTAAACACAATATTTTAAGTTTACCATTCAAAATCTACGTGAATTTAATTTGCATTGATAGATTGTCAATGAAGAAATACCAAGTTATTTTCAACCGCATTTCCCATCACAGCCTATCCCCTTTCCGAAGCAAGTTCAAATAAATTTGTTTGTCTTCGCATCAAAGTTTAATCATTGTCTTCCGTTCGAGCTTCATCGAACTTTCGACTTTCTCAACAAGAGATAACACAAACAATTGTTGGAAACCGCGAACATGGGCTCCTTCAAATGGCCGAAAACTCAATCAAGTATCGTTAGCTTTTTGATATTTCGTCTCGATAAGTTCAAATACATAGTCTGATTTTAGTATACCTATTTATGAGGTACTATAATGATATTCATTTGTGTCTTAAAAATTATCATTTTGATCATTAAAATCATTTCTCCTGTTTCTTCTGTTAATAGGATTATCCCTGCTACTGCTCACTATTATAATAACCTTATTTTGCTATTTTTTTCCATTTACAGTGTTTGTGAAGTTACACGACTACAAATGCCACAACGATACGTTCCACGGACGACATTGGTTCTATGTCTACAAAGCATAGTGAAGAGGTTAAGTAATGTAATAATAAAAGATTTTTCACAAACAATAATTGTATTGTTTTAAATTTCCATGGTTATTGACGTTATTAGAATAACGTAATCATTTGCTTTCATGACTGTATTCTGTTATGTGTCTAATAAAGAAAATTAAAATTAAATTAAATTAAATTATGTCGGGATTTACACAATGTGAATTTTTATTTTTGAGCTCGATATCAACTTTTGAGGCTCCGATATTTCGGCGCAGTTGCATGCGCCATGATCACGGTAGATGTTATTGGCAGACGAATCGGTCTACCCTCCGTCTAACGCTTGATTACTAGTGGCTCCGTGAGCTGTAGACCTCGCGATAAAATAAAATAAAATGTCGCCATGAAGTTTTCAAAACACACAGTAGGTACGTGAGTATTCGCAGCTAGATGGTGCTTCTAATTTTGATAATTTTTCACAATGGGTGAATTATTTTTTATATATTTGAAAAAATTGGCTTAACTAAACGGTTATATATAATTATCGAACCTACTCACAAAATTTCACCGGGATCGGTTGAGAAATGCGACCTGTAGAGGATAACAGACAGCGCCGGAAATCCGGACTGAAATATGTTTTTTTTACATTATCTCCGCCATTTAAAAAAAAAAAACAACTGGCCTGACAAAAAAATTCTATATAATTTTCGAACCTGCTCACAAAATTTCATAAGAATCGGTTGAGAAATGCGACCTGTAAGCTGGAACAGACAGCCGGACATACGAAAGAAATTTTTGCCCAAGCTGAAGCAGAGACGCTTCGCTCGCACTTCGTGCTCGCTCGGTCAAAAATAAACAGGTACATGGTGTAAATCCCGACAGAGTTTATTCTAATAATATTTTTATTTGTCTGCCAAGTTTATAATTATTTTTGAATATTTAACTAATAACACCAGCATATAATAAATAAATAAATACAATAATAATTCAAAACGTCTTGTCTAACATTATAATCTACACAACTTTATTTTATTTTGTTAATTTGATTTAATTTGATTTATGTAGCTTTTCTTTTATATTAAGCGTTTCCTCTCTTTTATTACCCTTTTGCGTGCCCGACAGGGTCCATAAGCCTCTTATATTTAAAAATTTACCATCCTCTGTCCCCACATTATGGTTGCAAATAAAGTATTGAGTATTGAGTATTAAGTTGGGAGACGAGAAATCTCACCAAAATGTGATAGAATTATACCTAAACGATTCTTTAAACTATCAACAAAGTACTTGAATTTGAGACTAAAATTAAGTACATAAATATAATAAACGAATCAATAATAATAAACAAGATGAATTAGCAGGTCATACAATCATACACCTTTCTAAATGTATAATAAAAATGGACAGGAATTTTCAGGTTTTATGAATTTCGTATCATACCAACCTCCTTATTCCTAAAGATGAGGCACACTTATCTAAAGTAAGATAATGTTTTGTGAAAGTAACAAAACACTTTTATAACTAATTTAATATTATATCACAATATACAGGTTATTTGTAAAACATTAACAACTTCGTAGGAGTAGATTACTAAAACCATTAACATGGCTTTTAGACGACTTTTCGAAAAGAAAAAAAACCGGCCAAGTGCTAGTCAGACTCACGCACGAAGGATTCCGTACCAAAAAACGGCAAAAAAATACATTTGTTGTATGGGAACTCCACTTAAATGTTAATTTTATTCTGTTTTTAGGATTTGTTGTTATAGCGGCAGCAAAAATACATCATCTGTGAAAATTTCAACTGTCTACCTGTTGTCGTTATTAATATCGAGCAAAAAACTGCAATAAAATCACGTTTGTTGTATGGGAGCCCCCCTTAAGTATTTATTTTATTCTGTTTTTAGTATTTGTTGTTATAGCGGCAACAGAAATACATCATCTGTGAAAATTTCAACTTTCTAGCTATCACGGTTCATGAGATACAGCCTGACAGACAGACAGACGGACAGCGGAGTCTTAGTATAGGGTCCCGTTTTTAACCTTTGGATACGGAACCCTAAAAACGACCATCGACTACCGACTACCGACGACTCGACGTAGCTGTTTGGACATTTGTTTATAAAGTAGTTTTTTTTTCGGAAGTCGTAGAACAAACGTTGTTGTTTATGATGTTGGTAATCTACTAATAACCCTGTATACATTATAATATCTTTACAGCATTATTTATTCATGGGATCTATACAGTGTTTTTTTTTTATATAAAAGTACACACAGGTAATGAAAATCAGAATGTCTCACTAAGTTCTTGAATTTTCTGTTAAAGGTTCGGGAAAAGTTTCAGCTTCGGGAAAAGTTTAGACCGAGCGAGCGCGAAGCGTTTGGGCAAAAATGTTTTCGTAGGTAAATATGTCCGTTTGGCTGTCCGTTTGTTCTCATAATTCTACAGGTCGCATTTCCCAACAGATTTTCGCGAAATTTTGTGAGCAGGTTTTATACTTATAATTTTTGGTCGATTCAGTTTTTTTAAATTTTTCGAAAAAAGAACAGTCTTAAAATGTTCAAGAATGTCATAAAAGCGAGGTCTACTGCTCAGAAAGCCACTAGTCGAACTGGTTTTTTGTCGAATTCGTATAATCTACTGAATATTTAACAATCTGAAAAAATAAAAATAACGATTTTTCACTTTCGACATAGTGGTAAGTAATAGCAACTAACATAATCGTAAAAACCAGAGAATTGCATTTCGAAACACATTGAAGTGCATTCAAATTTACGATGAAGGAGAACTTACGTTGTTCAAAATTTTGTTAGTTTTGTTGGTGAGAAATGGAGACTTTGAGATGCATACAAATAGTAATCTGTCTAATCGTCAGTGAGTATTAAATCGATTACAAAGAATGACAAATGGATGGAATGGAGTAAATTGACAGATTCTAATGTCACATTGTAAAATAATGTTGTCTTATTCATGTGTATATTAATAATGGCATATTTATTTGTATAAATTATATTATTACCGCAAAAGTCACCACCTTACTTAGGGAGCTGTCTGAAAATCAGCGTTTCTGTGGCATTCTGCGCAATGCTGCAGAAGCACAGCTGAGGCAGCTACCCATTGGCCCTCGCACCTATCTCTTTTCATTATTTTTCATTATTATAAGTATCTGTGTTTATTCTGTGTTTTTAGTTGTAGAAGTTGTTTGTTATGTTTAAGGTGCAGAGACCAATAAATGTTTTTTCTTTCTTTCTTTTCTTTCTTTCTTATTCATTGTACTAGTGCTGCGTTTCGTTCATTGTGATTCAGTTCACTCACACAATCACAAAGTCAGTGGCGTTCATGGTTACAACTGGGACATTTTTTAAACAAGCCTCAAACGTTCATGGTTGCAACCGTAAACGTCAGATTACTCCAGTGAATTAATAATTAGACTTTAAGAAAATTTCTGTTCTTTACAGTGCACACGGGTGAAGTCTACAACCAAAATGGTAAAACTAAGTTTTAGTCGGCAGGTCGTTTGTTGGGGTATTGTTGTGTGGAATCTGAATTGTTGACCTTGAGGAGCCTGCGGAAACTTGGGGAAGGGAAAAAACCTCGAAAATTTCGAACCTTTTTCGGACTTTCGCCTATATCTTCGAAACCATGTGCTTCTCGAGAAAAAGGTTGATGACAAAGTTGAAGAATATTAAATTACCTTCAATTTTCGAAAAAAAAAATTTTGACCGACTATTTACCACGATACACCAGTTTAAACATAGAACATTTGGAGATCATAACTATGGCTATTTCTGAAGTGCCGGCCAAAAAAAAATACGTATTGTTAGACACCTTTCGCCACAGAATAGATATTAGTCAGCAGTACTACGTACTTTCACATCGCATAATTTCGATTATCCTCAAGTCACTTGGCAAAAATCGATTGGCATAATAACCACAAAGCATACAATTTATTTTTCATAAATTTCGATATGCATAATAATTTTAATATAGGTATTACTTTAAAAAAAGCACAATATTTCAAAGTATAATAGTTAAAATTCCTAATTTTGTTATGCATAAACTAAAAGTACTAATGTTTTAAAGCATATAATATAAAAAGCATAACTATTTTAATAATAATTTATGGTAGGTTAGGTTGGTGTTTTGACTACTCGCAGCGGAGCGAGCGAAGAGCGTGGAGCTCCATAATGCTTGCATGCACGTTGCGGCTGCATGCTTGCTTACATGATTGGTGCTTGCTTGCATGCTGGGTGCTCGCTTACAGAATGCTAGCCAACATTTTTTTAATTTGCTGTCGATACCTTAGTAGTATTGACAATAGCTTCAATAATCGCACAAATTAAACTAAACTCTCTAAAATTAAACTAATTTCGGGCATCCTTAACTATACTATGAAAGCGGAGCTTCTAGCACAAGCAAAACACTTTGCTTTAAAAATTGTATTAGAATAAGTTTGTTACCTAAACAAATAATTTTGTATTTTTTTTTTGTTTTTGAACGCTTGTATCTAGTAGACAGACCAAGTTGAAAATATGTGATTCCCATAGCACTAAAAAGGTTTATACTGACAAATAATATTTTTGAATTGTACCCCAAACTTTGAATTTTCCAAATTGCTGCAAAAATAACGAAGTTATGACAAAAACTACACCCGGGCGCACGTTATGACATTGGTGTAATACAATAATTTCATTTTGTTTGTAAATCTGTCACCAAACCTGAATTTTGGCGTTTACATCGACTAGTTTGCACAGTATGCTGCTAAGAAACTGGGCGTCCTCTCACGGGCTAAGTGTTACTTCTCACCAAACCAGCTGCTTCTGTTATACAAAGCACAAATTCGTCCGGTCATAAAGTACTGTTGTCACCTGTGGGATGGTTCTGCTAAGTATCAGCTTCTTGAGTCGATTGAAAACCGTGCCAGGGGGCTCATCGGTAACTCAACATTGAACACGGCGGAACTTCAGAGTCACCGTCGCAAAGTTGTTAGTTTATCGGTTTTTTATATAATACACCATAGAGAGTGTGCGAGGGAACTGCACGACCTTGTTCCTCCAGCCCCTTTCCACCATCGGGGTAACAGACGCAGGTTAGCATATCACCCTCACATAGTAGATACTCCTAGGGTCCGTACCAAGCGCTTTGCCAATACATTTCTTATGCGAACTGCTAAAGAATGGAATGCGATGCCTGCTCATGTGTTCCCCGATAGTTACAACCTTAGTCGCTTGAAGGCAAGATTGAATAGGCATTTCCTATGCAAGCGTGTTACACCTTAGTTCACATCCGGTTTACCAAACAAGATGGTGGTCAAATGCCTGCCCATGCCCAGTCTACAGTGACTACAGTAAAAAAAAAGTGGGCTAGGTATCCAATAAAAGGGCTTTATGCGCTGATTCCAAATATATCTGCATTATTATATTCCACTTACTTTTTATTTTAAACAGAAAAACGATTTCAAAACATACCTACTCAGTTTGGGTTCGTGCAGGTAAGAAACGGCTTAATGATTTTTTTAAACATACGCCAAATAACTCTTAATATAATCATTCTAACATTCTGTTTTTTTTTATTATGGTAGTAAATTTGAAAATGTGATTATTTACTATTTTTTTAATATTTTTTGTCCTCAGTTGTAAGAGTTAGTATTTTTCGGAACTTATAAAAGTAATAAGCCCTACCATCAACCAAACAAAGTACAAATTTTCCTTGTAGTGTAAAAAAATAAAAATCATTTCGTCTCCGCAAATATGGGGGCGGACGGAAGTAATAGAAGAATGGAGATTATTCCGTATTCACCAATCACCATATATTAAATAACAAAAATTAAATATTTTAATAACCCCCCGACACACGGTACTAAATTTTGAATCGATATGACATATGGAAGGTAGTCAGATTCCCTCATCAACTATTAAAGAGCTGATGATCTTCAAACGGCTGATCAGGTCATGGTTACTTTACCATATACTTCCAATATCATTGAAGTAAAACGGTACCATATTTTGAATAGATCGGACGTAAGGAAGTTAGTTAGATCCCCTCATCAACCAGAAAAGAGCTGATGATCTTCAAACGGCTGAACAGATTTACACGGTACCAAATTTCGAATCGATTGGACATAAGGAAGTTAGTCAGATCCCCTCATCAACTAGAAAAGAGCTGATGATCTTCAAACGGCTGAACAGATTTTCATGAAACATGGCTAAGAACACTCGGGATAAAATTATCTATAACACAAAAAAAAAAACTAGACGAAAATCGGTTCATCCGTTTAGGAGCTACGATACCACAGATATGTACTATTAGTAGGTATGAACCTCTATACTAAAAAAAGTTGGGAGTAACAAGTCGTGATAAAGTTTGGCCACATGATAGAAACTGATCTGTAGGCTGTTTCTAACTAATATTGAGCTGGGCCAAGCTATCCTTACATACAGTTCCATACGGCGGCGGGTTGAATAGCGCACTTTTCCCGGCTTCATTCTAAAAACTATAACAATTCAGGTTTAGCTTATAGGTCAAATGTGGTATCATTTTCGGATAAATCAATAACGTAGAACTTATTTTTGATATAAAAAAAATCAATTTATTAAGCAGTTTCTGAAAAATTACACAATAACCAACATTATTAAACTTCATTTTTTTAGTTTAGGTATTGGCACTTGTTTCAGTATTTTCAAAAAACTACTTTAAAGAAGCGTTTTTCAGGTTAATTTGTTATATGCTTTTGTCATGCTATCTATATTTTATACAATTTGCGCCTAACCCAAGTAGTTTAGGTCCATTGTTTGCGGAGACACAGCTACTCAAAAATATGCATTTTTTCACGAAATAAAAGGGGTTTCCGTTTCGTTTGGAAGCATTTTTCAGTTTTTTTGTTTATATTTCTGTAAAGTTAATTTAATTTTCTACAATTTGAGCTTAACTTGAGCAGTCTAGGTTTACTGGTGGCAAAGACACAGCTAGTCAAAGATAAGATTTTTTCAATTAATTTCAATAAAAAGCCCATTTTTAACCAGCTATGTCTCTGCAACCAATAGACCTAGACTACTCAAGTTAAGCTAAAATTGTAGAAAATTTAATTAACTTTACAGAAATATAAACAAAAAATCTGAAAAATGTTTCTGAACGAAACGGAAACCTTTTTTATTTCGTAAAAAAAATGCATATTTTTAGCATGCAAACAATGGACTTAAACTACTTGGGTTAGGCTTAAATTGTATAAAATATAGTTAGCATAACAAAAACATATAACAAATTAACCTGAAAAACGCTTCTTTAAAGTAGTTTTTTTTTAAATACTGAAACAAGTGCCAATACCTAAACTAAAAAAATGAAGTTTAAAAATGTTGGTTATTGTGTAATTTTTCAGAAACTGCTTAATAAATTATTTTTTTTATATATGGAACTGTATGGAACTGTATGTAAGGATAGTTTGGCCCAGCTCAATATTAGTTAGAAACAGCCTACAGATCAGTTTCTATCATGTGGCCAAACTTTATCACGACTTGTAACTCCCAACTTCTTTTTGTATAGAGGTTCATACCTACTATATGGGAAACAGCGTCGCTTAACCAGTTTGCAACAAAATTCGTGTGCGCGCGTATCGCCCCTGCACGAACTAAACGTATGTGACAGCGGGCGCGGCGCGCGTGCAAGCGATTTTAACCTTAGCAGTGGTTAAGCGACGCTGTTGCCCATGGTACATAGACACGTTAAACTTATAACACCCCTCTCTTTTTGCGTCGGGGGTTAGTAAGTTCTGGAAACGTTTAAAAAACCAAGAAGGTGCCGTTCATAAAACCCTTTAATTTAATATCCGTTGGGTTTTAGAATAATAATCCAAACAAACAAATTACGAAATCAAAGCAATGTCATAGCGTGCGCGCGGGTGTAGTTTTTGGCATAACTTCGTTCATTTTTCAGCAATTTAGAAAATTCAAAAATTCAAAAAATTGGGGTACACTTCAAAAATTTAGCTAATTTTACTGCCCAAATTTTAATGTTATTCAAATATTATTTGGGTATATTGCGCACCAAACGTATTGTGTTCATAGAAATACTCTTAAAAAGTTGCATTTTTTATAAAAGTTAGGTTTTGTTACAAATTTAATTACCTATCAGTTGATACGTAGTTTGCTTAAATCCAAGGACCGGAACCACTTACCGTTAAAGGGGTTTTTGATTGGGTATTTCATAGACTTGTTTTCAAAAAACCCTATCAATACGGTAACCTTATCAATACAATAACCCTATCGAAAGGGTAACCCAAGTAAGCACTTACCGAATACGAAAACCCTATAGGGGAAACCCTATAAAGGCTTTATGAAGGGGTTTTAAAACGTTTACAAGCAATTTATACCTAATCCCACCTGGGCCGATGGACCGGAACCGCTTACCATTAAAGGGGTTTTCATTGGATATTTCATGATCCGCTTACCGTTAAAAGAGTTTTTGATTGGATATTTCATAGACTTATTTTGAAAAACCCTATCAATACGGTAAGCATATTGTCGACTAACCATATCGAAGGGGAAACCCTATCATTTGGTAAGCTTTTTAATAGGGTTTTCCTATCAATTGGGTTAACCAAAAAAAGGGGTTTTCCGGTCCCTAAATCAGATAAATGGTGTTGATATTATCGACAAAAACCTAGGCAGCGCCATCTTTGTGACGTCATAGACAGTTGTTACACTACTTTAACTACTGATAAAAAGCGATTATGATGTTGAGTAAACTACGCTGAATCCAAGGATACCATTTAATTATGTCAGTATAAACCTTTTCAGTTCTTCGAACTTCGTAAATAAACGACTATTTACGAATTGGTCTCTCTACTAGAGTTTGGTCAATAATTTTTCGCATTATTTTAAGGTTCAGTTACCAATAACTTAACCTCTAAACGTTAATTTAACAGGGAAAGTGGCGCCGCCATTTCAATCTCATCTTTCGTTGAACAGACTCTAATTATGATAAAAAGTGGGTCAATAAATATTTTTTCAATGTTCTACTATTTTTTGTCAACGTTTTTCTTGAGGAACACATGTTTTAGAAGATCATAAGCGGAAGCCCTAACCGAGGTTTTTTGCCTCCCCAAATTTCCACAGGCTCCTCGAGGTCAAAAACTTTAATTCCACACCCCACACCACCAGCAAACAATACCTCAAAATTTTATTAAATTTGAAATTGATTCCAGGTAGACCAGGTAGACCAGGTAGCGCAAGTGGACCGGGTAGCCCAGGTAGACCAGGTAGCCCAGGTGGGTACCCTGGTAGGCCAGGCGCCCCAGGTGGGTATCCTGGTAGACCAGGTAGCCCAGGTGGCTCAGGTGGGTACCCTGGTAGACCAGGTAGCCCAGGTGGCTCAGGTGGGTACCCTGGTAGACCAGGTAGCCCAGGTGGCTCAGGTGGGTACCCTGGTAGCCCAGGTGGCTCAGGTGGCCAAGGTGGCTCAGGTGGGTACCCTGGTAGCCCAGGTGGCTCAGGTGGCCCTGGTGGTCCAGGTGGGTACCCTGGTAGACCAGGTAGCCCAGGTGGGTACCCTGGTAGACCAGGTAGCCAAGGTGGCTCAGGTGGGTACCCTGGTAGACCAGGTAGCCCAGGTGGCTCAGGTGGGTACCCTGGTAGACCAGGTAGCCCAGGTGGCTCAGGTGGGTACCCTAGTAGACCAGGTAGCCCAGGTGGCACAGGTGGGTACCCTGGTAGCCCAGGTAGCCCAGGTGGCTCAGGTGGCCCTGGTGGTCCAGGTGGGTACCCTGGTAGCCCAGGTAGTCCAGGTGGGTATCCTGGTAGACCAGGTAGCCCAGGTAGCTCCGGTGGTCCAGGTGGGTACCCTGGTAGTCCAGGTAGCCCAGGTGGGTATCCTGGCAGCCCAGGTAGCCCAGGTGGACCAGGTGGTCCAGGTGGGTACCCTGGTAGCCCAGGTAGCCCAGGTGGTCCAGGTGGTTATCCTGGTAGCCCAGGTGGTCCAGGTGGTTATCCTGGTAGCCCAGGTGGTCCTGGTGGCCCAGGTGGGTACCCTGGTAGCCCAGGTAGACCTGGAAGCCCTGGGAACTGGGAAAGGAAAAGAGCTAAAAAGAAAATGCATCGGTCTACTTCATCATCGTCTGGTGACATCAAGGGTAAGTAAATCCAAATCAAGTCTATAAAAAACTGTAGGTACAGTCAGCAACGAAAGTCGTTTAACAAATAAGTACTTCGTTATATTAAATTCTTTGACACTTTTCTCACAGTTTGAAGCATTTAGTCAAAATAAAACCACTCAAGAGCGAGTCGGACTCGCGCACCGAGGGTTCCGTACCATCATAATTGCACCATTAAACCACACTGAAGAGTAGAATAATAAAATTAGTATTACAGTTTTAGGTCAGCACAATCTCTTGACCGACAGTGAAACTAATGTTAATTTTTTTAGAAATTTGATAATTTCTAAAAAAGTGTGCTATATTGAGACATCGTTTTATTTTTCCTGTAATTTTTATATAAACTGGGGGGGAACGGTATTTTTTTTACATTTTCCATTATAAATCGAAAACTATGCGGCCTAAAACAAAAAGAAAAAATGATTAAAAACGTGCAAACGGCGCTCTTTCATATGATACCCCTCATGCCCTAGTAGCTCCACTTCAAATTTTTAAGACCCCTTTTCAGTCCATATTGTAAAAAAGGTATTTATTTTTTATTTATTTCTTGTTTGCAAAATAGTTGGGCAAATGTCATCTCAAACTATTCTAAATTTCAAGTTGATACCATTAGTAGTTCTCGATATATCCAGCTGTGACAGACAGACAGACAGACTGAGTCACACCATAAGGGTTCCTCTTTTACCATTTTGGTACGGAACCCTAAAAAGTTGCTGTGACATAGTTCTAACATGTTAAGACACTTTTTTGCTGACTGTTCATAAAAAAATACTAACATTAATATACTGACGGGCAAAAATAACTAGTCACATACATGGATGATGATATTTTTTAAACAACTCATTGACCGAGCGAGTGCGAAGCGCGAGCGAGCGTCTCTGCTTCAGCATCGGTAAAAATTATTTCATACCCTCGGCGTCAGAAAAATCGCACCTTTTCAAAAATTTCTTAAAAGTTAATATTTTAATCCTATCTTATTTGATGGTATGTGTTGTTATATACTTCTCCCCTTCGGACATAGCCAACACAAGCAAGTCTCTAGAAACCGTTGGAATACTCGTCAAACGGAATCAACTGAGACTGAGATTCAGTTTCCGAGCAACATTACATTGCTCCTTTTTTTGCAATATTTGAGCAACTTCATGGGCAATAGTATCCATCTTGGGTATTCCTTTTTTTGATTGAACTGTTGAAGTGTGTTTTCTCCACCATCTCGATAGCGAAATTACCCGCATTTCCTGAATTGACCCCTTTTATTTCCCTTTTATGGCGGCGCAAGCAATAACGCTTTAAGTATTTAATTGTGGTAACTGTTATGTTAATTAAATCAAACAATTATTAATTAAAATCTCATTAAATATACTTTCAATAAATATATAAAAAATTTACACACCACACCACACCCTTCTAAAGCCCGCCGGTAACGATCAATTGCGATTGTCAATTTTTCCGTCAATGCCATTGTTGGAGCAATTGACAATCACTTCAATTGCACTCGTAAACGATCAATTTTTCCGTCGATGGGCGTCAATTGCGGAAAAATTGACAATCGCAATTGATCTTTACCGGTGGGCTTAAGTCTAAACTTATTTTCAAAGAGGTGCGTTTTTTTGACGTTATTGTTACTAAGTATTATGTTATGGTAATACGACCTAAAATAAGCTCACATGTAAACAAATGAACTTTGAATACAATACACTCTTCTTTTTTGGGCAGTCGTTTATATAAAAACTGGCCAAGTGCGTGTCGGGCCACGCGCCATAGGGTTCCGTAGTTACCTTATACCATACCATATTTAATAACACCTATCATTTTTCGTCTGCAAAAATAACTTTGTTTTTCACAGTGTTGGTATGAATGACAAAGTAATATTTGCGGTTTTGGAAAATGTGCTATATCTCGAAAACTAATTACTATATCTCGTTCAAACCAATTTTGTTGAAAGTGTTTATTAAGATCTACAGCACATATTTTTTTTAGATTTTTCACTCTCTTATTTTAAAAGTTAAAGGGGGAGGGACACACATTTCACCACTTTGGCGGTGAATATCTTTCAAACGGTTGACTTTGAGAAAAAGTTGTCTTAGGAACCTCAATGTCATTTTTAAAGACCTATCTATAGATAACCAACACGTGTTGGATTGAAGAAAAAAATTTTTTTCACTTTCAGTTCCATGTATGGGGAGACCCTTAATCTTTTATTTTTCTTACTTTTGTATTAAATTCGTTAAGCGGTTAACAGAATACATCTACCTACCAAGTTTCAACTGTGTAGTCTTAATACTTTCGGAATAAAGTGGCTGTGACATACGGACAGACAGACAGACAGACATGACGAACCTATAAGGATTCCGTTTTTTTGCCATTTAGGCTACGGAACCCTAAAAATCATATGCCTACCTACCAACACGATATACAGGTAGCAATTTTAATAGGAAATGAAAACAATGTTTATCGCTCGCCCCGTAAGATTTATCAACAACTTTCGGTATTTGATTGACCAATAATTAACAAAACATTTATATATATTTTTACATGAATCAGAGGAAAGTGGATCATCAGACAAAGAATCACTAGATATATCGTATGATTCATCATCATCATCAGCCTCGGAAGAGGACAAAAAAAAGAAAAAGAAAAAGTATGAGCGGTATTCCACAGAAGAAAGACACGGATGGTAAAGCTAATCAACTTTTTTTAATCAGTTTTATTTTAAACTAGCTTTAGCCCGCGACTTCGTTCGCGTGGACATTTTAGAAAATCTTTAGAATCCTTAAAATGCTGGTAGAAGGCGTTCCCGTTTCCGTTTCCGTTCCCGTTCCTGTTCCTGTTCCCGTCCCCGCTCAGAATTGGGTCCGAAACCCCGAATAAGTATCCCCTTCTCGTTCCCATCCTCTTTTCTTTACCTTTGCACCCCCATTCCATTCCTTTAGGTTTCAAATCATCATCAACATAAGCCTAAATAATATAATTTAGTGATTTTTACTTCAAAAACGAAGGATTTTCTTTAATCAACTGTTCGGGTTATGGGCTCTCTTATTTAGTAGCTACAGTGGAAATATAAACGCGTATAAGCATTGAAGAATAAATAAATTTTAATAGTTATCTGATAACAGAAAATAAAAACCGTGTCTAGGATAAACAACACAATGACAACTTCTGTCCTCTGTCATAGTAACATAAACCCTTTCACCCATAGACTTATTATATTACTTTTCGAAATCATTACTTTTACTCCTTTGTGGGTAGAATTGGGATGTTGACTAATGAATAAAATAAGGAAATACTAATAAAAATCGTAAACATATTAAACTTTTGGAGTAGCTTGTATACCTCTTGGTTTTATATATTGCATATTATTTGTTTTATGACCCTTCAAAGTTCGGTGGACAAGTCCATTTAAAAAGTATAAAATTTATTAAAATAAATGATACCTTTAATTAGTTCGTAAAATGTATAGCAAATTTGTCTAAGAAACCATTTTGATAAACACAATATTTAATAGAGCTGCCGAACAAATTTCCTACGCGTTGCATACAAACTACTGAGGCGTGACGTCATAATTTAGTAGCCGTTAGTATGGAGCGTTTTTGGGCGAGTCCATTTGTGTGCATTTCACACTGTGATATCTCGGGCAGCTTTCAAGCTAGCGAAATAATTATTTTACCAATGTTTCTTTTTTTGAGAGGTAATTTATGTAATATAAAATAAGAAAAGTTGTCAACATCCCAATTGTCAAAAACGCTGAGAGACATATACAACGTGTTACAAAATAATGACTAATGCCGAATATGGTAGATAGGGACCATCAAACTGAACAACTTTTACCATGGGACCAACTCTGAAATCGAGCAAAAAAATCAACTATTTCATACAACAATTAATAACGAAAATATCAGAATATCTGTATTATATAGACAGTTAGATACGACTTACTTATTTGTTTAATAGACAATTGTTTAGAATCGTTGTGTATCTCAAATTAATAATATCGTATTTTTTAACTTCCTTTAACAAATTGATAGTAGTTTCCAGTAAGTGAGCAAAAAACATGTAATTACAAACAATATCACCAAGGAGCTAAAATATGACAAACGCCAGAGTCAATTAAAATAACCGCCTTGAAATCGGAGATTAAAGACAACTTAAAATGGCTAGGTACTCAAAATTCTGAGTTTACAGTTTTAAATTATATTATTTAGAATCGTATATTTTTAGGAGAAAATGGCACCGCAAGTGTCAGCATTGTCCTGAAGAAATGTCTTTGAAGTGGCGTGACCCTCGTATCAAGTGGATCTGTGGAGGCTACCAGCGCGCCAGGAGATCCTTCAAGAGCGTGTGCATGATGCACTACAGGAACTGCCAAGACGGGACCAGTGAGTATTACTGAAGTAATATCTTATTATCACGTCTTCAGAAAAAAGGAAAAATTCTTACATGTAACGGCTAATACCAGAAGTGCGGTAAAACCTTATTTTAGCTAAGGCTAAACTTAGTTTAAGCATCTTGCTAACACTTTTATAATGCAAACAGCTATGGAGTGGAACAGACTGCCTGTCCCCAATAGTTATAACTTGAGCCTTTTCAAGGCTAGAGTGAATAGGTTTTATCTAATTGAGCATGCTCCATCGTAGTCCACATCATCACTTATTTTCAATAAAAAAAGCCAGCTTAAACTAGGTGTAGCCGGTAGCTGTTGGTTAAAACTAGGAGTAACCGATTTGCTTTACTCGTGTAGGTCCCGAATATAGGTTTAAGGCGAGAGCGAAGCGCAGCGGAGCGTGAGCCTTTTATTTCAAGGTTACTTTTTTTAACAGACAAGACAACAGAAATAACTTTCTCAATACCTCATAAATTACTCCCCCTTAGTAGAAACACAAAGACGGCTAGACCACAGACTAACTATAGTACACTAGACCTAGTTTTAACCGGCTACACCTAATAGAGGGCTCCACACTCGCGCCGCGAAAGCCCGCGAAGGCTGCGAACCGCGAGTGTGGAGGGTTTCGCGGCTTCGCGTATGGGCTTCGCGGCTTCGCGGCGTTCCCCGTCCGGTGGCAGTTTTTTGGACCGCGTCAAAGAACTTGTGTGCCGAACTAATGTTGCCGTGTTTCGCGGCCACGGTTCACGCGCGAGTCTGGAGGGCTATATTTTTCGCACCGTTTTCATGCGCAAACCGCGCCCGTGATTCGCGGCCTCGGTTCGCGGCGCGAGTGTAGAGCCCTCTTATAGTATTAGCCGAGAGCAAATCAGCTATACTTACATAGGTTTATCCAATAACTGCTACCGGCTACACCTAGTTTCAGCCGGCTAAAACTAGGTTAGGGTATTAGCCGTAACAGATATAGTACTTTCTAGAATTATTTTGACCCTAAAATTAAGATCCAAATTAGTGTAGGAAATAAAGCGATCTTTTGTATGGAGACCCCATAATTAAATTCTCAGTCGATAAAACTTTAGAGGGATGTAATAAAGTATGAACCAAATTCTATGTACAAATATCAAAAAACAAAAAAAAATCGCTTTGGATAATTTAAAAAATATGTTTCATTTAAGATACTTCAGAATTTTTGTAAAGTTTCGTCTACTGAGGATTTATTGTGAGGGTCGACTACCTTCCTTTTCTACACTTAATGTGATTAAAAGCAATTTTAAATTTCAGTGTTTATCAAAGTCGCTGATCACCGTTGCGACAACGACACAGGTGGGACACTTTCCCATGGGGAGCATTTCTTCTACGATTACGCAGTGAAGCTGTCGGACGAGAGCGAGTCATCCGATGCTGACACTTCAGAGACTCTCGAATCTAGCAGCAGTTTTTAATAAGTACATTATTAAAAATAACGCATTTTTTATATCATTTTCAAACATTCGCGTTGCATTTTGTTACATTACGAACACAGGTATTTAACGCGTTTATAAACTAAACATAGGTGTAGAACACCCACGTTTTCTCGTAGTTTCGATTGTGTTGCATCGGCCGTGGTCACGGGCTGACTGGAGCTGCGGTGTTACGCCTCTTCCTCTGCGGTGGAATCTTCATCGACCGTCGAATAGCTTTTCCAGCTACCGCCGCACACAACACTGTATCCCTATCTCGTATCATAAGCCGTATTCTGGTAGTTAGCCGACCGAGTATGGATTCCACACTGCAGATACATCTTCCCGATTGATGTTATTTGGATGTTTTTTTATTTCAATCGCTTCACGTACGGCTTTGGAAAAGGTATGTAGATGGCGTATTCTGCATTTTAACCGCTCAGGTTCACTAACCTGATCCGTCCACTTGATCAACTCACGGATCACTATCCGTGAGTTGATCAAGTGGACGGAAGACATAAACAGCCAAGAAAAAAGTGTAGGCATCTCGAGGTTAGTAGACAACCAGCCTACATGCCTTATGTTAAAGGAGTAACAGATAAAATCGGCCACGTTTTACGTGAATACTCTGCACCGATAGTATACACTCCAGGCATAAAGTTCAACAACATATTGGGTACGCCAAAGGATGTCATACCATGACAAAGATCTGGCGTGTACAAGATAGACTACAGCTGTGGTAGTTGTAATATTGGTCAGACGAAACGAATTGAAAGAGCCCGTGAACACATCACAGCTGTAAAAAAACAGCCAATCTAATAAATCAGCGATTGCAAAACATTTACTGGAACAACAACAAGTGGCACCAACCACTGGATCGAATTTCATTGCAGGCAGGTTCTTTCTACTAATCGCCATTTTTATTCACGAGTCGTACGTGAAGCGATTGAAATTAAAAAAACATCCAAATAACTTCAATCGGGAAGATGGCTACAAATTATCTGCAGTGTGGAATCCAATAACTGCATACACACTTACCTCTTTGTTCGCGGTCGGTTAACTACCAGAATACGGCTATGATACGGAATAGGGACACCGTTAGTGTTGTGTGCGGCGGTAGTTGGAAAAACTGTTCGACGGTGGATGAAGATTCCACCACAGAGGAGGAGGCGTAACACCGCAGCTCCAGTCAGCCCGTGACCACGGCCGATGTTACTCGGTCGAAACGTCGGAAAAAGGTTCTTCACCTAATGTTTAGTTCATAAACGTGTTTAATACCTGTGTTCGTAATCTAATTTATATATCACTTAGGTAACAATACTGCCCCCTTATTACTACGGACAGAAGTAACTAAACACTTGAATTGCCTCAATTGTAACTGAATTTCATAGGTACAGGCGTGGGCGCAGCCTGAAATTTTGGAGGGAGTCACTAATAATAATACAATTGCTTTTTCTTATTTTACAATTTTTTAGAAGATTTTTTTTATTTGACGTGTACGTTTTGGTTGTTTACACGGAGCATGTAACCTGCGCAAGTGCTCAACTTGCGCAGGCTACTTGCACCATGTAGAAGCACCCTTAAAGATGCCTTTGCTGGCTGGGGCAAAGATTTCACGCTGCTGGTTTTTAGGGTTCCGTACCCAAAGGGTAAAAACGGGACCCTATTACTAAGACTCCGCTGTCCGTCTGTCTGTCTGTCTGTCACCAGGCTGTGTATCTCATGAACCGTGATAGCAAGAAAGTTGAAATTTTCACAGATGATGTATTTCTGTTGCCGCTATAACAGCAAATACTAAAAGTAGAATAAATTAAATATTTAAGGGGGGCTCCCATACAAAAAACGTGATTTTTTTGCCGTTTTTTGGTTTATATTAATAACGACAACAGGTAGACAGTTGAAATTTTCACAGATGATGTATTTCTGTTGCCGCTATAACAACAAATACTAAAAACAGAATAAAATTAATATTTAAGGGGGGCTCCCATACAACAAACGTATGTAATTGTTTTGCCGTTTTTTGGTACGGAACCCTTCGTGCGCGAGTCCGACTCGCACTTGGCCGGTTTTTTTCTTCAACGTCAAAGTCGTATGTGTGTATGTAGATGATATTTTTGTAAGTCAAAACATTATTGTTACGAAAAAGAGCTTAATTGGTGTAAAAATCCGCATATCATTAAATAATCTTAGTCAGTTGCGTCATCACTATCCAGTTTCTAACAAAAGTAGATCCAAATAATGAGCTTTTCGATAATAGAAACCCCGTTGAATGTAACACCTTGCGAGATTCACACACAGACAGATAAATCATGTGTTATTATCTCAGCTACATCATCAATCTGCGAGTTGTCGCGCCATTAATCGCGGCGTTACAGTAATTTGTCATGGGACAGACGATGGACGACGACTCGACGAGGATGCGACGATTAATGTGAAATTGCTGGAAACTGGAGGTTCGAAGTACCACTACTTCGTAAAGATGGCGTTGTTTAGTTTCTCCGGTACAACGAGTGCAGCTTCTGAGTTTCCAGACTTAAGGCCTGGGCACACCGGCTGCGTAGACACGCGCGTGGTCACGCGCGCGTAGACACGCGCGTGTTTACGCACGTAACACCCTGACACACCGGGTTACGCATACGTCTACGCGGCACGCAACGCTACCTGTAAAGTCCGTTCGCTCAGATAGTGTCGCCCTTTTATCTCGCCGCCTTCGCACGTGCCGCTTCTTGTCAAAGGATGCCGCCGCATAAACAAAGGATACCGCGTGCGGCGTACACCTGCAAGTCAATTTTGATTTTGGCAGTTTACATAGAAGTGCCGTAGTGAAAGGTTGTGTTTGTTACCGGTATTCCTGTCTCTGGACACAAGTGCATGCGGGTGTACCGACACTATCTAAGCGAACAGACCGTACCTTGCATACCCAGCCGCTGCGGCAGCCATCTTTGCGCCTCTAGTGCGCGATGTCAGACGAAGATTGAGTAAATGGACTAAATTTTTCGCACTAATTCAATTAGTTTTTCTTTAATATAGTTATTCATTATTTAAAAAACAAAATAAAACACCACTTACTTCAGGTAGTACCGGTATTATTTGTAAACAAATACAACTGAATGCGTAGTCACGCGCGTGGTTACGCGCGTAGTGACGCACAACAAAGATACGTGCGTGTTCGAATTTGTTCGGTGTGACGTCCAATAGGGAATGCCATTGACTACAACGTCATCAATGCGTTCCGCTCTGCGTAGGTACGCAGCCTGTTTGTCTCATGGGAGCTGCATTGCGTAGGGTTACGCATCGATCTACGTGTACGCGTACGTTACGCAAGCGGTGTGCCATGTCTCTTATGGACTAAGAGCTATAACCGGAAATAGGTGGACAATTTACAGAGCGACGGAATCCCTCTAGTTAGTTAACCATATTACTATCATTATTAACAGATCCGGACACCTTGCAGATTTTCAGTGGTGGGGGTGGGAGTGGTTAAGCAACAAAGGGGCTGAAAAGCGATCGAAGGTATACAATTAAGAGAGCTCTGAATTTGGTGTGGTATAATAGCGAGCCAATCATGTATCTAAATCGAATATAACATTTCCAGGAATTTTGACTGATGGGATTTTGACGCATTTTGATGCCGCCTGGCACTACTTAGTGCCAGGCGGCATCAAAATGCCCGAAAAAGTAGTAAAGTTTGATGCCGCCTGACACCACTCCCACTCCCACCACAGAAAATCTGCGAGGTGCCCGGATCTGTTAATAATGATAGTATGGGTATGGCTAACTAACTAGAGGGATTTCGTCGCTTTGTAAATTTGTCCACCTATTTCCGGGGCCAAGCTCTTAGTATATAATTATTGTTTTTGAACTTCATTTTCTATTTAAATTTTCGATTTAACTTCTCACAGGCTGCTTATGCTCTTGGAACGGGTGGTAGGAAAATATAGACGATTCAAAAGTACTTAATAATTAAGTTTATTTGAATAAAGCTTATTTGACTTTGACTTTGACTTGATAGTCAATCTAGAGTTATTTTCACCGCGAAGACTAATGCACTGCGGTTTAATTTGGTTGGAGTTGATTTTATTGTCACCGTTACTGTTAAACACGCTTATATGTAGGGTATTTAATGGATGAAATTAAGTGTATTGTACTTTGTGCGCGAAAGTAGGTGTTTTTGAGACACAGGTTTGTAACTTATTAAGGTATTAAGACATTAAGCGCGGTACTGACGATTTCAGAAACACTATAGTTCCCTATTTATTACTAATGATTCGGTCCACCTTATGGTATTGCCTAAAATAGGGTAGTTCTACTCAATTAATAAGTACAATTTCTGTCTATGCTAAGTAAGTATTGATTTCTTATAACATCTAAGCAATTTCATGTTAAAAATCTAAACCGAACAGGGATCCAAATAGGACGATGGCATCAAAAGGTAGCCCTCAGTACCTACTTTTCCCGAATTGGGACCTTTTCTTAGCCCTTTATATGATCCACAAGGGGATTAATGTGTGTACCAATTATGTTTGAAGAATCGTCCCGCCTTTTAGGGATGAAAAGGATTTTTTTATTGTGATGATATGGGCAGTCGGATGTCATCTGAATTGTTTAATAGAAGAGTGGGTTTGTTAATAGGTTTTGACGGAAATAAAGGTTTTCTTTTGCGTTTTTATATTCGTATTTTTTATGATAGATAGGCAAACGCTTGATTGCCCGCTAGCACGCCTGATGGTAAGCGATGATGCGATCTACGATGAAACGCGCTTACTTAGAAGATACCTATTCACTCACGACTTGAAGGCCCCCAGATTGTACCTATATCGGGAAACACAGACTCAGGCAAGGTGTTCCACTCAGCCATATTTAATCTCCCTTTGGCTGGGGCACAGGCCTTTCATATGGGTGGATGAGGATGGGCATAACAGATTATGCAGGCCCAATGCAGATTAGTGGGTGTTAACGACTGCAGATGCAGCCGCGATCAAAGGCTTAACGTGCCTTCTTAAGCACGGACGAACTCGACATAGCAAATTTTTGGTCACCCATCCCGTGACAGACCCTTGCGAAAGTTGTTTAACTTCGCTTAAAATCGCAGGACCGAGCGCTAAACCATAGTGTCACCAAGATCCTTGTTTTATTTTTAATATTATGGCGGTATTATTGATGTATAAATTAAAGAGTGTGACAGTTTGTGTTTCAGATGTTTCTTATTTATAATTCTATTCCTTCGATCGGGTATATAATTGATCGAAGTTCTTATCTGTCATTAAAAAAATATATTACTCAAATGCTCCATTAGTTTTAGTAAGGTTCAACAACAAGGTTCCTGGCGCCATTTCGTCGAGTTCGGTTCAGTTAATCGAAAATTGATTCATAGTGGATATTGTGTCTTAAAATTGGTGCAGTTTTGTGGTACAAGTGTCTACGCAACTGAACAATATGTGGGCTAATGGAAATAGGCGCAATCTTGGTTGTGTGAAGCCGAGACTTTTATTGTAGTGGTGGCTACCTCGGCTGACCTTACCGAGTAAACTGTCTTGATTATAGTTGGTACAGCATTGGAATGCGATGCACCTCTGAACTGAACTGAACTATTCAACACTTGACACTGGCAAAAATTACTTCCAAGAGGAAAGTAGATTGCCAAAACAAAAATAAGAAGAAGAAGAAGAGTTTTGTATATATAACTAGTTTTTTAAACCCTAGCTAGGCTAGGAGCTTATATTCATGTTTCTTTATAAAAAATATATAAAAAATAGCGAGTCGTGTTATCTCAAACCCACGGGAAATTCAAAATGTCGTCTCAAAATACTGCAAAAAATCAACTTTATCATAAGTACAAACACTTTGACAAAAGTCAAAGCTAAAAAAATATAATGAAAGTATAATATAATAATTTTTGCAGTATTTTGACTGTGTAAAGTTTTAATATTTTATATTCGCCGCGGGTTTTGAGATCACGATTCGCTGGCTAGACTGGCATCACCTGAATTTCATCCTATACGTGATACATATAAACATAACCCTGAAACGATTTAAATTCAACACTTCCGGTACATGGGTCTCAAAGACCGGAACAATGGGAGATCGCACAACAGGTTACGCCATCAACCCTCGAACGTTGCGTAATACAACCATTTGCATAATATACCCATCACGCTTCCCTTGTTATCCGCACCCAGGGAGATGCGACTTGCGATTGCGACTTTTTCTTATCGATAAAAAAGTGAGTCCTCAAAGCATAAAAACATTTTTTTTAATCTGGATTAGTAATATGCAATAAGAAAACATTTTATTTTATTTAGCTTCCATTTTCGATGCAAGGCCTACATACCTGGGGTGCGATTGCGCTTACGCAATCGCACCCCAGGTGTCTAACTTATTAGTCGTATTCATTTGACAGTTCATATCGTATTCCATTGGCTGCAATTTGTATGGGATGACATATATTATGATACAATATGAATTGTCAAATAAATACGATTGACTTTACACAATCACCTAGCTGGTTAACTGCTTAGTAGTTTTCAATACTTAACGTAAGTAATATAGCCAGAAAAATAATTATTAGGATTAAAAGTGCTTTTAAATGTAGGCATTTAAGTCGAGCGACAGCAGCGCTGCACCATCTTATTCTTTGTCATTTGGCCATTAACAGAGAGGTCGTGGTCACGTTGAGACCATGGACCCATGGACCCCTTCATATTACAGCCACAGATTGCTAAATAGTTACTACGTATGTAACAGCGGTTACCGCGCAGCGTGGTCGAGGCGTAATCGCGGCGCTTCCGCTAGCGACTGCGCGGCTCGGTACTATCTCGCAGTCGCAGCGCTTCAGTCGCGCATTGAGCGTGTGTCTGTCGCGCGATAGACGCGTGTCTGTCATAATAATATGAGTGGATATGACAGAGGCGCGCTTAACGTGCGATCGTTCAAATAATGCAACTTATGTAAGACAAACTTTAAGTAAAAAGACGCAAGTCTATGGCAATTTCAAAGTATAAAAATTACACGCATCACGCCTTAGCGGGGTAGCGTCTGCAAAAAAGAACGAGCCGCTAAAAACTTATTTGCATTCCATTATCTGAGCAACGTATCGCGACAAGCTGTTGCGGACTTTTGCGAAAACAATTTTCGAGTTAAAATACTTTTGGGGATTGTGGGCGACGTTAAAACGCGGGTTATGCACGCTTGATTAAATTCACTTTTGCTAATATCGGCTGGAATAAAACAACAAAACGCCATTGTTCGTTTTGGGAGAAAGCTGTGGTCTAGTGGTTCGCTCACCCGTGTAAGTCGTAGGGGTCCCGGGTTCGATTCCCAGGAGGGAGGTACAATTTGTACTCACTTTGGAAGTCCGGTTGGCTAGCTACCACCATCTTACCTAAGTCTGACGCCATACCAACAATTAAAAAAATGTTGTACTCCGGCAGTTAGAAGTAAGATAGCCAGTTCCTCAGTGATGAGGATCCCGGGTATAGTGCGCCTTCGGCCTTATCGTCACTTAACATCGGTGAGGTGAACCTCAAGCACAATCCCGTTGTGCATTAAAAAAAAGAAAATGTTTTGTGACTGTAGTATAAATAAATTGATGTAATTAACAAAGACTACTGATCATTTTATATTATTACATAAAATTTTCAGACGATGGTCTTCATGCTATTTTATATTCCGTTCTACTCTTGATGTGTAAAACATCAAATATGTATATAAATTACATTTATAATGTTCCTTGGCTTGGAGTAGCTTCTTAACATCATATTTTATGTATCTTATCTTCCCGAGCAAAAGACTTTTGAATATCAACTATTTATTAATGACATTGTTTGCTGTCGGTACTAAAATTTTTACTATCTTTCTATCAACAACAGCTCCTTTGACTTATTAATACAAAATAGCCTCTACCACGTTCCACATTAAGCTCAAATGAAAAACTTCTGCAATTACCTCATATCCATCTTCGTCTTGATAAGTCGGCCTGTTTCTTGCCATATTTATGCTTTAATATAATTTTTCTCGCTAATGTTATCGCCGGTTTCTTAGTACCTACGATATGGCCTCAATTTTTCACTTGTGAAATATCATTTGTGCTTATGAAGGGCATTTTAAATATTTTAGCTGAAAACTCGCTTATGTCAACTTGGAGATCATTTTAAGGAGATGGGTCTCTATTTTTTTTTTCCATAAACATGGCGTTTAGTAATACAATCACGGTTAAAATAATTTTTCTATTGATATAATATTTTTGTCAATTGTTAATTTTTCATAAAAAGGACCCCAAAATTTACCTGTGAAACGATCAATCTTCTAAAAATATAAAAAGGCTGTAAAATTTACAAATAGACGTAATAAAAATGTTTACAAAGGTAAACAAAGGTGTTTTACCCAAAAAGCTCAACTTAAAAAGACAATTTACACCAACAACAGTTTAATTTAAGAAAAAATCATAAACTCCCGCCGTTAAACAAAATTAAAAACGTCCCTTTGGCGTTATTCTCATATCCGTCATCCAAGTTAACACCCTCCCCCCACTTTAAGGGGGGGTGACAACAGCCACCAATCAGCCGAGACTCCCCTGTGGTTACAAGGTCCACTCAATTACACTGGTTGCTATAGCAACGGCTATTTGACGTGTACATATAATTGTGTATGCGATTACTGGTTCGTATATCACGTATATACAATGTCAATCTTAAATTAAGTTTAGTAATATCACTTCAATAGATTGATTTTACTCTACCACGTTTATAAGGCTCCTTCAAACGATAACACACGACCCGAGCTCAACCCGAGCACAGAATACATAATAGTACACCCGAGCTCAACCCAAACTAAACTCAACTGTA
The DNA here is from genome assembly GCA_943789525.1 of Agriphila geniculea. Classification (NCBI taxonomy): domain Eukaryota; kingdom Metazoa; phylum Arthropoda; class Insecta; order Lepidoptera; family Crambidae; genus Agriphila; species Agriphila geniculea. The sequence continues at coordinate 781,243 of OX038890.1, read as the reverse complement.
GGCTACTCCTTGAAATGCATCGCTTACAATTATTTTGAGTCTCATGAAGTCATGACTAAAGACCGGATTATATGCAAATGCATATTGGATATGCATTTGCATACAAATGCATATTGGATATGCATTTGCATATAATCCGGTCTTCAGTAAATAGCCATTTTTCAGTGATAGTTGCATATTTTAGCAAAATATTTGATATCATGCATATTTACGCTCGATGTCTAACATGTCCAAACATGGCACTCAAATTTAAATTCTGCCCAGTCACCGTAGTGGACGTAGAACGGTCCTTTCCGCTTACAAACATAAATTTATAAAAAATAATAAAATATAGTTTATTACTCAATAATTAAATTACAAAAATTGCGTTGAGACAGCCCCAGAGAGTAATATTAATAATACTCGTGTTGAGGTGACTCGCCCTTGTCTTAGTGGTAGATTAAAACTATTGAGCAAACAAGTACAACATAAAAGGTGGTATAATTAGGAAGTTACTTAAAATTAGGATTTTGAAGTGTACAATTATATCTCATAAAACTAAAATCAATAAAAGGAGTAAAAAGTTAGTTATAAGCAAGTATTATTAAGTGTGTGTGTATGTGTGTGTGTGTGTGTGTGTGTGTGTGTGTGTGTGTGTGTGTGTGTGTGTGTGTGTGTGTGTGTGTGTGTGTGTGTGTGTGTGTGTGTGTGTGTGTGTGTGTGTGTGTGTGTGTGTGTGTGTGTGTGTGTGGGTGGGTGGGTGTGTATTTGTGTGTCTGTGGTGTATGTTTGTAAAATTATTTATATTATATATTTATATAATATAAATTAACGGTAATTTTCAATGTCAAAAAATATATTTTGTAATTGATATTTTTGCAAAATTTTATCGTTCACTAATAATACCTTTTTTAAATTAAATACCTTAAAAACGTCTGTTTATTATTTCATGTTACATATTTTAGCTACTTTTCTTGCATATTTTGGGCTTTTTATGTTGCATATTTATAATCCGGTATTTACTTAAGACACATTAATAAGGCACGGGCTGCAAGTTTGAGTTCAGTTTGAGTTGAGTTCGGGTTGAGCTAAGGTCGTGTGTTATCGTCTAAACTTAGTCTAACGCTGCATCATGCGTGGCGTGACAGCAAGTTTTGAACTTGTACTTTAAAATGCAGGATTCGCTATGGTCATATATTTTATCAACATCGCATTACGCACGATTTCACGGATCCAATTTTCTGCTACTTGTACCTACGTTTAATACAAACTGTACACTACTACTGTAAATAGATGCCAAAATCCAAACAAAGCACAATCGGTCCTTTTGACCCGAATGATTCAAAAATAGGTACCAACCTTTTACGTTTCGACATAAACATCCTGATAGATACAGGCATTTATTTTGATGACATGCTGCATATATATCCAGACATTACAACAGGTAGCTGAAAATTCACTCACCGAATAAGTATTACTTTTCCAAGCGTATTGAAAACTTACCTGAAACAAAAGTATTTTTTATTAATATTTACGTACTTTGTCACAATGCAAACAATTTATAACATTAACAATAAAAAAACAAATATCATCCGGCTGAATTGTAGTTTGAATTTCAAAATGTCATATTAACCCTTTACCACCTATCATATTTATGGTCACACAACCTCCTGTCATACGTCTGTTGGACCCCGAGATTTAAATAATTCACAATTGGGAAAAATTATAAAGAAAGGTTCTGTTTTTAATTAAAAGTCTGATTAGGAACATATTTAACAATTTATTGGAAAAAAACTCACATGAAAACCAACAATATTTTTGGTTTAATCACTAATAAACTAAAGGCAAAAGTCTTAAACTCTTATTTTAGGCTCACCGACTAACACATTTGGAAAATGAGATCCACAAAAAAACTTACGTAATAGGAACTTTTTTATAGTTTTTTTTTTAAACTAGATAAGGATAAAACTCAGAAATAGACTAACATTCATAAATAATTAAAATAAAAAAAAATGTTGACTCTCCTCCCTCCCCCAGCAGTACATATTTACTCACCTGAGCTAAACGCGCGTAGCTCCAACCTCGGCGAGCCGTTGACCGGTGCCGAGGAGTGTGGGGAAAAGGTACAGGAACGAACAAGTCAATACGAAACTCGGACGCAAAAATATTCACGATTATTCACTTGACAGGGTCTGTGAGACGTATGGTAGGTGGTTAAGGGTTAAATATATGCGCAATTTTGGATAATTTAATCAAAGTCAAATATTGCTGATTACTTTCCCACACCCAAAAAAGCAAAATTAATCACAGCATCTTTACACCACAAAATGACCCTATAATTTTCGCAAAAACCTCGCATCGTTTCAAAAACGTTTCCTTATCCACACAAAACGACTTATAACACAAAAAAAAACTGTCCACATCTGCAATGAGCATTGTTGCCGCATGATGTATACCGCCATTACATAACGGTCCTTTTATTATAACACAGATTTCATTGTTAATTTTTTTCGTCCTTAGCTCCACGGCGTTAAACGAGCATGACACTCCACAAGTCCTTACTTATCCAGCGTTTATGATTGTTGTTTGCACAATTATCTTGTAATGGGACAGTGTTAGACAAAAGGGACCTTTATGGAAATAATTGTCGCTTACGGGAATAATTGAGCTTGACGATTTTTTTTTTGGAATTTTGTGAAAGATTGCATGGAGAGCTATTACCATTATTACTGTTCCCATTGGACACAGTAGAAAAATGCTTCCTTTTTGTTACGTCTAGTGTCATAATCAACAATAATAAAAAAAAACCGGACAAGTGCGAGTCGGACTCGCGTACGAAGGGTTCCGTACCAAAAAACGGCAAAAAAAAACACGTTTGTTGTATGGGAGCCCCCCTTAAATATGTATTTTTATGTGTTTTTAGTATTTGTTGTTATAGCGGCAACAAAAATACATAATTTGTGAAAATTTTAACTGTCTACCTATTGTCGTTATTAATATCGAGCAAAAAACGGCAAAAAAAATCACGTTTGTTGTATGGGAGCCCCCTTTAACTATTTATTTTATTCTGTTTTTAGTATTTGTTGTTATAGCGGCAACAGAAATACATCATCTGTGAAAATTTCAACTGTCTAGCTATCACAGTTCATGAGATACAGCCTGGTGACAGAAAGACAGACAGACGGACAGCGGAGTCTCAGTAATAGGGGTCCCGTTTTTACCCTTTGGGTACGGAACCCTAAAAATGACAGCTAAAGCTTTATTAATAAATGTTGTACTTATAGCAGATGTATTGAACTCTTGATGTAAAGAAGAAGCTCGCTCTACCACAATTACTCGTAATGAGGTAATTTCAAACATCAATCATAACAACGCAGACAGTATTGAAAAACGTAGAACACCAATAATGCAATCTATTATAGCAAGAGCAAGTTTAAATAACTCTAAAAGAACAGCGCACACAAAGGTCAATAAACAAAAGATAAAGAAAACCGTACAGCGTGAATGAAATAAAGTGGTAACCAAACTTGTTGGAGGCTGACATACGACACACCAGCATGTGAACTGCGGTTACCGTCGGCTGAACTCGAAAATTCACTTGCGACCTTTGATTCCGGATGGCGGAGGAGCCTAGTTTAATCCGAGCCTTCAGTCAAACGGTCCAAGTTAGGAAATGCAAGCGTAAGAAGTTCTATATCACTAAAATAAAGTAAAAATCATCTTTTGTTTAAAAACAAAGAAGGCAGGTAAAAGACGAATTTTTAGAGCCATCTTTGCAAGCGAATTTGTTTTAAAACTGAAGGTCATAAACTTTGCTGACATATTCGAAAAAGCGCTTCTGATAGAACTATATCATATTTTATAATTGAGATGATATTTTAAAAAAATCATAATTTATAATTGAAAAAAGATGTATCTAAAGGTTCATTTGGACCAGTCGTCAGTGACTAATTTATCCTGATTATTACAATTTTAATGAACTAAAACTGTCACAGACTTTTTTGGTGACCACTGAAAATCAGCGTTATGGTGCTCCTCTAGGGTGCCGTGGCATAATGCTGAGTGGGAGCCATTTTAGCACTGCTAGTTTTAAAATAATATATTGTAATTATTTGTGTTTGCTAAATAAAATTATTTTCTTTCTTTCTTTCTTTTCTCTAAAGTAAATAAACTTATCCTGTCTTCCGAGAAATCACTTTGAAACGTTGGTTCTTCGAGTTAGAAGCAGTAAGCACTATATTTTTGTTTAAAACGTTGCGTTCCACAATCTCGCACAGATTTATTCATACAAATCCGCTACATCTTCTACTGAAGCCGGCGGCGGCGGGTTGGATATCTCATAAATATTTTATGGGTCTGCGGTCGCTCCTAGCCGTTTTTGCCCCTTAATAGATTGCTGGCCCGTGACGAACTGACTCTAACGCTGAGGACACTCAGCCAATTATATCTGCGGCACTGTACCATCGTTAGTGCGTTGAATAAACTGTTTTTTACTACAATTATTGAGGTAGCATAAAGATTGTTTTATATGGCAAGATTGTAAGTTTGCGTAGGTATAATTAATTCATATTTAGAACTACTATCATATTTTTGGGGAGTAAGGAAACTTTATACTTACTTACTAATTATTGAGGAGCTCGATGGCGCAGTGGTTTCGCACCTGGCCCAGCGATTGCGGAGGTTAAGCAACGTTCGCAAGGGTCGGTCATGGGATGGGTGACCAAAAATTTACTATCTCGAGCTCCTCCGTGCTTCGGAAGGCACGTTAAGTCGTTGGTCCCGGCTGTATTTGCAGTCGTTAACACCCACCAATCCGCATTGGGCCCGCGTGGTGGGTTATGGCCCGTCCTCCTTATCCCCCCATAAGGAAGGCCTGTGCCCCAGCAGTGGGGACATTAAAATGGCTGATGGACACTAATTATTATGAGAACCAAATAGTTACGCATAGCCTGATGGATCGAAAATATTAAATTTTGCAGTGTTAGGTAAAATTGTTGCTAGTACAACTATGCATTTTTTATAATGTTCATGTTAAGGTTCAATTTATTAACATTTTGGCTATGCTTAAATTATAAAAAAATTTCAACTTTAATAACGAAAAACCAATAAATTATTATTAAAAACGAAAAATGTTAAAAGTTATGAAAACCAATTGTAAACTATGTAGATACAACTGAAAAAGATTTATCGTAAATAACTTTAGTGTTTCAGTTTTTCCAAAAGCGAATGAATACAATAAATAACTGATGAAATCGCTCGCTGTTAATAGTTTTCTGATATGAACAACACACGAATATTAACAATTTAAATTAATAAAATTTAACAATCCGATTTAACTATTGACTGTTTTTAAACAAACGTATTTTTTTGGGTATACACATTCATTTAGCCTGCCGTGAATGAACAACCTGTGTGTTATTTTTACAAGAATAGAAGGGTTCGCTTTTAACCTCACACGTAAAATTATGTAAAAATTAGCAAATATCGCATTAGGTTTTATGCACAAGGGGATACTGCTTGGCCTTCACCTCACCTGATGATAAGTGACGATAAGGCCGAAGGTGGAAGCGCACTACACTCGGAATCCTTATCACTGAGAAACTAGCTATCTTAACTCTAAAAGAATATTTGAAGTTGGTATTTTAAGACTTTTCTATAGACTACTAGCAGCCGCCCGCGACTTCGTCTGCGTGGAAAGATTTTTTGCTCTCCCTCGGGAACATAACTTTTTTTCGGGATGAAAGGTACCCTATGTCCTTCTCTGTACCCCTGAGAATGTGTATGCAAAATTTCATGATGATCGGTACAGTAGTTAAGACGTGAAGGCGTAACAAACAAACAAACGGACTTTCGCATTTATAGTATTAGTAAGGATAGCTTTTGCCCGTGACTTCACCCGCGTGGACATTCGGAAAATCCCTAGGGAACCTTTGACCGCGATAAAAAGTATCATATGTTTTAATCCAGGCTATAAACTATCTGTGTGTCAAATTTCATCCAAATCTGTTCAGCTGTTTTTGCGTGATTGAGGATTAAACATCCAAACCCACAAACTTTCACATTTATAATATGTATTAGTAGGATTTACTTTGAAAAAATCATGCCAATATCGTTGTCCGCCGACCTTGAAACTGACTAATCAGCAACTGTGGACTAAAGGACTCAAAATGATCTTTACTCCATAGGCCCGCGTCCTGTACCGCAGGTGTTCTCTGTCCCATTCATATTTTATGGCACTACCTCCCATGGCACCCCCACCTTACGGCACCCTCCGTAAGTAGGTGACACGGCCACCGCTTTACCTTGACTACAGACAATTATCTCGGAGGATTCGTGCCCTGTAATCGGATATCAAATTAGGATTTTCCTTTAAGATATATAACTGCCGAGTAGATAATCGTATAAATATATAATAACAAACCAAAAGCTTTGTTATTATATTAACATTATATTATTAACAAAAATAACAATTTGTTATGGTGAAGTAAATGTGATTTATTTTTATGGATAGTAAAAGGTTTTTAGAAACCGTTACAGTTGGTTACCAGTTAGTTGGTTAAAATGGTTTAAAAGTAATAAATTTTTTGTGCAGTAATGATAGAATTAACAGAGTCTTGTGTAGCATGACAAATGATTTAAGTAGTTTAAATTAAAATTTTAACGACAAACCAAATAAAATGGTCAAAAATGTTTACATTTTTATGAATTCGACTGTACCAATATATAAGAATGAGTGACACCGATACTGTTGTTGCTATATAATAGCTGTATGAATAAAAACGGGGAGCGATTTGTTAGGTTAAGTCATTAGTTTAGTGCACATAATTAGACTGTAAGTTAAAATTCAGACGAGAACTATTGCCGACAAACTGCTGAGCAGTTCGGAAGATGTTATTTTTGTGAAGCACTGCATACTGACTTATTGGAAAAAAGGCACAATTCCTGCACAAAAAAAGCGCTATAACAAAATTTGTAACACAATAAAATCCCCCACTAAAAGTCGATGATTCCCCTAGCGTACCATCGCCTACATTATGGTAATGCCACTATCTTCAGCACTTCGCGGGAAAATCTGATTGTTGCCTTATCTATGGGAAGATGAGTGTTCGATGGCGGGAAACGCAATAGAAGCTCTATTCCTGTATTTTATTGGCAATCATGGAGAATAAAAGTTGCACATTATACAGGGTGCCTTTACGCTCCAAATGTTATGGACGTGCAATCAGTCCATGAAACTGAACAAACTGTTTAAGAAACTTAGGATTAAATATGTAAAAAAACTTACCATACAAATCAAAGTGATCACGTCATCAATTTAGTAAGGGATGACAAAAACGTTGTAGCCTATTTTGACACATGTTTCATAGAGAAAGTTGTTTAGTTTCATGGACTGAACACATCCTTAAAATTTGGATAGTGAATAAAAATGCTGCCTGTATACCTAAGTAAAGAAAGCCACTCCGTGTCGTACGACAATTGAGTTGGTTGGTACCTAAATAGATCTTCTCCAGAAAATACTTTTTTCAACGTTGACAACACTTGAGAAAGTAAAACCCACTTTACATTAATAGAGATGCCAAAATACGATTCCGAAAATCGCTGTTCCCTCGTCACTTGATATTTCCATGTACAAATACCGCTCTTTTCACCGCATCATTTATTTTTTAATAAATACTCCCCAAAAGCGGCACAAAGGCGGACGCAATAATTGTTGATATTAAAAAGCGAACGGGAAACTGACGAAATTATTAAAAACCTTTGTCTATATCTTGACATCGGGGAATATGGAGTTTCACGTACAAACGAGCGTAAACAAAATGTAAAAAATTAAACAAGAGCTTCATCTGGGGTATTGCTCCGTTGACGGTCCATGAAATCCACGTTGCAATAATAATTAATATTTTGCTACAGTAAACAAAATATTGTTGCGGGTCGTAAGAATTGAGTTATGTTCTTCGGCGGCTTGAAGTAGTTAGGTAGAACTTCAAGCTACCAAAGAAGATAAACCAATGGGGAAGCAACTGTCAAAATGGCGCTGCGTACGCTTGTTTCACGAGAACTATCAAAACAAAGAACTTTTACTCTAAATATCGCTTTAAAACGATCAAATTCTGTGTAACAGGCTGTAAAAATGTTGCCACTTATAAATTTCCGAAAAATCTGGATATCAAGAAAAAAATGCATAATTCTGTAAGAATAAATAGGAACGTCTTAATTTGTCTTTTAATTCCGGCACTTGCATTGTAAAATAGTTTTTTATATCCATTTCGGGTCAATGAGTCTTTTCCGATAAAAAAACCACAAAATAAATACCTATTTACTATAGATTTGTTCTGAACGTCTACTGGTCTTCCTAAGAGGAACAAGCGTACGCAGCGCCATCTACAATTAGCTTTGCGTTGCCATCCCCATTCTTACGACCTGTCAAGTGCAACATCCCTTTTCAATATTGTTGCGTTTTGGCAGCTAGACGTAAAATACTCAGTTCCTCACAGGTTGAGGATTTCGGTTCTAGTGTGCTTTGGCCTTTGGACTTTAGCCTATTCAACATGGCCCAGAACTTAGTTACGTTGTAGATTTGACTTATTTATAGGATAAACTTAATTTAAGAGTAAAAAATATATTTCCTAAACTTTATTTTTATTCTGACGGACCAAAAAAATACGATCGAACAATACAGACAAACGTATTTCCCTATCAATAGGAATATCGACAGAAGCGCCATCTGTTATCTGTCTGGATGGTATCTCGGACACGCCATCAATTCACATGGATTTCCACATAATAGAGAATACGGACTTCACTAGTAAAATATCGGAAAACGTCATGTGATATTTTATTTTAGTTAGCGTCGTGAGGAGCGAGTCTAGAAAGCTTATATTGGCAAATCCATACTTATGATTACAATGCAAAAGTTACACTGTCTGTTTGATACATTTTCATGAAACTGCTGACCAAATATTGATAAGTTTTAGTATAGTTCGACTGAACCTTAGATAAAAACAATAACCAATATTAATCCTGAAATTTCTAACACGCAGGTTAAGGCTGTACATCGCCATTTCAAAGAAATTAGCGTTTTTCCAATGAAGTTATCTAAAGAATGAAAGCATTACTATTGATGTAAACTTTAGTTTTAGGAAGCAAAATTCTTAAATTAGTGCCGTGTAGAGAGAAAAACATAAAAAAATATCAGGTATTTTAAACCGAAGACAATCTATTCAAGTGGAATTTCAAATTTGCTTGTCAGAGGTATTTTTCACAAACGTTTCAGCTGTAAGAAATAGAATACGACTCATATTTATTTTTCACTTATTGTTTGTATTGTCAAGGTGTTGATGGAGAGAAAATTAAAAAAAAATGTTTTTAATCACAGAGAAATAAAATATTAAAATATGCTTTAAATTGGTACACTTTGACATGTTTTTTTCTGGTATTAACATAATATAAAGGATTTTTTTATTTTTCTTGGGAATGATGAGGTATTTATCTAATGTATTGCGTGTTTTATATATACTTATATCTATTTAATAATTTAATAGGAATTTTCAAAGTTCGCCCTCATTACGGCTCGTGCAGTTGTATTGAATTTTTTTTTTAAAATGGAAAGTGATGCGCGTCTACAGCCGTAATCATAAAATCATGGAATTTCCATAAAATCGAATTGGCGTTTTTTAACCAACCATTATACTCGGTACTATGTCACTTTCAGATACAATTCGCCATTTTAATATCAGTCGATATGACGTCTATCACACCTGCCCGCCATACACGCGACGGCGAAGTTTTTTATTGCCGGAAAATCGGGATGGTATCCTCGGCATTTCAACACGCATTACGAGTGATGTGGAAAATTTCAGGTTGTTGTGTTACACACGATAAACTTTAATGGTCGTGTGTGCTGGTGATAAGGTGCTTTACATTTTTTTACACCTTCGTGGAGAGTATGGTAATCTGGTGGAAAAACAGAAGAGTCTATTATGAGATTTAATATTAGATATCTTTTATAGGCTGATATTTTTATAATTATGCTCGCGTTTGATGAAGTGTTTTACGCGAAATAAATTATTTTAGATTATTACGTACGTAAAAATAAAATAAAGAAATAAGAGGAGACTGCAAGATATCACTTTTAATATTTTATTTATTTAATTAATTAACTTGTAATACACGCAAATATATTTATTGAATACAAAAACCTAAAAAAACGCTTTATTGAAAACATATTCAACATCAGCCATTTTTAACCCCTGGGGCACAGCCTTCCTATGGGTGAATAAGGAGGATGGGCCATAACCCACCACGCGTGCCCAATGCGGAATGGTGGATGTTAACAACTGCAAATGCAGCCGAGAAGCACGGAGGAACTCAAAATAATACATTTTTGGTCACCCATCCCATGACCGACCCTTGCGAAAGTTGCTTAGCCTCCACAATCACTGGGCCAGGCGCTAAACCGCTGCGCCACCGAGCTCCTCATAAGTATGCTTAATAGGCTATTTGACTAATTTTGTAAAACGATTTTAAATTATTCCTTATTACGTAATAAGCGCACCACATTGATATTTCAGGAAAAATCAATGTATTTTATTAAAAAATCAATGTTAAAGTTTAAAATTTTAAAACCGCGCCAAAAACGCTATGGCGCTGGAAACGTCACTTGTTGACGTCACAAGCCAGTAAACATTGTAATATCCTTAGCCATTTGACAGCCATCAATCGCGGATCCTAAGTCTATGGTCGTGTCAAACGCCTGAAGCCATATTTATTTACAGGCAAGTGACGTCATCAGTAATCTTAGAGCGTTTCGCCACATAAAAAAAATTGCTTTTTTCTAGGTGAAATTAATCAATCAATAGACTCAATTTAGTCTACATAATAGTTGAATATGTTTTTTACGTCATTATCTGTTAGGATGACCACAATTTGCAGTATATTGTCAATGTTGTCAAATACCCTATTCTCTTTATTAATGGAATTAACCAAAACTATCCTATTTCAATAATCCATACAACCGGAAGCATATAATATCTACCCTAGACTAAGCACGCGGCTCCATCCGCCATTTGCATTTATGAATAATGCGCTTTATGTATGCTGATTTTTGGCTATATTAAATCTGACACGGCTTAGCGTGAAATATGAAGACGGTATTATATGGTTTATTTGACATTTTATTTGTTTACAAAGGTTTCAGAAAAAGTCTTTCAAATTATTTCATCATAAATCTTCCTTCAAAAATCTTGATGCCTTTTTTTGCATATATTCTAGCTGGCGGTCTAGTTTCATGATTAAAGGCAGTTTAATTAGTAATACCTTTTGTTTTGTAAAATACTATCGTATCTTATCCTACTAATATTATAAATGTGAAAATTTGTGGGTTTGGATGTTTGTTCCTCAATCACGTATAAACTACTGAAGGGATTTGGTTGAAATTTGGCACACAAATAGTAGATAGCCTAGATTAAAACATAGAATACTTTTTATCCCTATATTCCCTCGGGAACGGGAACCACGCGGGTGAAACCGCTGGCGGCTGCTAGTCGTAAATAAATCATACCGTATCTTTAAAAAATATCGAAAATATAATAAGTATATTGTACTAGCGGCCGCTCGCGACTTCGTCTGCGTGGAAAGTTTTTTTGCTATCCTTCGGAAGCAATAGTTTTTTTCTGGATGAAAGGTATGTGTCCTATGTCCCTATGTCCTTATCTGTACCCCTGACAACGTGTATGCAAAATTTCATGATGATCGGTTCAGTAGTTAAGACGTGAAGGCGTAACAAACAAACAAACAAACAAACAAACGGACTTTCGCATTTATAATATTAAGTAGGTAAGTAAGGACTAGCTTCCGCCCGCGACATTCGGAAATTCGGAAAATCGATAAGGAACCTATGACCGAGATAAAAAAATTCCTATGTTTTAATCCATGCTATAAACTATCTGTGTGTCAAATTTCATCCAAATCTGTTCAGCCGTTTTTGCGTGATTGAGGAACAAACATCCAAACATCTAAAAATCCAAACCCATAAATAATATTACTAGGAGTAAGATTTTGATGTCTGGCTATTTTCATTCATCATACATTACCTACGTTTGGACATGTTAGTTAGAAGTAAGGTAATTTAAAAAATTCAGTTCAAAGAAAATTCTCCGTAACTGAATCAGCCAGCCAGCGCACGGCACGTTGCGTCGGCGACAAAGGCGCAGGTTGCGCGACGTCGCCCCGTGTCGCGCGGCGTCGCCGTCGTCACTTTTGTCTTTGCGAGTGTGTTTGTCGGGAAATGTACCACTCGACATTTGGCATTGTTGTAGTGGAAGCGAGGCGAAAGCCATGATTTTTTTTCTTTATTTGGGTACGTAACAGTCACTACCACAGAACAAGAAAAAAAAATTTTCACTACAATAACTACTTGATATTTATAATACTAAATAAGTACCGAAAATTACTTAGAAAGTGTTACATTAATAAAGCTTTATTTAAATGAATTAAATGCAAGTATTAAACAAGACTAGTATCGTAAGTAATAGTTAGGGCATATAAATGCTCACACAAAACAGATACAAATTAGATTTAAGAAAAAAAATCTAAAAACCTGATGATACTGTTATAGTAACAATGTAATAAAAAGAAGACATTGTGCTGAGCAAAAAGCGTCTGTCGTGTAGTATGAAAAACTTTAAACACGTTAAGTGTCTTATACTTAAAAACCGAAATTCACAATTTTATTTACAATTAAAAAATAGAAAAAAAATACCTAGTTTATATATAGATAAGAACGATGCGTTAAAAATATATTTATCATAATTTTATGATCCTAATTTAAGTAGTATGGTATAGTTAAGACCAAAGAAAAGCCTTCTTTATTACTGTTACTTTTCTTTTCATAACTAACCTAATACAAACAACATAGACATCTTCAATTTTATAGCAATTATAGCTGTTTCCTTCACTGGTACACAAACTTTACGTGGAACCTGCAGATTGCTCTTTACGATGACTTTCCAGTTTTCAGCGCGCACTGTAAGTTTTCAGCTTGCTGCGTTTGTCGACGGCGACAGTAGATTGCAGATAAACGCCTTTTGCAGTTCGCTCAATAGAGTAGATCAAACTGACAAACTGTTTCATTCGATTTAAGTTTACAAGCTTTTTTTAATGCAAAACGGGCTAGTGCTTGGCCTTCACTTCATCTGATGTTAAGTGACGATAAGGCCGGAGGTGGAAGCGCACTACACCCGGAATCCTCATCACTGAAGAACTGGCTATCTTACTTCTAACTGCCGGCAAAAGTATTTCAAATAGGTAAGTACATCAAAAATAAAGATATATTTAACTACATCATAAGTATTATACTTATCTCCGATTGTTAAAGCATTGTATCATGGAAATCTTCAGCAACAATAGTATCATAAACACCCAGACCTGACAATATCGAAAATTCCCCTACCGGGAATCGAATATTGAACCTAAAGGTGGTACCATGGTGAATTTTATTTAATATTATAATTCTAATACACAATTTTAATAATGTTTATCGTGGAGATTTTAGGGCTCACAGTCTAGTATTTTTAGACGGTATCGTTACATTCCCTAGTAGTCGCTGCTAGAAGTAGATAGAAAAACTGCTAAAAGTGGCCGTTTTTGACACATTTGCTATCTACTTCTACGAATGACTACGAGGGCATGTAGTGATACTTTCTAAAAATACTAGACCATGGGCCCAAAAATCTCCACGATAAACATTATTAAAATCTTTTTCTATTAATAACTTATTAAATAAAAACCTCTGAGGGCGCCACTTTCGGTCATACAACCGCCTTAAAGAAAGCGACACTATGAAAACCGGTAAGTAAGCCACTCGACAACGGGGGTGGATGATCAAAATATGGTTGGTGGTATGGCTTATTTCAAGTCCGCCTGGCTAGCTGTCATCTTACCTAAGTCTGACGCCATAACAACAATTTAAAAATTGTTTTATTCCGGCAGTTCCTCAGAGATGGTTGTTTCTGTTCAAAAAAGTAATAGCTTTAGAGTGACAAAGTTGTAAACTGTTAACATATTTATAGACATGATTGTACATCAATTACGAAACTATATCACAAACAACTTCAGTCACGTCTTAACAGTGAAAGCAGTTACTGCCATTCCACCGTAACACAAAGAGAATAAGGTAGTTTTTTTCAGTATCTTTCAGGGGGTTTTCAGGTGAAGCTCAGCTTACGCCACAATAGATGGCCTTGACCGCTCTCAGAGATGGCCGTACAATTTATACGGTCAAACGAAATCTTGACCTTTTTGGGGTAAAATGATCATTCATAACGATAAACGGGGTTATTGTTAACTAGAAAATAGTCCAAAAACGGTGAAGTATGGCAAAAAAGCGAAACGATCCCAGAAGGAATGTTGTCAAAATTATTGGACATACAGTCTAAAGTGGAAATACAGTATAAAGATAATAAATACTAAATCATAAAAAATACTTAAGATCTTATTATTATGTTGGTACCTAATCTTTATTGTTGTAGGATAGGAAAAGAAAGACTGAAAATATTGAGAAATAGAGTGGATTTCAGGTCGAACATACTAAGCTTCAATAGAACTAGTATTTTAAACTCTTGATTGAACTATTGTAATTTCTTTTATCTACACCCATGCTTTAAATCCTCTGTAAGAGGTTCTGAAACAGTTAGCTTACTGCCATCATTACAATATCCCGAGCGAGAGCTGGTCCTGCTGCGCCGCGCGCCCACGCGCGAGAGTTGCATTATGAAATTCAGTACAACATTATAACACTCTTGCGGAAGACATAATGACGAGGAGGGAGAGGAAACCCAGCTAGCAAAAATGTGATAATAGGCAATCTTTTATCACTTAATAGTGATATTAATATCGTATATAAGTAACGCTTATCACTGCTAGTTGTATATCTGTGTTTGAAACACTTATTAGCTGTATAAGGATATACAGCTAAATTGTCGTATTAACCTATCACATAAACGTTTACTCAGCTGTTTTATACAACATATATAACACAGCTACAAATTGATACTCCTTAACTTGAATATAGAGCAACTATGTTGTATAGAAGGATTTATGATGCTACTAAAACACTTGTGCTAAATAAATGATAAGGGGATCCTTATAACAATCACAAGTTGTAATGAAGCTTTGTGCGCGCTCATGTATCACCAAAATATAATTTATCGTAATGGCCGCCCGATGTTGTATATCGTCTGAGTAGCAGCAACACTAACACTTATTAATCATATATTGGTATCTTCACAAATAATTTGATAAATTAAATCAATTTTATTAATTAAATACTACGAATTCGAGGGGGGCACTAAAAAAACAATAACATTATGCTACTAATTTAACAATAGAATTGCAAGCGCATGTGAAATTGCACTTACACTAATCTTTTTTACACACATAAATTGGATAATAAAAATGGAGCACACGATGGTAACATAAAAATACTACTTAACGAAATATACCTATGAATATTTTTCTTTCTGATAAAAATAACCAGAAACGCGTTCATTATTCACGTTATTCAAACAGTGTTATTATAGAATCACAATCACTAATAGATCACTATATCGTGTTGCAACTGTTTTGAAGTCACTGATATGTATCTGATTAGTTCTAAGTGGAGCTACAATAGATATACTGTATCACTTTATAGTGATAAAAGTGGGGCCTTTTTCCAATGATAGAAACGTTTCTGTAACACATATGCGACTGTTTATATCACCGATATACAGCTGAATTCTGTGTCGTTTTGCTAGCTGGGAAGTCAAAGACAAAGTCAAAGTCAAAACCTTTATAGAGGATATATATCATGGGATTAGATAAATATCATGGGTGTTTTTAATCCATATGTGTTAAAATATTGTTTCCCTAATAAAAATAAAAAAAATAAAAAATGGGTGTAGATAAAGTCTTGTATGCAACTGTACATAATTAGGTATTAAAACACGAATGTGGGTTAATAGTATCACATGAGTTATAGTACAGTCACCCTCACCCCTCGTTATAGTACAGTTGCATAAATGACTATTATAAAATTAGTATAAAGTCTTTTAAATACCGCTTTATTAAACGCCATAAAATTTCGATTACCAAAACCTATTTAAAAGAATATTAGCGTTATTCGAAACATCATCCATTAAAACAATACAAGCACGCATCAGATGGATCCATCCCAAATGCCTGCAGATAAATGACCTCGCTTGAAAAAGTTGCGAAAGGGTTCCGTAACTTTGGCCATTACGCGGCGGATTAAACAGGCCCCTTAAATTGCTATGCGCGCCCCCATGTTTTACATGCCGGATTACCTCTATAAATAAACAAGACACAGAGTTTCCATATCGTTCAGTATGGCAGTCTTTATTTGTTTCTTTTATTTGAAGACCTGAGGAAAAGGGCATTGTATTTTAAAAAACGCCTGCAGTAAATTTTGTAGCAATGTTACACTACCTCCACTACCTCATCAGATACCCTTGTAATAATAGTACATTATGCGACAAGTTAGCTTAGGTTGCTCTTGCTCATTGCACAAAAGGCTGTGGTGTTACAGCCCGAGCCGCAGGCGAGGGCGTAACTCAGCCGAGTGTGCAATGAGCAAAGCTCACGAGTTTCATACGACGTTTTTCAACACATTTGCGAGGAAAATACAAAGTAATTTACCACACAGCAACAAATACGATAAAAAACAAAATATGACAATTATGGGAAAAGGCGCGTAGGTTTTTTTTTTGTTTTTATTACACGCCCAATGCAAGAATATTTTGCGAACAAAGGGGTGAGTGAGCATACAACCTACTTCAAAATTATAATTTTAAGTGATAAAATACAAATATTTTAATATTTTATATCAAAATATTGTGAAGTATGAATAATTTGATAATAATAAATATTAGTTTAAACTAATTTAGGACTTAAACATTATTTATTTAAAAAATGAATATGAATTTTCAGCGGTATAAAACCTCTTTGTTGTTACTAAAAAATAACTGTATTACCCGGTTAAATTGGGAATGATCTGTTTACTCGCACAGAACTTGCTGTAAGGTACTAATTTAACTTTGTAGGGATAATTTTATAACAACCTAGTGTTTTAAATATTACTGCACGCGTTTGTTATAGCTCGGTTTATGGCCCTAAAAGCGATGATATTACGGCTCACTTTAAGAGCAAGTGTGTTGAAAAAATATTTAACAGGCACTCCTTTAATATTTTTGTTTTTTTTAACAATCATCATTTATCATCTTCGAGCAACAAAGGCTTCGTTGAAGTCCGTCTTACTCTAAGTTTATCATATATTATCACAAAAAGTAGCTAAGTACATAACAATTAAACGATAATATACAAATAAGTTTTTCATTTACCACCTACCTGTTCTTTGATGAGTTCAACTTTTGGTCTTCGAATACACTTTATAGCAAGAAACCCCTATTTAATTCCTGGTGTATTATGGGTATGAAGTTGGTGGCCTAGTCGAATCAAGATCAAGGACAAACTAATGTAACTAATGTCCACTCACCATAGGCAAGCCATATTAATAAGCTCGTTTACCTTTTCTGAAGTAAAATATTCGTCAAAAGCCTTTGAATCTTCCCTTTCTGTTCTAAGATTTCGAAGTATGTGTCTCCGTGGAGAGCCAAGCCGTTGTTAATGAACGCAGCCACAACGTCATTACAGCGAGTCCCTTCGGTGGAATCTGCGGCTTTGTCACTCCTGTGGACCACGGAATGCGGGACGTCGAGGGATGTGAGGTGGAACGATATTCTGACTAACGTGCGGTGATGTTGTGAAATCAGAATGCTGTAGGTATTGTTCTACTCTGTATACTATGCGAGCCAAATAAGAATAGTACTGTCAAACGGCAATCTCGATCTTTGTTCCTTTTCTTGCACATCCTACACCCCGAAGTGGAAGCGAAATGCAAACAAATACCTATTATGGCCGTTTTTACAGGACTAGGTTTTCTTATTTGGCTCGCATTTCTAGCTTTCCGTCCGCAGCTTTCCCCGCTTATATCGTGCGGGTGGAGACCCATGATCAGAAGTGGGATAAAAAGTAGCATACGGCCTTTCTCAAGGTCCCATCTGTAAATTTGAATGCTGAAATACAGGTTTTTGCCTAGTTCGGCAGCAGAGGCTTATAATATTAAGAGTCTGTTATCTAGTCCATAGTTAGTATTATTTCAACATCTGTCACTAATCGGTCAATAAAACAATTTTTATTTTATTTATTATTATTTTATCCGTACTAAATTTTGTCAAAATCGGCCCAGCGGTCTAGGCGGATTTTATAGTGCAGAAGCGTTGAAGTTACTTTTAAAATCAATCAATCCAGTTACAATTTTTATTTTCCAAAAGCTAAAGTTGTCCCTTTCAAGTAATTTTGCTGTTAAATAATGTAATGTGACAAGCAAGGGTTTTAAGGTCCCATAAAACTTTGTTCTAAAATGTCCACGCTGATTAAAATCCATACCGAGTAATTTAGAGGGAAACCACCTTTTAGGGAACAGTTAAGAGTTCTCAAACACTCTACTAGCAGATAGAAGTAAACAATTATAAAATAAGCTCAAGCGCGCGTTCGACGTGTCAACACTACGTGGAAATTTGTTTCGCCCTACACCTACTTACGCAAATACGGCCTTAACTTTAGTATCATTAGGTCTGAATTCGGGTAGCAGCCGTCAAACGGCGGGAGATATCTCGAAAACCTCAAAACTTGTCGAACTAATACTCTCATCGTACCTCGAAATGGCTAAAGTTAACTCAAGATTCTATTCGACGTAATTCACGTGGCGTTTCAGGCAAATACCGCCTCTCAATCTCGCGTGTTAGCTTACAAATTTGGATAAACAACCCTTAATACAGGTTGATTTAAAATGATGGAGCAAGTTTTGAGGAGGTGCTATGCAGTTTTTTTCCAGTAATTGAGACCTGTTGCTCGGGATATAGAATATCTTTTTCGTGGTAGCTTTTGAAGGTTTATTGGAAGGATAATATTACATGGAACTTTTTATGAATTCTTCCGTAACTCGAGAGTAATTTGCCTGTCATCATCTCCGGAAGGTATTCAACTCACGGCCTGTCTGAATATCCGACGTTGTTATCTGTATTAAAGATCTTAAGCTTTTATGAAGCTTGTTCAAATTTTATATCGATGAGATACGAAGTGTCTATCAGGTTGATTTCTTTCTTTATATTTCTGGTTTGAACCATTATTTTTTTTCATTTAAGACAGAAATAATTGTCAATCACCGATCAATATTAATACACTTTTGTGTAGTCATGTGTCATGCATCTTATTGGGGGTATACCTAATTATGAAAATGCCGTTTCGTTTTGTAGAAGAATTTTAAAGTATTTGCATTTGCCATACTAACATTGTCTGAATTTATTTAACAACCTTCATGGTTGTTAAATAATATAATGCTAAATGTTAACCAATGTTATAAAACTTTTAAAAAGTGAATAAAATAATGTATTGACTAAGTTACAACGAATTAAGTGGTCATTTCTGCTAACGTAAAAGGAGTCGTCACTTTTAAGATACTTTTTTTAACGTACAGGAAAAAAATCAAAAGTTATATTATTGCTGATAGTGGGCCGATGATCATAATTCGAAATAATAACAAGTAACCGAAGATCTTTAAAAAACCGGCCAAGTGTAGTAGGGTTCCGTAGGTACATTATACCATACCATATTTTAATACCGCTATCATTTTTCGTCTGAAAAAATAACTTTGTTTTGCACAGTGTTTGTATGAATGACAAAGTTATATTTGCGGTTTTGGAAAATATACTATATCTCGAAAACTAATTACTGTATCTCGTTCAAAACAATTTTCGTTGAAAGTGTTTATTAAGATCTAAAGTTTATATTTTTTTTAGATTTTTCACCCTCTTACTTTAAAAGTTAAAGGGGGGGGGGACACACATTTTACCACTTTGGCGGCATATATTTTTCAAACGGTTGACTTTTAAAAAAATAGTCTTAGGAACCTCAATGTCATTTTTAAAGACCTATCTATAGACACCCCACAAGTATTGGTTTGATGAAAAAAAATATTTTTAGTTTCAGTTCCATGTATGGGGAGCCCCCCCTTGATCTTTTATTTTTTTATTTTTGCATAAAAATCGTAAAGCGGTTCACAGAATACACCTGCCTACTAAGTTTCAACTATGTAGTCTTAATACTTTTGGAATAAAGTGGCTGTGACATACGGACGGACAGACAGACAGACAGACAGACATGACGAATCTATAAGGCTTCCGTTTTTTGCCATTTTGGCTACAGAACCCTAAAAACATCATAGAAGATATGAGAGCCTAGGCTCTGTGTGTGAAAAAACATAAAATCATATAAAACATACCTACTTACCTCACTGTACGACAATCCAAGAAATCAAGTGTCCTATAATAGCATGATGAAAATCCAAAGACCTACAAACTAAGTTCCCAGACTAAAAGAAACTAGGGCGTACTAATAAAACTGTCTGTGTCACCGGAGCCAGCACTTGCTAAGTAAGCACACCATTTGTCCGGCTCATTTGATACGTCCACTCCTCCCCCTCCCCTTTACCCCCCACTGGGCTGTCCGTGGAATGGAGTGCAGGCGACTGTGACGTAGCGCAGCTTCGCGGAGAAGAAAAATTTTGTGATTTCCTGGATGTTTCTTTCATTTAGCTATAAGTTGAAATTTAAAATGATATTGTGCAACAGAAAAAAATATTACTTATTTTTACCGACTTCAAAAGGAGGGAGGTACTCAATTCGACCCGTTTTTTTTTGTATGTACACCGATTACTCGAAGACGGCTGAACCGATTGAAATGATTCAAACGTTATTACATTAGGTAAAAATTCAAGTTGGTCCCATTTTTTAAAATTTTGAAATCGGTTCAGTACTTTTCAAGTAATCTTGAAAAAAGCACGAAAATAGTATGATTTTGTGTGAACTACCTCGATGATCAGTTGTATAATTTCTTTGTTTATGAACTGAATAAGATAATTATTTTTTTTTGTTGGAAAAGAGATATCTTATGTGTAGTTCTTTAACCGACTTAAAAAAAGGAGGTTCTCAGTTTGACCCGCATGTATGTATGTTTTTTCGCGATTAACTCACGTTTGGCTGACCCGAGTTTTCTACCTAAATAATATACCTACACTACCTAATACAAAAGGTACCTACACTAAAAATTAAAAAAAAAATTGTTTAAAAAAACAAAAAACCGACTTCAAAAAACCTACCTTTAAAAAGCAAGAAATAATATTCGTAATAATAAAAACACGTCTATTGAAGTCGGGTGTGGCTTTTGGAATAAAAAAAAAGGAATTTGTACTCCAGCCCCACCCGACTTCAATAGACGTGTTTTTATTATTACGAATATTATTTCTTGCTTTTTAGAGGTAGGTTTTTTGAAGTCGGTTTTTTGTTTTTTTAAACAATTTTTTTTCAAGAAAGCAGTAAATTTTTTGAGATATTTTGATATTTGTAAATACTATACAATACTATTAGAAGATACCAAACTACGAGTACCAATACACGGTCGCCTACCATTCCCCGATCACCGTGACCTTGCTAATCTCCAACAATATCATGGTTGAAAGCAGCGAATTAAAATCTATGGAAGTGTAACTGCAAACAAGGCACCACGGGGCTGAAAAATTACAACCCGCACGGCATTCAGTCGGGCCAGCCACACGCCCGGTGACGTCACCGGGCGCGTGGCGTCACGTCTGTACGTTAGCGTTTTTTTACAGTAATTTGCAGTTTGTATTTTAAAGAAAACAGAGAGTTTATTGTAGTCAAATGGTGTAAACTGTAAAAGACGCAAAAAACGCCTTCAAGAACCTTCACAACTGAAGAAGGACGTAAGGACATGATAATAAATGTGCGTTGAATTTAAAAAAAGAATAAAACAATTACAACCGGAACGATGCTTATTATATTATATCGTAACCGGATGTGATTCTTTTTATTCTTTTTGAAACTTCTGAAAGATATAATTTTTGTAAAAAAAAATACCACTTTTTTAAATAAGGATGGTTTAGTGCTTTCGTTTTTACATAAGTATATCAGAAAAAACGTAAATTGTAGACAATGTTCACTCAATAAAAAAAAATCGGGTTGCACTCCGGGAGTGCCGGCAGAAGTGAAAACTTTTTGCACGAATTGCCGTCTTACGAATTTACTCTGCATTTGAATTTACGAATACAGAATAGTATTGTACGAAAGTCTTATCCATAGCTTGACAGAAAATCTAGTTTTCACATTAAATTAAAAAAATTGCGCGTTGCTATGGTGACACAAGTGTTTACATATTCTTACGAATTTTCGATCAGGGTCAAGTGATCCTGACTGACTGACGCGAGTTCAACATTTTTTCCCCATTACAAAAAAGCGTACAACGCCGCTAAAGAAGTTTTTACTTCAAAAAAATCACATAACGCGTTATTCCATATTAACAACCCCCTTTAAACATTGCGCCTAAAAAGCAAAAAAAAAAAACATTCAAGAAAGCGATCCATCACATTCGCAATAATAAAGCTTACCTCGACATCCTGCAAAATATAACATCTTTTTAAATGATTTGCGTCGGCCATTTTTTTCTCCCCTTTTCTTAACACCCTGTATAAGTGACAGCTGATATTTTCGCCCGTTCCAGAAAGGACGAAAAACACGTGTGTTTAAACGATAATTTATCTTAGTACATTACATTAAGTACTGGAGTTTCACACTCTCGCAAACTTGGTACCTCAAGGACCTCTTTGAAAATACAATTTAACTTTGAAACAATGGAACGACGTAGTTTTCAAGTAAAATAATTGGGTATGTGGAGTTTTATTATTTTATCCTTGAATGTCATTTATTCTTGCTTATAAAGAGTCTTTTTTTATTGTTTAATATGTGTAAGTACCTATACTTACATAACTATAATAGTAAATAAAGTATAATTTAGTGTTCATAGAAATTTAAATTCTATCTAGACTGTGTTGATTTAAATGAAAAAACAAACATGTTTATCAAAGTGAAATGTATGGAAAAAACAAAGAAGTACGGAATGTAGGTTTTTAAATGAATAAATAAAAATGTCATTCCATGTAAAACATTTCATCCGTAGAATTAAAAATCAATAGAAGTGTCAATCTGAAAAGCACGCCCATAGACATAGAAAAATTTTCGCTGCGCTCAAGAAGACCAACAAAGCGTGGAAAAGAGAACTTAACATCACACGGACACGGTCTATGTAAAAAAGAGACAAAGGATCAAGTGACATGTGCCAACATTTTTTACAGTAAGAGCCCCTAGCGTCCCGCCTAGCAAATGAGCAATCACAATTTGTTTAAAATATTTGTTAATCTTAATTATAATTTAAAATAAAGGTATCGAGGAGCCATGGTGTCTTGTGCTCTAAGTAATTGTGATGTAACAAAAAGAAATAATCCAAGTAATCACACTTTTTACAGGTAAATAAGATATTGCCACACATTTCTCTAAAACCAAATTTCTCTACATTTTTTCGTTTATCGACGAAGAAAACAGTATGGAACATAGTTTATTAATTTCCTTTGCCGTATATAGTCATATTTTATGAATCTAAGACATATTTTACGTATCTCATATAAAATGTATGCATTCGTTTTCGGATCACCTGTTTATTGACATTGTTGTTCTTTCACATTCTATTTCTATGAGCACGCCGCACTTTGCAGTTCTTTAATGTTTCACACCCCCCAGCGCCGAACCTGGCAGGTCGGCAATTATCGCCGAGACTTATCTCGACCCATCATCTAATGTCGGACGGGAATCGTTAGGAAGCGAGAAACGAGGTGTTATTAGTAGGGAACAGATAATAATTTATCAAATTAATGATTGAGAAAATCTGTATATTCGAAGATTTGGATTATATTCGATTTAGAAAAAGATTTTCCTGATTGCAATTTTCTGATTAAACTGAATAGGTATTGCACTTGATACTCTGGGGTACTGGAATACCAAATAATCGACTATACGGTGAAATGACAAGTTTTATGCCAACTCAATCAAAAGATCGGGACATTTATATCACATATTTCGATCCTAAATCAAAACCTAATCAAAACTTAGAAAGAAATCTTCCTCTAATCTAGAAAAGTTTTAATAGATTTAGCAGTATTAAAGCATTTTTCATCCTAAGATAAACATGATCATGACACTATTTTCTGTGCCTTATTTAATACTCCAACTAAAAATACGAAGTAGTTTTAAATCCTGACTATTGTGTTTACACCGAAATATTGAATTCGCCATATTATTCGTGGCCCACATATGCCGTATGACAGACGGGTTTATATATTCCCTCACGCAGTCCCGGGCGGTAAATATACCAGGTTTATTATTCACCCTACCCGGCATAATGTTGATCGAATAATGTATCGCCGCCAAGATTCCTATTAGAGATATGCCCGTTCAAAGGAATATTGATAATGTGTATTTTGAGCGTCGTATTTCATATGTTTATTAAAATAATGAATTTAGAGCGAGCCACATCTAGTAGAGCTTTGTAGCTGTGGTTTATTATGGCGGTAATGAGATTTCCAATAACTTTATCAATAATTTTGTTGAAATATTTCCGGATAAAGAGAGTTCTGAGAATGTTAATACCCGACATACGTTTTTTAGGAATTCCAGCAGCATTCCCTCGTATTCCAAACCTCTGAAAACTTGCCAGTTTTCTGAATGGCTATCAATGTGTCTCTTTTATTTGCTATACAGCGAGAAAGAGATGTAACTGGGTGCATTAACTTTTTAATGTAAGGAAAAAATCGACCCATTTGTAAATTTTTATACATTAAAACAAAACTAAATAAGTCTTTTGTAAAAATCTCTATTTTACGACATTTAGATTCATAGCCAATAAAACATTATTTAGTTTTGTACATAAATAATCAATAGTTTAAAGAAAAACATGGGTGACCCAGGGGACAACGTTGTCCCCAGCTTTTATATGAAAAATAGGAGTGGTCTTCTGGGTCACCTATGCTTTTCTTTAAAAACACGTAAAAAATTTCATGTCTTTTAAGTTTTCTTATAAGATAATTAGCTGAGAGTATTCGCAACTACAGATTAACTTCATATAAAAATGGTTCACGTAGATATTTTAAGAAATGCCATAAAAAGGCAAAAAGTTGATTCACCCAACTATAGCAATTCATAAACCTGGCAAGTTTTAAGTGTGCTAAGAAATGAATGGATGATCTTCTGCTGATTTCTAAAATTAGAGAATCGTCAATTTTCTTTTAAATATTTTCGTTCATAAAATTCGAAACAGCAGCGTGAACGGAAACTTTGATCGAAAGTACACGGACTTCGAGTACTATTGATAATAGACCCCCAGGCGGGCGGTGTGGCTAGGCGGACGCTTGGCAGATGATTTGCCAAAGTGCCAAATTACGCACCGGCCGGGCGCAAATGTGCCAGTAATGTAAGCCTGGACGGATACTTTTAAAAGTTTTTTTTAGTCTTTTTTGCTTTATAAGGCCGCGTTAACTGTACTGGTTAAAAGGCTGTACGGCGCAGAAAGAAATTTTCATAGTAAAAATCATCGAAATTATTAACAAAATTGTCGTATTTAATTAATAATTATTAAACTATTTCTTATTTTGAAAAACTGAAAATCACAAAACTAGAGAGCCTTAATCTACTTTCTACATATTTTTTGGAACTGATAAATCAAATTAATACTGTGTAAAATCGTTGTTCAAAAATGTGACGTTGTACGCCCCTGAATACAACAATTTATAATATTTTTCTGAGTGATAAGAAGCTATTCAGAAAATAACACGAAGATGACCAGTTTCGAGAAACTAGAATTTAGAAAAACGACTTTATCTTTACATTTTATTTGAAAAACATTCAAAATATCGAAGCTGGTATATAGCTTAACCCTTGAGAATTTTTAGTGCAAAACTAGTATTTTTTTATTTTATTAAAAGTCGTATTCAAAAGAGACACT
Organism: Agriphila geniculea; assembly: GCA_943789525.1. Lineage (NCBI taxonomy): Eukaryota > Metazoa > Arthropoda > Insecta > Lepidoptera > Crambidae > Agriphila > Agriphila geniculea. The sequence goes on along the minus strand of OX038890.1, from coordinate 755,242 downwards.
CGACAACTTCTTATAAGCAACTCTTCAGTGTCCTTGCATCTCAGAAACATCCAGTATAATGCATCAAAGTTTTTTATCTAAGTATTTTACTGACCGAGCGCGAAGCGCAAACGAAGCGTCTCTGCTTCAGATTGGGCAAAACTTCTTACAAATGTCCTTCCGGCTGTCCGTTTGTTCACCTCTACAGGACGCATTTATCAACCGATTCTGGTGAAATTTTGTGAGCAGCTTCGAAAGTTATATAGTTTTTTTTTCGAGCCAGTTTTTAAAAGCATTTCAGAACTTATAGAAATATTTTAATTTTTAACTAGTATATTATTATATTTTTACCATTTTATTGTAGTAGACAAAACGTTTCCAATCTATAACAAACATCAGAAACGTCTGAACACATTTACTAAATAGTTCGTAAACCGCGCTATGCTAACAACTAGACCGCATCGTACAAACATTATCAAAAAGTCCCAACTCCCTGGGCAGAGGGAAATCTCGTTACGAAGAGCCCTCACATAATTTCCGGGCGGCATTACACTGGCACTTTTTAAGGTTTGTTTCTGGAATACTCCTCCTCAAACCCCCAGAGAGAACGTTTATAATGTAGGTACGTTAATGTTACGTCGATTTTGACCGCTTGTAACTTTTTGTGTACTTTGTCCATCGGTTATTTACTTTTTGTAGATGAAACTATGTAGCGGTTGGTTACTTAATTCAGACGCAGAAATTCATAAATAATGTGTACCTACTTACATGTTTGTTATTTATAAAAATTAACTATTATTATTATTAAATTGGTTTATTTACGAAATAGACAGACAGGATAATATGGCACTAATAATACTTACCTATTCTTGGTACAGATTATTATCATGAGTCAAAAGTGAGTAATTCCACATGCAACCGCGGTGGAATGTGGAATTACTTACTTTTCTACCGGCAACCGGCAACTTTTCTACCAGTAAATATTATTTCTCCTTCCACATTCAGCTGGCAAAGGTATGAAAACTATACTTTATACTATACTCGACGACCTAAGTGGTGCAGTGGTCAACATGCCGCCTACCACGCTAGAGGTCCCGGGTTCGATTCCCGGCCGGGCAGAAATTGAAATAATGAATTTTAATTTCTGTGACGGGTCTGGGTGTTACTATGTATAATAAGTATATATTTAAAAAAGTATATAAGTAGTATATTAGTTGTCTAGCACCCATATCACAAGCTTTGCTTAGTTTGGGGCTAGATGGCGCTGTGTGAAATTGTCCAAGCATTTATTTATTATTTATTTTTATAAGCCGATTAAGCACCATAAGTTAACCTTCTCCACATTTATGACATCCTGGTACTTTGGAGACACAAGTGATTAAAAATATTTAATTTAGAACCGAAGCAAAGCGAAGGCGGGTCGCTAGTTTATTATAAAAAAATAAATTGCGTGTTTTTGTCATGAATAAAAAAGTTAAATAATGATGAAAATTTAAGTCTACAGTGGCATCATTTGTAATTTATTATAACCCGCCAAGTGCGAGTCAGACTCGTGCACAAAGGGTTCCGTCAAAAAAATACGTTTGTTGTATGGGAGCCCCCCTTAAATACTTATTTTATTTTGTTTTTAGTATTTGTTGTTATAGCAGCAACAAAAATACATCATTTTTATGTATAAGCAATTTTTGGTTATTTAATGACGATTTCAACGGTATATCTTTTATAATATGGTCTTTTTATATATTTTTAAGTATTTTATATTTTTTGAGGGGGGCTGCTCTAATTATGCAATTAGCAATTAATTCGCAAATCCGCGGCAGACGACGCCATTTTGAAAAAGTGACCTTTGACAGATTAGTGGATAAATTGCATGTGAATAAGCATTTGAAAATTACAAGTTTTACTCAAGTCATTCTTACTCGTCTACAAATGCGGGGGTTAGTAATAGGATCCCGTTTTTATCCTTTGGGTACGGAACCCTAAAAACTTTAAAGTATGTCACAAATATAATTCTAAATAGACTTAAACCTTGTAAAGTTAACTTCATAATAATTAAGTAGCCGGCAACTTAATAAGCAAGTAATAAAACTGGCCTTTAACAAAATCCATTGTCATTTGTTTGATCGCGGTCATTTTCCATACAATTAGACGCATTTAGGCCACAAACGGCTAACAGCGGTGCGAAATACAATCAAAATGGCGGCGAATAACCCTAAGGGTTGGCCGTTTTGTTTGCAAACGAATGTACAAATAATGCACAATGAGTTTTACACACATTGCTAGGATAATATACCTCTACATTTACTTAAAATAAAGCTAAATAACAAACGTTGTAAGTGATACAAATGGTGGGCTATTGTTTATTGTGTTTTCTTAGTAAATTATACTTTATCTGCTGAAAATAATCTCTTTGCAAGAAGAATATGCACTTTTATCACTGGAAAAATAATACTTTTTGTGATGGACGTATTGCGAAAATAATCTCTTTGCAGAAAAGTAAGAAAAATATGTTATTGAAGTGAAAACTTATTAAGCGGCGTTGTACCTACGCTTTTTTGTAATGGGGAAAAAAATGCTAAACTCGCGTCAGTCAGTCAGGTCATCAGAAAATTCGTAAGACGGATGTGACGGATGGAGAGTAGACAGCCGGCGGCGGAAGTATCCCCCTCTCTTTCTACGAGGCGCGGCGAAAATGGCGCCGCGTCATTTCAAGACGTAAACACTTGTGTCACCATAGCAACGCGCTAATTTTTTAATTCAATATCAAAACTCTAGATTTTCTGTCAAGCTATGGATAAGACTTTCGTACAAGGGTGAATCAACTTTTTATGTCAGGAAAAAATCGACTCATGTGTAAATTTTTATAAATTAAAACAAAACTAGATAATTCTTTTGTAAAAATCTCTATTTTACGATATTAAATTCATAGCCAATAAAACATACTTAGTTTTGTACAAAAATAATCAATAGTTTAAAGAAAAACATTGGTGACCCAGGGGACAATGTTGTCCCCAGCTTTTATATGAAAAATAGGAGTGGTCTTCTGGGTCACCTATGCTTTTCTTCAAAATCACGTAAAAAATTTCATGTCTTTTAAGTTTTCTTATAAGATGATTAGCTGAGAATATTTGCAACTACAGAATAACTTCATATAAAAATGGTTCACCTAGATATTTTAAGAAATGCCATAAAACAACAAAAATTTGATTCACCCAATACTGTTCTGTATTCGTAAATTCAAATGCAGAGTAAATTTATGCAAAATTATTCCCTAACCATTCCAAAATATCGAAAATGCACAACGTTAATATTAAAGTTTTTACTTCTGCCGGCACTCCCGGAGTGCAACCCGATTTTTTTTTTAATATAATCATCATTTTTATCACTGAAAAAAATAATACTTATTGTGATGGGCCTCCCTCTAGCATGACCGCCGATATGATAACGGGTGTAACAAGACTCAACGAAGCCGAAGTCCACGTATTTCCCCCATCATTAGATAATTTTTGTCTTTTAGACTATACCTGGGAAACCAATAGCTACGAGGTTATTGAAGGTTAAAGTAATTTTTTTTATGAAATCTTATTTTATTCGATATTTCCTATTTTTACCGACTTCAAAAGGAGGGAGGTACTCAATTCGACCCGTTTTTTTTTTTTTGTTTTTTGTATGTACACCGATTACTCGAAGACGGCTGAACCGATTGAAATGATTCAAACCTTATTACATTAGGTAAACTTCCAAGTTGGTCCCATTTTTTTAAATTTTGAAATCAGTTCATTACTTTTCAAATAATCTTGAAAAAAAGCACGAAAATAGTATGATTTTGTGTGAACTACCTCGATGATCAGTCGTATAACTTCTATGTTTATGAACTAAATAAGATAATTATTTTTTTGTGTGAAAAGGTATATCTTAAGTGTAGTTTTTTAACCGACTTAAAAAAGGAGGTTCGTAGTTTGACCCGCATGTATGTATGTTTCTCCGCGATTAACTCACGTTTGGCTGAGCCGATTTTTCTACCTAAATAATATACTACTTAATACAAAAGGTACCTACACTAAAAATTAAAAAAATAAAAAATTGTTTAAAAAAACAAAAAACCGACTTCAAAAAAACTACCTCTAAAAAGCAAGAAATAATATTCGTAATAATAAAAACACGTCTATTGAAGTCGGGTGGGGCTTTTAGAATAAAATAAAAGGAATTTGTACTCCAGCTCCACCCGACTTCAATAGACGTGTTTTTATTATTACGAATATTATTCCTTGCTTTTTATAGGTAGGTTTTTTGAAGTCGGTTTTTTGTTTTTTTAAACAATTTTTTGTTCAAAGAAACATTAACAAAATTTTAAGTATTTCGTAACAAACAATGGCTTCAAACGTCATCACTCAATGTATCTTATGAGCACGCACATAAACGCTGCCTTTCACGCCGCGTTACACTGCGTGGTATAATGTATGCAATACTTTTTTAACACCAAAAATTAAAATCGTTTCCCAGCAATGATCTTGAACAGAAATGGTCCTGATAATGGGCAGAATACGTAGACCTCGGCTTCGCTGAGGGTCTAGTTACACCCGGTACTTATAGCATTTTATCGACACGTATTTAGCTGTCAGCATTTATTTGTCTTTTGACAGTGAACTGTCGGTAAATTGCTACAATGATAATCATATCGTGTTTATATGGGCACTGTTCAATACTATGGGGGCAGATTTCCACACACCAATTTGGCCCGCCCTTCTAATCCATCTATAAAAGAAGACCAGTGCCCCAGCAGTTCGTGACATTAAAAACCGGCCAAGTGCGAGTCGCACTCGCACACGAAGGGTTTCGTACCTAAAACGGCAAAATAATCTTTTTAAATTCTGTTTTTAGTATTTGTTGTTATAGCGGCAACAGAAATACATCATTTGTGAAAAATTCAACTGTCTAGCTATCACGGTTCATGAGATACAACCTGGTGACAGTCAGACAGACGGACAGCGGAGTCTTAGTAATAGGGTCGTCTTTTTACCCTATGGGTACGGAACGGTACCCTAAAAATGGCTGATGCGCATGTGTGCATGAGGCAACACCCTCAGAGCTAGATTGACATTTCCATGGCCTTCAGTTTGTCTCGCAACATTGTTGTGTCGCGTTATAAGCCAGTTATCCCGACAAGCGGAATCATTTCATTTTTATTAGGAAGCGTTCTGGGGTTGTTTTTAATATACTTTTAATGGGTTGGGAATGTTATGTTATGTGAGGGAGAAATTCTGAAAATGCTTCTTTTATTTAGCGAAAATAGTATCGTTCCCTACTTGGTAAATTGTATCTAAATCTAATTGTAACGTCTTATATTATTTTGATAAGTTTTTATTATACAGCGTGAAATTTTAATCATTTGGTTCCCGCATTGGGGTGGTTCTGCTCGTGATTACAAGCAACTTTTACTATGGGGCCAACTCTGTACCCTTAGCACGAACAACTATCGAGAAAAAAACGCGCGTAAAATTAGTCGATAGAGAATTATCTATGGAAATTTTAATTTCACTATTCGGCGGTAGATGGCGTTGTTCAAATTTCCAATACAAAATTGCACTATCGAATGATTTTACGCGAGTTATTTTTTTGGATAGCTTTTCGTGCTACGGGAACTGATACCGCGAAAAAAAAAACAGATGTTCCATACATTAAGGTCGAGTAGGTATTTCGCTTTTTTATCCAAATTTCAATGGAACAGCTGTTTTAAGATAATTAATTTAATAGAAAAAATACAAGAAAAAATTGACTCACCCGTACCGACGCTCTCGTCTGAACTGCTACGGGTGAGTCAATTTTTTAACCGACTTCAAAAAACAAAAAAAGGAGGTTCTCAGTTTGACCTGTATGTATGTATGTATGTTTGTCCGCGATTATCACGCGTTTGGCTGAACCGATTTTGATGCGGTTTTCAGAAAAGTATTTGTTGCACTTAGGAGAAGGTTTTAGTATTTTAACCAACTCCAAAAAAAGAAGGGTTTGAGTTTCACTCGTATTATGTAGGTATGTTTGTCCGCGATTATCTCGCGTTGACCTGAACCAATTTTGATGCGGTTTTCAGAAAAGTATTTGTTATACTTAGGACAAGGTTTTGATATTTTAACCGACTTCAAAAAAGGAGGTTCTCTTCTCAGCTTGACCCCTATGCATGGTTCTCCGCGATTATCTCACGTTTGACCTAACCGATTTTTCTACTACCTTGATAATTATATCGAATACAGAAGATACTTACACTAAAAAGAAAAAAATAAAAAATTGTTTTAAAAAACAAAAAACCGATTTCAAAACCCCTCTCTGTCAATGTTAATGCGTTTCTAGTGATTTTAATGTTATTTATTGCTTTTTAGAGACAGAGTGGGGTTTTGAAGTCGGTTTTTTTGGGTTCCGTAGCCAAAATGGCAAAAAACGGAACCCTTATAGATTCGTCATGTCTGTCTGTCTGTCCGTCCGTATGTCACAGCCACTTTATTCCAAAAGTATTAGGACTACATAGTTGAAACTTGGTAGGTAGGTGTATTCTGTGAACCGCTTTACGATTTTTACACAAAAATAAAAAAAATAAAAGATTAAGGGGGGGCTCCCCATACATGGAACTGAAACTGAAAATGTTTTTTTTCATCGCACCAATACTTGTGGGGTGTCTATAGATAGGTCTTTAAAAATTACATTGAGGTTTCAAAGACTATTTTTTTCAAAGTCAACCGTTTGAAAGATATATGCCGCCAAAAAGGTAAAATGTGTGTCTCCCCAAAGTGGTAAAATGTGTCCCCCCCCCCCCCCCCTTTAACTTTTAAAGTAAGAGGGTGAAAAATCTAAAAAAAATATAAGCTATAGATCTTAATAAACACTTTCAACGAAAATTGGTTTGAACGAGATATACTAATTAGTTTTCAAGATATAGTACATTTTCCAAAACCGCAAATATAACTTTGTCATTCATACAAACACTGTGAAAAACAAAGTAATTTTTTCAGACGAAAAATGATAGCGGTATTAAAATATGATATGGTATATTGTACCTACGGAACCCTACTGCGCGTGGCTCGACACGCACTTGGCTGGTTTTTGTTTTTTAAAACAAATTTTTTTCTAGTATGTTTTCTATTAAATAAATTACCTTTATATAAAAATAGCATTGTGAATGCCTAAAATCTAAAATATCAAGAACAGCAATATCAAGTAAGTTTTTTCGCATAATCAGAGTTGGCCCCATAGTAAAACTTAAAGTTGCTTGTAATCAGGAGTGGAACCACCCACTGCGGGAACCAAATATTTAAAATTTCAGCTTGTTTTATAGGGAGAACGAATGAACGAAGTCACTATAAATTCATTAATTACATTCCCAGAAGCAAGGTATCTCGCCCTGCGTACTGCGTTGCGCAAACTAAAAGCTTTGTCAAGACTAAAATAATTGTCAAGATCTAACCGCGTTCATGTTTAAAACATCCACCAATCAAATCCAGAGATCGTAAACCAGGAAATAAATATTTAATGCTAAATAGAAACCTCGATGCATCGCTGGCAGCGCTTTAAATTCATGAAAGCATCTCATGAAATGTGTCATTACGTGGGATTGCACGTTTTTATTGAACCATAACTGTTCTTAGCAACAGGTGACTACGGTTGTAAAAACTTACAACCCACCTAACCCTAACTAAATATTTGACTCAAAAGAAAGCAAACCTTGCTGGTAATAGATAATGCACAATTTATTTCACGTTACAAACACCAGTTGATTAAATGGTTGAAATTAAATCTGTTGTTTGTAATTTAGAGAGCTCAGTCCGAGTTTTGCGACTCGAAACTTTCATTATCACTACTGAAAAAACGCACGTTTTTATTGTTTGCTATAAAGAAATTTATAACACGATTATAAACTAGTTGCGTCATTATTTATTACTGAATCTATTTTCAGTATACGACAATTTCTTTTACTAAATGAAAGATATTTTCAGCTCTTCCCTAAACCGATAACTAAAGCTTAAATCTTACTAATATTATAATTTAAATAAAAAAATAAAAAATAAAAAATGTGAAAGTTTGTGGCTTTGGATGATTGGATGTTTGTTCCTCAATCACGCAAAAACTACTGAACGGATTTTGTTGAAATTAGGCACACCAATAGAAGATAGCCTAGATTAAAACATATGATACTTTTTATCCCGATATTCCTACGGGAACGGGAACTAAACAGGTGAAACCGCGGGCGGCCGCTAGTCTTTACTAAATGTAAGCTAACAAATTCATACATAAGGGGATCCCTTGTTTTCGCATAATTGTTTTATACCTAATTTGATTTGGCATAACGGATTTGGCATTATATTGTTTGTCATAATAATACTTTCGCATAATTGTTTTTTGGCATACTATTTATATTAGCATAATTGTCATTTAGACTAATTTGTTTTCGCATAATGTTATTAGGCATATTGTCTATTCGCCTAATATTATTTAGACATAAAAATCAAACACAATAAGAATAAATATTTTTACGCACTCATTTATTTTCATGCAAAAGGGGTAGTTATTGTATTAAAATGCCAAAAACTCATAACACATACGACCTAAATATCGTCTCATAAAACACCTATTTTTAACATACCGAAAATCCTTAATGTCGATACCCAATAGACCGAAACTTGAAAGATCGATTATTAAATGACTGATGATAGTTCGAAACCCTGAAAGTTAAAATGCCGATAGTTAAAAATCCCGAAAATCTGTTTTGGTCTATTAGGTGCAACGACGAGCGAGCGTAGCGAGCGAGGAGGAGGTAAGGTTCCATTGCGACCAACAACGCACGAGCCGAGCGAGCGAAGCGAGCATGCCGCGGCAGCGGTCGGCGAAGTGCCAGAACCGACCTGCTGGCATGTAACCCTCAGTTAACCTTTGGTTTCTTAAGCTTCAGGATTTTGTATTTTAGATAAAATGTTCTTTCGTGATTTTAAACGTCGTGATTTTTTGTTTATAAAAATATGCGTAAATACCATTACGCGTGTTTAAATTTATGCTTAAAAATATTATGCTTAAAGTAGTTATGCTTAAAAAAATATGCATAAGCTGTTATGACTAAATAATATTATGCGTAAACATCATTCGGCGAAATCATATTATGCTATGACATATTATGCCTTAAAATTTTATGCAAATACATAGGGAACCATACATAAGTCATCTAATTAATTTTCAGTCACCGCCTGCGACATAGTTCCATCGGACAGTAATTACGTGATGCCGCACTCTCCATTACGGTACGGGTCCACTCCGAAATAATCTTTTAAAAAATTCAAAACGGAACACGTTTCGGTTGACTCGTCCAGGCAGGGTTGAGTACCCCTGGGTTTTAGCGTTAGGCAAATCTGAGTCGTATGCGGACGTGATTAGGTTCTTTTTTCAAGAGTTTTATGTTCCGTTTATTTTTTTTCCTGCAGTAAATGGCGTGCTAACCGCAATGAAAGCGGTATTGCTAATTAAAAAAATGTTTGCTTTTGCCGGCGCGTTGTCACCCGTTCAATTCCTTATTAACCTGAGGGTTGTTTAAAGATTGTATCTTATTAAGAGTTTTACAGGCAATCAAATAAATAATTAGTCTTGATTTTATTTCTTGAAGAGAATTAAGATAATTCTAGTATCTGCATCAAATACGATGATGCGTTCAATTGATGGTTGATTCCGGATTTCGAATTTTTCGTAGTTCCGACACACCGCGGACACTCCATACAACCGCGCCATTATAAACAGGTATGACGTCAGATGACGTTTTTGTATACGCGCACTACCGTGCAGTTTGTGCTGGATGAGCGGCGTTCAATTCATAATTCGAACTTTTATGTAAATTAAGTTACGACGCATTGCTTTGAATATCAAAATAAGTTGACAGTTGACAAACACGACTAAAAATTTACGACGCATTGCTTTGAATATCAAAATAAGTTGACTTTGATAAGCACGACTAAATTAGCACACGATTCGGGACATGAACTCGCGGAGTGGGGTGAGGTAATTGATTCTAGGGCGGGGCGGAGAGTGTCCTTTCTGTACGGTAGTACCTATTATATCAATTCTGTAGTTCTGACACAAACTCATTGAGCATTTGGAACATTTGTATTTATCACTAGCAACCCTTGTATTTATCCCTCGGGAACAATACTTGTTTTCTGTATGAAAGGTATACCATTATGTCCTTTTTTGTACCCCTCACAACGTGTATGTGAAATTCATGATTGTTATCTTTTCACATAATGATCGATTCAGTAGTTAAGACGTGAAGGTGTAACGAACAAACAAACTGATTTTCCCATTTATAATATTAAGGATAAAAGAAGAAGACATTCTAGACACTTATTTCTAAAGATAATCTACATAAAATGTAAGTTTATATTAATGTAAATATTAATAGTTGGAATCGGTGTAATTTGTAAAACAAACACTAGAGAAACAAGACGAAAGATAACCCACAAACGGCCATTGGTAAAAGATCCGGATACATTTTTATCCGGCCCGGATTAAATTTCCACTTGTCCGGTAATTGGAAATGGAGTTCCGGTTATCTATCGGTATATGGTTAGACGATTTTCGTTTATTTGTTTTATAACTAGAACACTGTGAATCTTTGGAACTAATAATTTAAGTAAAAGATGTTGCGAACTAGCTGTTTGTGACATTTTCGATCATTTTTAGAAATGGCTAAAATGATATTTTTTTTTTGAAAAATTTAGAAAAACTGAATCTACAAAGAAATATATAACTATCGAATCTACTTACACCTGAGAATTGGTTGAAAAATGCAACCTGTACAGAACAGACAGACATACGAAAGCATTTTGCCCAAGCTAAAACGGAGGCGCCTTTACGCTGGTTTGGTCGAATAGAGCTATGAAAAATGCTTGAAAATGTAACTCACTTTCATATTTTATAAATAATGTTTTACCTCACATTCAATAGACGAAGAGAGACCTCAAGAGATCGCATCTTACCTGTGAACAAAACAAAAATAAGTTAAATTGAGATTTTAATTAATGTTAACTAATTCTAAACTTCACCTAACTTTATTTATTTTTGGATCTCAAAAGTTAGAAAGAAAAATTTACTGGCGGGACGAATTTCTTTGAGGTATAGATTTATCAACAATTTATACCTTTAACACATAAGTATAAAATCAATGACGTAACAATCATCTCAAAATTTAGTGTAGTGTTAAATTTTCATTGTTAACCCAAAACTTGCGTTCTGAGAACCCAAAGGTTATTCCCATTATTATTCCCAGATTCTGGGATAAATTAATTTTAACAGAAGGTACAAAAGTGACAACTGCCACAGAAATATTTCGGGTAGGTAATAACGTTATAAGTCAAGTTAATTGCACAATCAGGCATCAGGCCTCTTTTGTTAATCTTCGCATCAATCTTAAAGGAAAAGGTATTATGCTAGATTGTGTGAAGTAATTGTTAAATATGTATATTGAAGTAAACAGACAGACGTATTCAAGACCAGTACTCATACGACCCTTACCTATGCGGACTTTATAAAACCATGCTTAATCGTTACCGGCTATATCTAAAATATTGCTTTAAAAGGGGATTCAGTTTCGTTAATATCCACATTTAAGTGTTGACTTATACAACTATTTTTACCTATTTTTGACAATTCATAAACTGTATTTGGTAGCTATGCTAAATGATACTTTAAATGTAAAACAGTTAAGTGAAAGCCATTTATATTTATTTCTTTATAAAAACAATAGTCACATTTTCGAATAAAGTTACATTACAACTATTGACCGCTTCTACAGATAAATGTAGCAATTTATCTCTCCTTACAATACGTGTAAAACTAATCACAGAGCGCCATTAGAGCAGGGGTGCCAACTTGGGGGTTTTTCCCCTAGATTTAGGGGGAGAACATGTAAGTTGAGGTTTTTTCGGGGCCTAATAATTTAAGGAGCATTATGAATTTATTGTTAAAATAAAATAATCTGAAAAATTTAAATCAAGTTGGTGTAAGGCATTATAAACATGCGTAAAATAAGCTGCGTAATAGACTTTCAATTGAAATGCTGCAAAGCATCATGATGATCCGCTTCTCTCTGCGGCGCAATGGTGGCTCTTGCGTTACATTTACTCCTACAAAAAAAATGTTAAGCCTATTTAATGTGAAAATGTATGATTTTAAAAATTAAACCTCATCAGAGGTCGGGAGAGATGAGACGAAAGTCCAAAGCTATGGCTAAAAATATATATATGTTATAATTAAAGAGCATTTTGAGGAAATATATATTGTTTCTTTTTGAAGGGTTTTACAATCAATTTTGGCGATTTTAGGGGTTTTTGACATGTTTTTAGGGGAAAACATTTTCAGGAGTTGGCAACCCTGCATTAGAGGCACATTTCTCGCAGTCACGCCATGGTCTCCTTAACTCTATTACACCTATCACAACTTTTCTGCTAACAAAATCCATTATTCAATGTAAAATTAAACAGTCTTGAATTATTGGTATTCGAATCATAGATTGGAGCATCAGAAATTAGCGAATTTCCCATGACATTATATATTGTCTAATGATTTTATTTACCACATTCGTGTAAACAAAATCATCTTAAATATTTACTGTATGTCTGTTGTTACAGAAAACAGTTTTACTCGATCGGTCAATTATTGCTCGCTCCGTTACAGGACAGTAGAATAGAAATATCACTATTGCTTTAACTATAACTTTAATATTAAATCCAATATATTAATGATAAGCCAAAAGAATAACGAACATATAAAATAGAATCAGGTATTACCTTGCGGAAGTTCATTGTAATAGATGCGTAAAAAATATAAAGCAAAAACTTCAACACAGTAGATGGTAAAATATGCAAGAAATCTGTGCACCGCCCGCCCGCCCACAAATAAATGCTATGCAAATAAAATACCTGCAGAGCAGACACACTGACAGTAACACACCTCGCTGTTATACCAACTACTCTACGGTCGCCTATGCACCGACAGGTAGGCACCTGGCAGAGCCTACATCTTTGATATGTATCGAAGTAAAACGAACGATGGTCGCAACCGGCCGCACCGCGCTAGGCGCCTCGACTCGATACATGCAGACCACTGCCTTGAATATATCATAGGCACGAAGCTTACAACGAAGGACCATGAGACCAAGTCTCCTATCTTAGCGACCCACCTTCCACCGTGGTCCAAGATGTATGTAAGCGCTAATCTAGGCACCCGTCGGTGCGTAGGCGGCCTAGACTATGCTGTTGGAAAGCCAAGCAATCGTAGCATGACTTTGGTTGTCACATGCTTGTCCTCTAAAATCTGGCCTAAAAAAACATAGTTGCCATGGCTTCTCCGGGCAACGCTTTTGAGAAGTTATCCACGTTTTTGAGAGAAGTATTAATCGTGGAATCCCACTTTTAGAATTTGGATTTAAAAATATTTAATTTAACCAGTAAATAGCAATCAATTGTTGCCCTATCAAAATAGACCACAGATATATGCTGAAACAAAAGCGAGTAGATCCAAAACAGAACGATTAGCGAGCGGTCGGGTCGATACAGAGCTAAAATTATAAACGGCAGACATCCGTGCACAGACTGTGCTGTAGCATCCGAGGTTGAATAAAAAATGTGTTATTGTTAGTCAATTTGTTTATGCAGCTAACAGCAGGTGAAAGATTAGTACGTACTTTTTGTCAGTATTATGATGAATAGAACTAGGCTACAATAAAAAACTTAGTAATTGTTGGTGAAGTATAGCTTTTTTTACCTCGTATTTTCATAGTCTAAATAATCTAAATGGGTTATTTTTCACTCTTGAGAAAAAATATCGTTACTAATTAATTGCGCAACTAAAATACCTATCAGTACTTTTGTAGATGGATGGAATCTTAAATAATAATAATGTACACTAATAAACATCACAGACTTTCAATGAACACACAGGAATTAAGCCTAAGATGATCTAAGCCTAAGCCATAATCGTGGTACATAATACCCGGGCCTAAAAGGGTCATGTAATGGACCGATCGCCGGTTAATTATGCGTGGGTCTCACAGACCCCAGGGTAGGCATTTAGCGGCCTTTGAATGGAGGCTCAAGTGGTCCTATCATAATAACCGGGTGTCAACGGCGATCGCTTTTTGTGGGCCGGGTACACGACGATTAAAGGGTTGACACGTTAGTTGTGAATTGGGAGTGTTGATCTATTTATGGGTAGATTTAGGTACATTTGTAATCATGTTTTGAAAAGGGGTTGGGGTATTTTGGCTAAACAAATAGACTTAAAAAGTTTAACAAGCTAGGAAACAAAAAGTACTACCTATGCAGTTGTGCTTAGCAAAAAATTCTTTTTAAAAGGTTTTAAGTGCTTTTTAAAGTCACTTTGTTTTTTGGAATCTATAATGCCGCTTATGTTAGACCTTAATATAATTTTATTTTATTTCACTTCACAATTAAAGTTACTGTTGCAAACTTTATCGTAGGAGCTTCCATAAAATCATGCTTACTTAAAGGACTAAACATTCAAAAGCGATAAATCTGCATTAAAATAGAAAAAACCGGTTAAGAGTGAGTCAGACTCGCGCACTGAGTGTTCCATTTGCATACCATGTCAAACAAAATACACTACCAGTAACTATTATCTAATCTGTGACACTACTGTGTAGAATATTGCAGTTTTAGGTCAGCGCCATCTCATGAATGTGCTATTTAGATAACTTTTAGCTATCACTTATAATAATTTCAGGTTTTCTCTATGCAAATTTTGAAGATAAGGGGGACCGAACGGTATTTTTTTACATTTCTCAACAAAAGTTTCTGAAAAAATTTTAAACCTAGAAATTTTAAACATAAAAACGTGGGGCGCATGCTATAGAATATAGATTGACAATATAGATGATAAATTTTACAAAACGCGCCCCACATTTTAAGGTTTAAAATTTATATAGGCAAGTAAAGGGTATTAGGGCTATAAATATTTACAGAAGAATTTATTTCTTACTTTTAAGTCTGTTTTACTACTCCTTTTTAATGTTTTTAGTCCAATTGTTTTTTGTAATATTTAGTCCGTTTTAAAAACGTGTTTTTAAAAAAGTTTTTTTTTTTCGTAAATTATTATTTTCTGCTTTTTAGTTAACGAGCTAAGACTAAAAAATATACCATCTCCTACTCTCGCACTCGCACTCGTCAAGACGATTCAAACGAGCCCAAACTCGATCGGGTTGCATGGTCTTATTACAGAGTCCCAGTGGCCTTCTTCCGGCTCCATCATCAGACCCTGGAAACTATTTCCCAACAAATTACTCGTCAAGACGATTCAAATGAGTCCAAACTCGATGGGGTAACATGGTTTTATTAAAGAGTTCCTGTGTCCTTCTTCCGGCTCCACCATCAGATCTTGAAAACTATTTCCCAACAAAGTACTCGTCAAGACGATTCAAACGAGCCCAAACTCGATGGGGTTGCATGGTTTTATTACAGAGTTTCTATGGCATTCCTCCGGCTCCATCATCAGATCCTCGGACACTATTTCCCATTAAAGTACTAGTCAAGATGATTCAAACGAGCCCAAACTCGATGGGGTTGCATGGTTTTATTACCGAGTTCCAATGGCCTTCTTCGGGCTCCATCATCAGACCCTGGACACTATTTCCCAACAAAGTACTCGTCAAGACGATTCAAACAAGCCCAAATTTGATGGAGTTTCACGATTTTAATATTGAGTTCCTAAGCCTTTTAGCTTCATCATCAGACCCAAGATCTCGTCTTCCATTAGAGTACTCATCGCGACGATTGTAACGAGCCCAAACACGATGGGGTTGTATGGTTTCATTATAGAGATCCTATGGCCTTCTTCCGGATCCATTATCAGATCAGCTCAATCACACCATAATATTGCATTGCCTTCCAGTTCTGACCTATGTTCAAAGTTTCAAGATTCTAGCACAATGGAACGAACTAGTACAAAATCGTTCACAAACTTTGCGGAGAAACAAACGAACACACAAACAAACAAACGAGAAAGCAACCTAATAAAAACGTGTTAAAAAACTGTGCGGCCTGAAAAATAAGAAAAATGTTTGAGATTGTGCAAGACCAATCGTCATCAAAAGTATTCCTTTCAAGTTGATAGCATTCATTAGTAGTTTTTAAGATATCTAGCTGTGACAGACAGAGTCACACCATAAGTTTTCTTTTTTCCATTTTTGCATGGAACCCCTAATGATTGTCAAAGTTATTTCACTGAAACAAAGTTTTCACTCCACTGAAAGCTAAGCCAACCAACTGCAGAGACAACCGGTCAGTCCCAGTTAATAATAATAAATGTCTCCAGCACTGGAGGAGAATTAAAATGAATTAAAATGCACCCGCTCCGGTATGAATAATATCAAGGGATGGAATAATGCCCCACTTAGTATGCCAACTGGGGAAGGAGGGCGACACTACACTGCGGAAGCGAAACTATTGATATGTTGTATTTTTTTTATTACATTTAATTGTAAAATGGAAACTACAATATACGTTCACTAAACCTAATTTAGCAGAAACATTCACTCAACTTACGGACCTGTAGCACTGGTTCCTTTAGCACTGTCTTTTGGTTTAATTTTACCCACCTCTGGGGTCTAGTGGTCCGCCCACCCATGTAAGACGTAGGGGTCACAAACAACTTTGTACTCGGTTTGGATGGTGGTAGGGTCTTATTTCAAATCCGCCGGCTAGCTACCACCATTTTACCTAAGTCTGATGCCATAACAATAATTTAAAAATTGTCTTGTTTCGGCAGTTAGAGGTAACATAGCCAGTTCCTCGATGATGAGTGTTCCGGGTGTAGTGCGCTTTCACCTTCGGCCTTATCGTCATTTAACATCAGATGAGACGAAGACCAAGCACTTTGTGCATACGTTGTGCATATAAAATATAATGGAACAACATCACTATGAAGTTATCTACCAAGACATCAACTTGAGAACTCAATCGGAATGATACGACGTCAATTATTATAAACTATTAGTTATCATACTCGTTATATAAATTTTAACCAGCTTAGAGATTTCTGAAACAACTGATGGCTTGGTTCCAAATCAACTTTTGTCACCCAGTTCGCATATCCTGCCATGTGCCAGGCCTTAACCGCATTTATTCGTATTCGCGCAGTTGTTTCGCAGCTATGAATAATTATAACGCGGCGCGGTGTAGCGCAGCCCTAATTAAAATGTTGAATCTCCTGACTATCCGCGAGCTACGGTCTGGAGATATTTGTCATAGCACTTATAGATAAAGTGATATTTTAAACATAATAATAATATCACAAACAAATAATTGTTTTTAAAGAAGTTCAAATATACTGTAGATACAAGCAAAGATAAGACTAAAATACGAAAATGAAACGGTAATTATTTAGTTTTGGTTTTATTGCTGAAAATTAGCGCGTCTGGGTCCCAGGTAGCTTGGAAAAGTGCAATATGTAACCGCGCAGTAAATTTTCTGACTTGCGCGAAATTTTCTTGAAAATAACATAATTTTCTCACCAACATCGGTGAAGTGGTGAATTCCTCAGTAAATTTGACGTCCCCGACACCCATCGTCACAAGATTGATGACGTCTTTGGAGAAGTAATTTCCTTCGCAAGTCTCAACAGCTATTTGGATGTAATGCATTGACAAAGTTGCATGTGACTAAAATAATCAAACGTTGCGAAAAATCAAAATCAATTTTCACGTCTCGAACGGTTCATATTTACTTTCATTATTATAAACTATAAAATTGAAAAGATCTTTGCGCGTCTTTCTTGTCAGTTAAAAATAGGTCTTGGATGTGTGTGGTAAATAAAATATTTGGAAGATACGTTGATATCTTTATCTTGTTTTGTAAATTATACAGGCTGCGTTTTTATATTCACTCTCCAAATTTTAAAGATGTGTTCAGTCCATGCAACTAAACAACTTTCTTCATGAAACATGTGTCGAAATACAAAACAAAATTTTGGTAATTCTTAACTAAGCTGATCAGGTGATCTCTTTGATTTGTTTGTATGGAAGACAATTTTTTATACATATTATACCTTATGTTTCTTAGAGAAAATTGTTCAGTTTCATGGACTGAACACATCCTTAAAATTTGGCAAGTGAAAAAAAAGATACCCTGTATACCTAATATATATACCTTAATCTACATACTATGCAAATGACGGACCTCTCTACCCTTATAATTATTTCAATATAACAATACAAATAATATTCATACTATTAATAATGTTGCATTTAATTATACGCGAAGCTACATCAAAAAACTTGATAAGTAAAATGAGTGCGGAGTGCGGATGCATCGTTGAATAATGAGGGCTTTTGTATGCGGTTAATTACGACCGTGTGCGGTGCGGTGCGGCGCGGTGCGGCGAATGCGTGCGGGCTGCAATTCTTTCGGCGGCTTTATTGGTTGAAATATTAAATTTGATGTTAATGTAATTGAATTAAATTGGAAATAAGCTTTTGGCTTCGTGAATTAAATGGAAACTGTATGGATTATTGATTTATGTTTGGAGTCCAAATTAGCATGCAATGGAAATTTTGCAATTCAATCTTATCGACCTATACCTTAGATTCAATAACATTTAACAACTTTTAAATTGCGAAATAGTGAAACGACGGAGGTCTCGTGTCTTGAAAAACAGATATTCTCAGAAACGTATTATTTAGAAACCATATCAAAAATGAACTTTTGGGAAATACATAATCTTAATACATTCCCAAAGGTCTTTACAGCCTTTTAACAAAATTAAGCAATAATAACAAAAAACCTAAGAACACGTCAAGGAGGCTTTTAAAATAACCGAAAAAAAATTACAAATGCTGAAAAAAGGAGGAAATATTAATACTCCCGAGAGTTGAACCTGTGACCTGAAAAGCCTTCAAAAGCCTGGAATGAGAACGTAATTACTGGGGCAGGGCGGGCCGCCCTTTCACACGAAATGGGGGGAGAAAAAGTTCGGAGAAAAGTCCTGAAAAGGCTTAGGGGATGCGAAGAAAAATCACTATTGTGTTTATTTGTCATTGAATTATTTTTAGACGTCGAACAGCTACGTAAGGGCTTTGACATTTTATTATCACATGACATGTGAAAATATTATAATTTCAAATAAATACGTATAATTTTAAGCTTTTAAATGCATATGAAGCCTACTATAATTTTGAAGGCTTCGTAAAAATAAACACCCAAGATTTATTTGAAATGGGGTTACTTCACAACTAGATTTTAAATTCAGTTTTAAATAAAGTCACTTATAGGAGTTTTTACAACTTAAAAATAGGCTTTTCAATAATTTATTATCACTAAAACTTGTGTTAATGCAAATGTCACTTAAACTCTAAACTACTAATGTAAAAAGCAAATGTAAATTATTTAAACTGTAAATATATAAGGTGCAAAATGTCAATTTAATGTTTAAGAATTATGTCATTTTAATAATGTAAAAAGCACTGACGTTCATTATACAAGTACGCTGGACAGACGAACGTCACCAGTCGTTTGTTCCGATTTTAAAATTGCTATATTGGCGCCGAGAGCAGTAGATTCTAATGTCAGTAGTGAGTGTACTTGGAACTAACTAGTTCCAAGCACACTCACTATTTCCATTGTATAGAATGTACTGCTCTCTGTGGCAATATGGCGATTATCAAATCGGCACAAAAAATTGCTGTCATTTCATGACATTAGCCTGTCCAGCGTACTTTGTATAATGGACGTCAGTGGTAAAAAGTCATGCAAAATGAGTGGCGATAAGAAATCAAATAAAACTGCAGAGAGACGAGTGGTTTAACCGGTGTCTTATTGTTACACTAAATTCTTGCGGAACTAAATTATAATATTAAAAAATCATGCAGTACGGTAGGGTTTCCTAGGATAGCGGTGCCGTCATATTACGGCTGTAATTTAGCGGCGTAGAACGTTGTCTATGTAAACAATACGGCACCGCCTAGGAAACCCTAGGTTAACAGGCCGTACGTCAGTGCATTTCCAAAAATATAGGTCGCGCCCGATCAAGATTCAATCAGCATACGTGACTTATAGAAAACAATTATTGACACAATTATTTTAAAAATGTACTTTGTACAAGTTCATCAGATTCAAAAATAATTAAACATAGTCAAACAACTGTATAATATATATAAAATGACACATAATATATATAATAGACTTAAAATGAAGTCCGAATTCCCGGCTGTCTAAGTTCGTCGGTTCCCCGATAGTTGCGAAGTTGGAAACCAGCTGCTTTATCGGGAACTTGTCAACTCTTAGTCATTTTAATGCGACTATTTGAACTGCAATTTGAAACTGCACTGTTAGATGGAGCCGATATCAAATACGACTGAAATGAGGGTATTTTTGACATAACAATCATGGTTATAGTACTCTGACCGAAAGTGGCGCCGCGTTGAATTTTATTTAATAATGTAATTCTAATACACAATTTTACAAAACTTCTCTCGTCGAATATTTAGGGCCCATAGTCTTGTATTTTTAGACGGTATCATTACATTCCCTCGCAGTCTGTGCTAGGTAGATACCGAAATTGCTAAAAGTGGCCGTTTTTGACACATTTGCTATCTACTACGAATGACTACGAGGGAATGTAGTGATACCTTCTAAAATACAAGACCATAAAAATGTTTATTTACACCCATGCTTTAAATTCTCTGTAAGAGGTTCTGAAACAGTTAGCTTACTGCCATCATTACAATATCCCGAGCGAGAGCTGGTCCTGCAGCGCCGCGCGCCCACGCGCGAGCGTTGCATTATGAAATTCAGTACAACATTATAACACTCTTGCGGAAGACATAATGACAAGGAGGGAGAGGAAAGTCAAAGTCAAAGACAAAGTCAAAGTCAAAACCTTTATAGAGAATACATATCATGGGTTACGATAAATATCATGGGTGTTTTTAATCCATATGTATTGTTTATATATTGTTTGTTTCCGTAATAAAAATAAGAAAAAATAAAAAAATGGGTGTAGATAAAGTCTTGTATGCAACTGTATATAATCAACTACAATAACTCGGCTTCGCCTCGTGTGATAAACCCACATTCGTGTTTTAATACCCCTCGTTATAGTACAGTTGCATAAATAACTATTATGACCACGTAGAGTTTTATTAAAATCTTTTTCTACTGAGAGCACCACTTTCGGCGGCAGCAGTTACGTACGACAACATTACGACACATTTGTATATGAACCATTGCTTTTGAACACACAAAAAGTGGCTGCACAATTTTTATCGAGCCTAATTTGGTCACCCATCTTGTTTTTGTCCACATAAAAAGTGGCTGCACAATTTTTACCCAGCTTAATTTGGTCACCGATCTTGCTTTTGGCCACACAAAAAGTGTCACGCTTGTTTTTTATTATAAATACAATTATTAGACTAAACCTCAACTTAAACTCAATCTGTCAATAATATTCTTGACTTTCGATTTTGACTGTAACACATTAAGTTGTCCCATCAAACAATTTTTTTATTCAAGTTTATTTTATTTCAATTCAATTTAAATATAATTAAAATAAAATTTCAATTCACTTTCAATTAAATCTCAATTCAATTCAATTTCAACTCAATTTAATTTCAATTCATTCACAGATATAACATAAATAATTAAAGTTAATAATAATATTTTTTTTTAAATTTATTTCTACATAGACATGCAAAAGCAAAGAATATAAAACTCTAGCTAAGATTAACGAACCGTCCGTCGTTATGAGGTCCAAGTCGCCGCGACATAATCTCCTTAGTGGCGACTGTCGTGCGACAAAGTCTGTCGCCAAGACAATGTTACTTGTTACAGAGTTATCGAGTTAGTTTGACGACACACGTACAAGAAGGATGGTTAACAAATTTTAATAAAGGGATTATTTTTATGTAACCAAAATTGGAAGCAGAAGATATGTAACTGAATCTAGAAGATTCTTGGTAGACTAACATGGGAGTACCTATCGTTGTAAAAAATTTAAGAATTTTGTGATCAAATTAAACTGCAGATTGCACTGATGTCCATTATACTGTATAATGGACGTCAGCGGCAGATTGTCAATAGGTAGGTTATTTAGCAAGCATGTTGCCTGAAAAAGGCTTTAATAAACCATCTTTGTACAAAAATACTGTCAAATTTTTTAAGATTAAAATAAAGTCAATGTTTACATGACTGAACTCTTTAGAGTTCAGTTTTTTGAAGGGTCATTGTGAATTATTCAAATAAATACATGATATTGATAATACAGGCTGAATTTTTATTCACTCGCCCAATTGTAATTATGTGTTGAAACTGAACAACATTCTCCATGAAACATGTGTCGAAAGCACCACAAAATTTTGGCCATCCCTTACTAAACAGATCACGTTATCTTTATAGTTAAGCCCACCGGTAACGATCAATTGCGATTGTCAATTTTCCGCAATTAACGCCCATTGACGGAAAAATTGATCGTTTACGCGTGCAATTGAAGCGATTATCAATTGCTCCAACAATGGCATTGACGGAAAAATTGACAATCGCAATTGATCGTTACCGGCGGGCTTAAGTATGGAAAGTATTTTTTTTTTACATATTTCTATATATCTTAGAGAAAGTTGTTCAGTTTCATGGACTGAACACATCCTTAAAATTTGGAGAGTGCGTAAAAAGACACTCTGTATACAATATTTCACGAGCTCCATAGCAGTGTGTTCCCGTTTTCAACTGCAGCGCCTTGATTAAGAGATACTGCGTAATTCTGTCCCTCTCTTAAGTATTGCCTACTGTAGTTTTATGACAAAAATGGATATATATTGCCGCAGTAACTTTTCAAAGAGCTTAAGAAAATACAAGTTTTCATCTCTATTGTGAACTTTTCATTTGTACATGTTTGCCAGGGTTGGTAAAACTTTGACAGACAAGCACGGTAATTCGTCGTCCGCATCGCACTGATCGTATTAGATAAGCTCTTTTCGCATTTTCCGTCCGTCGCGGACAGACCGCGCGCGGATTCCGCGTCGCACTGATTCAGGCTTATACAGTGTAGGTTTTGCGTAACTATAAAAACTATACTGTACTATAAACGTAACCGCTCACGGGCGACTTTTTGTAGCTGCGATAATCGCGGCGTTATTCGCGGCGATAATCGCCCGCGAAATGACACGACAAAGGTTTTACTTAGCCAGCGACAATAAAGCGCCGCAATTATCCCCGCGATTAACGCCGCGTTTATCGCAGCTACAAAAAGTTTCTCGTAGGCGTTTACGTATAGAACTCCATATGTTCTATTCTCAGCGACAAAAAATCGCTCAGCGATTAATCGCCCGTCAGCGGGGGGGCTAAACACGCATTATTTTCTCCAAAAAAACAAAACGAGTGAAAACGACTCCGAAATATTTCAAAATAATCCGTAAGTATTAAGTAATTTTCTTCAGAAATATTCACCGAACATATAACAGGATAATTCTTTCTTCGAACATTTTCTCAGCAAAATTCAGTACAATAACTTTGCAATTTCTATTTTCAATGAGGAAATTTCTCAGAGACCGCCATGAATCGACAGCGGCCATATTGACGCGGGGTTCCGCACATTCGTCTTGTTGACACGTCAATACAGTGCGGACCCCTAAAATTATTTACACTGGGGTTTTCATTATTGGAACTTTGTGATATGGAGACTGATAAAATGTGCCGTTAAAAAGATGTTTCGGGTATATATTTGAGGTTTAATAATATTACCATGTATCTTATGTTATCATAATATTTCATAGCAATAAAAAAACA
This sequence comes from Agriphila geniculea, assembly GCA_943789525.1. Lineage (NCBI taxonomy): Eukaryota > Metazoa > Arthropoda > Insecta > Lepidoptera > Crambidae > Agriphila > Agriphila geniculea. The sequence goes on along the minus strand of OX038890.1, from coordinate 731,450 downwards.
TAAATATGAAATGGAGTAATATAGAATGTGTCGAACTAAGGAAATATTTTGTCATAAGGTCAGTATTGTTTTAAGTTTAAGTTTAAATAATACTTATTAACTAGCATTTCACTGTGACCTAGTCTACGTATTTTTTTTTTAATAATTATCAATGTGGATTCTATCTGACGACCTGAGTAGTTCAGTGGTCAAATTGGTCAACATGCCGGTCTACCAAGCAAGAGATCCTGGGTTCGATTCCCGGTCTGGCAGAAATTGGAAATTGGTCTGGGTGTTACTAATGTATAATAAGTATTATATTTAAAAAAATCGGGTTGCACTCCGGTAGTGCCGGCAGAAGCGAAAAATTGAATATTAACGTTGTGCATTTTTGATATTTTGGAATAGTTAGGGAATAATTTTGCACGAATTACTTTAATTATCAGTATAAAAGTAATATAATTTATGAGGTAGAATACAATATTTATTTATTGCGCTATCGTACACAAACATGACAATTTATATTACATTAAAAAGTTTATCTCTCAGAAAAATCAACCCGCCGAACGCCAAAACTACGCGCCGCCATTTTCACCGCGCCGTAGAAAGAGAGGGGGATACTTCCGCCGCCGGCTGTCTACGCTACATCCGTCTTACGACTTTTCGATCAGGGTCACGTGACCCTGATTGACGCGAGTTTAACATTTTTTCCCCATTACAAAAAAGTATACAAAGCCGCTAAAGAAGTCTTCACTTAGACACAAAAAGTATTTAATTAATATATCAGTTGTCTATATTACCAGCTTTGCTTAGTTTGGGGCTAGATGGCGCTGTGTAAAATTGTCCAAGCAAACATTTACTATCTAATTTTCAAAGTTAATCCACATTTTATTTTTGAAAGTTAGCATTATTACAGCTCAGTCTAACTTCAAGTGTATCCAAGTTAAATATAAGCAGCTCAGTACATCGCGGCGTCAAATATGATTGATCGCTTCATTCTGTTGCTGCTGATATTCTCGACAACTTCAGGCAATTTAACCAACGGGAGTTAAGTGAGTCACTAGCTTGTTGGTACTGCACTATAAATGCGGTTTATAAACTTAGTACGTTGGTTGAGGTTCTCTACATAGATACTTGAAAAGGATACACACATCAACTTTGTCTAGGGATACAGGTGTTATTTTCATATAAACGAGGTAACTTTGAAGCCTTGGTTTCCTGCCACGGATGTACTGTGCTGTGATCTGATGACGGCTATCCAGGGAGTGGATGGAGGAGATTAATATCGCTATACACACCCAACTGATCTGACCAGCATTCTAAAAACGTAATGTACATGTTAAAAAAAACCGCGAAAATAGCATGAAAATGTATGGAAATCCTCAAACTGAGAACTCTGACCCATTAATCTTTTAGAATGCTGATCAGATCAGTTGGGTGTGTATAGCGATCTGAATGTACTCCATTCATTCCCTGGATGGCCATCATCAGATTACAGCACGGTACATCCCTGGCAGAAAACCAAGGCTTCAAAGTTACCTCGTTTGTATGAAAATTACACCTGTATCCCTAGACAAAGTTGATGTGTATACCTACAAGATAACTGTAACGTTTAAGGGGTCCAATCGCGCTAATTCTGAACGATAAAACCAAAACCGTTACGTTGTCATTAAGGTTATATTCACCTAAAAATCTTTTGGTTAGCTTTAGAATTATCATTTAAATTGTCCGAGATTGGCATCCTAGGCTCCCTAGGTATAGTTTTTACGTACCGGACTTCAGCTAGGCCACAAAAAAAAATGATGGAAATCTGACTTTTTTACTATTCCACGATGAAGTCTATAGTTAGTCGGAGTTTGTCGCCAAAAACTAGAGTTTGTCGGTCTTGCGTTTAGGAGATACGTGTGGCGCAGCTGTAGAGACGTCTCTACAGCTGAGCCACACAGATCTCGAAAACGGAAGGTCGTAACAGAAATCTGATTACTCTTGTGTGTAGCCGGTAGTTTGTCGGAGTTTGTCACCAAGAACCAGAGTTTGTCGGTCTTGCGTTTAGGAGATATGTGAGGATACGCTGTGGAGACCTTTCTACCTGGATCTTGAGAACGGAAGTCGTAGCGATAATCTGATTAGTTATATGTATAGTCGGTAGTCCGACCGAGTTTGTCGCCAAATACCAGAGTTTGTCGGTGTTGCGTTTAGGAGATACGTGAGATTTTCGCTACGACCTTCCGTTCTCGAGATCCAGGTAGAAATGTCTCTACAGCATATCCCCACATATCTTCTAAACGCAAGATTGACAAACTCTGATTTTCGGTGACAAACTCCGACAAACTAATGCCTACACACTCAAGTTATCAGATTTTAGCTACGACCTTCCGTTCTCAAAATCCAGGTAGAAAGGTCTCACATCGAATGCCGCGCGGCTGCTGCACATCAGTCACGCGTTCGCGTTCGGTGTAATATATATCATATTACACCTAGCATTTCATAAATTACAACGTCGTTTGCTGTCACACTACACAACGCAACGTGCCGTTCTGCACAAGGCTGCAAACGCTGTTGACCGCAGTTTGACCCAGCGTGTTGTAGGAATTAAAATATAAATAAATTATTAGGTATTTCTATTTAAGTATTATAATATTATATTTTTACGTTACTTGGTCTAATTAAAGTATACAGGTACTATTTTATTCTTAAAAAATAATTTCTCCAAAAATGGCAGAATTCATCATAATATTTCGAAAATTGAAAATATATTTTTAAATAAATAGTTAATATTAGTATCTACTTAGTTTTTCTGCACTTAACTTTACCACTAACATATGCAAGTATATTTTGCACCGATTGTCTGTTGTTTGGAAACCATCCCTTATTTTTAGGGTTCCGTACCAAAATGGTAAAAAAGGAACCCTTATGGTGTGACTCAGTCTGTCTGTCTGTCACAGCTAGATATCTCGAGAACTACTGATGGTATCAACTTGAAATTTAGAATAGTTTGAGATGACATTTGCTCAAATATTTTGCAAATAAGAAATAAATAAAAAAATAAATATCTTTTTTACAACAGGGCCTGAAAAGGGGTCTTAAAAATTTGAAGTGGGGCTACTAGGGCATTTGATGAAAGAGCGCCGTTTGCACGTTTTCAATCATTTTTTCTTTTTTTTTCTAGACCGCATAGTTTTTGACTTATGATGAAAAATGTAAAAAAAATACCGTTCCCCACCCCTTATCTCCGAGGTTTGCAAAGAGAAAAATCTGAAATAATTCTATGTGATAGCAGTTTATATAAAGGTTACAGGAAAAATAAAACGATGTCTCAATATAGCACCCTTTTTTACAAATTCCTAAAAAAGATAAAATTAGTTCCACTATCGATCAAGAGATAGCGCTGACCTAAAACTGCAATACTAATTTTATTATTCTACTCTGCAGTGTGGTTTAATGGTGCAATTATGATGGTACGGAACCCTCGGTGCGCGAGTCCGACTCGCTCTTGACCGGTTTTATTATTACAGGTACTTACTTAAGTTTAAGCACAAAATAGATATAAGGACTACGTACAGAAAGGACACTCCCCGCCCCGCCCTAGAATCACTTACCTCACCGCAACCCGCGAGTTCGTATGACGAATCGTATGCTCGTTTAAAGTCGTATTTGTCAACTTATTTTGATATTCAAAGTAATGCGTAGTAACTTTATTTATAGTTTTAAACCAAAAAGTCCAAATTATGCGCTCATACAGTACAACCCTAGAGTTACACACACAGTTGCGCATGTACAACAACGTCATCTGTGTAAATGGTTGAGCGAAGCGATGGCTGGTTCATGCGTCATGCTCGTGAACGGGTGCTGCCAGTGGTAATGGGTCTGCTTCTGAGGACCTATCTTTACGCATATTGAATTGTAAGAATTGCGTTTTTTATTTTTATTTTTGTATATCTTGTATCAAGTGTTTTTGGTAAATATTGCATACTGAGGTGCACTTTCGAGTAGCAGATAGAAGTGATTTCTCAACTAGTTGAAAGTTATTTACTCTCACAATTACCTATCCGATATGTAGTAGGTAATTAATTTCAACCTACCCATGCGTGTAAACTTTTGATAATTATTGTGATGGAAAATGACCTCACTTTAAATGTGGAGGTCATTTTCCAATGTTGACGACTCTGTATGAAATATACAGGGAGAAAAAAGCAGCCCTTGACGAGTTTCTTGCCGGTTTTTCTCGTTACAAGGTCTCCCACTTAGGGTTTGCAAACCGATGGCGTAGCTTCTATGACATTCAAAAGTGCTTGTAACAGCCTAGACTGAATAAATGATTTGAATTTTAAATTTTGATGGGGCGCTTGTATGGAGTGTCCGGTGTGTGGTATAAGGTTTAGAGTTCTTCATTTTCAGGTGTAATTCTTCAAGAATTTCCGGCGCGAAATGTAATACATTATTGAGCCAGTGCTCGTTTCCATAGTTACAGCTGAAAATACAGGAAAGGCTCCGAGGGAATTGCATTGTATCGCATTGCGATATTTTTATTATGAAACTGTTTATTGTAAGCTGTAAAAGTGGACAATAAAGGGAAGTATTAAATTTTTGGACGAACTATAAGCTATAGCAGGTTACGTCAAAGGATGGCTTTTGAAGACAAATAATTATATACAACGTGTTACAAGGGACCAACACAATATGACTATGACTATAACAAACTGAACAACTATGGGACTAACTTTACAATCGCGAAAAAAAAATTACCTGTTGAAATTTTTGTATGAAACAGCAGATTTTTTTTCGTGATTTCAAAGTAATATTTGTTGCTTCAACATTACAATACAACATTTATTGCTTCTAAGTAATTAAACCTAACCAATTATTTTAACTTTTTTACTAGATTTTATGTGCCGCCGAAACATAATTATCTAAACAGACCAACGAAAAAATCCTTAAGTTAAATAACACTAGTGGCTCTGAAAAGCTGTAGACCTCGCGTTAGTGACATTTTTCGAAATAGCTGAGATATGATTTTCCCCATACCTCCGCAATATAGAAAATTTTCGAAAAACTGAATCGACAATATATCTATATCATTATAAACTAACTGCTCACAAAATTTTACGGAAACAGATGGAGCCGGTATTGCTATTGGTATTGGTGATGGGCTCTTTTCTCCGCATTTAGACTCCCATTTGGTCCGTTATGCGTGAACACAGCATTGGTGTGGCTAGTCAAGCCATCCTAGCTCCTTCCAGAAGCGAAGAAGCCTCCTGGGGCATTCACAGGCTTCTAGGAGCGACCTCACGTCTTTGAGGATTTCTGCCCGGTATATGGCCAAACCCACGCACTCCAGGATCACGTGGGCGGCTGTTTCATATAAATCATGACAATAATTCTATAAAACAGATACAATGCACTAAATTCTTGGGTGTCTATATCGACGCCAGTCTAAATTGGAAACCGCATATAGAACACATATGTTCAAAACTGGGTAGATTTTCATACGCTCTGTACTTGCTACGAAAAGTTGCAAACAGGGTAGCGCTCTTAAGTGCATATCACGCTTATGTAGGTTCCACAATCAAGTATGGTGTCTTATTTTGGGGAAATTCCACAGATAAGGAGAAAGCCTTCAAAGCTCAAAAAAAGTGTATACGGGCAATGTGTCACTTAAAACAAACCGATTCTTGCAAACCGTATTTTAAAGAACTTCAATTAATGACGCTCCCTTCGCTATATATCCGCGAGTCAGTTTTATATGTTAAAAAGAACATTACCAGTTACAAAACCTTAAATAGTAAAAGATATAAAAATGTACTACAATCCACTGCATGCACAACCAGTATGTACTCTAAAAGTGTCTTCTCAATGGGTGTTAAAATTTATAACAAACTACCGCAGAATATTAAAGAGATTGAGAATCCTAATATTTTTAAGAAACAATTAAATAAATTTCTGATTGACAAAGCATATTACTCGATTGACGAATATATCAAAGACAAATTATTATAGAATTATTTAAAATTTTCATGACATTTCAATTTCTTTGACATTTTATAGCGCTAGTATCCTTGTATGACATTTGACATTTTTATGATTATTTAATGTATTATCCCAAATATTTCAGACAAATTAGCTATATTTGTACCTCAGTAGGGCAGCATGTTTTTTGTTCTTCAGGGCAGTATGTTTTGTGTTTCTTGTTCTTTCTGATTTAGGCTTTTGGCAATTATGTATTTTAAATATTGTTTAAATGCATCACATGATAAAAATTTGCACACCCGCAAGGGTAGGATATGGCGTACTTTGTTAATTTTAAGTCATCTGTATTGTTTATACCCATGTTCAAGCAAATAAATTATATTGATTGATTGATTGATTGATTGATTGATTCCTCTGCGTCCAGGCATCCTCTAAGGGGACTGTCTGTCGCATTCATGATGAATAGTTGTCAGTTTAAAGCTAGGTGACCTGTAAGTGTACCTACAACTATTCGGGGGTCTGGACGATTAAGGCTGAGCAGTCTACAGGTTAACCGCGGCGAGACTGCGGTCATCGCCAACTTGGACTGTCTACAGCTTGTTAGATCTACCCAACGAGTATTATGTGCAGCACGAGTACGTTGTCTTACCCATGAGCGCAGTTGGCTGAACGGGAGTGGCAGGATGGGTATAGGTCCAGCCACTATTGTGGAAGATCCCCTTCTAGCCAGCTCATCGGCAGCGTCGTTCCCATGTGATCCACTATGCCCTTTAATCCATTGTAGGATTACTTTGTTGTTGGATGCTAGACGATCCAAAACTCGGTGGCATTCGTAGACGATACTGGAGTTGATCCTGTTGGCCTCCAGTGCTGTTAGGACGGCCATACTGTCGGTCAGTATGCGGATGTTTAGTTCCTTCATACTTCTAGACAGGGCCGTGGTTGCGGCATTTATTATTGCAACACATTCGCATTGAAATATCGAACTGTGTTGACCAAATGGAGACGGACAGCGGGTCAGCCGGACGTACGAAAGCATTTTGCTCGAGCTGGGACGTAGACGCTTCGTACGCGTTTCTCGCTCACTCGAATAACGTGCAGACTTTTGAAAACGCCACAGACAAGATTTCACTTCTTGTTAAAAAAACATATCCAGTTAATACTACCGCTATTCCCAAAGGGTCGACCTCATCGTTAATTACTGGGCTTATAATCAAACAAGACATTTTCTCTATCGGAATACCTTTGACTTACCAGAAACCCTATCAAATAATCTACGAGTGAAGCCAACAATGGCTCTTATATCCTTACAAAATAAGGTTCATTTCAGCACAAACGCGTGTTGGTACAGTCGCGACCAAGAAGAAAATCCTTGACCTTTTGGCCGTAACCAAATCCCCCTTGATTTATATCGTGAAAACAATATGGCAGACATAACCGCAAGTTATTTATGGACCCAGTGAGCATTCACAATCATCTTAAGAAAATATTTCGTAAAAAAAATACAGTTTGCTATTTGTATGTTATGCCATATAGATGGAATTGAATACAGAGTGAGCATCAAATTAGCTAAAGCCTAGGAACCGTGTCGCACCAATTATTGCGATTAATTTATATGCGTTGCCTTGCAACAGAACTATCTTTATAGTTACTGTTACAAAATACTGAAGAGCTCACCTTCTTCTCAGGCTGACTGTACAAATCTATTTTAGAAGTGACTGTTAAGTTGCAGTATTGTTTTTCTTAACTATTGAACAACACAAAATATAAAGTAGACAGCCACTTGGAACTACTAACCGTGGTTTTCCGTGCACGCACACAAAGACACTCCGTATAGTCAATCTTAGGTCAAACCGGGCTATGGTCAGTGTAGCATTTCTTTAAACAAGTGAAAACAAATGACGGAAAAGTTTTCGGCCAGCCAAGACAATACAAATACGAATAGAAGAACACTCGAGACTAATTTATGTGGCACCACCTTTGACCAAGAATAGGTCTAGGCCTAGATGACGGCACCACGATATTTCGAGTTATTCGGGGCAATAATATACCCCATTTTCAAACGGGGCGCTAATTTTATACAAAGTATTATCTTCTTTGTTTTTTACTATTTCAAATTGAATAGTAATTTGTCCCCAGATAAAAATATTCATGTGGAGACTCGAATTTCAAGATTTTGAATCACTTTTTGTTTTCTCAGTTGCTGCCACATTTGCGTGGTGTTTTAGTTCGGGAAGCGTTAGGATATTTTTGATCAAAGGGCACCACCAATGTTTATTTTCAAATCGTTCAAACCCAAGCATAGTTTCAGCCATTGACCCCCCTCCTGTCCATGATCTATATCGCAGGGATCGATGAAACCCGCCGCGAGCGAGCTTATTTTTAATATCCGGAGTTATTCCGCTCTCTGTTGTAGAGCCATCTCTTTTAATGCCTTTTGTATCGCTGCAACGAGCAAAGGTTTCAACATTTGATCTCTGAGAAGTATAGGACATTGAATTTTAAGCTTTTATGTTTTGTTTATAAACAACATCGTAATCAAAACAATGAAACTCACTGTTTATCATCGGCCTTCTAGCTGCTGGAAAAGTCAATTCGAGCTTTATTGTTTCTGCACTTTACATTCTAATTTTGTCTTTTTTGAGATATTGGTTTGAAATTGTGTCGTGTATAAGAAGCAGCAATTAATTAAGCCCTGCATTTAAAAACTTCATTGAATGAATGAATGAATGAAATGTTTATTCATCTTCAAATAGGTACAGAGTTTAAAGCATGGTCCCACAAAACTACATTAAGTAGTTTGTCTGCGGGTACAGTCTCACAGGTTATAACAACAGTTTAACTAGTAGTAATTATCGATGCTTAAATAGACCAAGGGCCCGTTTCACAATGTCCGATTAAGTTCTTTGACGAATAAATTCATGTAAAATCTGTTCCAATTTTAAATTAAAAAAACCGGCCAAGTGCGTGTCGGGCCACGCGCAGTAGGGTTCCGTAGGTACATTATACCATACCATATTTTAATACCGCTATCATTTTTCGTCTGAAAAAATAACTTTGTTTTTCACAGTGTTTGTATGAATGACAAAGTTATATTTGCGGTTTTTGAAAATGTACTATATCTCGAAAACTTATTACTGTATCTCGTTCAAAACAATTTTCGTTGAAAGTGTTTATTAAGATCTGTAGTTGATATTTTTTTTAGATTTTTCACCCTCTTACTTTAAAAGTTGAAGGGGGGGGGACACACATTTTACCACTTTGGCGGCATATATCTTTCAAACGGTTGACTTTAAAAAAAATAGTCTTAGGAACCTCAATGTCATTTTTAAAGACCTATCTATAGACACCCCACAAGTATTAGTTTGATGAAAAAAAATATTTTCAGTTTCAGTTCCATGTATGGGGAGCCCCCCCTTAATCTTTTATTTTTTTTATTTTAGTCTAAAAATCGTAAAGCGGTTTACAGAATACACCTACGTACTAAGTTTCAACTATGTAGTCCTAATACTTTTGGAATAAAGTGGCTGTGACATACGGACGGACAGACAGACAGACAGACAGACAGACAGACAGACAGACAGACAGACAGACAGACAGACAGACAGACAGACAGACAGACAGACAGACAGACAGACATGACGAATCTATAAGGGTTCCGTTTTTTGCCATTTTGGCTACGGAACCCTAAAAAGGAGTACCTAGTGCCTAATCATAGATTATGAAACGGGCACCAAGTTTTACAAACTATCTAGTAGATATTTCTTAAGTAGAGTACCAAATTTAGTAAAAATATCCTCAGATCTAATATATTGAGGCAAACTGTTTAATAAGTAAGGGATTCTCTTATTGAGGGTTCTATCACCAAAATAATTCGATACTTTGGGCACTGAATATTTGCCCGCGGATATTGACCTTGAGTTGAACCTATACACAACCAACGAGTGACGCTCTCGGCTACTATAGTTATTGATAGCAAGTAAGTATTTATGTTTTAAGCTCACGGGAAGAATTTTGCATATATTAAATAGTTTTTTATAGTCTCCATTACAACTTTTTTTAGTTTTTTTATTTACTAGCAGCTTTAAGAATCGTATTTGTAGTGCTTCTAACTTATCTAAATTTGTTTTAAAGGTAAGTCCATAGGAGTCCAGAGCGTAACTCAGAATAGAATCTACCAAAGCCATGTATATGCATTTTAGAGTGTGCGACGGTACTTTGTAGCTTAAATGATAGAATTTAGCTAGCAATACTTTAAGTTTAGAACAAATATAATCCACATGGTCTGACCATAAAAATAATTCATCAATTTTCATCCCTAGGTAAGTTACATTTTTTACTCTTTCTACTGGTTTACAAGCACAATTACTGGAGCCATTGTGGTCTTTTGAAATGCATTGATCAATTTCATCTAAACAGTTATTATCGATGAACAAATTGTTTGGTTTCGCGACTTCATTAAACTTGTCTATAAATTACGCTGAAGACACCCTTGATAGAATTAATTTCATTCTAAGTATGTCTATTACATTAGTTATTCGTATTCCATTTTCGTTTTGTGAATAACAAGATTCGCCTATTCTATCCCTACGGAGATTTGAGGATGGATTGCTTTCGTTAATTACTCCGTACTGCTTAGTGATAAAGTTGAATTTTGAAGTTAGCACAGTGTCCCCTACCATCGTTCTGCGATGATTTATTTAGGGCAAACAAACGCTCGTCATTTATTCATTTGGGGTCGTTTAATTTGTTTGGCCCTTTCATTACCCCCGGCGAGATCTGAAGCTCTTACTATTGTTTTGATATGTATTTCATTAGTTTAGTATTCATAGAACTCTCTGTAACGTATCTAATTTGTTTTACAGCCGTTTCTTAGTTACCTACAATAAATTCATCCTTTTTATCAAGTTTTAACTATCATTAATTAGGTCTCATTGTACGACTTCCTAATAAAAGGAAAATAACTTTTAATATAACTCTTTCATAAATAGAAAATTTCATAGGTTTATATTTCTCATCAGGATGTGAAACTTAATGTATTTTTGTATTTCAGTTAACATTTTCATTTTGAAATTGTTGGGAAATTTAGTCTACTTTTACTGTCATTTTGTAATATCATTTATACACAAATTAAAACTACGAATAGCTTATATAAAAAAAGAGCACAGTCTCGCAGGATAATTGTTTTTCAAAAATTAAAATCGAGAACAAATAGTAGGCACCCGTTTGAATATTCGGTAGAGGCGTCGGTTGGTTCATTAAAATTTGATTTTTCCGCCATATTTACAGTGTACTGAGCCTCCCTAATTCACGCCCATTCTGTTCGCGGATCTGTTTGTTTGTCGGCCTTAGCTCTCAGGCCTTCGCCACTTGTCGGCCTTTTCAAGGGCCCATTGAATCGTTGTACGGCCTTTGAGGCCCGCTGCGAGTTGTTTGCAATGCCTCCTCTGAGCTTGATTGTAATTTGTTAGGTGCAAATGCTTTATTATAATGTGGAGTGGATCACGAAATGAGTTTGTTTTATTGTACTGTTTTAATTTAAGTAGGTGCTTATGTGTTTGACTTTCTTTGCTTATGAGTACAGTCAACAGCACTTCAGACTTTCCCGAAAAATGGTGCCGTTTCAGAGGGTTTAAAAAATCTACAGATCTCACACTACGCGCAACCGTCAAAGGCATTGAAAATGTAATTTAGAAATAAAGCACAAGGCGCATCAATGCCGCATAGGCTCCATACATAGTTAATAGGAATTCATTCTTTATCGTACTGACGATAAAGTGAACGGAGCGCAGGCTGACCTCCTGCGTAAGGGACACGCTACAGTCTACAGTTTTTGTCCTGTCATCTTAGGAGGCAGTCGCCTCCTAATGGCTCAAACTGTAGGTTAATTCAATCACGAGATTTAGTTTTACCGTTTCTTGAATAGCGAGCTCAAAAACAGTTATTGGGGCCTCCTTTACATTCATGCTAGCCTGGCACTTTTCAATAGACTAATTGCCTTGTTAGACCTGGTCTCCAGCAGTTAGGACTCCTGCGTTGAGAGCTGTGGGGAAAGTGCTGACCGGATCTGATGAACAAATATTTTGATTAGTACTACATTCATGCTAGCATGGTACTTTTCGTTTTAGTCATAGTTCAAGGTTCGCTGTTATCAATGCCGCATAGGCTCCATACATAGTTAATAGGAATTAATTCTTTATCGTACTGACGATAAAGTGAACGGAGCGCAGGCTGACCTCGTGCGAAAGGAACACTACAGCCAACACTATTTTTTGTCCGTTCGCCTCCTAAAATGGTTAAAATTGTAGCTCAATTCAATCCCAAGATCCATTTTTTTCCGTTTCTTGAATAAAGAGTTGAAAAAATATTATTCGGAAATTCTCAATCCAAGTCAGCGAAAATATTTTGAAATAATTTTGTAAAATCTGTAAAAGTTACGGACCGATTTAAGGAATTCAAATTTCCCTGAAGTCTTAACTTTTTAGATTTTTTGCATTCACAATGCTATTTTTATATTAAGATGATTAATATAATGAAAATATCCCTGAAGTCCTTAGAGTAAGACGCGCTTCTGTACTAGAAAGAGAAGCCATACGAAGCGTTCCCCTCTGCCGAAGTACAAGCCCAAATGGGCATACGCGTTAATAAAACCAGTTGCGCCCAGATTTCTCTCTAGACCGAGTCCAGTCGCGCATGTGAACGCTGCAGTGTTTAAAATGCCGAATTTATGAGTTTTATGTGTCGTCATTACAGTGTTTTTTTTGTATGTGAGTATGCGGAACTGCACTTGTGTGCACTTCCCCCTCCCCCCCCCCGCAAAAATGCCAGAATAATTTGAATAGAGTAATAATCGCTAAGGCTGCTCCCGTCGGGACGAAGCCGCGATGCTCTGAGCTGAAGCCCATTGGCAGACGCACATTTTGACATATGGTTCATCCGCGTACCTTTTAAATCTGCGAAACTACAGGCAAATTTCACAATTTCGTAAATCGGTGCACTATACTCGATCACGAAAACATAAACATTTTCAATGTTAAAACTGTCCACGCAGACGAAGTCATGGACGGTCACTAGTACAAACTAATGTAGAGACGAATGTGATTTTAGCTGCTGTGCTATTGACGATAGAGATGATGCACCGAAAATTACAAAACCTTAAAATGAAAATGACAATCATAAAAAGATTAACAAGACGTTAAAACTGAAACTGATTCTAAGCACGTAATACAAAGAACAGGAATAAACTTGAAAATGTCCATCCAAGCTTAAATTTTTCACATTTATAATTGGGTCAATTGCGAAAAAATCACCACTGAAGCATTCGGAGCGCAAAAGGACAATGGCGTATATTTGGTTAATAAATTGCAGCATTTTCAGAGTCCACACCTGTTTTCTCCTTTTGAATGTGTGGCTAAATTAAAAGAGGTTAAAATTCCTTACTATATTATTTCTTTTTAAAAAGGCTAAAATACTGTAAATGTTTCGGTCGTTTTATTTCTAAGGCATTGATTTATTTATTTTCGATGCATGGTTAGATATGAATCTAATAGAAACTAAACAATTGGGTATTTTTAGGGTTCCGTACCAAAATGGTAAAAAAGGAACCCTTATGGTGTGACTCAGTCTGTCTGTCTGTCACAGCTGGATATCTCGAGAGCTACTAATGGTATCAACTTAAAGTTTGGAACAGTTTAAGATGACATTTGCCCAACTATTTTGCAAATAAGAAAGAAATAAAAATATATTTTTTTTACAACAGGGACTGAAAAAGGGTCTTAAAAATTTGAAGTGAGGTGACTAGGGCATGTGGAGTATCATATGAAAGAGCGCTGTTTGCACATTTAAAAAAAAAATCTATTTTCTTAAGCCGCATAGTTTTCGACTTATGATAAAAAATGTGAAAAAATACCGTTCGCCCCCCCCCCCCCCCCCCCCCTTATCTCCGAAGTTTGCAAAGAGAAAAATCTAAAATAAAAGTAATATACCCAAATATATTTATGACTAGCTTCTGCCCGCGACTTCGTCCGCGTGGATGTTAGAGAAAATCCTTAGAGAACCTTCAACCAGGATCTGACCAGTCATTTTTACGTTTCCGGTTCCGGTTCCCGTTCCCGTTCTGTTCCCGTCCGTTCCCGTCCCTTTCCTGTCCCGTTCTCGTACCCCTTCCGTTGCCATTCCCGTTCCCGTCCCATTCTCGTTCCCGTACAGTTTTCGTCCCGTTCCGTTCCCGTTTAATCCCCGTTCCGTTCCCGTTCCCGTTCCGTTCCCATTCCGTCCCATTCCGTTCTTGTTCCCGTTCCGTACCCGTCCCGTACCCCTTCCGGTTCCCGTTCCCGTCCCCGTACCCGTCCCGTTCCCGTTCCCGCCCCGTCTCATTCCTGTTCTCGTTCCCGTTCCCGCCCCGTCCCATTCCTGTTCTCGTTCCCGTCCCGTTCCGTTCCCGTATCGTTCCCGTTCCGATCTCGATCCTTTCTCCTCCGTTCCCGTGCCGTGCCTTTACCGTTCCCGTCCCGTTTTCGTTCCCGTTCCGTTCCTGTATCGTTCCCGTTTTGTTCCCGTTTCGTTCCCGTTCCATTCCCATTCCGTTCCGTCCCTTTCCGTTCCCGTTTCGTTCCCGTTCGCGTCCCGTTCCCGTCCCGTACTCCTTCCGTTCCTTTTTCTGGTACCGTTCCCGTCCCGTTCCTGTCCCTTTCTCTTTCCCGTTCCATTCCCGTTCCGTTCCCGTTTCGTTCCCATTCCGTTCCAGTTCCCATTCCGTTCCCGGTTCATTCCCGTTCCGTTTCCGTTCCGGCCCGTTCCGTTCACGTCCCGTTCTCGTCCTGTTCCCGTTCCTGTTCCCGGTGCCCGTGCCTGTTCTCGTTCCCGTTACCTGGATGTGCATGTCCAGGTACAGGTCCATGATGTGTCATGTCCACCGTGTTGGATTTCAAAATAAATGTCATTTTCGCAATCACCATCCCATGAAACCTCAAGAACGACATCCACATCGATTTTCATGTTTACTTACCCCATTTACACCCTAAGGGATGATTTTCAAAATAACAAAATGTGTGTTTGCCTATTTATTTTTAGACATGCTCCTACGAATTTTATAACGAATTTTATAGTTGTAATGTCTATTTTATATTCTTTTTCTATACATTTGAACCTCATTTTCACATGTTAAATCATGTCCACCGTGTTGGACTTCAAAATAAATCTCATTTTCGTAATCACCATCCCATAAAACCTCAAGAACGACCTCCACATCGATTTTTATGTTTACTCACCCCATTTACCCCCTAAGGGGTTGATTTTCAAAATCACAAAATATATGTTTGCTTATTTATTTTTAGACGTGCTCCTACGGAGTTTAAAGTTGTAATGGCCATTTAATATTTTTTTCCATACAAAATTTGAACCCCATTTTCACCCCTTGAGGATTAAATCATGTCCACCGTGTTGGACTTCAAAATAAATGTCATTTTTGCAGTCGTCATCCCCGAAAACCCCAATAACGACATCCGTGTCTATTTTTAGGTTTACTCACCCCATTTACCCCCTAAGGGGTTTATTTTCAAAATCACAGAATATATGTTTGCTTATTTATTTTTAGACGTGCTCCTACGAAGTTTAAAGTTGCAAGGTCCATTTAATATTATTTTTCCATACAAAATTCGAACCCCATTTTCACCCCTTGAGGGGTCAAATCATATCCACCGTGTTGGACTTCAAAATAAATGTCATTTTTGCAATCGTCATCCCAGAATACCCCAATAACGACATCCATATCTATTTTTAGGTTTATTTACCCCTTTTCACCCCCATTTCATCCCCGTAGGGGTTGAAATACTAACAATAACAATATACGTTGCGTTAGATTTCCATCCATTAGCCTAAATTATATATTTAGCAATTTTGACTTCGAAAATAAAGGATTTTCTTCATTACTCAACTTCATCCCCCTTTTAACCCCTTCGGGGGTAGAATTTTGAAAAACGCTGAGACCCGTATTTATTAATTTTCAATCGTCAGCCTAAACACAAAATTTGACGATCCTAGCTTCAAAACTGAGGGACTTTCATACAAACTTTAATCCCTTATTTCATCCCCTTAGGGATAGAATTTTCAAAAATCCTTCCTTAGTGGATGCCTACACTGTATAAGGTATCTGTGTGCAAAATTTCAAGTCTCTAGGTCCAGCGGTTTGGGCTGTGCGTTGATAGATCAGTCAGTCAGTCAGTCAGTCAGTCAGTCAGTCATTCAGTTTACGATTTTATATATTAAGATTGTACGGAACCCTCGGTGCGCGAGTCCGACTCGCTATTGACCGGTTTTATTTTTTAATATCCCGAAAGAGGTTTGAAGTAGGAAGACTGGTAAACAATCCAATTGCTAAATGAAGAATACGAAACGTACATTTTAATCCCGAAGTGAACAATACTACATACTCTAAGGTTTTACAAATACATTGAAAAGACGGAATAGATTAATTTGTTCACGTTCCTACCCGATGTGGAGTTGTTGAATGACATAGAGGTACCGGCAAAAGAGCCCCAATAATGAGGGGTACAGGCTTCGAATCAATATGTTGGAGTGCTTTTATCCACTGCAACTGTCATGCTTTATTAAGTATAATGCTTAACAGCATTACTTTTTATTTGAATAACCTGAATCGGGAAAGGAATATTTTCCTTTAACAACGGCCTCTAAAATAAATCGTGAAGCTGAAAAGTACGAAGCCTATCAATCAATCTCTAGATTATGTCTTGAATATCAAAAATAATGGTAGAGGAAACAATAATAATGTATTCAATATACAAATCCATTAATCAGATAAACGTTGAAATATAATATTTCAGCATTATTTACCAAAAGCAATATCATCCGTCGAGCCATCAAAAACATCACAAGAATGGCGGTTAACTCGCGTCTTCGAACAACTCGATACTTAATGTTATCCGAAGCCCAAGTTAAAAGTACATCCGTCTTACTCTGACGTCTCACTAAACTTGTTTACTGGAGATGTAATTTGTAACCGACCGTCCAGCGTTTCTGGATCCTCCATCATCTCCACATCTGCCTCTGATGTAATAGAACCTATTTCTGAATAAGGAGGCGCAGGGGATCTATCTATGTCGGTCTTCGAAGATGAGTTAACAGAATTGTTGAACGGATCATTACGCAGCTCTATACATGATACATTTTTATTTTCAAATGAAGTTGAAAATTTGCTTAAATGTGTTTTAAATAACAAAAAGCATAGGTACTAAAGCGACACTGAAATAAGTGTCCCAAGAAAATTAAAAAATCGAAGGTAATAAAATCTACAACAAAACTAATAAAAACACAAACTTAAAACTCGTCTATATGAAGTTAATGCCAAAAACAATGTGCACAACTTCGTCTTTTATGTTGGTTATTTGTTTGGAACCTCAACAATGGAAATAATACAAAACTAGAGTAGCTATAATTAATAAGCAAAGTGTTGAAGAACTCAAAGAAAGAATCACGAAAGTGTTCCACAAGGAACCCCATTAGAGCCAGCGCTTCTCTTCCAATATAAATTATGTATCTTCAAAGAAAGCGAGAAATTGAGTTCATCATAGTTCGAACAGTGTTATTGAAGTGGAAAAAGTTAAAACAAAGCTGCAGTGCGAAGTTTTCAATCACCTGAAATACAGTTTCCGAGTAAAATGGTTAGAGCGAATGATGGTAAATTTAATGTTTCGGCAATTCCAGAGTCAATTATTACGGTTACGCTTTTAACCCAGATTCAGGACGTAAATTCACTTAAATCATTTCTCCCGCAAACGCGGCGACTCGACTTTCAGGTGCCTCTCATATAATTATTTATAGAAGTCGTAATTTTGCGACTTGTACACGTGCCGCTGAGCTGCCTTTCCGCAATAAAAGATTAACGTTACAAATTTTAATAAATAATTCACGTTTCCTGGCTCTCTTTCTCCGCTTTCACCGACTTGGATGTCACATTAGCGTTAAGTCTGACTTTTTCACTTATTCCCACGAAACGTCAAGCATCAAATGTAATGTAATCATAACCAGAAAATTTCGTAAGAATAAGAAAAAAACAGTTATCATAAAACTTAGAATCTTTGTTTATCGATTGGATTTGCCTCAATCCTACACTTTTGCTAGTATTTATTTGTAAACTGCAAAATATGTAGTATTATGTGTTGTTAAAACAAATAGTATGGATGCAGCACTTTCCGTCCATTTTCGTTAAGCTGTGCTAGCATCGGCTTGCTTATGGCGCGGGGTATTATGTGATCAGGTTGCATTGAGTTTGTCTGTACTAGAGTAGAGCGTGGGTGAGATATTCTGTTACATGCACATTTTAAGAAAAGTAACTTAAAACATGAAATAAAACAATTTTTAACGGATACTAGCGCGGTTTTATTGAAAGTACTTTGGTAATTAGTTGGTATTTGGTTTGATTTTTGGTTTTCCCAACGTTTCGGCAACTTTGCAGCTGCCGTAGTCACGGGGGACTGAAGCTACCAGTGAGTCTACCCTCAAGCGATGAATTTTTTTAGACGTTCAGAAATTAAAATTTAACAAAAAAAATATGTTGATTTAGAATTTAATTTTATGAATTATTTAGTGCTAAAAAGAGAGAGAATCTACTGAAACTACCACTATTTCATAAAAGTGGGAGGCCCCTCCGAGAAAGAAATGGCGAAAGAAAACTTGGAGAGGAAAACCGACCTCCGTCTTTTATATTAATTTATTTATTTGCAAAAGGAACTAACCGTATCATTAGATCTTACAGTGCGTGTGAGGGGCTTAAGCTTGTGAATGATGGGGTCCCAAGCTGGTGGAATTTTCCAACCGCTTTTCCGAGCCACGGCCACGTGACCACGGGAAAACCAAAAATCAAACCAAATACCAACTAATTACCAAAGTGCTTTCAATAAAACCGCGCTAGTATCTGTTAAAAATTGTTTTATTTCATGTCTAGTGAGCGCGTAAGCTTGAGAAGTGAATATAACTTAAAACAGTTAATGGCATATATTTATTATTTTACGCTTAAATTATTCAATTTTGCAGGGCCCAACCAGAACCAATGATTAACAGAAAAGCGTGTAACATAAAAATACAAAAACGATTACCACACAGACAGGTATTTGTCCGAGAAAATGATTTGAATATTTCTTAAATAAATTAAATACCTATAGACCGAAAAGTAACGTGACCTTGTATTTAAAACTAAAATTACTTATTCAGAAATACTATTTAAGTACCTATTTTAAATTACTATCGCTGAAAAATAATGAAAAATAAATACGGCCGGGGACTGAACTTCAATCTTTACATAGACTTTAATAGGGACCAACTTTCAGCGGACGTTAAAAAAACTACGACTTCCGGCAATTTATCCGCAGTGAGTTTAGTGATAAATCGAGATGATGGATGAGAGTTGCGGGTTTGCTTCCCGGTTGGTGCTTAATTAATGTAAATTAATGTCGCCTTTGTGGCATGCTCTGATGAAGTTTGCAACTTACTGGATCGATTTTGAAGCAAAATTATTGCAACTCATAATTTCATTAGCTTTTTAGTTTCACGTTTCACTCTTAATAAATGTCATATTGAATGATAAAATATTTTATTTTAGATCAAATGACAGTAAATGTACATCTTGCATTTTTATAAACTCGATAAATCTTCGAAAAGTTCTAATTTCAGACTTTAAAAGCGAACTAAATAAGAAGAACTTGCATTTAAAATAAACTTTTAAAAGACAAGATACTATTACAACGCAATTTTCTTCTTTTAAAGTTTGCATGATTTCTTTTAGCTTTTACTCACAAAACGACGAGACGAATAATAAATGGAGAATTGGAGAAATTAATACGGGAACAGAATTCAGAAAAATTAAAATATCCTTACTAATATTATAAATGCGAAAGTCCGTTTGTTTGTTTGTTTGTTACGCCTTCACGTCCTAACTACTGAACCGATCATCATGAAATTTTGCATACACGTTGTCCGGGGTACAGAGAAGGACATAGGGTACCTTTCAACCCGAAAAAATGTATTGTTCCCGAGGGAAAGCAAAAAACCTTTCCCACGCAGACGAAGTCGCGGGCGGCCGCTATTAATATAATACATTAATCACTAAACCCACAGTGGTTGAACAGATTTTTATTAATGAGATGACAATTTAAGTAATACTTGGAAAATAGTAAATAAACTACCAAAAGGGTACATAACTACTTACATATATTTTATCATAATGTTTTATATTACATTAAACTTTATACCCAAAAAGAGGAGTAGCTCTTTAAAATAAAAGTCGTAAAGTATAAATGCGAACGTCTGTGAAAGCTCTAATAGTAACGCTTCGTCCAGTGTCGAGCAAACAACGCACGGACAGACAAGTTGACATCGTTCCTCCTAACCTCGTAAGTAAGTAGTAAGTAAACTGAGGCTTCGAATACCACGAGTTAAAGTTACTTAAACCAAAACAAGGTTTTCGATAGTCAAGTAAAATTAATGCAGAAGATCGTGGAAGGCTTTAATGGAGGCCTATGTCCGAAGACGGACGAATAAAAGGCTGCTATAGATAAGTAAAATAGAGAATACTACAAAATATGACAATCAGTCAATACCCATCAGTGGCGAGGGATGAAATTATGGCGAAGGTAAGCCGTTCTACAAAAATCTTATGATCTGCATAGTGGATCGGGCGGGGTGGGATCATTAAAACGAAAGCAAATGTGAATCAGCTTGTATGGGCCTTTTGTCACTGATACTCATATAATTGTGAACTCTGACAAGTTTGTCACGTTTTCACGTTACCAGTGAGCCAATTTTGATGAATTTTAGTGAAGAAATAGACTGACCCATGGAAGAAGGACGTAGGCTAACTTTTGTCACCAAAAAGAATACAGGTGCACATTTTGCGTATTGTACATTATGCTACGAAGGGATGTGAAATAAGTAATTAAAGTACGTATGAGGACTTAGAACAAAGGCAACGTGTATAAAGTCGCAATAAGAGAAAGCTTTTTCTTTCAAATTCAAAGTTATAAACCTTATAAAATTGCAGCACTAATTCAGAGTTCTAAACAGGTAGTGACCATTTTGAAAAAGTAGTTGAAAGCTATTAAAATCTTCATGTTAAATTGCATAATTTTAGCCCAAACGTATTGATAAACGAGACATCACGATTCGGTACAGTAAATCGTACAAAATGATTTGTGTCGTGACGGCCATGTGTTCCGAATGGCGTCGTAGATTTAACGTTTTTGGATCACTTTAACATGCATCACATTGCTAGGTAAAGTGTGCAGAAACAAACCTTATAAATTCAGTATAAAATTTGAAAATAAAAATAACATTCTGAATAAAAAAATCTAAAATAACTTAATATTTAAACACTAATTTTAAATCTGTATTTTTGCATGTTAAACTTTTGAGAAAAGTTTGTATTGAGAAATTTTTGCATGTTTAACTTTTAAAAATGTTATTCAACGTACTATGATTAGTGTTTTAGACAAAAAATATTTTTTAAATCAATGCTCCTGCTTTTTTAATTGAGTGAAACACATCCTTTCCTTGCAAAAATATGTTTGTTTGTAGCCTGATCAACTAATCATCATGAAATTTTGCAAATACGTTGTCAGGGGTACAGAAAAGGATATAGACCTATACCTTTTATCCCGAAAAAAACTACTGTTCCCCGAAGTAGGTATAAAGAAATAACTGACCACGCAGACGAAGTCGGGGGCGGTCGCTAGTGCATAATATTAGTCCATCTGACTAAACCAAGATAACAAGCTCATTGTAAATTATTATTAATTAATAACCGAATGAGCTAATCACGCAGTAATCATCAACACAACGTAATTAATACTGCTAAATTATTGGTTGAACATCAAGAGCCTCTCAATATTGACACGGGCTTAATTAATCACTACTTGTGGGCTCAGATACGATGAATTTTCTTTATAATTGTTCATCCGTCCTGAGCAGTACTTTTTGTACCTAATAATTTGTTTAAAACGCATTTTTTTAACAAAACAAAACAATAGAATTAAATAAAAGACATATAACATGCAATCCGCTGTAAGATAGAAAACAAAAACAAGCTATTCAACAGAGTTCAAACAAAAACAAAAACTCATACACAACATTATAAATTAAACAACATTAGACAACGCTCGTAGCGGCTACGGGCTACGAGGCGCTACGTTTTTACGTAGCTTACTGTCTACGAGGGCGTCTCGTCTCGCTTTGAAGCCTCGAGATTTCATTTGTTAAATATATTATCTTTACGCTACATAAGCTTCGTGAAATGTGCTTTTGAATCTTAGACTGTACGTACTGCACATAATGCTTCTTGAAATTCATTTGGGGATTCAGAATTCCATGCTCTACTCGTAGAAACTTTAGAAGTATTCAAAAAGATGTTTGCCTTAATTAAAAACGAGTAAAAAGAAAATAAGGATGCAGAAAAGCAAAATTTTACTGCTTAGATTTTGTAGTTATAATTATCCACAGAATCCGCATAATCAACTTCACATCACACCACGGAGACTTGGAAGTGACAGTAATTTTTCATATCGAAACAAAAGCTCTGAAACGGGGTCGAGTGGGAGCCGGAATACAGCCTACAATACGAGGGCGAAAGCTTCTTTCAGTGGATTTACAACTCGTAATTGGGAACTGGTATCGATGCTGTCGAGTGTGAGATGTTCAGGCGAAAATAATAAGGGCTAGGTTAAAAAAAAAAATATTCTCATTCTTCATTAAACATTCAAAATGTAATATCTGTTTATCGGGCTGTGATGCCTAAACTATTGGACATACCTGTATACATATAAGTAGAATAATTATCTGATATAGATTGGATTCCAGAGAAGAACACAGGGTTCGATCCCACTATTCCAATTACCCATTGCAATGGTCATACTGAGACTTCACTTTTTTCTCCAAACAGTCCCACTATAGCTATCGATTAATTGACCAATGACGTCCATAAAACGTTATGGTAACTGTGGGAAAGTTAGTACCACTATTACCATTCATACTGATTCTTAATGGAAAAAGTGGGACCAACCCGAACACAGTCATTTCTAAATTCCAATAATATTTTAAATAGGTCAAAATACTTTAAGCACCTTATAAAGATAAATAAAATATCAAAAGGGTTATATTATAACGTTTCAAAGTGATACTGATAAAAAAGGTCTCATTTTCCTTTTCAAATTAAGCCTGAATTTTTTGCATACCTAACAATTTTAAAATAAAACCAGCTGCTAAAGAACATTAAAATTTTATCCTCGGCTGATAATTTAGGTCACGAATACTAAATAGATGTCTAATTTAGTAATTTACTTCAAGCCAACAGCTTAATTCTATAAAATATCTAAGATTAAATGAATATCTGTGCTTCTAGATGAAGACTGAATAATTCATTTGGCCGCTTCTTCCAATTATTTCACCGCAAAATTAACACAGAAAATAATAATTTTCAGTTTCATAATAATGCCTATTGTGGAAGTTAAAAATAGAAGGTGATTCTTAAGCTATTTAATGATAACTTTGACTATTTTGTATTTTATCTGTAAAATATGGTAAATGCGTCAGAGTTAGCAATGCCTGCCAAAAAAATGTGCACTATCTCAACCATCGTATGTTACGCATATTTTCAGACTGTTTATTACAACTTTTTGTCAGAGCGAAGAATATATGAATATACTGTTCGAAGGCATTTAGTGGACACCAACTTAACTTTAAGTTATTATACTGTATCATAACGACGTTTTACTACCAATAAGGAGTTTTTTCTAACCAACAAGACGGATTTTCGAGTACAATAGTTTTTACATCTTACTATTTATTATTGTATATTTATTTAAGAGTAGTTCCAAAGGATTTATTATTTACGCTTGCTCTTATACCGATATAAATGCTTTTTGCTCGTTTGAATATTTAAATTCTGTTGTTTATTTGTTTTGAGAAACAGTCACAGGGTGGAATAAAATTGTTCAAAGTAATCTTTGTTATGAGTCAGTCAGTTTTTTCTGGAAATAACTGAATCGAGATTTATGATTATGAAATCAAAAGTTAATATCGTATGTTTGAGATTATTAAAAAAGTTCAAAAGCCGTCATCTGCGACGAGACAAGAAATTCGAAGCTCAAATACGTATCTATAAGTTCAGAGTTTGTGTAAAGAATTAAACAGCCTCCGAACTCTGTCTACTTCTAGACTTTTAAGCGGATTAAAAACGGAATCCGGCGCCGGGGCGCCCCTCGCACTCCTCACTCTGGGGATTATTCAATAAATCCTCTGTAAACATTATAAATTCGGCTCGAAACAAGATGATTGAGCCCTCGCAAACTTCTGCGACACACTTCCGAAAGTTAACTCGGGCGGACGGCGAACCATTTGCATTATCTTTTGAAACAACACGGAATTAAATTACGATTTGAATCAATCAGAAAAAGTTGGTAAACACCTGCGGGCCCACCTGAGAGAACTTCTCTTGGGCGTCGAGGATCTCGATGAAAAGGGACAGCTTGTGGTCCATGATCGGGAAGCCGTTGCGAGGCTGCATCAGGAGGTGCCTGACGGCCTCGCGCACAGCCGCCGGCGTGCTGGGAGTCCCAGGGGTCCCCAGCGAGGGATGAGCCCCCACTAGGGCAGATAACCCATGGAAAGTAGCTGACGTCTTAGGAGGATTTTGCACACCACCCGGCAGCGACAACCTTCGCGACGTCGACGGCGGCACGGCGCCGTAACCGTTCGTCATAATCGCCGGTCTTTGTAACTGGTAATCACTCCTCGAGGACGGTAAATTGACCGCTCGCGGGAGCGTCGACATGATAGGACGCGGCCGGCGCGGCACCGGATGCAGCAGCTGTACTTGCGGCCACTCATCTTCCACGGAGCCGATGGAGTGAGGACGCCGCGTGAGTAAAGCGTTCGGAGGCCGCGGGGACACGACACTCTGTGGCCTTCGAGGCCTCGTCGGACGATCAGGTTGTATCGGATTCGGAGGGGTATAAGGACTGAACGCGCCGAAATCATCGCGAAGCGGGGAAGGACCCGGCCGCTTCTGTTCCGGAGCGGGCGGCGGCGGGTCGTCCCAGCGCGGCCAGCGCGGGTCGGCGAGGGCCAGCGAGTCGGGCTTGCGGGGCGGCGCGGGCCTCGGCCTGCCCGCCCCCTCGGTCATGGCGGCCGGCGCCGGCAGCGTGTCACATGGCGCGCGGCGTGCGTCGGGCGCGGCGTCCGCCGGTCCACTGCCGTCGCGACGCCGTGCACCCCTCTGCATCGACGCAGCTCGAGAGCTTGTTTTCGCGCGTCAACTTTTTCGTGTAAGTTGTAATCGCGTATGCATGCGGCTTTTTGGGCGCGACTCTTGTTTGTTTTCGAATGTAAACATGTTTTTTAGACTCTTTCATTTCAACCACCGACGTTTCAATTTAAATTAAGTATTTTTCTCGTTCTATTTTTTAGTTAAATAATATCTCTGTTAATATAGAGATGTACACATTATATCAACTGGGCCCGATCAGTATTCACGGGGATGTTCGCCGCCTATTGTTGCGACGCACAACTTTCTGACAGCGTTTTTAGTCGAGTTCATTGAAAAAGTTTCCCCCAGTCATATTTCGCTCCCGCTCTTTAGGACCAACTTAAAAATTTTAACATTTACCACTTGTCATGTAAGTTTGTTCAGCGTTCATGAATACAGGGCAATCTTCTACCTTTTTAGTAGAAACCTTAAAGTCGGTAACAGAAAACTTCAGCGAAAATCAATTTTAACATAATATGTAGTTCCACAAAACTACCCATATTAAAGTAAAGTTTCTCCTGTACCCTAAATTGATCATTAAAGTACCTAATGTATGAAGTAGAGATTTATAATTCACTAGCGACCCGCCCTCGCTTCGCTTATACATATAAACCTTCCTCATGAATCACTCTATCTATTAAAAAAAGTGCATCAAAATCCGTTGAGTAGTTTTAAAGATCTAAGCATTAAGACGTTGCTTTATACTATGTAATAAACGTCAGCTAAAGCTTAGTCCAGACTTGTATCATTTTGGCGTATCAGATCACCGTATCTTTAACATACATCGCTAGTTTAGTTGGGCGTGCGTTGAAGTAATATCAGCGCACGCCCAACCAAACTAGCAATGTATGGTAAAGATACAGTGATCTGTCGGACTAGTCTGGACAAAGCTTTAATAGAATTGCATAATGCGTCATCGATCGTTATTAACTCTTGCATAAACATTTAATTTTAGTTCGAACCAGACTTTCTCTGTGTACACACAGGTTTACTAGTATTTGATTGAATCAGGCGTCACTTGGCGGAAGTCCCAAACCATTTTGAAAAAAGAAATATATGTAGCTTACTTCCGCAAACAATATATGCAAGATGCACCGCCCGCCCGCCCGCCCGCAAAATATGCACATGCACACAACAAAACTCCGAACATTCGGTGTTGGTTTACGCACGATCTAACTCCTGAGGATGCTCCGGGTTGGGGCGAAACACGTGTAGAGTAGCCTAATTGGTGAAGGTGCAAGGTGTGTTGCTGTCTTGCTAAATGCAGGTTTGTGCACTGATATTTTGTTGTGTGCATGTGCATATTTTGCGGGCGGGCGGTGCATCTTGCATATATTGTTTGCGGAAGTAAGCTACATATATTTCTTTTTTCAAAACACAGGTTTACGTTTTTATAAATAAATCAAGTGAATATTTTACGACTGTTGTTATTATCAGGATCAAATCAAGACAGATAAATCAAGTTAATGTATGATTTAGCAAGGGCTCATACATTAGTGGTCCTTCTAGCGGGATCTGAACTAGCGACCTACGGATAGGCAGATGATTATAGATAGAAAAATGCGTCCGCAAAATCCGCAGAACATTTTACAAAATACATACTTAACTCTTATACGAAACATGAAATGAACATTTATGCAACATAAAGCAACCTCCTCAAATCTAAGTGATGAACGAACCGACACAACTTATTCCAGTGATGTATAAAACTCATTACAATAACAAGTGGTCCTATATGGGGTCCGATTCTGAAATATCGCTCGCCGTTCGATCCATATCGAGCGCTCGTAAATCAACCCTTTACTGCTGAACAACGCCACAGTGTAAACAAATAACAGTATTGTATCTCGCCGTGTCATTGAAATAATTAACTGGCCGCTAAACGCACTAGGGTTGCCCATCTGTCTCTTGAATTTAAAAAAGTTAAGCTTCTAGTTTTTCCATATAAATACATCAATACACTGAACCATACAAACGTTAATTTGGTGCTATTTTACGCAGGTAAATGCGCAGGAGTATTGTACAACATCCGCGTCTGTGATAATTTACCAAACAGAGTCTTATTTGGTTATCCCATAATTATGACGTCAAAGTGTTGTGTTGTCAAGGAAATAAGATTTTTCCACATACCTCTGCCATTTAGAAAAAAAATCTAAAGACTGAGTTGACAAAGAATTATATTTATTTATCGTAAACACTCAAAATTTCACGAGAAACGGTTGAAAAGTGCGACCTGTAGACAGCGAACTAAATCTATGGAAGTGTAATTTTAAACAAATATTGCCTAAAAAATGGCACCACGGGGCCGAAAAAATACAACCCGTTCAGCTTTAGTCGGGCCAGCCACGCACCCGGTGACTGACGTTAGTGTTCTATTCAATAAATTGCAGTTTGTATTGTAGAGAAAAGATAGAAAGAGAGAGTTTATTAGAAATGACGTCCTTTATAGCCAAATGGTGTAAAAGATGCAAAGAAAGCATTAAAAAGATGCAGAAAAAACGTATCTTATTTTTTCGTTTAAGTATAGAAAATATCTATGAGTATACAAATTATGGTCGCTAATAAGCAACCAGTGTTCAGACGCTTTATGCTGCATAATTAAATGTCAGCATTTTTAGCTCTATCCACTTAGTTGTACTTTTCATGTGGTGCCATTTTTTGAGCAGAATGCTTATTCCATAGATTTTAGTTCGCTGCCTGTAGAGGAGAACAAACGGACAGCCGGACAGACATACGAAAGCATTTTTGTCCAAGCTGAAACGGAGACGCTTCGCGCTCGCTCGGTCATATGCCGCGGTTAGTTTTTTTAGTTTAAAAAATTGCTAATAACTTCGATTTCACCCTGTATATTTCAAATAATTACGAAAGTAATTGAATTGTTTGTTAATAAAACAAGAACTCCTTTAATAATTAAACTAAACGTTACTGTTATATATGTAACTTAATATAATTAAATTCCATAGCAAGTCATGTTAGTCCACTTTTAGTTGTCATATAATATATGACAACTGAAAGTGGACTAACATTGTCGGAATACTGGTACGTTATGTATACTGTGGCAAGGCACTCACTAAAAATTACAGCGCCACTCGATTTACGATCTCTCGGACAAGGAAACCAAGCGGCGTCGCTAGTGTGTGAAGTGATAGCGTATAAAAGCCGGTAGAAAAGAAATAAAAATGTTAATATCAGACCTTATGTTGTACTCTTATATTTGATATTAGGTAGAAAACTTAAAAAAATGGCCAAGCCTGAATATAGTTCGCGCAAGGTATTCCTCGAAGCGCACCAGTTTCCAAGCGCTCCTAATGAATCGCACCTAAAATATTCCTCGATCCACACCTAAATAGGTTATTTGTTTGCATCGTGGAATTGTTTAGGTGCGCTTCATTAGGTGCGCTTGAAAATGGGTGTGCTTCGAGGTTTCTTATATTCATGACTCATATGAAAACAATTAAGATCTATAAATAAATGAAACCCTTCAGGTGGCTGAAGTGCTCCGAGCATTGCATATAGTACACTCAACGACATAAAGTTGATTGGTCAAAGTTAAAAAAAGGGAATTAATACTTTAGCATATAAAAAAAAACCGGGCAAGTGCGAGTCGGACTCGCGCACGAAGGGTTGTCGCGTAGCGGGTTACTTAAATGAGAAAAACCACAACTTACGTTCACAATATTTATTTATGGCTTGAGCATGGGGTCGTAAGTGTAAGGGCCCGACTGGTATTTACTCTGCGTGTCCCAACTTATCTTAAGGGGGCCTTGAGGTGGTAGATGGCCCGACGTGGCGTGGAAGGATGCAGCGGAGGGTGTGAGGCGCGTCGCAAATGGCGACCGAAGAAACCGCCGAGCGGCCAAAGTATGTCGGCCAAAGTTGGTTGGGCCAAAGTTGCAGGGGTCAACTGGGTCAACCTGGGTGAACCTGGGTCCCCTTTCGGGGATTGCACTGAATTTATTTTTAAATAAAGTGACGACACTCTGATCAATATGTGATCTTTCTTTTCTAAGTATTATGAAAAAATGATTTCCAAGGGGCGCGGCGACTTTAAGACGAAATAGGTTCGTGTCGTACGCGGGAGCTCAGAAAGCGGTGTGTGTCAATGACGCAGCAAACCACTGCATCGCGATGTTAGTTGCGCTCACGCATTGTGTGATTCGCAACCGCTACCTTCAGGTCGATACGCGAAACAAAGGTAGGTTAGGGTACCGTTCGCGCAGTGGTAAAACGTTTTTAATAAACAATACGTATGATCTGCAGTTTAATGTGCATTATTATTTTGATTGTAGTTATTAGTTTAAGATAGAAATAAGATTAGATTAATTAAGGTATTAAAAAAAATTATTTGTTTTCATTTTTTTTAATTTAGTAAAAATGTAGATTTTATTAAAAAAATAACCCATAACGTTACAATACCCCCTCGCGCGATCAAGGATTTTATTCCTCTTAATAAAATCCGCACTTAGTAACTAAGTTAATGGTTCGTATTAACACTTTCATTCTTCATCATTCATGCATTTCATACTTCACGCTTTCAAAAGGCAACAATAAACAATATTATCGAATATTGACGCATCCTGACAATATGGTAGGTTCCTGTTACATATGAACTGGTAAACCCATACAAACGTGATTACTTTACATAGATGGTAAACGTGCGAAGTTTTTAGCTTTGTAACGATATATTCAAAAATATTTAAAATGTTCATGTTATAAAAATGTAATGTTCATGTTACAGTTAAAAAAACTAATTTATTTAAAAAATATTTACTTATTAAGACCAGCTAGTTTTAAATCTTTTATATGCCATGTTCCCAAATCCTTACCATTCATATCCTCTAAAACGTAAACTAAAGGTGATTTTTTAGCAGTGACACGACATTTTATGAATTTCGGTGCCAACTTCTTGCTAAAATATTTATCTTTGTCACTTAGTACATAGGCTCGTTTCATGACGATATCGCCCACCTGAAATTCGGCTGCTTTACGACGCAAATTGTAATGTGCGGTATTCTTTTCATGAGCATGCCAAAGTTTTGCTTGTACGTCGTCAAAGATACTTGACAAGCAACCTAAGTTATCCGCATAAATATCGCGCGGTAGGAATAAGACCTCATCGCCTAAATCTGTGTCTGTGTAATGAGTACCACAGGTAACGAGCTCTCTGCCGAAAACTAAAAATGAAGGCGTGAAACCAGTTGCTTCATTCACAGCGTTATTAATGGCAAACTGCACCTTGGGTATAAAAATATCCCAGGTTCTGTGGTCATTCTCGACAAAAGTTGATATGCAGGTAATGATCGTTCTATTGTAGCGCTCTACAGTGTTTACTTGCGGTGTATACTTTGGAGAGAAATAAACATTAGGTACGTTATATTTTTGGAAAAAAGCAGTTGTGTCACGGCTAATAAACTGAGTACCATTATCTAGAAAAATTGTTTGTGGAACTCCATGAACAAGAAAAACGTTGTCCTCTAAGATTTTAATAATTACGTCCGAAGTAGCTTTTTTGATAGCGTAAATTAAACAAAATTTTGAAAAAACACACGTCACAACTAAAATGTAGCTGTTCTGTTTACGAGTTGTAGGCAACGGTCCCATAAGGTCAATTGAAATTATTTGCCAAGGGCGTGAACACTGTTTAGGACGACCCATTTCACCTAACGTTTGATGGTTATGTGACTTGTACTCAAGACACTTATCACAAGAGCTAACAAATTTTACGACGTCTTTATGCATGCCCGGCCAAAAATAACGAAGCATAAGGCGATGATATGTTTTAAATATACCTAAATGTCCAGCAGAAGGCTGAAAATGATTTTCCGAAATTACTTTCTCCCGCAACTCGGAAGGAACAACAATTTTCCATGAAAATTCGTCATTAAGGCTACATTTACTTTTAGTCAATCTATATAAAATATCATCTTTAATTAAATAGTTTGGATACTGTTGAGGACTATTCAAACAACTGTTGCGAAGTGTCTTGTACCACTGGTCTTTAGAGTCCAATATGTCGGAAGAACTAATGGCACTAACTGGAAATGCACGCGAAAGAGCGTCGGGAATAACATTATCAACCCCGCGACGATGTTTGATTTCGAAATTAAACGATGATAACCGTACTCCCCATCGAGCTAACCGGCCTGTAGGGTTATTTAGAGTAAGGAACCATTTTAAAGCACTATGATCAGTATATACGGTGAAGGTTTTTCCGTTCTCTAAATAACATCGCCAATGCTCTAAGGCAGTAATCACAGCCAGAGTTTCACGCTCTGTAATGCCGTAATTACGCTCTGAAGGAGCTAACGAACGGCTCATATAAGCAATAGGGTGCTCTTTTCCGTCCCTGGTCTGCGTGAGCATAGCGCCGACGCCATAACTGCTCGCGTCTGTGTGTACCTCGAATGGTTGGTTGTAGTCGGGGCAAGTCAGAACCGGCGCGGAAACCAAACATTCTTTCAGCTTCTGAAAGGAAGCATCAGCTTCAGCAGACCACTTGAAGGGGGGTGCGCCCTTTTTGTTGGAAGTGAGTCTATTTAAGGGACCGGCAATAGTGCTGAAATTGGGGACAAAACGACGGTACCATGTAGCTGTCCCGAGAAACCGTTTGACGTCCTTCCGACAAGTAGGTGTCGGATAGTTTAATATGGCCTCCACCTTCTCGGGATCGGTCCGTAGTCCACGACTATTGACGACATATCCTAAATATTTCAGCTCACTACGAAAGAAGTTACATTTTTCTAAATTTACGGTGAGGTTAGCATTTCTAAGTTTTTCTAAAACCTTTAACAAGAGCGTGACATGAGTTTGGTAGTCATTACTGATGATGATGACGTCATCGATATACGCGAAAACATTTGCGCCAAACTCGCCAAACAGAAGGTCAACTAACCGTTGTTGGGTTGCCGGAGCATTGGTCAAACCAAAGGCGGTTCTTTTAAAACGAAGTGTACCTCTGCCTGGGACGTAAAAAGCTGTCTTATCTCGGTCTTCGGGCGCAATCTCTATCTGCCAGAAAGATTTGGATAAATCGATGCTGCTAAGATAGCGCGCATCACGAAGGTTATCCAAAATCTCAGATATGTACGGTAAGTTATAGGCATCGCGTATGGTGACTGAGTTTAACTTACGGCTATCTAGACAGAACCTAGGCTGTCCGTTTTTCTTATTCACCAGCAAAACTGGGGAAGACCAAGCGCTTTCGCAAGGTTCGACTACATCTAAGGCTAGCATTTCATCGACCTGCTCAATCAAAGTTCGCTTTTTTTCCGGTGACATGCGATAGTATCGTTGCCGGATTGGTTGAGCATCGCCGGTATCAATTCTGTGAGTTATTAAGCTAGTTTTACCTAGACCCTTTTGTTCGAAAGAAATTTCTTTAAATTGGTCAATGATATTGTCCGCAATCATTTTTTCCGATTCGCTTAAATTATCATAGCTATGTAATAAAATTTCGGATGAGACGTCCACGGGTGTATTAATAGAATCGATTGAAATGCTTCCTAAATATTTAGGGCATATATTAAATTTACGCCAAAAATCAACGCCTAGTATAAGAGACGTATCAATACCAGGTACAACAACAGCTTCAATAATGTGAAACTGGTTTTCAAAGTGCACAGGTATATTAATATAGCCAATACTACTTAAAGACTGCCCACCTGCAGCAGTAACTGAAATACAGCGGTCTCTAATCAATTTAAATCCCTGAGACTCTAGAACTAAATGTGAATTGTTGCCTATAATGGTGACTGCGGAACCTGAATCGAGTAAGCCAGTAAAAGAGAGACTGTTAATATTAATGGTGACATAAGGTCTAATATCATTACTAGGTTTATTATGAATTGTGGCAGTTCGGTATGCTTGGAAGAAAACGCTTAAAGTTTTAAGCCATTTTTGCCAATCATCTTTATCAAAGTAATTGTGATTTGAACTACCACAATTCAATTCTACTAGTTTTTTGAACTGGATGGTTTACCCAGACTACAGTCAGGACATTGAGGAGTCTTAACATCCTTTCGACCACATTTAAAACAGTAAATGTTGTCTCTACCTTCTGTACACTGTCTCAAATTATGAGTATCTACACGACATCTAGGACAATAACGAGCTTTAGGAGCTTCAATAGCATGTAAATACTTTTCATTATTTGTTTTATTATTATTGTTATTAGGATAATTCATTTTACTATTATTATAAGTGTAGTTATAGTTCGAATTATTTTTATATTTTGCAAATGATTGATTTTTATTAAAAGGTGTATTAAAATTTTGCTTATATGTATTCGATGAATTACTACTGGTTTTATTACGATTACCATTGTACGCAAATTCTGGAGCCAGAGTATTAGAAGTCGCTGTACTAGGCTCATGAAAGTTTGCAAGACGTGATTGCACGCTTTCATAATTTCGGCATAAGGCTTGTAAAGACTCGAGTGATTTAATTTCACTAACTGAGGCTAATGTGCTAGCATAACAAGGTCTAATATTATGGAGAATTACTTCCAACTTTTCGTCATCGGACAATGTTTTCGCTAAGCGTGAAAACAAACCAGACATAATTGATAAATAAATTGTTATGTTCTCTGTTTCACCTTGTGTTCTTGCACGGATTTCTGAAAGCAGTCTGTAATCGAAGTCAGACTGATCAAAGTCTTGCCTCAGCAGAATAATAAGTTCACTCCAAGAGGAAACTCGACTCCTTACACTCCTATACCAGTGCAAAGCATCACCTGTGAAAATCTCAGTTGCGAATGAAAGCGCTTTAGGTCCTGAAATGTTCCTTGCGTCACAAAATTCCGTTACGCGTTGAATGAACGCCCTGACGCAGGTCTTTCCATCGTACTTAAGCTTAGTCAAATCACTAGAACCACCACGATCGCAAGTGACTGAGATGTTCATAGGCAATGCAGGAGTAGAAGACTCGCTATTGCTGGCAGAAATTAAAGGATCAACTCCTTTATCCTTAATGGAATTATAAGCTTCAAAATAATTTTTAAACTGCAAAACGCATGTATCATATTGAGGCTTGACAGACTCGTCGGCAATAATTCGGTTGATCCGATGATACAAATGATGCAATAGGTTTTGCGTACGTAATAAGGTGTTTTTGTCGGTACCCGAATCTAAATTTGTTTTTATTTTAGTGAGGGTATCACTAACCCCAACTAAATCTACTGCAGCCTCCAATGGACTGTCCAAAATGTCCTCAGAAGGAAATAAGGGTGCTAACTTCGCGATCTGTTTGCGTAGGTCTTGCACAGTAGCACAAGGTGTGGAACCTCTAATGGTCACCTCGTATTCTAGCTCCGACTTTTGCAGAGACAGAAATTTTATTGCAAAAGCCATATTAAACAAAAAAAAAATACGGAACTTCGGTAGATGACGCGAAAGAAAAATAAAAAAAATTCGTAAGATAGGGTAAATGTTGAACGTTTACTATCTACTTACAACTACTTAAAACTAAAAAAAAATAACCACCTAACTCCGTCTGTTACAAAAAAAACTACGGCAACAGAAATAAAAGAAAAAAGTTACACAAATAAGCAAACACAGATTTGCAAAAAAAAAAAAAAATAAAAAAAAAATACACAGGTTTGCAACTAAAAAAAAAGACAAACACAGAACTAAAAAGAAAAAAAAACAAAAAAAGGCACACAACACACTAACTACAACTCACTGCGAAAGCAAATACCAGCCCATACCAAAACCAAGTTGAGGCGCCAGTGTCGCGTAGCGGGTTACTTAAATGAGAAAAACCACAACTTACGTTCACAATATTTATTTATGGCTTGAGCATGGGGTCGTAAGTGTAAGGGCCCGACTGGTATTTACTCTGCGTGTCCCAACTTATCTTAAGGGGGCCTTGAGGTGGTAGATGGCCCGACGTGGCGTGGAAGGATGCAGCGGAGGGTGTGAGGCGCGTCGCAAATGGCGACCGAAGAAACCGCCGAGCGGCCAAAGTATGTCGGCCAAAGTTGGTTGGGCCAAAGTTGCAGGGGTCAACTGGGTCAACCTGGGTGAACCTGGGTCCCCTTTCGGGGATTGCACTGAATTTATTTTTAAATAAAGTGACGACACTCTGATCAATATGTGATCTTTCTTTTCTAAGTATTATGAAAAAATGATTTCCAAGGGGCGCGGCGACTTTAAGACGAAATAGGTTCGTGTCGTACGCGGGAGCTCAGAAAGCGGTGTGTGTCAATGACGCAGCAAACCACTGCATCGCGATGTTAGTTGCGCTCACGCATTGTGTGATTCGCAACCGCTACCTTCAGGTCGATACGCGAAACAAAGGTAGGTTAGGGTACCGTTCGCGCAGTGGTAAAACGTTTTTAATAAACAATACGTATGATCTGCAGTTTAATGTGCATTATTATTTTGATTGTAGTTATTAGTTTAAGATAGAAATAAGATTAGATTAATTAAGGTATTAAAAAAAATTATTTGTTTTCATTTTTTTTTATTTAGTAAAAATGTAGATTTTATTTAAAAAATAACCCATAACGTTACAGGGTTCCGAACCAAAAATCGGCAAAAAATTACGTTTGTTGTATGGGAGCCCCCCTTAAATATTTATTTTATTTTGTTTTTAGTATTTGTTGTTATAAAGGCAACGAAAATACATCACCTGTAAAAATTTCAACTGTCTACCTGTTGTTGTTATTAATATCGAGCAAAAAACAGCAAAAAAATCACGTTTGTTGTATGGGAGCTCCCCTTAATATTAATTTTATTCTGTATTTAGTATTTGTTGTTATAGCGGCAACAGAAATACATCATCTGTGAAAATTTCAACTGTCTAGCTATCACGGTTCATGAGATACAGCCTGGTGATAGACAGACAGACAGACAGACAGACGGACAGACAGACAGACAGACGGACAGCGGAGTCTTAGTAATAGGGTCCCGTTTTTACCCTTTAGGTACGGAACCCTAAAAATATCCAAAATTAGTAAAATGCTCACTAAATCCTAAACCGCCCAAGATTTTTGGGCGGTTTAGGATTTACCAAGGTTGGTATGGATATTTATACACAAGCCGTTTAAAAATATAAAAACGTGAATATTATCTTTACGTAAATCGAGGTAAGTTTCAATAAAGACTTTTACACCCGTTTGCACTTACACCTTAAGAAACTTAACTGTCATTCCGCTGTCATACGCCATCTTGGTCGAGTTGTAGTTAGGAAAAGAATTAACGGCCTTTTTCAATAACATAACCTCAGTAAGAGATTCTTAAATTAATGCAAACGGGTGTGACTGATACTTTTTACGGTTCCCGTCTCACTATTAAATGGGATAAAAAAAAACCGGTCAAGAGCGAGTCGGACTAGCGCACCGAGGGTTCCGTATCATAATAATAAATACACTGCAGAGTAGAATAATAAAATTATTATTGCAGTTATAGGTCAGCGCCGTCTCTTGACCGATAGTGGAACAAAAGTTAACATTTTTAGAAATTTTATAATTTCTAAAAAAGTATGCTATATTTTTCCTGTAATCTTTTTATAAACTGCTATCACATAAAATTATTTCAGATATTTCTCTTTGCAAATTTCGGAGAAAAGGGGGGGAACGGTAATTTTCTTTACATTTTTCATCATAAGTCGAAAACTATGCGGCCCAAAAAAGTAATTTATTGAAAACGTGCAAACGGCGCTCTTATGACCCCACATGCCCTAGTAGCTCCACTTCAACTTTTTAAGACCTCTTTTCAGTCCCTGTTGTAAAAAAGATATTTATTTTTTTATTTCTTTCTAATTTGCAAAATAGTTAAGCAGATGTCATCTTAAACTATTCCAAATTTGAAGTTGATATCTGTGACAGACAGACTGAGTCACACCATAAGGGTTCCTTTTTTACCATTTTGGTACGGAACCCTAAAAATTAACTCACTAGTGTGATTCAGAAACCACTTTCGTGGACACTTTGTGATAAGACGATGAATGACTACAAAATGGCAATATTGCATTTTCGAACGTATGTTAACAGTTGATATAAATTTTCCCTTCCTACAATAGGCTTAGCACCGATTTCAGGATTAACAAAAAAAACTAATTATGTTATTTTGTCTTTAAATCTATTGTATAACCTTTATCAAGTTACCTCTAATATTTTCCGTGTTGACAAAAATGTAACCAAATAACAATCGAGTATTTTGGGATTTCATTTAAAAATCTGGCAAACAACATCTTCTTTTGCTGACTGTACCACTTCAGTAGCGGTGCGGTTCCACACAAGGTGAGCTTTTAAATGCACTTGTTACGAGTTATTTTCGTCAAGTGATGAAGACAACGATTTCAGGGTTACTTCAAAATAAATAAATAAATTAGAAATAAAACACTTTTTACGTTACAACACGTATATAATTTATTCAGGTGTTATTTTAGAATTATTTAGTTTGGATTTATTGTTTTTTATTTCCCGACGTTTGGACACCTTTCTAGGGGCCGTGATCATGAAATAACTCCATAACATAATGACCAATAAATCATAATTCTAAAATAACACCTCAATTAATAATATACGCACTGTAATCCGTAAAAAGTGTTTTAATTCTAATGAACTGTACGCGGAAGTCTTAGAAGTTTATAAATAAATAAATACTACATATATATCCCCGTCAATTGGTAATACGCTGGAACCTTGTCACATTAACATCCATGTCGACGTGATCCGCAATTTAAAATGTCATGAAACAAGAAAATTCTAATAGGTAATCTAATATATTTTCAACACACTTGCTCGTAAAGTGAGCCCTAACACATCGCTTTTAGGGCCATAAACCGAGCTATAACAAACGCGTGCAATAATATATAAAACACTAGGTTGTTATAGAATTATCCCTACAAAGTTAAATTAGTACCTTACTGCAAGTTCTATGCGAGTAAACAGAGCATTCCCAATTTAACTGGGTTATACAGTTATTTTTTTTAGTAACAACAAAGGGGTTTTATGTCGCTGAAAGTTCATATTCATTTTTGAAATAAATAAATGTGTAAGTCTTTAATTAAGTCAAACAAATATTTATTATTATAAAATTATTCATAATTCATAATATTTTGTTATAAAATATTAAAATATTTGCATTTTATCACTTAAAATTATAGTTTTGAAGTAGGCTGTATGGTCTACTCACCCCTTTGTTCGCAAAATATTCTTGCATTGGGCGTGTGAAAAAAACAAAAAAAAAAACTTACGCGCCTTTTCCCATAATTGTCATATTTTCTTTTTGTCGTATTTGTTGCTGTGTGGTAAATTACTTTGTATTTTCCTCGCAAATGTGTTGAAAAACGTCGTATGAAACTCGTGAGCTTTTACTCATTGCACACTCGGCTGAGTTACGCCCTCGCCTGCGGCTCGGGCTGCAACCCACAGCCTTGTGTGCAATGACCAACCTAAGCTAACTTGTCTCATAATGTACTATAATTATTGAATTATTATTTTCAGTATGATGGGTCTAGGTATATAAAAAATTTACAATTGTTTTTCGTTTTTGAGGTTAAAATCATGGCCGCCAGGCGCATTACCAACTGACGGGGGTAATACATTGCAACGGTTCCAAAATAAATAACTAAAACAATCAGTAACACAAACCCTATGGACAATATAGAAAATTTCGGTTCAGGTTCGGTTTTCTATTGTGGGAAATCGAGCTCGGGACTTTAGAGTAGACACCATGAATACTGGTGTGCAAATTACTCGACTACGGAGGTAAAACATAATCGGTTCACAATAGGTATAGAAGCTTAAAAGAAAAAAAATGTCTACTATTTTAGGTTAAAATACCCATTTTATATTCTAAGCCAGCCTTTCACTCTAAAAGCGTCCAAGTATTCACGCTTTTATATAAAAAAACTACGTGAAAAAACTAGAAGCTCTCAAGGAAAAATATGTAAATAAAGAATATCGGTGCGTTCCATCGGAGGTATTCCTCAAAGAGCCTTTTTAATCCTAGCATAAACAAAACCGATCGGGATCAAAGGGCGGGTTCCGTGTATACCTAATACAATATTAGGAATACTCGGGACGCAATTTTCATATGGAGGAATAAATCAATTTGGCTTGGAGGGCCGGACCACTGGGCACCGTCCTTTAGGGATGTGACAACTCGACGGATTTTGATAAATGTTTATCGAGATTTGAACTTGCATCTAATACGAAGTGTATGTGACTAAAATTAAATGGGACAGCTATTGCACCTCCTATCTGAAGAATTTGGTTTACTTTAATCATCAGAATCGGCTTACTTACTTTCAACATCGCATTTTTATATTGCGTAAGTAAAAGTGTTTGTATATTATTATAAATAATGAGTTATAAAACTATTAAAATGGTATCTACAGAATTTAAAACTAAGGGCCTATTTTACAGTTTCCATATAGCACCTTATTTCTGGTTTCATTTAAAAATGGCACTAGATTTCCTATAAATTGTATATCAAATAAAGTATCCTGTGAAGTTGGCTCTAAAAAGCAATTATTTTACGTACGTTATAGTATACAATCAGTTTTTTTTTCATCTGTACAACACTACCATGTCTTAGCTACCCCGATATAGAGTTGTCTATACATACATACCTAATACTAAGAAAACGTCCCTCAGCCCTCAAATACTAGCCTTTTACCGCGACTGCGCTTAACAACGACGTCATGAACGCAAACTTGACCGAAATCCCTTTATGTTGATCCTGGGACAGATTTCTCGCCAGACCTTTTTGTATAAAAGTTTTCCCGATCCATCATACGGGACAGTTTGTCTTTGCCAATATTTATTATTATCCCTTTGAAGTTTCGAGTGCCAAAGGTTCATATTATTTATTACGAATCTTGCGATTTCTCGATATTAAAGTCAGATTGTTACGTCACTAAATAGTATAAATGACTAAGTAGCAATAAAAAATAGTTTAATTGATGACAACAAAAAGTGACTTTACTGACTTTTGATCTTAAATTTCTACTAATCTTAAGGCGAGGTGGTAGTGAAAGTGGCGCCGCCACAACATTTATTTTTATTACTCGTAAACTAAGTCAATATTTAAAAAAAGCTTAAGTAATCTCTTAAGTTGTCTCTAATATATTTTGAATAACTCTTCAACAGTTATCATTCATTCTGTAAGTTTTAAAATCCATAATTTCCAAAAGTGGCCACTTTGAGCTAAAGTGGATTTTAAAACTTACAGAAAGAATAAAAACTGTTGAAGAGTTATTCAAAAAAATATTAGAGACTATTTAAGAGATTATTACTTGAGCTTTTTTTAAATATTGACTTGGTTTACGAGTAATAAAAATAAATGTAGTGGCGGCGCCACTTTCACTACCACCTCGCCTTAATGATACTTTTCCCTTCGTAGCATAATGTACAATACGCAAAACGTACATACGCGAAATGTACAATTTTATGCTGGTCAAATTTCCACGCGGACGAAGTTCTATATTACGTAAAAACCCTTTTGTTTTTAAAATTATTACGTCGTTATAAATGACAAAACAATGTTCAGTGTCAACATTTTCCGAGCAATATCTTGTAAAGAAAACCCTTATAAAGTGGGACAGTAGCGCTGATTGCAAGCGGAAAGACATATCAAAGGGACGATAATTAAATAATAACCCCTTCCCGGACGGGGCTAGAATTTCTTAAGAGCTTTAGGGGAGAAAAGAGTAATAGTTAGAAGTTTTAAAATTAAATAACCTGAGGGTACATCCGATTACAGTGTCGCGTTTAAAACGCTCTCCTGAAAAGTAACGATTTTGTTGATAGCCGCTTATTCTTTTCAGCCGTCGAAATTTAGGTGGTCATACTGCGGGGGCATAAAAATATTTTATTTGAGTTTTTCTGTAAAAAGGATTCCAATAATATTTCTTCTCATTTTTTTTAACCTTAATTCATGAATGTCTTTTAATTGATGGTTGATTAGTAAGATTGCTCTTAGCATTAATTCCACCTTTGTAATATACTTTGTGTATAGGTGCAATAAAGATTAATAAATAAAATAAATAATATCTTAGTATGACTACTAGCAACCGCTCGCGACTTCGTCTGCGTGGAAAGTTTTTTTTACTATCCCTCGGGAATAGCACTTTTTTATGGATGAAAGGTACACTATGTCCTTCTCTGTACCCTTGACAACTTGTAGGTATGCAAAATTTCATGACGATCAGTTGACTAGTTACACGTTGCAGTTGACACAATATTATCCTAACGTGAAGGCGTAACAAACAAATAATTATGATTATGATTATAAAATATATTTTCAACTCAACGTGATTGTAACAAAGAAATCTTCTTTGTTACAATAAGATTGTACAGGTTTCTGGGATAGCTTTAGCTCACAATTGAGACTTGCATTGCTTATTGATTGATTGATGTGTTAAACGCAATCTATTTCAGTCGCTGGCAACTTAAATAGTTTAAAACATCCAGTAAACGCTTTATGGGTAAAGTTATTATAGTACTTTAACAGTAATTCTTCATAAACAGTGGCGGTCACATAATTAAAGACACCTGTCAATTTTCATACAAACGATTGCCAAGGATTGACCCCGCTGTGATCTGATGGTGACCATCCAGGGAGTGAATGGAGGAGATTCAGATCGCCATACACATCCAACTGATCTGATCAGCATTCTTAAGAGATATAAGGATATGTTTAAAAAACCTCGAAAATAGTAAAAAAAACCGGTCAAGAACGAGTCGGACTCGCGCACCGAGGGTTCCGTACCATCATAATTGCACCATCAAACGACACTGCAGAGTACGAGTAGAATAATAAAATTAGTATTGCAGTTTTAGTTCAGCGCCATTTCTTGACACTTTTTTTTACATTTTTCATCATAAGTCGAAAATTATGCGGTCTAAAACAAAAAGAAAAAATGATTGAAAACGTCCAAACGGCGCTCTTTCATATGATACCCCATATGCCCTAGTAGCCCCACTTCAAATTTTTAAGACCCCTTTTGAGTCCCTATTGTAAAAAAGATATTTATTTTTTTATTTATTTCTTATTTGCAAAATAGTTGGGCAAATGTCTTCTTAAACTATTCCAAATTTTAAGTTGATACCATTAGTAGTTCTCTAGATATCCAGCTGTGACAGACAGACTGAGTCACACCATAAGGGTTCCTTTTTTACCATTTTGGTACGGAACCCTAAAAATATGGAAATCCTGAAACTGAAAACTCTGTTACTTGGAATGCTGATCAGACAGCTAGGGTGTGTACGACGTTTCGGTTTTTCCCTGGATAGCCATCATGAGATCACAGCTAGGTCAATCCTTGGCAGAGAACCAAGGCTTCAAAGTTACCTCGTTCGTATGAAAATTGACTGGCGTCTTTAATTATGTGACCGCCACTGTATCATAACATTACATCTCATTAACTAAGTCAATGTGTCCTGTGTTTTAATAAAATTTGTTTTCGCCTTTTAACCAATATCCAGATTTATCTTCAAATACTAAACTTTATATTATGTTTGTTATAAAAACGGCCGTAACGTTCGAATACGTTTCAGTTTTGGCACAGGTCAACATAACAAGTCTAGATAAGTTTTGAATCCATTTTTATGGGAACTTGTTTTTATTGACTGTTCAAAAAAATACCAATAAAAATAACCTAAGTATATTTTTTCATTTGTGGAACTAAGCGCTATCGCACACAGGCAACTTAGTCGCCCAGCAACTTATTTGTCTCTGTCGCTGTCTCCTTGTCGAGATTTGGAAGGTGCGCGCACACGGAAGCGACAGCGACGCAACTATTTCGTAAAATTTAGCCTCATTCATCAATATGGCAATCAAGCGGCAAAAGTCGCACGGTGGGTGAAATTCAAGCTTCAATAGACTTTTAGTAATATGAAATTAGGTTGATTTAATAAAAAATAAAAAGTACATAAATATACAAAATAACAAAAATATATAAAATACTTTAAAACTCGGAGATATTTAGATTTTTGTACGACATATTACACTCAAATGGAGAGTGAAAAAATGGACCTTGATTAAAATACAGGCCTCGTAGCAACATCTATTATAGAGATGTAGAACCGTTATATAAAATATTCTAATATTAAACAATAGTTTATGTGACTAATGACTAGATTGCGCTACTATGCTATAAAACCCGATTGGTTTTAGATGGACTGTTTGGTCTTGCCCCCTAGATGGTCTTCCCCACATAACCCGCATTGACCTTATCAGGAATTTATTGTCTATTTTACCACTGCAGCCTAGTACTGCGATGTTCTGCGATATTTTTATTCTCTATTCCACACCACCTCAGGTAGAGAAACTAGGCGTGATTTTTTTCTGTGTTATTCCCAGTAGGCCTTTGTTTATAGTTGGATTGATTTGAAGCCCCATCAAATCCCCATTTACTAATCAGGGTTATTTTCATAAGTTCATCATCGGTTGTAGTAGACTGAATTATTCTTTTTTTCACTGTAATATCTGTAATGGATGTAAAAATAATTTGTAAACTGAGTATTATAATAATACGTAGAATTCAAAAACATGCATTCAAATACTTAGTCCAAGTTTCGTAATCCCAGCCCACTGTGTGGCAGGCCGGCAACAGGGCCGGCAACTTATTTGTCACCGTGCGCGCACTTGCACTTAAACCTATAGGGAAGGCAACAGTTGCGTCGCCCAGGCCCGCAGACAGAAAAGTCGCCCGGTTGTTGCGTCGCTCGTGTGCGCGCTTTCATATAAACCCGTGGACTTGATGTGAGAGACAAAATAGTTGCGGAGACAAAAGTTGCCCGTGTGCGATAGCGCTAACTGTAATCGAAATAGTCTGCAATGCCAGGCACAGAATACAAACAATACAAAAATCTATTTACATATTTAGTTATCCTCGCGGCAAATATGCAAAATTCAAACAATTCACATAAGTTTTTTTTTATGTTCAACGGCATAGTGTTACCACCAACCAAACCGAGAACAAATGTACCCTCCTCCTGGAAATAAAACCCGGGGCTCCTGCGTCACGGATGGGCGAACCACTAGACGACAGAGGCGGTTTCATCACAATCGGATAAAATGATAACTTGTAACTGAAGCGGACTTACTTAAGTATGAGTCAGATATTTTAAAAATACTGCCTTTTTCAGTCGTTATATTTTCACTTAATATAAGTGCACACACATAATAATAAGAAGTGAAGATTCGCCGATTAGAATCAACAGCGGAATATTTCGGCTCAAATAACCCTTACAGTACATAAACGAATGCTCCCATATCGAAGT
This sequence comes from Agriphila geniculea, assembly GCA_943789525.1. Taxonomy (NCBI): domain Eukaryota; kingdom Metazoa; phylum Arthropoda; class Insecta; order Lepidoptera; family Crambidae; genus Agriphila; species Agriphila geniculea. The sequence continues at coordinate 686,958 of OX038890.1, read as the reverse complement.
AAATGTTCCTCGCTTTTGTGAGGAAATGTAATTAGATGTCTACGCCGGTCTTGAGTTAGATTGATTGTATGGAGCCGCGCCGTAGGGCGGGGCGAAGGGCTATCTGATTTTTTATTTTTATCGATAAAAAGATTTGTTGATATCGATGGCCTATTCCCTTTGTCCATCACTGGGTGATTTAGACCGTCCATACTTTATTTCCCGATATCCACCAGTGGTGGACAAACAGTGGAGAACAACGGGAATAGGCCATATCGATATTAGTGATCGGATAAATTACAGTTAACAACGATCTCGTTTGCAGTAGCAGCCTGCGGATTAAATAACATTTGAATAATTCAAATATATTATTTATCTTGTAATCTGAGTTGTTTTTACAGTTTAGTCAACATTTTAACGTTTTAATAAAAAGTTTTTGGTCTAAATAACAAACTTTTAACATAATTATACCATGAATTCGATGTGTTAAAATTCATTAAGGTTTAATTAGGACATCAAAATACTTAGTTAAAAGTTTTGCTCATGAAGCAGGAATATGTGATCGAATTTATCAATATCACTGACGTCATTTAATCGACAACTTTCCAACAGCTTGTACCAACCCTACTCTCCATGTATCGCCGCCCCAGAGGTTGCCAAAGTATTCCGAATGTTAGTTTAATCGCACATCTCGATAGATACCCACTTAAAGCCTCGCCCGCCTGATTAATTGGCCGGCGGATAATTTGAGTGCCACTGTCGATTGCTATAATTAATATGGCGACTGGTTGCCATTGATTTCTAAATTAATAGATTTTGTATTGTTTTTAAGGGTTATATCGATGTTAGTTCAAATTAATTATTTGTTTGTAACGTAGTTTTGCTATCAAATTAATGGGGTTCTTGGTCTGAAAACAAATAATGTTTTGTTTCCGTACCAAAATAGTAAAAAAGGAATCCCTATGGATGGTGTGTGTGACTCAGTCAGTCTATCTGTCACAGCTGGATATCTCGAGAACTACTAATGGTATCAACTTGAAATTTGGAATAGTTTAAGATGACATTTGCCCAACAATTTTTTAATTAAGAAATAAATAATAAAAAAAAAATTCACAACAAGGACTGAAAAGGGGTCCTAAAAATTTGAAGTGGGGCTACTAGGGCATGTGGGGTACCATATGAAAGAGCGCTGTTTGCACGTTTTTAATATTTTTTCTTTTTTTGATGAAAAATGTAAAAAAAAAAACCGTTCCCCCCCCCCCCCCCCCCCCCCTTATCTCCGAAGTTTGCAAAGAGAAAAATCTGAAATAATTCTATGTGATAGCAGTTTATATAAAGATTACAGGAAAAATAAAACGATGTCTCAATATAGCAAACTTTTGTAGAAATTATCAAATTTCTAAAAAAGTTAACATTAGTTCCATTATCGGTCAAGAGATGGCGCTGACCTAAAACTGCAATACTAATTTTATTGTTTTACTCTGCAGTGTGGTTTGATGGTGCAATTATGATGGTACGGAACCCTGAAATATGTTCATACAAAACTCAATCAGCTGTTTAGACATTTGAATAGAAAGTCGATTTTTGTGTCTTTTTCGGAAAGTCGTAGAACAAACGATGTTGTTTATGATATTAGTAATCTACTCCTGCGAGGTTGATGGTGTTTTATTAATAACCCTGTATAGAAATAGATTTTTACCCTGAATAGGTAATTAGTTCTTTATTATAATTAAGATAAACTTCTTTTACCAACTTGTATAAGTGAGTCTTTTTAGCTGTACTCAAATAAAAGAAATTAAAAGTAATAGTAGTTTATGAAACTGATGCATAATGAGGGGTATTAAAACATGAGTGTGTGTTTAAAAACCGTAGGCGAGGTTTTTAATAGTATCACACGAGTGTTTTAATACCTAGTTATGTACAGTTTCATACACTACTTTATCTACTCTCATACAATTTGTGATTGAACCTACAGAATAAATTAACAATGATAAAAAGAGGAGATAAGTATTTTCTCGACTTTCTACGACTAGGTAGATAGTAGGTACTTACATAAGTTAAGTAAGACGTTTTTCCGTCGCCGCATCTAAAATATCGGGTGGAGTCCACACTCACTACTTTCAGATATTTTTAAACAAAGGTAAAAATTAAAATCAAAACATGGCACGTATTCTATTAGAAGAAATAATAATGAGGTAGTGCATTCCAGCAGACTAATCGTTACGCTAAGTCATCGATCACCATAGAGTACAATTTAATCATGGAAAGTATGTGGAAATATCATTGTTTTTTTAATATCGCGGCACTGCCTTCTTCTTGGATTTGCCCTGTATCGTAATGAGAAAAAAAGTTATTTTATAGCATACTTCATTTAGCGAAGGTATGTTATAAAATAACTTTATCTTCTCTCATATCGTAAAATCCGAATTATGAATTTCAAAACGAATTTATATTGACATACTTTATACACGCAATACCGAAAAAAAATTAAAAAGTTATTTTATCTACTCTCATATCGTAAAATTCGAATTATGAATTTCAAATCGAATTTATATTGACATACTTTATACACGCAATACCGAAAAAAAATTAAAAAGTTATTTTATAACATACCTTCGCTATACTAAGCAATGTTATAAAATAACTTTTTTTCTCATTACGATACAGGGCAAATCCAAGAAGAAGGCAGTGCCGTGATATTAAAAAGAAACAACGATATTTCTACATACTTTCCATGATTAAAATGTACTTTATGGTCATCGATGACTCATTGTAGCGATTAGTCTTCTGGAATGCACTCATCTCATTATTTATTTTTCTAATTGATTACGCGCCATTGTTTGATTTTAATTTTTACTTATGCTTAAAAATGTCATAGTAGTGAGTGAATAATTGACTCCACCCGATATTTTAGATGCGGCGACGGAAAAAGTAGGTAAGTAGTGCCGACTTACCGATAAACTCCAAACTTACTGTTTTTATCATTGATATTTTATTTTGTAGAAGTTTTGTAGGTTCAATCGGTTCAATCACAAATTGTATGAGAGTAGATAAAGTAGTGTATGAAACTGCAACATAACTAGGTATTAAAACACTCGTGTGATGCTATTAAAAACACACTCATGTTTTAATACCCCTCATTATGCGCCAGTTTCATAAACTACTATTATAACATACCTTCGTTAACTAAAGTATGCTATAAAATAACTTTTTTTCTCATTACGATACAGGGCAAATCCAAGAAGATGGCAGTGCCGCAATATTAAAAAAAAAAACAATTAAATTCTCACATACTTTCCATGATTAAAATGTACTCTATGGTGATCGATGACTTAGCGTAACGATTACTCTGCTGGAATGCAGTCATCTCATTATTATTTTTTCTAATAGGCAACGCACCATTTTTTAGATTTTAATTTTTACTTTTGCTTAAAAATATCTGATAGTAGTGAGTGAGTAGATATTTAAGATGCGGCGACGGAAAAACATAATACTTAATCAAGGTAAATACGTAGAGTTTCTAAGTATTTGGTACAACCTACCTTACCTACCTAAAGCAAAGTCGAGAAACTACCTACTCTTTTTATCATTGATATTTTATTTTGTAGGTTCAATCACAATAATTGTATGAGAGTAGATAAAGTAGTGTATGAAACGGCACATAACTAGGTATTAAAACACTCGTGTGATACTATTAAAAACCTCGCCTACGGCTCGGTTTTTAAACACACACTCATGTTTTAATACCCCTCATTATGCATCAGTTTCATAAACTACTATTTTAATTTTTTCGGTATTGCGTGTTTATAGTATGTCAATATAAATTCGCTTTGAAATTCATAATTCGAATTTTACGATATGAGAGTAGATAAAAGATATTATGTCTGTATTTAAACTGTAAACGTTCTTCATAAGAAAACCATAGTTAGACGGTTCCTCCATTTGTCTGTCTGTCCGTAATTTGTTAAAAGGCTTTTAACTACTTCCACCGTAAAATTAACCGTTCCACTTAACGTTTCCTTATTTCAAGTGTTTTTTGTTACTCCACTAATAAAAATTGCTTTCTTAGTATCTTTTAGACCCTCTTTTAATATTATTAATAAGTTACTTTATTTTTATTACAGTGTAATGGAAAAATAGGTCTTTAACTTTTTCGTTTAATTAATTGTGCTAATACGTTTCACTAAAGAAATATTTGCGTATTCAAGTTTTCCTATTTTTTATTATAGTTTTCTTTATATTTACTTAACCAAAAACGATAGCATTATTTTTTTAATAAAGGATGGTTTGATCGAGATGTTTATCAAGAAGTAAACTCTATCTGCGTCTAGGGCTGTCACTTAGCATTTTTCCATAGGTACAAATAAAAGAAATCGGGTTGCACTCCAGGAGTGCCGGCAGAAGTGAAAACTTGAATATTAACGTTGTGCATTTTTGATATTTAGGAATGGTTAGGGAATATTTTTGCACGAATTGCCATCTTACGAATTTATTCTGCATTTGAATTTACGAATACAGAACAGTATTGTACGAAAGTCTTATCCATAGCTTGACAGAAAATCTAGAGCTTTGACATTGAATTAAAAAATTAGCGCGTTGCTATGATGACACAAGTGTTTACGTCTTGAAATTACGCGCCGCCATTTTCGCCGCGCCCCGTAGAAAGAGAGGGGGATACTTCCGCCGCTGGCTGTCTACTCTCCATTCGTCGCATCCGTCTTACGAATTTTCGATCAGGGTCACGTGACCCTGACTGACTGACGCGAGTTTAAAATGTTTTCCCCATTACAAAAAAGTGTACAACGCCGCTAAAGAAGCCCTCCCTTCAAAAATACGGTCAAGTGGAGGTATTCAAGCTTTATAATAATTTTCCGGGGTGTATTGTATTCATGAAACCCTATCTACCATATTCAGAACTACACGGATATTAGCAAACACCCTGTATGTAGACACTACATTTTTATTTAAACTATAATTTTCGTTGTATACAACGGAACTCATTTGCAAGCAGCTAGATACTAATTACTGCTAAAAACGCAACATTAAAAAGTCGTTAGTTGTAAATGCGCTATTGTCCGCTGGCCTTTGTTACGGTTGCCATGGCAACGGGTTTTATGCATTTTAAGCCCCTTCTCACACGGAGCTACTGAAAAATGACGGAACTGTGACTCAACTAACCATTTATAACATTAATTACAGTTACAAACCAGTTACAAACTGTACCCACGCACACGACACTATTCCAGTTGCTAGTTTTCAATCACTTCTGTTATTTCTGCTCACAAAGAGTAAAAACATCAAGATGATCGACTGTGGATAATGACGACATTGTTTCATTTTATTATCGTAAGCTCTTTCTGTTAATTCCTTTCGTAAATACTCTAGATAATTTTAATTGTTGTGTTCCGGCAGTTAGAGGTCAGCCAGTATTCCGCGTGTAGTGCGCTTCCACCTTCGGCCTTATCGTCATTTAACACCAGGTGAGATGAAGGCCAAGCATTATCCCGTTGTGTATAAAAAAATATATATTAGCATGGATACTTTTCCACTCCCTGTACTTTAATATTTTCTCGTTAATTTTCAAAGAAACCACAATAATTTTCAATAATCTTTCGGCGACTAGTAGCGCGGCGACCGTCACGTAGCGTCGCTCGTGACCAGTTGCCAACGCGTTACTGACCAGTTAGTGACTGGTAGCTGATTAGTGGCCTCGTGTGCGAACCTCTATGAGAATGTATGGGCAAAGACGCTCAAGTGACTCGTTATTAGCAATTTGAGTTTGTAACTAGTTTGGTTTGAGTAGCTTCGTGTGAGAAGGGCTTAACTATGCTTATTTTCATGGATTTGTATACCAATTGCATAATAATATAAGCTAAACGATGTTTTAAGTAATTTATTTTTCATGAAAATGTTTACCTCAGCATGATAAAACATTTTACTAACGCAAAAAAACTAAGTTTTTAAAACCAAAATGATTGGATTAACCAGAATTAGTGAAAATTCTGTACATAAGTTTAAATCAAAATAAGAGAATATATCGCCTAAAAATTTTATAACTGTTTTAAATAGGTAGGTATTTATTTATTCGATTTTAACTGGAGTTTTTTCAATAATCACCAACCTATATGACATAAGATACATATATGACTTTCTGAGAAACTTATATCTAAAAGCCAGTTTTACAACTTAAACCGATAATCAGATAGCAGTGAGTAAGCCGGATTTGCTATCCATCAGTTACAAATTGCCTTTTTCACATCCTAATCGGCCGATAAGTTTCATATCGGATTCCTAAAAAACCCCAAAAATCAGGAAACTAATAAAAAACCTTTTAATAGACGATGACTAGGGAGATCGGGGGCGATCTGGATGACTTAAGGCAAAAGCTTTTCTGCCAGTCCGTTCAATCGGAAAAGCTGAAATTAATCGGTTCGGTAGGTAGAGGGAATTTATAGGCGTAAATAGATAAGTGAATCTTCAGTTTTTTTTTAAGTTTAGTTATACATACTTTATCAAAATAGTAGAGTAGATTCGGTGTTGGTTTACGCACCATCTAACTGCTGAGGACATAGATCTAGATCGTTAGATCTGCCCTGGTACTGAAAATCTGTAGGATTATTTCAAATCTGTCAAAATGGCGCACGCATGCGTGATGCGTTGTTTACGTCCATCGGAATTGACAACGGAAGGAAAATAAATTTCGATAATAATTGAAATCTAAATACTTACGCGTGATATGTTACACGATTTTGCTACAATTGTATTCCAAGAATTATTGGTGCATAGATGAAAGGCACAAGACAGTTTTCTCCTGGTTTTTTCTTAAAAAATATAGAAGTGATTGACACCGTGTTCAAACCAACACTAAGAGCAAAGAAGTGAGGCTCACTCATTTGAATGTTGACACATTTCGGTGAGCTCATACTATGTTAGGGGCACATATAACGATCTAGATCTATGGCTGAGGATGCTCCGGGTTGGGGCGAAACAGGTGTAGAGTAGTCTGATTGGTGAAGGTGCAAGGTGTGTTGCTGTCTTGCTAAATGCAGGTTTGTGCACTGATATTTTGTGGTGTGCATGTGCTTTTTTTGCGGGCGGGCGGGCGGTGCATCTAGCTTATATTTTTTGCAGAAGTAAGCTACATATATTTCTTTTTTCACAATAGATTCTGATTTTCATATTCTAGGGGCGTCTTGGTACTAAAATACAGCTTGTCTTTTAGGAATATTGATAATCACTTTTGTATGGATAAAAAATAAAAACCTGACGAGTAGTTTCGGAGATTATCTCACGAACTCAAAACTTGTAAATACCTCTTTTTAATATTTGTTTTGGTGAAGATAAGTTCTTGATACCGGTTAACTGATATCGATATAATCCAGGTGTATTTAAAAAACCCCTCGAAAATAGGTAAAGAATTTTGCCAGCTGTAGTAAAGCCCATCGAAACAAACTGACGTCCAAAACTTAATAATATTGAGAGCAGGTGCGGCCCACGCCTAAACAGAGTTTGGAAAACATCGGAAAGTATTTATTTGATGAAACTCTTTATGAAAAGCTATTTATTTAAAAAAATATCTCTCCTTCTCTCTTTACGCTCATAATTGGTATTTTTGTTACTACAAATAAAAATAAAATATTTTTAAATAAATTTAACTTGAAAAGTAATATAGAAAAGCTCACCTAAACATCACGATCTTTGAACATACCTGAAAAAAAAACACATTACAATTTTATTTTTGCAAGTCCTACTATGAAAAAAACTTGATGATTACTAAAGTAGAAAAGTTTATAAATTATGATTGTTGTAATCAATCGTTGAACATCGTACGATTGTCGCTGTACGAGTATTTCGTAGTTCAAAGAATTAAAAACAGCTCAATTTTTTTTGCCAACTAAAAAACACTATACACGCATTCGCAGATCTATAATAATCAAGACAACAATGCCTCTTTGTGCTCGAACGCACATAAACCCACATTTCCGACGGTTTCCGACCACGCCGCAGTTTATTTAAGACACATTAATATCTAACTCGTTAATATCCGCGCGGCCGGCGAGGGCGGATATTCTCAACTTCAGCAATTTGAAAGTTTGGTATTATGTGAGATTTTATTATAACTTTATGTTGTTCAAATATAATTTTGAATTTGAGAAAAAAAACATATACCCATAATTGGGATGTTGACTAATGAATAAAATAACGAAATACTAATAAAAATCGTAAACATATTAAACTTTTAGAGTAGCTTGTATACCTCTTGGTTTTATATATTGCATATTATTTGTTTTATGACCCTTCAAAGTTGGGTGGACAAGTCCATTTAAAAAGTATAAAATTTATTAAAATAAATGATACCTTTAATTAGTTCGTAAAATGTATAGCAAATTTGTCTAAGAAACCATTTTGATAAACACAATATTTAATATAGCTGCCGAACAAATTTCCTACGCGTTGCATACAAACTACTGAGGCGTGACGTCATAATTCAGTAGCCGTTAGTATGGAGCGTTTTTGGGCGAGTCCATTTGTGTGCATTTCACACTGTGATATCTCGGGCAGTTTTCAAGCTAGCGAAATAATTATTTTACCAATGTTTATTTCTTTGAGAGGTAATTCATGTAATATAAAATAAAAAAAGTTGTCAACATCCCAATTATAATGGTCTTTTTTTATGCAGAACGGCATAGTGCTTGGTCTTCATCTCACCTGGGCCCTATTTCACCAAGTCGACATTTGTCAGTGACATGTGTCGGGTAATTTTACAATTGTCGTAACTTTAATTAGGGACAAGTATGTTGTGAAACAGGGATATTTTTTACAAGTCGACATATTTGTAGATTTGTCAGTGATTCTTGACATGAGATTAGAGCTGAGTCAAGTTTGAGTGACAATTGTCGACTTGTAAAAATTATCCACCGTTCCACAACATTATTTGTCCCTCATTAAAGTAAAAAATACTGTAAAAATTGCCGACATATGTCACTGACAAATGTCAATTTAGTGAAATAGGGGCCTGATGTTAAGTAGCGATAAGGCCGATACGGCCGTACAACGCCGCTAAAGAAGTTTTCACTTCAAAAATCACGTTTGTTGTATGGGAGCCCCCCTTAAATATTTATTTTATTCTTTTTCTTATCATAGCAGCAACAAAAATACCTACATCATCTGTGAAAATTTCAACTGTCTACTTGTTGTCGTTATTAATATCGAGCAAAAAGCGGCAAAAAAAATCACGTTTGTTGTATGGAAGCCCCCCTTAAATATTTCTTTTATTCTGTTCTTAGTATTTGTTGTTATAGCGGCAACATAAATACATCATCTGTGAAAATTTCAACTGTCTAGCTATCATGGTTCATGAGATACAGCCTGGTGACAGACAGACAGACAGGGACAGACAGACGGACAGCGGAGTCTTAGTAATAGGGTCCCGTTTTTACCCTTGGGTACGGAACCCTAAAAAGGGACTCATACAGTAGCTTTATTCACCATTTCCAGAATCGACACAAACTTGTATGCGACTTTCCGCGCCATTAGTTCAACAAACGTAACAGCCAGAGCTTCGCCGGCCAATTTAAAAGTTCATCAGGGACGTGCGACGTCCCAACTCCCCAACTAATATTCAACTTAGTTATTAAGCTTTTAGTTCGGAATTACGAAAAATGTTACTTTGTGTGATAAAAGTTGGGAAATGGGTTCGAAAAAGAATGACAATATTTGTGAAAATGAAAAGCAAATAAAAATTATTAGAAAATTCATAGGTGTAAACACTGACCTGCATATATTTACACTGGACAGGCTTATGTCAAACTGTTTTTGTGCCTATTTGATTTCCGCCATTTGGGCGCTGTAGGACGTAGCGTGAGCATAGCGTGAGGGACAAAGTTTGAAGTCTGGAGAGAACATCACGGCAACCATTTTCATATTGTACGTCAAAATTAGTTCTTTAGACGCACGCTAGTGGCGTTTCAAATAGGCACAAAAACTTAGCTGTCAAATCATACAGACAGCCAGTCCAGTTAAATAAAAAAAAAAATTTCATGTCAGTGGGTGTAAATAATCTTTCACCAACTAGGTAATTTATTGTTGTAATCCAATGTACAGAACCAGAAAAATTTAAAGCCAGTATATTTAAAATTATCGAAATTTTAACCCCGTCGCAGCGCATGTTTGAAGCGTATGTCTGTCTGTCTGTACCTACGTATCATTGTAATGCCTAAACGGATCAATCGATTTCAATGCGGTTTTTTTTTATTAAAAGATAAATTAATCGAGATGGTTATTAGCCATGTTTGATAGAAATCCATCCAGCCAAACGGTAAAAAATACAGAGGTGGTGCTTTGATTAAAATAATGTACACCATGGGCAAATTTTGGTGCAATAGAAAAAAGAAAATTGTGGCAAAAATGGCCGGCAAAAATTTCAGTTAAAAAAGCTTCAAATTAAACTTAAATTAAACATTTGAAAACCCGCGACACAAAAAAGCTAACTTAAAAACTCTTAATAAGTGAAAAATAATATTATCATCAAGTCGATCTATGAAAAAAAATAGACGTCGGGGACCGTTAGGTATCGCTAGACATGTGACAACTTAGAGCATTTAACCAATGTGACGAGCTTAGATGTCAATTCATTAACTTAAATTGTAAGTACTTTGTACAAAGTAAGGTGCTCTGCGGCTAAAAAACGGTCCACTTAAGCTAGAAAGTACGAGGTCAGTTTGTCTCGCTCTATTAGGGTAACCATAAGTTTGAAAACAAATAGACTTGTTCTTTTTTTATGCAATTAGTTGTTATCGGTTAAACTAACTAATAAACGCGAAAGCATTTATTCGATATGATTTCATGCTTCGTGTACGCTTTTGATGAAATTTGAACCAGATGATGTCATAAGTTTGAACCTAAGCAGTTTTATTATAAAAAAATATAGCATTAGAATATTCAAGTGCACATTTGCGTATGTATTAAACTACTGAGTTGAAGAAGACTGAGATAGAAAGAGACACCCTCGCCTCGTACTTGCTATCTTAACTGGACCGCAAACTTTATCTTTTGTAATATAAACTTTTATATCTTAAGGATATAGTGTATTTTCGTATACACAGAAATACGGCGTGCACCTTCCTGTTGTACGAAATACTTACAATTTCCTTGCTTAGCGGTAATGTAAATAACGTAAATTTTTCCATGTCACTCTTGAGTTTTGACATACGTCTATTAAATACAATAGGCACCATCTATCGAAAAATAAACGTTACTAACTCCGGCACTAGTTCCCTGCTGTTCGTTTATTCAGATGGACTAGCTAGGGTACCTACGAACAGCAGGGGGTGGAAATAAACCCCGTAGCATGGTGGCGCCTCTGTGAATATTGTAACAGTTCGTTACTGGCAACATTTTCATATTTGTATAATTTACTAGATGGCGCTGCTAACTTACAAAAAACAAAATGGCTCCCATGTCATCAACGAGAGCATCGTAAAGCGCCATCTATACAAGGGTTGTAGAAACAGGGCGTTTGAAACACAATGTGTTTTCCAAACGCATAGCGACATCTATCTGTTCTAGAATCAAGCTTTGATAAAAAGGGTACCTGATGTTTCCAGGGGGTGGAAATAACCCTCGTTGCATGGTGGCGCCTCTGTGATATATTGAAACAGTTCGTTACTGGCAACATTTTCATATTAGAATATTTTACTAGATGGCGCTGCTAACTTACAAAACACAATATGGCTCCCACCCATTTCATCAATAAGAACACCATAAAGCGCCATCTGTACAAGGGTTGTAGAAACAGGGCGTTTGAAACACAATCCGTGTTATTACAAAAGATTTTTAAACACTGTTTAACTAAACACATGTTTAAATGTCATGCTGTCACTTTTTTGACAATATTGTTTGAAAAAGACAGCATCAAATCAAACAGGCCCCTATTTCACAGACGTGACAATTGTATATTACAATGACAATTTGATGTACGTTGCGGTATCTGTGAGTAGTTTGAGCAGTATGTTTTCTAAATTCAATTTGGCTGACGCGATGGACACCGAATTGTCATTGTCATTTACAAATGTCACGTCTGTGAAATAGGGGCCAGGTGTTTAGATAAACAGTGTTTAAAAATCTTTTGTAAATAACACGGTAAGTGTTTTCCAAACACCTAGCGACATCTATCTGTTCTATAATCAAGCTTTGATGAAAAGGGTACCTGATGTTTTCAGGGGGTGGAAATAACCCTCGTTGCATGGTGGCGCCTCTGTGATATATTGAAACAGTTCGTTAAGGTGCCTTCCTACCGGTGCGTCTTGGGACGCACGAGAGCGCACCAGGCCGAACCGACACACCGTGGGAAACGACCGTGCGCCGCGGTGCGTCGTCGTGCGTACGATCCATCGAGCGTCGGTAACTTCAAAGGATCGGTGCGTCGCGGTGCGTAGCGCTGTGCGTCCGCGTTCGTGGCGGCTCGTCGCCTTTGTCAATATGCCGCGCGTCATAGTATGATATCTATCAGTAGTCAATCGGCCCTGGCCTTTAAATAATTACCTACAGTATTTTAATTTCATCTAAGTACTTTCGTATCTTTCTAGTTTTGTGATTGTACGTATTACGTAAATTGCTTTTTAGCAATAAGGCCGCTTTTTGTGTGCTTTGCTGTTTTTCTTTGTATATGTCCTGTCTTAGTGTGCAATTAAGTGTTTTTATTATTATTATTAATAATAATATTTTAGAATCAATATTATATAGGGTCTACCTTCAATGCGAAATACTTTCTAAGCAATAAAATACCTAGGTTAGCAAATTACAAAACTAATAGTGAAAACAAAAAACAAAAAATTGCGTATAACCTATATAGGGTTTTTAGTCAGCCTAATAAAGCCGAATATGGTAGATAGGGACCATCAAACTGAACAACTTTTACCATGGGACCAACTCTGATGCGAAAAAAATCAGCTGTTTCATACAAAAATTAATAACGAAAATATCAAAATGTATAGAATAGCAGATTTTTTCGCGATTTCAGAGTTGGTCCGATAGTAAAACTTATTCAGTTTGATGGTCCTTACCTATCATATTTATTCGGCTTTATAAAGCTATTACCAAACAGCCTGTATAAAAAAATAGTTACAAATCCTTTTGGCCATAGTTAGTAGGTAATACCTACATACTAAACAGTATTTAAAGTACTTACTTATATTTAACCTTATATTTCGGAGCTTTCGGATTTTTTATCTCTGAATTAATTGGTTACCTACATAAATATAATAAAACAGCACTATCTGCACTTTACCATAGTAAGTACAGGTATTTCAATCAATAAATAAATAGTACCTATGAAGACTATTTGTACTGTGCCATCATCATTCGTGCGTCGTTGCACGGACGCGGGCGCACCGTGGGAACAGTACAGCGGGCCGTGCGCCGAACATGGCCGAACGACGCACGGCCCGTGCCAGTGTTTCCCACGGTGCGCCCGTGTTCGCCCTCGTGCGGCTCGGTGCGGTGCGTGGTAGCACGCACCGTGGGAAGGCACCTTTACTGGCAACATTTTCATATTAGAATAATTTACTAGATGGCGCTGCTAACTTACAAAGGTTACCATTTCATAAACGAGAGCAACGTAAAGCGCCATCTATACAAGGGTTGTAGAAACAGGGCGTTTGAAACACAATCTGTTTTCCAAACGCATAGTGACATCTATCTATTCTGAGAACACGCGTTGATGAAATAGGTGCCTGATGTTTCAATTTTCTAACACAGACAACGCCATCTAAAATGGGGATGAAGAAACCTGCAGTTGGCATTTTGCAACATTGGTATTGTTTGTTTTCGCAGCGCCACGCGATCATGATAATGCATTGTTTTTGAGAAGAAATTCTTTCATTTACTACGGGGATCGCCACTTAAAATCGCGAAAAGGTTAAAGGTTAAACTCCTTTCCGGTGATAAAAACAAAATGTTTCAATAAATTCTTACCTTGAGCAGATGAGGATCCCGCTCCGCAGCATCCAGCAGCGACTCCGCTTCGCTCAGCCACCCCACGAACTTCTCCAACGAACGGTCGAAATTCTGCAGTGATGACACCGCCGAATTCAGGGCTTTGCCCCGAGCTATGATACTGTAAAAAAAATAAGGCGTGAGAACTACAGAAACTAATCTATAAACCTTCCAAGCTAAGGTATGGAATATCGGGTCGGGTTGAGTATTGCTAATGTTGTTCATTCAAGAATCATGAAAGGTTATCTTTCTATAAGTTATTCTTTAATTAATTAGGTATACTGTTTCCATCAAATAAACGAAGCTTGCATTTTAAAACTTGGGCTAACTTTACTGACTCACTCAAAGCTATTAGCGCCAAAATGATGGAATAAAAAAATACCTTTCAAAGGGACAGAAGGGTGTGCTTGTAAAAGTTTCACTTGATAGACAGCGCCACCCTCGACAATTGGTAGTTTCAGCATTTTGAACTAGATGGCGCTGTTTTAAATTTTCAAGAAACGACTCTCCCTACCCTCGCTCTACCTTTTTTATTCTTTCAATAGATGGCGCACTACGACATGTTTGAGTAATATTAATACAATGTTTTACCAGTCCCCTGAGAAAAAATTTTTCTTTGTTCTGTGGATGCAATCAACTCTGACAGAAATCGCAGTTACATTGCTGCTTGGCTTAGTAGCAAAAGGACCTATTCGCGATATGCCTCATTCTCAAAATGCCCTATTCGTGGAATGCCCTATTCTCCTTTGGACTCATTCGCAGAATGACTTATTCTCAGAATGACCTATTCTCAAAATGCCTCATTTTTCTCTAAGTGTTTGTTAGTGAAACTATGCCATTGTATACAATGTGTCCCTCGATATAGTGCAATCCTGACAGGGGGTTAAAGTAGATTGGACACACTGTATTGTTTATAAAACCAGTAATTGAGTATTTCAGAAAGGTAAAATAATTCATATACATATAAATATGAAAAAATACTAACTTATAAATCGCCATTTCTTATCATTTTATTAAAAATCAACAAGAGTATGCCAGTTTACTTACAGGACACATACTTAAAGGAAAGGTATGAATTTTTCTTTTTATAATCATTATTATTTGTAATATCAATAATTATTAGGTAAGAAGTAGATGTATTTTAAAAAAATGTATTGCAATTTAACATTAAAAGTTGCAAATAAATAATTTGTTTGAAGAATTGTTCCACAGTAATTTCCTGTGTCCCTAATTTAGTCAATATTTTTTTATATTTCTTATCAAATATTATATCTATAGCGGAGCTGACGGATTAAAATGTAATAAAAATGTATTTTACTTATTAATACATGATAATTACCCATCATTTGCTGTTAACGTTAAAGCTGGCAGGTATTTAAAAAAATGTGTCCTTTTGAGAATAGGTCATTACGCGAATAAGGCATTATGCGAATGTGTCTTTTTGAGAATGAGGTATTATACGAATAGGTCCTTTCGAGAACAAGTCATTCCGAGAACGTGGCTTATTTTTGGCCGTGTGGCATTTTGCGAATAGGTCCTTTTGCTACTAAGCCTGCTGCTTTAGTAAGAACCAATGCGACAAGACAACTATCTTACTTAAACTAAGTAAGATAATAGTATACAACGTGTTACAAAGATACCACTAATGCCGAATATGGTAGATAGGGACCATCAAACTGAACAACTTTTACCATGGGGCCAACTCAGAAATAGCGAAAAAAATCAGCTGTTTCATACAAAAATTTATAACGAAATATTTGAAAGTATGAATCAGCTGTTTCTTTTCGCGGTTTCTGAGTTGGTCCCATAGTAAAAGTTGTTCAATTTGATGGTCCCTATCTACCATATTCGGCATTACGGGTATTTTTGTAACACGTTGTATAGTAACTGCGGTGTCAATTTATTTCAATCGAGAATTGTTAACAACAAAGTAAGGTTATCTGCCCTTGATTACGTAAGTCTGTAGCTAACAATTCTCGATTGAAATCGATTGAAAGCGCAGTTACATTACTGCTTTAAGGAAGATAGTTCTCACATTGGTTCTTACTAAAGCAGTTATATAACTGCGATTTCTGTCGAGTCGATTGTAATAAAGTTTCGAAATCGGGGGCAAGGGGGCAGGTTTTACCTGTTATTAAGCTCGTTATATCTGTGGTTGATGGCCTCGGTGGCTCGTTTGATGCGGGTGGTGTCGTCGTTGCGGTAGACTGCGATGAGGCGCTGCGTCAGCTGCCCGAATAGCTCAACTTGGTGTTTGTATTGGTGGACTTCTGCGTGGAATGACTGAAATAAAATAAATGGAGAGGGTTAGTTAGTCAAATCGATTCCAATAAACGTTTCGAGTTATGAGTAAATTGAAAAAACATGGTGACGTTACCAGTTAATTATTTTAATTTGAGTAACATAAGGATGTCTGCGTTAAGTAAATTAAATTATTAGTGTTAAAATTAGGGAATTAATTAATTGAGTGACTGGAAATAATTAAGGCGACTGTTAATGGGATACTTAAATACTAAACCTGGCAGTGGTTTATTTTGTTGGCGACAAAAAACCAAACTGTGGACAGCAAAAAATACGTAAAAAGAGCAGCTACATGTGGGAGCTAAATAATTTAAGTTAACAGTGAAAATTCTAAATGAGTGACAATAATACTGAGTGGGCAAATATTATACCAAGTAGATAACTATAATAATATAACTGATTTAAGGCTTACTCAAACCTGACCGGTATCCTGTACCGGTGTCGGTAACGGTATACCCGACCGGTATTTTGTATGACATTACCGCAGCTGTTGCGGAACACCTTTAAACAGCGCGTTACCGCATACCCATTGGGATATAGTTACCGCCACCGGTACAGGATACCGGTCAGATTTGAGTAGGCCTTTAAGCTGCCCAGCATGGTATTTTTATCATCTCGATTAGGTTAATAAATTGCTTTCTTTAAATAAAATATATGCCTTAAATGTTTTGTGTGTCCTAAGGAAATTTGAAATTTGGTCGGCCGTTCTGAATAACTAGTTACTCAATTTGGTTTTTTAAAGTCACCAATTTTCAATATTTGTAGTCGCTCAGTCCAGTCGCCCACTTAGTATTTCAGTACGCTTTATTCAGTATTTTTGATACCCAAAATGGGAATTTATTGTGACCTATCCTTAAAATTATAACAGTGTTGTACTTATACAAAATATTAAAAAAAATCGCGTGGGTAGGTATTTATTACTTCACCAATACTACACGTACCTGCCAATGCATTCTTCTATCTAAATGGTATTTTGTCTTTTTCTATTACGAGTATGGAAACATGGGTAATCTAAACCATACTAAACTCTACCTTACATCTAATAGGAGTAAGTTGATATTCAAATGGTACGAAACAACTCTTATAAAACTTCAAGAGTTTCCGAAAGCTCTCAATAGATGTCGCCCTAAGCATACAAAGTCGGGAAATCCGTTGAGCAATGTCAAGTGAAGCTTTAATGGAAAGCTAAATGAAATTTATTTGTCTGGATCCCGTTCTAAAGAAAACACTCACTTGTGAATGCTTTTTTACCTTTTTAAGTCGGCAAACCTGGATCTACTGTTTATGTTTATAGTCTTCATATACACACATCAATTTTGTCTTGGGATACCAGGTGCTATTTTCATACAAACGAGGTAACTTTCAAGCCTTGATTTCCTGCCAGGGATGTACTGTGCTGTGATCTGATGACGGCTATCCAGGGAGTGAATGGAGGAGATTCAGATCGCTATACACACCCAACTGATCTGTCCAGCATTCTAAAAACGTAATGGACATGTATAAAAAACCGCGAAAATAGCATGAAAATGTTTGGAAATCCTCAAACCGAGAACTCTGACCCATTAATCTTTTAGAATGCTGATTAGATCAGTTGGGCAGGCGCGGTCCGAGGGGGGGGGTCACAGGGGACATGACCCCCCCCAAAATCGTACACGTCACATAGAAAAAGCTTCTAAAAATTTACAGAAAAGCAATTATTATTATTAGTGACCCCCCCCCAAAAATTTCAGGCTGCGACCGCGCCTGCAGTTGGGTGTGTATAGCGATCTGAATCTACTCCATTCAGTCCCTGGATGGCCATCATCAGATTACAGCACGGAACATCCCTGGCAGAAAACCAAGGCTTCAAAGTTACCTCGTATGTATGAAAATAACACCTGTATCCCTAGACAAAGTTGATGTGTATACAAGATTTTTTGAAACTTTTAATATAATTGGAAACTCCAAATCAAGTGAGAGTGCAGTGGGCATCGATGAACTGCAAACATTTCCGAGTAAATGAATGCATCGATGCATTCGACGATTCAACGTGACCAATCCGATATTCCGTGAATTTGACGGGAACTCTTTGGGGAATTAAAAAAAAAATTGGACAACATAATTGCTACGATTTCAAAATAGTTAAAGCACTTGAATTATGGACATTAAAGTACCACAAACAAACGCTAAAACTTGAGACAAAATAGAATAGTAGATTGTTATATAAGGGTCAAAAGGAAGCAATACCCATACGAGATATTTAGACGCCCGAGCATAGCGAGGGCGGCTATAGTTCGAGGATGGAATTGATGACTTTTACCCGTGTTTAACACTCTACTTTTCATTTCGAATATAAGGAAAGTAAAAAAATCGTAGTTTTTTCCAAAATGTTTATTAATAATAACATGTAGCTGGTACCTTATACTTATTATACCTATTTAAAATTAATCGAAAAATTAGAACAATTATATAGTGTTTACATTGTGTTTAGCACTTAATGTGCTCTTGAGCATAGAGTACTTGCTCCATAGAGTGGAAGGCAGTATTTTCTTTGATAATCCACTGAAATACGTGAGAAATACTTTTTCTGAAAATGATTTTATTTTGTTGTTTGCTCGCCACTTCATAAAATCATTGTACGCATTTAAGTATTTTTCCTTCGAAACTTCTGGCAAAAGATTTTATATTATTTTGTTTGGCTCGTTTGTTACTGAATCCGGGGTCAATATTTCAAAATCGCTTGATGAACTAATTTTTAGTAAATATAAAATCAACTCAACACACACAGCTCAAAGTCACAGAGTAAGGTATCCCGCCAATATTTTATAGTTTTTCTTATTTTGAATTTAGAACACGCCGCGTCGCCGGCCGCTCCGCCCAATATTTTTAATTTTGCACTGGCTGGTTATACCATGTTTCATTTTTGTTCGTGAATGCGCCCTATCTATTTTTTTTTAAACCATTACCAATGAGGTAACTCTATGGTTGACTATGTAACCAAATTCAGTTCTATTTTTAAATTTCTTTTACTCCCTATAGATTAGGAGGCCATAACAAATTTGGTAACGATCGCGTAAGTGGCTGACTCTGGGTTTACAGGATGGAGAGGCACTTTCTAATGCTTAATATGTCAGTCAGTTTGCGTGAAGTGGTTGCGTTCTTTTTATATGCAGGCTGAAAAAAGGCTATAACTTTTTTGAAAATAAATTATAGCCCATGTTACTCGCTGATAATGTAGCTTTCTATAGGTGAAAAATTTTTCAAAATCGGATCAGTACTTTTTGAGTTTATACATTACAAACAAACAAAAAGTTAATCGCTTATACCTACGAAACGCAACCGAATTTTGGTCAGTCCTTACACAGTTCACGTGAGTACAACTAGTACTTACTTGCTGTACTATTGTCAGCCGTTTACCTTATCGTATTTTTTTCTGGTAACAATAACACATTTTTCACCCTGCATATAAAAAGAACGCAACCACTTCACGCAAACAGACTGACATATTTAGCATCAGAGAGTGCCTCTCCATCCTGTGAATCCAGAGTCAGCCACTTACGCGATCGTTACCAAATTTGTTATGACCTCCTAATATACTAGGGTGGAACGAAGAGTTTTGGACCCGCTGCTCAGTTTAAATATACATCACTTTCCGAATATGAGAAATGAAAAAGTTATTTTTGAAGTGAAAACTTCTTTAGCGGCGTTGTACACTTTTTTGTTATGGGGAAAAAATGTTAAACTCGCGTCAGTCAGGGTCACCCTTGGATGAATTAACCACTGGATGCGAAATGACAGCCATATTCGCCTTTACCCCTCTGCCACTTACTGTGACCGATAGCCTCAGTAAACGATATCGCGTTGTCAGTGTGATGCTAGAACTCGTGGCGAAACATTGGTACAAAAATGGAGAAAATGCTTCGTATTGTTCAGCAAAAAAAATAGCGGGCAATCAAGAAATGTTTCTTTTCACGCGTAAGCACAATTTCAACCTATTATAGTAGCTATTTTTCGCAAAATAAATAAAATTTGGTATGTAAACAAAATAGGGTGACTTAGCCGGTTTGCCGGCCCCCTTTGGTTTTCGGCCATCACGGAAAATGTAAGAATGTATGAAAGAAATTTTTCGTGAAATTTCTTTTTCGCGGTGTTATTAAAAGTTGCCAATACACTTATTTATTACGTATGCAAAATATAATTAGAAACAAATTACGAGACGTACTGCCTCCAGGAGCTGACGTTTTCGAAAAATTTTCTAAATATTAATATTTTCATAATATAATTTTAAACTTTAATAGTTAATATTATTAAGAGATACTTATACCTACACAAAAGCCAATAATAATCAACAAAAAGCAACATTTTTCTTACAAAACGTTTTCAAAATCATGTTTGACTTCCGTAAGTTTTCGTCTTGAAAGTCATTTCGCGCGAGGAACTGCTGTTAACACCTGTAATAGAGCCGGAATTATCAAACTGCTTGAAAACAAGCTGCAACGTCCTATTCAATGGATAATATGTCAACTGCACGCAAATGAGTGAAGTTTAAGACATCTTTTTGAATACTTAGACGGTAGTACTACACTTAGTTCCGATGGTCATATAATAGATATAAAAGGACCATATGCCGAAACAACCACAGATGCGGACATTATGAAAAATATATTAGAAAATGACGACCAGCCGATTGAAGACTGCACATTTCACTATTTGTTTGAAGAGGATGATGTTCTGGTTTTAGACAGACGATTTAGAGATGCAGTACCAGTCATAGAATCCTATGGATATGCTGCACATATGCCGCTGACGAAACGGCGAAACGAAAGTCAACTGACGACTATAGAAGCTAACAAGTCAAGACTAGTTACAATCTGCAGATGAGTCATTGAGGCCGTAAACGGTAAGTTCAAAAAAGATTTTAAAATCTTCAGGCACAGAATTTTCAACCGCGCCTTGCCAAACAGCTTCAATGATTTTAAAATAGCGGGAGCTCTAATCAACTGCTTCCAATAGCCTTATGAGGATAGCCAATATACAGCTGAATTCATAGAATCAATCCGGTTGAATTTAAATAAACCAAATCTTCTGGCGGATTATATTGAAGAAAATAATATTAATCGCCAAAGAGTCACATTTCAAAGATTAAATGCTAATGACCAACATATTATAGATTTTCCCCCACACACACAGCTCACACACGAACAATTAATTTTAATCGCAATAGGAACGTACCACCTAAAGTTGGCGCGCGCGTTCTTATTGCAGTAAGCATATGCAAAGGACGGGAGTATATGAAATTGAATACTATCGACATCCAGAAAGAATTAATATCAATAATGAACAAAATGTTCTAATAAGATGTAAAATTCAATCGAGGCATGTGCGGAGCAAAACATATTATACCTACATTTTGTATAATCCTGAAGCACAGGGTCGCAGTGCCATAAATGAATATTATTGCTCGTGCATTCATGGCCACCGAACGCTTGGATGTTGCGCTCATTTTATGAGCATTTTGGACTTTCTTGGTTGAGCTTTACATAACGCAGAAGAATTTGCGCATCCAGCTTCATTTTTGGATAATCTTTTAATAGATTTGTAGGACTTGTGACTTGTATGTGGATAATATAAAACCATAAATAAAAAAATATGTTAAGACGTTATTCTAATTTTATTTTTATTATATTACTATCAGACGTGATTGCACATCAGCTATTTTTATAATTTTATAATGTCCCCGCTGCTGGGGCACAGGCTTTTCTTATGGGTGGATAAACTGGACTGTTCATAACTAAGATAAAAAATTAGAAACGAGTTCATGTGTGCGGAATCCACACGAAGCGAAATATAAGGTAATGGTCAAAAAGTACAAAAGGTCTTGAGTTACCTATACAAGAGGGTGTTCGGCTAATACCCATTTCTGTTTATCTTAAAGTAAGTTAACTATGTTAGTTATGTAATTGGGCGCCTTCCGTTAACTAATAATAATAATAAGTAAATAATAAGGGGCCCCAATGCGGATTAGTAGGGCGTAAAATATAGGGTCAAATAGGGCCAAACATATTTTTTGAAAATATACCTTTAGCCACGTAAAATATTAACGCCTGAAAAAAAAATTGCAGTTTTTTTATGTTATTCACCGATCACAGAGGTCCCATATTTTTTTTGTTATACACATAAAAGGTACTTAAACCTGAGATAGATTCAATTTGCGCCGGGGCTCGGGTAATTTTGTATATAGCCTGCGCATTCACCTTTGATGGCCTGGTAACTAAATGCGTTTTTGGGAGGTCATTTGCTTTTCGGCCGCCTGGCCGAAAACTAATGTATGAGTTTCACAATCCATAATATTTGGCCGGCAATAATGGCCGAAAACCGGCTACATCACCCTCTAACATTGACATTATTTGACAAGTGTAATCCCCCCTCACCCCGCAAAAATTGGTTGATCGTGATTTCATACATTTTTCTTACGTTACGTATCCAGTGGTTAATTCATCCAAGGGGTCACCCTGATCGAAAATTCGTAAGACGGATGTAGCGTAGACAGCCAGCGGCGGAAGATTCCCCCTCTCTTTCTTCGGGGCGCGGCGAAAATGGCGGCGCGTCATTTCAAGACGTAAACACTTTTGTCACCATAGCAACGCGCTAACTGTTTAATTCAATGTCAAAACTCCAGATTTTCTGTCAAGCTATGGATAAGACCTTCGTACAATACTGTTCTGTATTCGTAAATTCAAATGCAGAGTAAATTCGTAAGACGGCAATTCGTGCAAAATTATTTCCTAACCATATCAAAATATCAAAAATGCACAACGTTAATATTCAAGTTTTCACTTCTGCCGGTACTCCCGGAGTGCAACCCGAATTTTTTTTGTAAGAGAACCTAAATTATAGGAGAAAGTCTTTACTTTCTCCTGAAAATGAATAATTTTCAATTATTCACTTATATTACTTTTAATATAAGTGAATAATTGAAAACATCTTGCAAATAAAAACAATTGCTATAAGTTTATTCAACGTAGACCATTTTAAGGTTAAGACAAAAAAAAATATTTTTGAACACAAAAAAGCTCAGTTAAATACTGATTTCAGGAAAATGTAATTTTAAGCTAATAAGGCAAAACGAGCGAGATCCCTATCACATAATATGTAGGTACGTATGTTTTCATACCAAGGGTTGTTTTAAATTTTAAATTCAACCTTTTTCATACCATCGTACGAAATCTTTACGTCAACATTTTCCGGACTTATTCATAATTCTATTACGTCCCAAATTGGGGCATATCCTTTGCATGATTTTCAAATGCGAAGATATTGTTTCGGCTTTACTCAAACGTGATAGAGTTTAATTTGTTGTGCATTATGTCGTTTAAGTGAATTTCGTATGTGTTAGGGCCTCTAGTGTTTCCAATTATCTAGGATTTATGGTAGTTCCCGACAGTTACTTGGGACTTAGTCTCAAGTTTCAATGAAGCGATGAGCTATATTCTATTATCCTTGGGATAATCTTGACCTACTAGCGTTTAATTTTAATTTACATAATCTCTTAAGTTATAATATCGCTTCGTAATAATCAGTTAGTGTAGTCGAGTTCGAAAATACACACATCAACTTTGTCTAGGGATAACTGGTGTTATTTTCATCCAAACGAGGTAACTTTGAAGCCTTGGTTTCCTGCCAGGGATGTACTGTGCTGTGATCTGATGACGGCTACTCAGGGAGTGAATAGAGGAGATTTAGATCGCTATACACATCCAACTGATCTGACCAGCATTCTAAAAACGTTATGGACATGTTTAAAAAAACCGCGAAAATAGCATGAAAATGTATGGAAATTCTCAAAATGAGAATTCTTACCCATTAATCTTTTAGAATGCTGATCAGATCATTTGGGTGTGTATAGCGATCTGAATCTACTCCATTCAGTCCTTGGATCGCCATCATCAGATTACAGCACGGTACATCCCTGGCAGAAAACCAAGGCTTCAAAGTTACCTCGTTTGTATGAAAATAACACCTGTATCCCTAGACAAAGTTGATGTGTAAACAAGATTTTTTGAAACTTTTAATATAATTGGAAACTCCAAATCAAGTGAGAGTGCAGTGGGCATCGATGAACTGCAAACATTTCCGAGTAAATGAATGCATCGATGCATTCGACGATTCAACGTGACCAATCCGATATTCCGTGAATTTGACGGGAACTCTTTGAGGAATTAAAAAAAAATTGGACAACATAATTGCTACGATTTCAAAATAGTTAAAGCACTTGAATTATGGACATTAAAGTACCACAAACAAACGCTAAAACTTGAGACAAAATAGAATAGTAGATTGTTATATGTACGCAACTTTGACAGTACATCAACCAAGGAAATAACGTCTCCCTGTCTCACACCATGCTGCAGTTGGATAGGATTTGTGCTCTGGTTCTGTACGCGGATCGACATGGTGGCATTTTTGTATAAGTACCTCAACACCTTGAAATACCTATAGTCCACTTGGCACCTTTGGAGAAAATTTAGTATGGAAAATGCATTTTTTTTAAATTCTCCATTCAAAACGACAATTTCATACATATAACGGGTGTAACAAGACCCTCAACGAAGCCGAAGTCCACGCATTCCGCCCATCATCAGGATCATTTTTGTCTTTTAGACTATACCTGGGAAACCAATACCTACAAAGTTATTGAAGGTCAAAGTCAAAATTTTTTTTTTCAATTTTTTTATGAAATCTTATTTTATTCGTTATTTCCTAATTTTTGTCTACAGAAACATGATTAAAATTTTATGTATTTCGTAACAAACAATGGCTTTAAAACGTCATCACTCAATGAATTTTATGAGCACGCACATAAACGTTGCCTTTCAACTCGGCCGCACACAGCTGTGTAGCATTCACTCGCAGGCGCGGTCTGTAGTACGCGTTACATTGCGTGGTAATGTATGCAATACTTTTTACTTTTCAATAATTTTGAACAGAATTGGTCCTGATGATGGGCAGAATACGTAGACCTCGGCTTCGTTGAGGGTCTTGTTACACCCGGTATAAACCCCTAATATTCAGTTTGTTTTTTGTTCCCGACGTTTCAGCACTATCCCAGGGGCCGTGAGCACGGGATGCCTGGAATAGTGATGTGAAATACGCGTTGCAATATGTAAAAAATATTTATTCCATTAAGGGCTGATTTTTCAATGCCTAGATAAAGCTTTATCTGTCAGATAGCGTATTATACCGCCAAATTGAAAGTGTTTGGCATTCATTTGACTGTCACATTTTAAGAATGACATTTATTATAATTGGTTAATATTTAAACTGACTGATATCTGTTAACTGAGGATTGAAAAATCAGCCCTAAATAGTACGTGAAAAAAACCTGAAGTTCTCTAATTTTCAAACCCCTCTTGGCCTAAATTATATCAAAATCAGTATCCGATTAATAGTAAGGCTCGAGGAAACAAACTTGGTACTCAAGCGCCATCTCGGGGGAGTATTCGATAACTGTAACTGAAACCAGGGGGTAATACCTCCATAATTTAGTAAGCGTCTACCTACAGACTAAGTTAGCCGAAATTTGATTAGTGTACTGTCTATTGTATATTCATTACTACGAGTTATAGATAGTATACAATAATTACCTACTCTAATAGAATTTCATATTAAACGGCTTATTAATTTTCGATGAACGCCGATTTGTGTTAAGATAATTTAAAATTGAAAGACATAAATTATGGACAAATCGTAGCATACTAATTCAGTTGTCGGTGCAGAAAGGATAAATGCCTGGCAGATTTGCTCCCAATATCGTGTGACCAGGCGTTCGCATCGTATCGCCTTTTTTATGCATAACGCCGAAGACCAAGCGCTACCCGTGCTTGGTCTTCACCTTGTTGTTAAGTGACGATAAGGCCAAAGGTGGACGTCTGCCGGATCACAACAATTTTTAAATTGTTGTTACGGCGTCAGACTTAGGTAAGATGGTGGTAGCTAGCCAGGCGGACTTAAAATAAGCCCTACCACCAACCAAACCAAGTACAAATTGTACCCCCCCTGGGAATCGAACTCGGGACCCCTGCATCTTACACGGGTGGGCGAACCACTAGACTACAGAGGCGGTTAAAGTTAAGCGAGGCGCCTCGCTTCGTACCACCTAACTTAGCGTCCAGTAGAACTAACATGGTGTTTTCTAAGCCTCATCTCCAGCACATCTGCAGTAAGTATGTATGCCGACAAGGCGTGCCTTCAATCGGTGAGCCAAGCATCCGCGTCGCGCCGCCTCGCTTCGCATCGCTGCGATTCGCCGACGAGTCAACCAACATAATCATCAAAACGCACCTTCTGTTCTCTAAGCTGCATCTCCAGCACATCTGCGGTGTGTCCCGGCTGCGCCATGCCAGCGAGGCGTGCCTCCATTCGCGTGAGCCACGCGTCCGCGTCGCGCCGCCTCGCTTCGTATCGCTGCGAGTCGCCGAGCATCGCGTCAAGTTGCGCCTTGCGCTGGAGCACGCGAGCGTTCGCCTCATCCCAGTGCTCGCGCAATGCTGTCACTGTGGACAAAATTAATTATTACTTATTTTGAATTTGATAAAACATGTAAAATAAGTGAAACTTATTGCATATTACGGAAATAGTTATTTGTAAATGGTAATCAAGGTCTGTGTTATAACTTTTTTCAATCTATATTTTGTAATTTTTATTACTAGCCCATTTTGCAGTATCTAATGAAAATTATATTATTTAAGATCTTTCTGAAATTGACATTTGTAAATTAAAAGAGACTAATTAAAAATATAACTGTTTCCCACGATTTTTTGTAAAACAAATCCTCCGTTAATTACAACATTTAACTAAAAAATAACGTAGCAATTATGAGATCGTTCAGGCTCCAAAATTAACATGTTTTTATACAAGGATAAAGTAATGTAGGCAACAAAATTAAACTCCTTGTTAAAACGAAGCTGTTAAAAGCGGTTATAACATTTGCATACCAGGCAGGCCGTCCTTTCAAAATAGACGCAAAATCAGCAATAATTCAGCGGAAATCGCGAACGGTCCTTTGCTTAGTTATTATGTAGAAGGAGAATAAATATTTTCACAGTTATGACTCAGTAACGAGTCATGTATATTAATGCGACAATCTCAACAAGATTGTATCAGAAAACGTTTGGAGAACGACTCGGCATGAGTGGGGAAAACTCATAGTGACTAAGGTTTTTCCAGATATTTTTATATATTTTCTTAAAGTATAGCGTTTTTAAAGTACTTTGTTTTCCGTTTTTCTCGAATATTCGATAAAATCAGGCTTTTGTAGCTCGAAAGCAGATATTTTTTTCTATAACTAAAGGATTCAAGATCAATTTGAACAAAACGTTGTTAAAATAGAGAAAACGTTAAAGTTTTATAGACGAAGAATACATAAATATTCTTATCAGGCCCCTACTCAAATGGTAAACTATACGCTATACGTTTGAAATCAAACGTGGTTAATTCGTCCAAGGTTTGATTTCAACGCTACGCTTACTTTTAAAGCTAAGCTAAGCGTATAAATATGAGCAATAGACGATTGAATCACATGGCCCAATCATCATATGTAAATCACAGATGTTGATGTTTTGTATGGAAGTGACAACCTTACAGCACGTAATTTTATAGTTTACGCTTCCTATTAAAAGCTTTAATAGTAAGCGTAACGTTCAAAGGCACGCAATATTGGCCAATTGAGAAGGGGGAGCAAATTCTTTTTCGAAGTTAAAATATTAACTTTTTCTTTACGTCTTTAGTTAAGGCTAAGCGCAAATTGTGATAAAACATGATATAAAGACTTCGTAAACAAATTATTATAATTCTAAACAATTTCAGCCACAATAAATAACAATCACCGTTTAATTTGACAAAACAAATACGTTATTAAATTATTTACTCTCGAATTTATCGGTTATCCGATATGCCCAGTGGGCCGTGTCAACCAGGCGGGGACAAAATAAATAGCGTGTGAGCAAATTCTCATTAGTTCGAACATGACAAAGTGCCCGTTATTATTTGTCCAGTGTGCATCCACGTCACAACATTGCATACAAAATACGCACTGGATTAATCACATTCGGTTTTGTCACACTGAAATTAATTTACTGTCCAAATTGTATTTATCTAAATAAATACAACATAATTAGTGCGGGACTTATAAACGTCAATAAAGTGTTAAGACCGACGTTACCTATCGATAAATACCTCGCAACTTTGCACCTCCACAAACTTATATGGAAGTTGCTCTAAAGTTTGTCGAATCTCACAATAAGAGGTTTCCGCGAACTTTACAGATATACGGAAACTGGCGGAAAATATACGGAATACGCTTGTACGATATCGTGAACCTTTTATTTGAGTTATATAGCATATACATCACTACATAATATATTGTATTACAATATAAATTCATATTATAATGCCATATAATTGAAAATTATCTTCTTAGAAACATGTCACAAAATTGATGAGTAACAATTTATATTTTGTAATGTGTAGCAAAACAGTAATCAATTTTAACAATGTGCTTAAAAATTATTAATAACTCTTGATTCAAACTGTAAGCAGCTTCTTAGAGCATCGCGGCTTCGGCTTCGTTCCGTAAGAAGCCGGCGATGCTCTAAGGGTCCAGCATAACAAAGTGGTCTACACTGTATGCATACTAAACACTTGCACAGTGGTAAACTTACATTAACTAAATAAATAAAAATGCACATTTTTTTAATTATATTATTAAGATCAAAGTAATATTACTTCGATCTAAATGAAACCGAAGAAAACAGATGAATATTTTTGTGTTAATCGTTATGATAATTTTTTAATATAATAAACAGGCTCCTAACTTTTATATCTAATTTAATACCTCACAAACTGAAAATTAGAGAAGAAGTTTTAATAAAGGTTATGAAATAAGAAAAAGAAACAACTAATAAAGCAAGGATAAGTATTTGATTAATAAAATATAACAGCCTGTTATCCAGATATATAGAATATCAAGTGCGAACCTTTCAAAAGGCACCTCATGTATAAAAAATTGCCACTCGTCTTTGACACTGGGAACCCGCTTATCTCTGCAATATACATACATAAATATTACATAGGTAAATAAAATACGTAATACATAGATCAGAAATACTTACATATTTACTGAATATACGTATGCTGAAAATTCTTTTACAAGTATTACCTAAAACATGGTATATGTATGTGTTTATAGGTCACAAGCTTTTGCCCGCGACTTTTATTATTCTCGAGAATTTTTGGACAAGTCTCTATCTCTATAGTAAAATAAATTTAAATGAAATGAAATGAAAAATTCTTTATTCAAATAAGCTCACATAATGAGCGTTTTTTAAATCGTCAAATAATTTTTTTACTCTACCACCCATTATGACGTCTTTGACGTCACGTCACACTTTTGAAGCTGACAAGAAAAATGAGCGCAAAAAAACTTATCAGCTTTATCAAATGGAACGATATTTTTGTATACCGTTTCCAGACTTTATATTAAAAAAGATTAACAAATAAATAAAATTATAATTAGACCATTGCTTAATGAATTACAAATTTTCTTAATTTACAGGGTTCAAGCTAAATTCAAAGTTTGAAGTTATTATTCAGTCTAGGCTGTTACAAGAGAGAGAAAAAAAAACATAACAATTCAATATGCGTTAAGACAGGTATGTAGTCAGAAGCAGACCCATTCCCACTGGCAGCACCCGTTCAAATATAATCAGTGGTTTAGGTGTGAAAGTGTAACAAATAATCAGATATTACAAATATGTACTTTTTATGCACAACGGGATTGGCCTTCACCTCACCTGATGTTAAGTGACGATAAGGCCGAAGGTGGAAGCGCACTACACCCGGAATCCTCATTACTGAGGAACTGGCTAACTTACCTCTTAACTGCTGACACAACTTTTTCTTTTAAATTTGTTACGGCGTCAGACTTAGGTAAGATGGTGGTTGGTAGCTGGTCAGGCGTACTTGAAATAGGCCTTGCCACTAACCTACTTTGGTACATATTTATATGTATAATATTTGTAAGTAATTGTTCTCAAAAATGCTAAAGGTACCTATCAAAATTAAATCAAGTATCTAACTAGATACTGAGAATTCCACCACAACATCTCAGTCTTTTTAGTGACGATTTTTTCTAAGACGAAACAATTAAATTTCACAATTACAAGGAAAGTAAAGAGTCCTCGGGGCGTCAACGTCCGACGAAAATGATGAATATTCATTGGTAATTACGAAACTTTACTAATTGGAACCTCGGAGAAGGCTGATTTCCGCATCTTCCTAACATTTGAAATATATCATTTTATACAGGGTTATTTGTAAAACACCAACAACCTTGCAGGAGTAGATTACTAACATCATAAACAACAACATTTGTACTACGACTTTTCCGAAAACAGACAAAAAATATCGACTTTTCATACAAATCTCGATCAGCTGTTCAGGTCATTTGTATGGAGTGTCGAATTTTTTCTGTCGGTTTTCGGAAAAGTCGTAGAACAAAAGTTGTTGTCTATGATGTTAGTAATCTACTCTTGCGAGGTTGTTAGTGTTTTACAAATAACCCTGTATAATTACCTTAATACAGCTAGGCAAAAAAGTACGGAATTAAGTTTATTTTTACTAGCAATACGTGATTATTCCATACAAAAACAATAACGACAAATGAAGTGGCTCCCAAAGACTTCTATGTGTTTGGTGGCTCCCCATTATTTTTTATACTTTTTTGCTAGACTTTTTCTATTATACTATCTAAGTAATCCTACTAACATGTTTTAGCTAAAGTTAAAGAAATAAAAATGCAGTTAATGTTAAACTTTTCGTAGATAGGTATCACTTTTCGTATTTTACTTCATCGTAAGTCATAGTCGTGTTTACTTAAGATTAAGCACAAGTTATCGTTGAATAGAAACTGAACCCTTTTTAATATCATATGTAGTTTGCATTTCACCCGTTTCTACGTTTTAAGTGTTGTTCTCATTTTGCGTATTGTGTTATTTCTACTTTCTCAGCCG
Organism: Agriphila geniculea; assembly: GCA_943789525.1. Lineage (NCBI taxonomy): Eukaryota > Metazoa > Arthropoda > Insecta > Lepidoptera > Crambidae > Agriphila > Agriphila geniculea. The sequence goes on along the minus strand of OX038890.1, from coordinate 655,636 downwards.
TAGGGTGGAATTCTGTGCAATAAGTGTCACCATTCACTTCCAAATTGAAGTTGAGTGATGATTATTATAATATTTTATTATTTAACCCTTTTTTTGCAAACAATGGCATTTGATTTCATGTTTGTACATCAGCAACTGGAATTTGTATCAAACTTACGGAATAATCAAACTATTTTGATAATAAACTTGTTTTAGGTATCAGATTTAATCTGAATTCAACGCTGCGTACAGTATGCAAATAATTACGTTATCGTTATATTATTCGTCCCAATTAGCATACTAAATTCAATTGATAATTAAATTATATACTAACATTACTTATGAAACACTATATTTTGTGGTTGTTGCGACGCATAAATATTTAAGAAGAGCTACATCAATATTCTACAACATGTATCGGACGTCGGCGCCGTGAAAAACTTCAAGTAAATAGAAATAAAAAAATACAAATGATTTTTTCTCTAAATGTCAAACATTTTCCTTTCATCGCAACTACTTAAATCGCGTAGCACCGTAGCACGCGTAGTCGATGTGTAGCATTCGTCAGACCGGATGGAGCGCGCTACGTAAATTTCGTAGTCGGCTACGACCAGAATACAGATTTTTGTTTACCCAGTGCTACGACCGTGCGATGTCCATATCGACCGGTCCATTTATAGATCTTTTCTCTTTGTGATAATATCATACAGAAGAACTTTTTTTATTGACAGGTGCTCCCCTCATTTCATCTTTTTATTACTTTTTTAAATATCTCTCGATGCATCCAATATCCTTATCCTTACTAATATTGCAAATGCGAAAGTCCGTTCGTTTGTTTGTTACGCCTTCACGTATTAACTACTGAACCGACCATCATGAAATTTTGCATACAAGTTGTCAGGGGTACCTACAGGTAAAAAGGTACTATTCCCGAGGGATAGAGAAATAACTATCCAAGCAGACGAAGATGCGGGCGGCCGCTAGTTTGACAACACAACGGGATAGTGCTTCACCACATCTGATGTTTAGTGACAACATGGCCGAAAGGTGGAAGCGCACTACACCCGGAATCCCTATCACCGAGGAAATGGCTATTTTACCTCTAACTGCCGGAACACAACAATTTTGAAATTGTTGTTATGGTGTCAGACTTGTGTAAGATGGTGGTAGCTAGCCAGGCGGACTTGAAATAAGCCGTACCACCAATCAAACCGAGTACTAATTGTACCCCCCCTGGGAATCGAACCCGGGACCCCTGCGTCTTACACGGGTGGGCGAAACACTAGATCACAGAGTGAATTTTATAGTTTTCTACCTTTTCTAAAATGTAAGCATTCAGTGCTGATCGATCAAGCTATGTAGTATTTTTCCGCTGCCCCTAACAATCCCTCAGAAAGGTAAGTGCCGGTAAACTTTCGTATTCAAACAAGAGCGGCTCAAAAACTTTTTCGATGTAAAAAGTTAGCGCCTTTGAGTCTACGCCTTTTGAAAATATCATAAGCCCTTCCTATAGATATAAACTTTGGAATAAATTATCTCGCAGACAAAACCTGGTATGAAAATACACATTTTAGCGATTTCAGTACAACTTGAAACCTTTATTGTCAAATCATGAATAAGTTGGTAATAAAAAATATCGACGGCAGCAAAGTATAAGCGGTTATGTACACTTTATATTGTTACTTTTCAGGAGAGCGTTTTGAAATGAAATATTTAATTAATAGGGCATTATCAGGTATTGGTTAAGCCCAATTTACTGTGATATATTTCTATCATTATTATGACAATTAATAAGTAGATATCTTTATCTGATCCCGCCCCGCTGTGAAACAGCTATCTGACTGATGTCTTCGTTTATAATATGCGACCGCGCCGATTGTCCGACGCAAACACGGACAGATGGTATAATATGTCCGTGTGAACTTCGTAATTTTTAAAAAAATATGTGAATATTTATTTCTTCATATTCGCGAAAAAAAACAACAAAAATGTAAGATAATTTACTTTTTTTTTTATTCATATGATAGATTGGGGAATTTTCAGTCGTATTATGTACTGAATTTTCGTAAAAATTGCAGATGTTTCTTTTTAGGGTTCCGTACCCAAAGGGTTAAAACTAACCCTATTACTAAGACTTCGCTGTCCGTCTGTTTGTCTGTCTGTCACCAGGCTATATCTCGTGAACCGTAATAGCTAGACAGCTGAAATTTTCACAGATGACGTATTTCTGTTGTCGCTATAACAACAAATACTAAAAATAGTATAAAATAAATATTAAAGGGGGGCTCCCATACAACAAACGTGATTTTAGGCCGTTTTTTGGTACGGAACCCTTCGTGCGCGAGTCCGACTCGCACTTGGCCGGTTTTTTTCTTCGCTGCCATCGATATGGTATATTGTATCTCAACCTAATCAACTCTTAGAAACAATCTTGTTTAAGGTAATTTCATCTAGCAATATTTTAGCAAAAGCTTTCGGAACGGAAAATACAGCAACATAAAACAATTAGTAAGAACTCGGAAACCACCCTCAAAGACGGACACAAATTTACAAGGAGGCATAAAAACATTCCCTTTGTTTTTCCCCCTAGCTACGGGTTCACAGAAGGCAATAATTAGCCATTCACAATTAGCTAGTCTATTACAAGCTCAAGTTCTGAATGATTTCAAAGAAAACCTTTGCTTCATGATTTCAGTTTAAACTGATGATAAGGAGCTTTTTGAAATATTAACAACTATTACATCTACTTCTCCACCTCTCTTTTGAGAGAGGGAGAAGCGGAAGAGTGTGGCACACAGAGGATCACAACCAAAATACTTAGATATATTTTCGACAAAGTCGAAAGTCTTTGCAATCTCTACAATTTCTTGACTTTTTCCAGATATCTCGAATTGACACTATGTCACGCGCCCAAATATCACCTCCCTTTAATGTATGTCCGATTACTATTGGCTTAGTCGGTCTCCAATCCCAAGCCCGACCTTTTTACAAAGTTGTTTAAAATTCGTCATCGCAGTCCCAAATGGTCACCCATCTCGTACCCAGCCTCTTCAAAGGTAGCTTAACATTTGTTATTGCAGTCCCAAATGGTCACCCATCTCATTTTAAAGAGAAAATTCGACACTTCGACTGACGTAACGTTTGTGATATTCAATCTCTACGGCTGTCGACCAAACGTTGCATGTCGAGAGGTAGCCATCGACGTATCTCTATATGGTGACATTTCGAGAATACCAAATCAGGTTTCAATAGACAAAATGGCGGATCTGCCATTTTATTTCGATTTTTTGACATTTTGTCTATCGTGTGATAATCGGCCCCCTGAGCCTGTAGCAACAATTTTTTAAGGTTACTGTAATTTCTTCTCAAAGTACATATAATTATTGAATTTTTAGATTTTAGGCATTCACAATGCTTTTTTATATTAAGATAATTATTATCTTAGAAAAAATACAAGAAAAAATCTCAGACGGGATTCGAACCCGCACCCTTGGGATTCCGGCCCATTGCACTTATAATTTTTAGGGCAAAGACCTACGCACACGACAGTCTTTTTCTACGCTCCAGCTCGTGGCAGAATAATGGTTATTTTTATAAGTAAGAGAATATTAAGTAGTTTCCCTGTCTAATGTAAAACATATCGTTTTTCACCAGACACAACAACAGAATTACCTAACTTTCATGCTTAAACCACATTTCGTGTAGACGAACAAACATTAGTCAACTTAGGGCATTCAAAACTACTTGAATGACGCCCTAAATTAGAATTATTTGCGCCGGAACTAAAAGGGTCCAATAATTCGAGGGTACAAAAAGGGGACGGACAAAAAAACAAGGGATGGACAAGGTAATTAGATTGGGGGGAGACCAGTTTTTGCCGGTAGATAGGCATCTTGAATGTTGCTAATAGAAATTCTCTGCTGTCCTGAATATTAATGTTTGAGGACGAAAAGCATTATAATTGTGATAAAACCAGTCTTATTATTTTAACAAGAGTTGTAATACTTCGTAACTGCCAGTAAAAAGTTAAATTTGAATTTTTCACGGCTTTAAAAACAAAATTGATGATGTTACAATTGAATACCGTCACGGGTCAGTGCTATCTGACTGGTGGCACTTTTTCATTTAAAACTTATGCTTGTTGGAGAGAGAGTGACAAAATAAATTGAATAAAAAAAATCGGTTGGCACTCCGGGAGTGCCGGCAGAAGTGAAAACTTGAATATTAACGTTGTGCATTTATGATATTTTGAAATTAGCGGCAAGGGATTAAAATTATTTCTTTCCTATCACTATACAGTCACACATTTCAATCAGTTTGTAATTAGAGAAAAATCTAAAGATTTCGCGCCAGTGGCCTTTTTAATTTCTACATGCACGCATTCTACGATTTAAACTTATAGTCACTGAGTCTGATGATGAAGTCTGGCGAATGATTCTAATAAGACTAAAGAGTACATTGAGTGATTTAAAGGCACTAGTCATAGCGAAAATTTTCGTGTATACGTCATTTCTTTATGAAGCCGCGTATGGGGCCTTAGTAATAGTTAGTATTCTTTGGTTTCGACCATAGAATGATAATTTTCCACCTTTACTAAGTCACTAAATAGCATTTGCAAGAGTATATAAGTGGATATTTATAAGATCAACAATCATGAGACAACGTCACAAAATTATAAATAAACTAACAATATAACTAAACAGTTTGTGTAAATCTCATAATTAATACAAGCCATCAAGCGAACTTTTTCGAAAGATAACCCTGCGAGGTTACCGAATAATTTCTTAAAATCAAAATTATCGAGGGCACGCGCGGCCCGTTCTCGAATCTAGCTCGATAATCGAATTCAGATCGAGTTGTCGCCGCCAGTTGTCCAATTACCGAGACGGCGATCGAGTTACCCTTTCAAGAAACCTTTGTTAAACATGGAAAAAAACGTGTGTGACAAGACAATAACAGCAATGTGACAGGTTCGTTTAGCGATAAAGAAGACGGAATATGGAAATAGGTTGGGAAAACTAGACAAAATTGTTTTATCCATTTGGACAATTATTTATGTTAACATGCCGCAGAAATGAAACAGAAATAAGTATGTCATACAAAGAAATTGCTATCGGTTTTAACGAAATTCTAATATCATTGGTTTTAACCGATTCATTCTTTAAAAAGTTATGGTTAGATTTATCAATTACTATTTTAAAGAAGATATTTCCTGAATTTTGTTAAAATTAAATTAACGACATTATAAAAGCAATCATTAATCAATCCTAGTAGAAATAGCAATTGAGTTTTATAACGTGAATTTTTGTATCTTTTACATTAGAAAACATTACATGACAACTTCATCAACCTAATCTACTTAGGCTTTGCCGCCTAAGCTACCTTAATAAGTACAGAAAAAAAATAAGTCCAGTCCATTTGCCGTCTAATTTAGGGACCCTGAATAATATAGTAGATAATGCGGGATTCAGACCCTATATCATTTAGTAGGTATCTGCTTTTCGTAAATCAGATTTATCAGATCGAATTACTCTTAAACATATTAATTGTATGTATATGTTACCGGCAATGTATGAAATGCAGGCATTGTATACAATGCCTAGGCATTGGCGAGGGGGCTCGAGGGGGGTCGAGGGGGGCTCGAGGGGGGCTCGAGGGGGGCTCGAGGGGGGCTCTTTGGAATCGAACCTGTTTTACTCCTGTAGGTCCCGCGTATAGGTTAGAAATTTAAGGCGAGCGCGAAGCGCAGCGGAGCGTGAGCCTTAAATTTCGAGGTTATTTTTTTATAACAGACAACAGAAATATACTTATTTTACACATTGCCGGTGGACCAGCAGGCATTGTATACAATGCCTAGGCAAAGTATAAAATGAATTATATTTCATACATTGCCTGATCGTTTTAGGCATTGTATACAATGCCTAGGCATTGTATACAATGCCGGATTATACACATTGCCGGTAACATATATATATCTAGCTTACTATTACATATATAATCTATTCAATTGCACGATTCAAACATTAGTTATACTTCATTATTTTCTTACACAGATGTTAACTTGCACATAAATACAGTTTGTCACCATTGTAAACTGAATTAGCGTTTTGTAAATGTGCCATATTCACTGATTATGTAAAAAAAGGAAGTAAAGAAAAATAAATATTTGTTTCCATTTTTTATCAAAAATGTAAGAGCCTGTTTCGCAACTTATGCTTGTGTACTAGCTTACATTTATATTTCTTAAATAGATAGATATTCAGATTAAGTTTGAGTATAGTCGGGACTTGTGAGACAGGCCCCTTATATTAATATAAATAAATATAAAAACAAGATACCTAGATATACTTATAATAATATATTAAATAGTGTAATATAATGCATGTCGTGGCAGCTTGTAAAAAAGACAACACTGTAGCATGTAAGTCCTTCGAATGTATCAATGCCTTGCCTTTGGTGTATGTTCTTGTTAGCTGTCGTAAATAAATTTAAAAAAAACTTACTATAGTAATCAAAGGATATAGTACTTTAACAAATCTTATTGGTTATGAGGCGAGTGAACGCTGTATGTAGCAATTTTCAGTTTTGAGAAATAATAAAAAATCAATCTGCAATAGTGTTTTATTGTAAAAATCATATAAAATTTTATTCATAAAACATATGAAACATTTAGAAACTTGACTATTAATCATTTTAAACAACATTTTAAATCTTGAGATAGATTTCACCAATTTGTAACGTAGAGCGTTGTTCGCACACGACTCAATTATAAAAAGTCTCGGCGTAAAATAATACTTTGATTTTTCTTGAAACTTTGAAGTTTCCCTAAATGAAGAATTAATAAATAAATTGTAGAGACTTGTAAGATTTGTAAGGTTTCCTATTTTGCCCAAAATACCAGCATGAAATGAGTGAAGACCTCAAAATAAATAAATAATTAATTATTTCATATGACCATCCGTCATTTTTAGAGTTCCGTACCAAAATGGTAAAAAAGGAACCCTTATGGTGTGACTCAGTCTGTCTGTCTGTCTGTCTGTCACAGCTGGATATCTCGAGATCTACTAATGGTATCAACTTGAAATTTGGAATAGTTTAAGATGACATTTGCCCAACCATTTTGCAATTATGAAAGAAATAAATAAAAATATTATTTTTACAACAGGGACTGAAATCGGGGTCTTAAAAATTTGAAGTGAGGTGACTAGAAATGTGGGTATCATATGAAAGAGCACTGTTTGCACACTGTTTAAGTGCTAAGCTACTCTGTACGAAATGAAACCGGAAGTGAAACTAGAGTTTTTTGCCGGTTCTTCTCGTTAGAAGGTCTCCCGCTTAGGGCACCCAAACCGATGGCGTGGCTTCTTACAAACAACCTATTGAATGCTTAAATTATTTTGAAATCGTGACAAACTTCAACTATTGTGGCTTTTGAAAATGAAAGAAACACAGCCTTGAATCGAAAACATGATGGCTGAGTGGTAAAGCACACTGACATAGTTTGCTAGCAGATTCGTATAATTGTATGTTTGAGTTTTTTTTTATTTCAAACTTTTATTGCGATTTTGCGATTAATACTGCAAAATAAACTAGTTACTACTTAATACTGTAAAATAAACTATAATAATGCTACAAACTAAAATCACATTTGCCGTTTCACGTAAAACCCGTAAAGTAACTACTATTTCTTACTCCACTGAGATGTCACATGTCGTTAGGTTTCAATTTGTGAAAGCCTCGAGGCGAGTCTTACCCACTTTGACAGATGTGAGGTAGTTACCTGTAACAGAAGAAAAAACATTGGTAAGAACAAAGTAAGATTTATAAATGTAAATAGTAAAACTACTCTCTGAAATTGGAAGAAAAATAACCTTAATAAAATGCTATAAAAATACTCTCCATTAAGTTTAACTGTGTTTACTTCTCATACTTTGAATTTCAAAGTCAGCGGTTATCTTTTTGCTCTACTGCCCAAAAATAGAAGAGTGTATTGTGTTCAGGGTTCATGTATATTTGTATTGTAGTTGAGAAAAGTAATTAAAACAGTAATTATAATCACATAATGTTTATTCAGCTAGGTAGCCTGAACAGAAGTGACACAACAGTATCTACATACCATCCACTTACATTATTTTATAACATATTTGCTCGTAAAGGGTCTCTTATTACACCAATTTCAATATCGTATTGTATCTCATTACGAACTTGTGCGGTAATGTAAAGTAAAACGCACGGTTTCCTTGATAAGCCGTGCGTTTTACTTTACATTACCGCACGGTTTATCAAGATACTTCGTCTAAAACGAACGGTACTTTTTTAAATCTTAGCAAAGAGTTTTTATGTCAAAAAAGAGGTCAACATTTTATGGATAAAATTGACTTTGGGAGATAAAATGTAATAAATAAACATTTAATTATTCAATTTAATTAATGTTGACAATAAATTACAACCATTTATCTGTAACAAAAACACAAAAATATTAATTTACTTTATTAGTAATACTGGCTGTTTTTATACCTTTGCCTTAAAAAAAACGCTGATGCGCGCGCATTGCTAATTTAATTTTTTTTGCTGTATTGTTTTTATTTGAAAATGTCGTCAAGTACTGATGAATTTATTAATTCAACACCGCCAGAAGTCTCAGAGGCAGCGAAAAGGCTACTCTAAGCCTCTTGCCCGAAAAATTTACCGATAAGATACTTACAAGCGTATCAAAATTTAATCATATGGAAAACAAGCAAAGGTGCAAAGTCCGAGTTTTATTTATTTCCTCGCAAATATGTTATAAAACGTCGTATGACATACGTGCGCTTTGATAATTACAGCCTCTGCTTTCTTGTAGCCCTCGCCTACGGCTCGGGCTAGCAATATCGCCTCGGCTGTAATTTTCAACGTACCGCACTTATATCATAATGTACTATTTCAATACAGTTGCTCGAAAATGTGACCTTACGCTGGCAGGCCAGCGTGCGGTAAGTTGATTTTACCGCACGCCGTGCGTTTTTGTTTACGGTTTAGTACAGCGTGCGGTAAGTTGATTTTACCGCACGCCCGGGCCGTGCGTTTTTGTTTACATACGTTTTTTTTAATTTCTACTAGCTTCCACCCGCGACTTCGTCCGCGTGGACAGTAGAAAAATATAACGATCAGTTTAAAATTACCTCTTTAGTGTATGAAAGCTAGTACTAAGGAGAGTTCAAGCTGTTTCCCTGGTTCCACCCACCTGAATTTAATGAAACATAGCTTAGATTTTAAGTTGGACCTTAATCTACTAACCTATGAAAAGCCCATCAAAATTCTTTTAGTGGTTTTTGCGTAATACGCGCACAAGTATTTGGAATTTACAGTTTTATTATATGTATAGATTACAATTTCAGTAGTAATTATAATGTTTTCTTGCAAATGCATTGAAAAACGTAGTATGGCACACGGTTGTTAAGATTTTTTAAAACTCGTTACGATTATAAACCCTCGCCTGCGGCTCGGGCTTATAAAACGTCAACTCGTTTCCTTACCAACCTTGTATCATAAACTAAATTAATGCAAAAAAATAAATAAATAAAGTAACCACACTAAAATCAACGCAATATCAGTATATGACAGTTTGTATGTATGTATGTGAGGTTTTTTATTCCTTCTAAATGAGTAAACAGGTTTGGATGTGTGAGGTAAGCATCGTTATAATCCTTATGATGTTTTGAAAAATGTCGGCTGCATAACGTCATTTTGCAACAAGTGTCATTTCAGTCGGAGGACCTCTTTGATTAAAAATTGTTCCACAGAACTGTCCCTCGACTGAAATGACACTTGTTATTTGCTTGGCAGGGCAGTAATGTTTTTAATACTTTTTTTCTATCTACAAATGAAGTAGGAGACAAGTGGACATTACTTTTTTTATTTTGTGCGTCTAGGCGAATAATGTCCTTTTCTCAAAATGTGATTATTTATTGTACCTATGTGTGTGTTCAACAAAGAGTTTGTCTAGCTATATCTTAATGACCTAGAATGCAATGGTCTTTACATTCATAAAAAAAAGTAAAGGGCTGTAATTAGTAACTTATAAATCCAATCACAATCGCAATCAATTTATTCGAAACTAATCCTAAATCATAGTTTTGATATTCATTTAACTTTTTTGTGAACAGCTTGTATATTGGTGCTCAAAATATCAATTCCCAAAACTTAAATATAAATTAACACAGTCTATTAAATTAGTCAACAAATAGAAACCACGATGTACCTCACAGAAAGAGCTAAAAGCCCGACATAATTTTGTAAGCTTCACTTCAAAGACGGTAGAATGTTCTCGTAAAAACGTTAATTATTTAGCCCCGGATAGCCCCTGCATTGGGGAGGGCTTTACAGCTGCATTAGTAGAACAAGTGAAAATACAAGAAGGATGAATGATTGAATAACGTTACTCAATTAGGCTTTGAGAAACTCTATGATTCAGTGGACTTCTCAATTTGAAAAGTAACATGTGCACACAAAACTTTTTAAAGATATGAGCTTGTGTTACGGAGATAATTAATTTTGCTATTTCCTATTGCATTCATTGAAAAAATCACAATTTATTTATATACTCTGCTATGGTTTTCGCGTAATACTTGTCAGCTGTTACAACACGCAGTAATTGTATACAAAAAAAACCGGCCAAGTGCGAGTCGGACTCGCGCACGATGGGTTCCGTACCAAAAACGGCAAAAAAAATCGTTTGTTGTATGGGAGCCCCCTTTAAGTATTAATTTAATTCTGTTTTTAGTATTTGTTGTTATAGCGGCAATAAAAATACATCATCTGTGAAAATTTCAACTGTCTAGCTGTTGTCGTTATTAATATCGAGCAAAAACGGCAAAAAATCACGTTTGTTGTATGGGAGCCCCCTTTAAGTAATAATTTTATTCTGTTTTTAGTATTTGTTGTTATAGCGGCAACAAATATACATCATCTGTGAAAATTTCAACTTTCTAGCTATCACGGTTCATGAGATACAGCCTGGTGACAGACAGACACAGACAGACAGACAGACAGACAGACAGACGGACAGCGGAGTCTTAGTAATAGGGTCCCGTTTTTACCCTTTGGGTACGGAACCCTAAAAACTGGCCACTCAATTCCATGCAAAGATAGTATCCATACATTATATAAAGGTAGTGGTAGGTACTGAGAGAATACACACTTTTAGAAAAAATATGCATTTATTTCAGAAATATTTGAACATTATGCGACTCAAGAGAAGAAAGCTTGATCATAGAACATTATTTTTACTTTAAAGTAAAATTAATAGTGTGACTTACAGTTCTAAATACTGTACTACCTATTTCTAATACAGTATTCATAAAAATGAATATTGCTGCGTAATATTGTACTAAAATACATTACGAGCGACATTAACGTACAAGGTTCGGTACCCGGCTCACTTTATTGCTGCTGTAACTGCGGAATTACGTCGAAAGACTGAATTTCCTTTCATTCACAGAATATAGTTGAAGATAGGACATTGAATAAGTAGAATTTGAGAGATATTAAAGTTATGTCATATTAATACACCTTTGGGATTGACGTTGAGATGATTAATATTGAATCATCAATATTGATCACCTCAATAAAAAATCTCAACAAAACCTCAAAAAAAAAAACTATTCAACAAAATCTATAGATATAATTAATTTTATAGAGAAAAACTAGGAATTCAATAAGACATATTTTATTGGTGACAATGAACGTCAAACAAAACTTTATTCTTCTTTATGAGCTATCGGTAGTTTAATAGAAACTCTTTTAACACCCCCCCTTAAACTACCGATAGCTCATAAAGAAGAATAAAGTTTTGTTTGACGTTCATTGTCACCAATAAAATATGTCTTATTGAATTCCTAGTTTTTCTCTATAAAATTAATTATATCTATAGGTTATGGGTGAATAATAACGATATAATTAAATAATAATATTATTAGTGAATAAACAAATAACAAAATTTTTACATAATGGAAAAAGAAAGTTCGTCACACTTTTCTTCGGTTGAAAGATTGAAAGGAAGGGAAAATTACAATGACTGGCGTTTCATTATGAAAAATTGTTTAATTCATGAAAATCTATGGCATTGTGTAAGTGGATACCCCGCAGGTGATAACACTACGGCCGAAACTCGTAAGAGAAAAGACGAAAAAGCGTTGTCGAAAATAAATTTATCGGTCGATAAATCGTGTTTTCCACATTTAATAAATGCAAGTTCCGCCAAAGATGCATGGGATACACTAGAGAAGGTATTTGATGACAAAGGATTAAACAGACGTCTACAACTACTACGCAAGCTGTGTTCCGTCCAATTAACTGACTACAGCTCAATGCAAGCGTATGTAAATGACACTATTTCTGTCGGTGAACAACTACGCGCTATAGGAAAACCTGTAGATGGCTGAATCTCCGTTATTTCTTACTTCCTACGTCATTGTCGACAACTCGATTTTTTTTTTAAATCCAATGCATCACAATGAATAAATCAAAAATATGCCATCATTTACATTAGAGTACAATAATAAATTGTATTAATTTGCATATTTTTGATTTATTCCTTGTGATACATAGGATTTTTTTTAAATTTTCGAGTTGCCGACAATGACGCAGGAAGTAAGAAATAACGGAGATTCACCCAGATGATGAGTTCCTAGGCGTTATATTACTTAAAGGATTGACTGCAGAATATGAACCAATGGTTATGGCATTGGAGCACTCTGGTGTGGCCATCACTAGTGATATGATCAAGACAAAATTGTTGCAAGACACGAAGTGGAATGGTAATACAAAGGAGGCTGAAACATGTCTATATTCTGGAGATAAAAACAAATCGAAAGTTAACACAAAGAACAAAAAGTGGTGTTGGAACTGTAAGAAGGCAGGGCATACTAAAAAGGAGTGTTGGTTCAAGAATAAGAAACCCGAAAAGAATACGGAAAATCTTAAATCTTTATCTGCATTGTCTGTCTGCAATGATGACCGTAGAGTGTGGCTCATCGATTCCGGTGCAACACACCACATGACTGGTCGTAAGGATTGGATAAAAGACTACCAAGATATTTCTGCCGTTGACTTGACAATTGCTAATGGTGAAAAATTACAATGTAGAGGAATTGGTAATGTAGAAATTAAACTTATTAATAATGAAGTTAGGACAATTACTAATGTAATGTATGTACCTAATCTTTCCGTTAATTTATTATCTGTAATTGATCTTGTTAAGAAAGGCTATGTCACTGTATTTGATTCCAAAGGTTGTAAAATTTATGATTCAAATAATTGTAAGATATTTGGCAAAGTTTCAGCAACAGGCTCTGAAGTAGGAAAAGCTTATCAAATTGATATCTGCCATGAAAATGCCAATATTACCAAAACTGTGGAATCTATTGATCTTTGGCATAAGCGCATGGGTCATTTAAACATGCAAGCTCTTAAAAAATTACGAGATCATGCTGAGACTATTAATTTTACAGATAAGGTAGAGAATAATACGTGTGAAGTTTGCATCAAAGGTAAGCACTCAAGAGATCCATTCATTTCAAATCCTAACAAAGAGTTGGCGAAAAACAACTTAGATTTGATCCATACTGACTTATATGGACCACTACCAGTCGAATCAATTGGAGGTAAGAAATACTTTCTAACTTTTATTGACGATCATAGTAGAAAAGTATTCATATACTTTTTAAGGAACAAGTTCGAAATAACTTCGAAAGTAAAAGAATTTATTACTATGGTTGAAAACCAGTGTTCAGCTAAACTAAAAGTGATTCGGTCGGATAATGCTAGGGATTACTGTAATAAAGACTTAGAAAAATATTTCAAACAAAACTTTATTCTTCTTTATGAGCTATCGGTAGTTTAATAGAAACTCTTTTAACAAAATCATTAATTCTTTCATCTGAAAGAATAAATGATTTTGTTGAATAAATTTTTAGTTTTTCTTTGGAATTGATGATAAGGTAATCAATACTGATCATGAAACAAGAAATTGAAAACACAAGAAATGAAACAAGAAACAAGGTTAATTTACAAATCATAAATTCAATATTAATATGTAAGACCTTAAAATAAATTATCTTGGTATCTTATAAATCATTTCGAGTGAGTAAGTAAGCAAGTAAATTTAAGTGAAGAATCAGCCTGTTTTCAACAACATTATTATTTCAAGAGCTGATTCAATAAGGTTATATAAAATTTAAGAATTCTCATGGTCTGAAGCAATTTCAAATAGAATAGCGTCCGTCGAGTTAGCACAGTTCATTTCTCCGAGAACGCAGGAGAAAAGATTTCTCGAACAAATAATTTTACTGACAAGGAAAATACTCTTCGTGAGACTAAATTCAATGAAAATCTTATGAATCTGTTCGAACTAAAACAAACTGAAGTAAAATTAACGATTGCTTGTATTTTATAGCATTTAAGACATGCGTCAGGTTTCGGGATTCGACTTAATTTAGTTCAGTTCTTCAAAAAATGTATAAATAAATATACAAAATATTGCTTATTTTTGACCGAGCGATCGCGAAACGCGAGCGAAGCGTCTCTGTTTCAGCTTGGGCAAAACTGCTTTCTTATGTCTTCGTCCAGCTGTCCGTCTGTTCTCCTATAAATGTCATATTTCTCAACCGATTCTCGTGAATTTTTTTGAACAGGTTCGATTAAATTACTGTATTGTCTATTCTGTTTTTCGAAATTTTTCAAAATGGCGGAGATATGTTAAAGCGAGGTTTATAGCTCAAAGCAAGATCTACAGCTCACAGCGCCACTAGTTTAGTAATAATCTCATGCGTCATAGTCATTTACCTACATATCAATAAAAGAAAACTACAAGATGTTTATACGTTATGCCATATTTAATATTCTCTTTACTCTCGAACATTCAATAATAGTTATTATTCAAAATTAAAACAATGACAATCAAACGCTCTCTTTTGCTCTGTTATTATAAGTTTCCATAGAAAAATAAATAACCAGTAAAAAGAAAAAATAATACTCAGGAAAATCAAGGCAGGAACCCTAACAGTATAGCGTTATCTCCGACCGTATACTCCTCGAACTGAATACGAAACCGCCCTTGTCATGTAAAGAAGCGGTCTTAGTGTGACACCCTGAGAGACACTTGTGTTTATAAATCCCAACAGAGTTGTCTCCTTACTCTCTTTGTTTGCTCTAAATATTTATTACAAACTTGGTGGTCTAGTGATTTCAGATCCGTTTTTAAACATGGAATATTTTAATATATTTATATTCAATACTAAATAATATACTAGAAAAAATACGACTCGCACCAGATCAATACTCAGACGGGAATCGAACCCGCGACCTTTGGATATCCGGTCCAATGCTCTGACCGCTGAGCTACCGAGTCACTAGTGACATCGTCGAATTTTTCCTAGTATATCCTAAACTCTTACGCTGTAAGCCAGCGTTATTTCACCAATGTGAGAAATTACCTCGACATTCAATTGAAATATCTTTCCAGATATTTTAACAACTGATTAAGATGAAATAGCTATATAATTTTTAAATTTGAGATTTTTGCATTTACAATGCTATTTTTAAACAATACTAAATAATATACTAGAAAAAATACGACTCGCACCAGATCAATACTCAGACGGGAATCGAACCCGCGACCTTTGGATATCCGGTCCAATGCTCTGACCGCTGAGCTACCGAGTCACTAGTGACATCGTCGAATTTTTCCTAGTATATCCTAAACTCTTACGCTGTAAGCCAGCGTTATTTCACCAATGTGAGGAATTACCTCGACATTCAATTGAAATATCTTTCCAGATATTTTAACAACTGATTAAGATGAAATAGCTATATAATTTTTAAATTTGAGATTTTTGCATTTACAATGCTATTTTGAAACAATACTAAATAATATACTAGAAAAAATACGACTCGCACCAGATCAATACTCAGACGGGAATCGAACCCGAGTATATTATTTAGTATTGTTTAAAAATAGCATTGTAAATGCAAAAATCTCAAATTTAAAAATATTTATATTCATTAAGTACATATTATATTTTAGAGCTTTTCAATTCTGTTAAAAGATTTTTATTTTATTTAGCCCTAAACATACTTAGTTTTCACATTATTTAAATTTTCCTGGAACTCATTAAGTAACTAAAGTCGTTTCCACGTCTCCAGAAATCCAATTTAGGTAACGTCGTTGGTTTAGTGGCAAATCATGTCTCCATTTAATTGAAGACTTATATTAAGTGACTCGAATAAGGTCTTAAAGATATAAATATTTTAAGGTTTTGTCATGTTATACTTAATTGATTTTTATTGCCCAATTATTATTCAAACACTTTTACTTAGAAACAGGATTTGCAATAACAGACTCGAAAATTATGTTTCAGTATTCTCACAATGTTTTCTACATTTTAATTCTCAAAACGTTTACGCAATCTAATTAATTATTAACCTTAGAATAAAATTAGGAGAATTTTATATTAAGTTAATATTACAGAGTAACAACATTAATTTTCTAATTGGGCCTCTAAGCGTTCAGAATTTTTTATTAGTCTTATTTTGCTACTTATAATAACATAAAATGCTAAAAAGATGATGTAGGTGATCTCTATCATTTAAGCATATTCGTATTCGTTCTTTAGAAACTTGGACTTAAACTAAATAACTTGGGCGTTTATTGAGATACAAAGTTTGCGATACGATCTGCTTCAGCAAGGTACTCGTATAAATTAAACTTTTAAGTAGACCTTAACTTGTAAAGTACAAACTGTTGTCGTGTCAAGCGTTATACTTTTAAGCTCAACTTCATAAAAGGTTTACATTTTATTTCATAATACTGTCAGCAGATGCAAACATTATTATTTTTCAGTTGCACAAAAATTTAAGCAAGCACGAATTACTTCGGAAGCACGGCTATTAAAAGGAGGTCTAACTATGAAATATCAAAGCTGGCTCATCACGGTTATCTCTCAAATTAATGCCTTTCAACTACAAGTCTAACCAAGTATTGCCCACACAGCTAGAAATGGTAACAGTGTGGAATAAGCAACTGTCAGCTCAAAGTAGAAATTAATTTTCCGAGCGAGTAACCGAGTCAGCGCCGCGGACACTATTAAAACGTCGGCGTGTTATTAGAAAGGAAATAACGTGGGGAAACAGTCTACCTTCAGCCCTACAGCTGTGCCACTTGAGACTAGCTGGTGACCTGATTAGTGGACACTATCGTAACGAGGAATTACTTGGAAAGTGGTAACAAGAAGAAATATGAATGGTTAAATAGAGTTTTTCCATGGAATTATTCTAAATTATTTTCTTCTTTATAGTACTATGGGCAACAGCCTGCATCGCTTAACCAGTTAGCAACAAATTCGGGTGCGTGCGTATCGCCCCTGCCCGAAATAAACTCACTTATGTTGTGACGGCGGCGGCGCGGGGTGCAAGCGATTTTTACCTTAGAAGTGGTTAAGGAACGCTGTTGCCCATGGTACATTTTAAGGTCCTCTAGAAAATAAGATCGTGACATTTACAATTATTAATGCATTTTACTATAAGTGGTCGGAAGTAAATAAAAGTGTCTTCCCATATGACCTCTTAAAGTCATCTGACTTTCTCAGCTTGTGCAATCTAAGTATATAATAAGGTATACATGATATTTTGTCGCTGGATAAGTAATTATAAAATGTTATTCAAAATTAAAATACCATTGTATCAAATACGACGCCTCAAAGCATAAGATTAGGGTCTTAAGTGTAGCGTTTGACAGAGTGTCGCTCGGAGGCGACAGCGTCGGATATTGGCCATAACTCTCGGGCCACGGACGGCGGCGCTTATGTCTTGCTTATGTGCTACACATCTCCCTGATGCTTGAGTCGGGGTTAAGTGGATTTGGTAGGAATTTTGTTTATGGTGTTTTCAATCTTGGTAAGTGAATATTTTTCTTTGTTGTTGTGACGTTTCGCAATTATGAAGAATGTTGGGAAAAATACGTTAAGGGCCCATTATAGGAAAACATAGTTTGGAGGGGTCATTTTTTTATATAGAAATCGTAAACTTGTAGCCACATAAAACATACGACAAGCTAAAGAGATTTTCTTGTAGCTACAAATATTGATTTGCGTATAAACCTCGCAGATGACTGAAAAAATAATCAAAAATCACCAAAACCGATTGCGTAGATTCATATTTGGCGTAAATAATAGCGGGAACGTATTGGATTCTACATCAAAATACACTTTATCGTACTGTGAAGTAGCTTCAATTAATTTTATTCAAGAAAGATAAAAATTGTGATAATGATAATGATGAATAAAACGAAAAACATCGAAAAAGTGCAGAAGTGAGGTTATTTCCCTTACTCTTTACATATAAAGAAAAAAACATATTGTAAACACATGTTGTAATTATCTGGTAATGATATATTTAAGTTACATATCATTACTTATTGCTGTTAAAGCTGATAAGTTTCTTGCGCCCATTCTTCTTGTCAGTTAAAAATGTCTGGCACGGGTGTTAGGAAAATATATACGATTCAAAAGTACTTAATAATTAAGTTTATTTGAATAAAGCTTTTTTTGACTTTGACAGAGAGAGACAAATGTTCCAGCGTAACCGAGCCTTAAGGAATGACTGGTGCACACATTGTGTTTTTTTCATAACTTTTAGAAATAACTGAGAGGAGTTGCATCACAGGTTAAACCGATTTTAACATTTATTTCGTACTACGCGTAGTCACTAAAAAATCCCTTGTTCCTTGGAGATCACGTCTAAAGTTATGTTCTCTAAAGTTTATTTAACAAGACCTTTAAGAGTGAAGGGTTTGCGTGAATAACGCATGTCGCCTCTTGGTAATTTATTTAAATCACATTAACTGAAACTGTAGGTTCGCTACACGTAGTTAGGGCTCCCTCAGGGATGTCACTTGAGACACAAATTGTTTCAGTGATATTTATGTAAGTTTATTTTTTTATACAAAACGAGGTAGTGTTTGGCCTTCACCTCACCTGATGTTAAGCGACAATAAGGCCGAAAGTGGAAGCGCACTACACCCGGAATCCTCAAAACTGAGGAACTGGCTATATCTTACCTCTAACTGGCGAAACACAATATTTTTTAAATTGTTGTCATAGCGTCAGAAGTAGGTTAGATGGTGGTAGCTAGCCAGGCGAACTTGGAATAAGCCCTACCACCAACCAAAAATAATAATCAGTATCATAATAATTCAGAAGTAATCTTGCTGATCTGAAAGGGAGAAAAAAATGTAGAGAGATATGTTATTATAATAAAATATGAAAGGTGAACAAATTGTGCAAAAAAAATCGGGTTGCACTCCGAGAGTGCCGGCAGAAGTGAAAACTTGAATATTAACGTTGTGCATTTTTGATATTTTGGAATGTTTAGGGAATAATTTTGCACTAATTGCCGTCTTACGAATTTACTCTGCATTTGAATTTACGAATACAGAACAGTATTGTACAGTACAGAAAATCTAGAGTTTTGACATTGAATTAAAAAATTAGCGCGTTGCTATAATGACACAAATGTTTACGTCTTAAAATAACGCGCCGCCATTTTCGCCGCGCCCCGTAGAAAGAGAGGGGGATACTTCCGCCGCCGGCTGTCTACTCTCCATCCGTCATATCCGTCTTACGAATTTTCGATCAGGGTCACGTGATCCTGACTGACTGACGCGAGTTTAACCCAATTTTTTTCCCCATTATAAAAAAGCGTACAACGCCGCTAAAGAAGTTTTCACTTCAAAAAATATTTATTATCATACCAAATCAAGAACTAAAAAGGAATAGCTAAAAATGGCCTCTACATTCTACTAGACCATAAAGCAATCGGGCAGGTCATAAACTCCCACCGGCGAGGGTTCTCTCAGTTTATCACCTACAGATTACATTCGCTCTATTATTAAGCTGTAAACTGTATTAAAAGGTAATTTGGTACTAAAGCGGCCATAAATGGCAGTATAAAACGCTATAACTTACGTTAATACAAGCCATGTTTTAATAGCAGACATTATTGCCTTCATAATAAAAAAAATAAGAACAAGCGAGCGCGAAGCGTGAGCGAAACGTCTTTGTTTTAGCTTGGACAAAAATGCATTCGTGTGTCGCCGTATTATGACCTCTTATTTCCTGGCAGTTTTCTGACTGGCTATTAATCTATCTCTTTTAATTGCTATACAGCGAGAAAGAGATGTAACTATAGCAATTCATAAACCTGGAAAGTTTTAAGAGATTGTAATACCCCCCCAGGGGCATGTTCTGCGATAACCGGTTGCATGCGAACTACCCCCACAGCCGCCCTAGAAGTAGCTCTGGATTTGGCACCCCTGGACCTGTTTATACAACAGGAAGCCTCCATGGCTGCTATAAGGCTTAAACACCTGGGTGTGTGGTACAACCGAGAGGGTCCTCACTCCACATTGTGGAATAATTTAGTGAAACATGAGCCACTAATCGCTGCCCCATGCGACAGGATCCCTAAACAATACATTTTCGAAAAGAAATACCAGATACAGTTAGTAGAAAGTGACCGAGATTACTCCGGCATACATGAAGTCCGAATTTATACGGACGGCTCCAAGATGGGGACTGGTGCTGGAGCTGGAGTATTCTCACAAGACCTAAATATCAAACTATCACAAGCATTAGGCCAACACAGTTCGATATTTCAGTGCGAATGTGTTGCAATAATAAATGCCGCCACCACGGCCCTGTCTAGAGGTATGAAGGAACTAAACATCCGCATACTGACCGACAGTATGGCCGTCCTAACAGCACTGGAGGCCAACACGATCAACTCCAGTATCGTCTACGAATGCCATCAAGTTTTGGATCGTCTAGCATCCAACAACAAAGTAATCCTACAATGGATTAAAGGGCATAGTGGATCACACGGGAACGACGCCGCCGATGAGCTGGCTAGAAGGGGATCTTCCACAACAGTGGCAGGACCCATACCCATCCTGCCACTCCCATTCAGCCAACTGCGCTCATGGGTAAGACAACGTACTCGTGCTGCACATAACACTCGTTGGGTAGATCTAACAAGCTGTAGACAGTCCAAGTTGGCGATGACCGCAGTCTCGCCGCGGTTGACCTGTAGACTGCTCAGCCTTAATCGTCCAGACCTCCGAATAGTTGTAGGTACACTTACAGGTCACCTAGCTTTAAACCGACAACTATTCATCATGAATGCGACAGACAGTCCCCTATGTAGAGGATGCCTGGACGTAGAGGAAACAGCCGCCCACGTGATCCTGGAGTGCGTGGGTTTGGCCACACACCGGGCAGAAATCCTCAAAGACGTGAGGTCGCTCCTAGAAGCCTGTGAACGCCCCAGGAGGCTTCTGCGCTTCTGGAAGGAGCTGGGATGGCTTGACTAGCCACACCATGCTGTGTTCACGCATAACGGACCAAATGGGAGTCTATTTGCGGAGAAAAGAGCCCATCACCAATACCAATACCAATACCAATACCCCCCCAGGGGCTGTATTATGACCTCTTATTTCCAGTCAGTTTTCTGACTGGCTATCAATCTATCTCTTTAATTTGCTATACAGTGAGAAAGAGATGTCACTACAGCAATTTATAAACCTGGCAAGATTTAAGAGCTCGTAATACGGCCTCTGGTCGTATTTTTCAACCGATTCTCGTGAAATTTTGTGAGCAGGTTCAATAATTACATAATTATATAGATTTTTATCAGTTCAGTTTTTCAAAATGATTAAAAAAAGAACTTGGGCTAAAGAAGTTTAATATTATTAAGCAGGTGTAAATGCACCTGAAACTTACGTTTCGTTACGCCAATTTCATTTCCAGATTTAATTGTAAGATACTATCGACTTAATTCAAAATCTCAATAATTTATCTAAGCACGAACAATCAGAAAAAAATAATCCCCCATAATAGTTCCTCAAATCCCGCAATAAAATCCTCTCGTAGCAACCCTAAAGACATGCATTAATCCCGGCCCAGTGAGCAAGGGATAATTTCATAACCCTCGGGAGCAACCCTTGAGGGACTCTCCAGGAGCTCTGACGTCATCACACGTGCGTACCCTTCGAGGATTCTTGTGTAATTATTGTTTTTACTTGCGTCGAGAGATTTTTGTAGAATGCTGTTGTCAGTTGGAGGGGAGATATGACATCGCTAATTGGGTGAGGAGTTTTGAAATTAATGAGGTGTAGTTAAATAAACTGGTATTGTTTCTTATCTATGATATAAGCTTATGTGTATTTTTCCAGGCAGTAGGGTGTTTCCACATTCGCCATCTTCCTTGTGGCTATACTTAACTTGGATTTTATCTTAAACAATATTTTGCGAAATGGACAAAAGGGCTTTTCATCATATTTAAAAACAAGTTAAGCAATCCCGGATATCTAAGTCCAATAATTTGTCTCAAAGGAAGTCTCGAACAGGATAAAATTAAATAAAAGATAATATTATAACCATAAAAAAAAACTCTGTTAATTTTTTTATTAGCGTAGGTATATATATAGCTACAGAACATGATAATAAAACATTCAATATCATAGTGTTACCGGCTAACGCCTACATTAAAATGGATTATTAAAAAATAGTTCTTATTCCGGAATAAAAATACAGGAAATCGGTCTCTGACTTTCCTTATTTATAAAAGACCAGAATAGGATAATCGTAACATAATCCCATCTCACATAAAAACATGCCACAGAGAAAAAAAATAACGTAATTGTTCAGTAGATCTTTCCTTGAGGCACTTGCGAAGACTCAAAGGTTTCATTAGTGCAGAATTCCCATTCAAATTTATAGCGCGGAAGAATCTTGCGCGGTGTGCGGGGGGCAGGGGGGGGTGTATTGTCAGTTCTTTAGGTTATACTTTATACCCACAGTGAGTTGTGTAGTCAGAGCTTAGTTATTTTAGGGTGGCACGTGAAAATAAACTTTTAGAAGATTTTTTGTTCTTTTTATGCAAAGTGCGGAAATGGAAAGGGAATCGCACACTATAAAACTTAACTTTTGATTGACTTTGATTTGTTTTGTCGGTAATTACATACACGTTTCATTCTGGTTTCATTTTAAAACGGAAAATAATTTTTCATGATATCACCTGTCTTAGGTATCCAGAAATTATCCAGACCCTATAAAACTAGCCCTAAATAAAATATGAAACTAGGTGGCTCCGTGAGCTGTAGACCTTGCGATAAAATAAATAAAATGTCGCCATGAAGTTTTCAAAACACACAGTAGGTACGTGAGTATTCGCAGCTAGATGGTGCTTCTAATTTTGATCATTTTTCGAAATGGGTGAATATATATTTTTTAAATTTGGAAAAGCTGGCTTGACTAAACAGTTTTATATAATTATCGAAACTACTCACAAAATTTCACCAGAATCGGTTGAGAAATACGACCTGTAGAGGAGAACAAACAGCCGGAAATCCGGACTGAAATATGTTTTTTTACATATCTCCGTCATTTTGAAAAAAATCAAAAACAAACAGTTCAATTTCAAACCTGCTTACAAAATTTCACGAGAATCGGTTGAGTAATGCGACCTGTAGCGGAGAACAGAGAGCGCTGGAAAACCGGACTGAACTAGGATTTTTTAACATATCTCCGCCATTTTTTAAAAAATCAAAAAATTGGCTTGGCAAAAAAATTCTACATCATTTTCAAACTTGCTTACAAAATTTTACGAGAATCGGTTGAGAAATGCGACCTGTAAAGGAGAACAGGCAGTGCTGGAATGTCGGACTGAATATGTTTTTTTAACGTATCATCGTCATTTTGAAAAATTTCAAAAACTGGCTCGACAAAAAAATTCTATATAAATGTTGAACCTGCTCACTAAATTTTACGAGAATCGGTTGAGAAATGTGACCTGTAGGTGAGAACAGACAGAATACGAATACGAAAGAATTTTTGCCCAAGCTGAAGCAGAGACGCTTCGCTCGCACTTCGTGCTCGCTCGGTCAATTACAGTTGATATTTGCGGAAAACACTGTTCAGATTATTTTTAATATTGGTAGCTAAAAACCGCGTTATCCGATCATTTATAATGTAACGGAAGCCATTTTTTCTCAGCAAGATAAAGGTAAACTGGCCAACGCCCAACTCGTGTTAGTGACAGGCAGCCCTTAACAAAGGTTGTTTTTTTAACTTTCAGTCTTTTACCCCTGCTTCTGCTTTGGCAGAAATAATACTGTATGGCCACAAAATTTAGTCTTAGCGAAGGGCTTTAAAAATAAGGTAAAACATGAATCACGATACAACTATTTTTTGATGAGTTTTGTTCTACTAAGCATTTGAACAAAACTCATCGAATCGATCTAATTGAATCGATTATTTAGAATATTTCTTTTTTTGTAAGTAGCATATACAGTGTTTTCATCATATTTTCTTTTTAGGAAGATCGTTTTATATCATTTAAGGCTCGGTTATGCCGAAACATTTGTCTGTCTTTTTATTAGTAAAGAGTATGGAAAATAACCTCACTTTTGCACTTCTTCGATGTTTTTCGTTGTTTGTTCATCATTATCTTTAGCACAATTATCTTTCTTGAATAAAAGTTATTGGAGCTACTTCACAGTACGTAAAAGTGTATTTTGATGTATAATTTAATACGTTTCCGCTATTATGCACTTGTTTGTCCTGCCCTCTATGATGAGATTTCACTATTTGTAGTACCGCTCTTCGTACTTACTGGCGCCACATAAGTTAAAAGAATAATAAATGAAGCGTTTGGAAATGAATAAAATAAAATTTCTGAACGCATCGAGTAACTGGAAGTACTGGAACGCATCCTTGTGCATCTGTTACTGCTGTCAATGCTCCCGCGCCGTCATTCGTTTCTTATGTCACTTCAAAGGCGCCACGAAATTCTCGCGTAATCCTAAAATAAGTGCAAAAAACCAGTTTTTATCAAGTTTAGAACATTCACAATGAATAAGAACAGAAATTTAGAAGATAAAACATCGAAAATTGAAAGAAAATTACAAAAGTTACTCAAGCAAAAAGTTGAAAAAATTGGATTCCGACAAAAACTTCTATGTTTGCATTCTACACGATGATATTCAGTTCAGGGTATGTTTTACATGTTCCCTTGTTCTTTCAGCTATGAGTTTTGCTACTGATATAGGCCCATCTTCTGGATGACGCTATATTGTAAAGTATCAAAACCACTGAGGTACTTAACCTACCTATAATGTTTATGCAAAGTTCACACTATGAACAAAACGGATATAGGCCTGCCTTAGTGGTTCAGCTGTATCGTAACGTTCGTTTGCAATTATACAAAGATGTACCTATTAATGTTTATTAAACCTTAATGTCTAAAACATGAAACCAAGATTGTTGCTGTTGCTATACACAGTCAGTGCATACCCAATACCAAAGGTAAAGAGAAGGAAGCAGTACCTACCTACCTACATGAAACTCGACTTGTGTCCGAGATATAAAAGAGTTGGAACAGAATTATAATTGGCAATACTTAAATTCGGACCTGCCTGTGAGGTATGGAGGAATCAGTGATGTAGTTACTAAACTACACACTAGATCCTGGACTACAATACGTTATACCATGACTGCCATATGCCATATTTGCCTGCATATCGATTCCATAAAAAGGAAGCAATATAATCACCAGATTGTGGGACGGATGATAAACAGTTCACTGTTGAAGCAGGCTCAGTCAGTTCTGAAAGATATATTATAGGTACCTATTTTGTTTTCCTGAATGGAAAGATTTTTTGTGCCTTGAGTTAAGATTGAAGAAAAAATGTGAACAGATGAAATTCAACAATTTTACCCACAATTAAGTCTATAACTCTGAACTATTAAAGAGACATAATTACCTATATGTAAGTTTTTTGGATATCATAATGTGACCAAAACTTAGTATCAAGCAGCAGTGTTAAAACAAGAACTTGCAGCAGCTGTTTATTATTATGGAAGAAATACAAAAATCATTGGGCACAACTTTAGCAGCAAAGAAATTGGTGAGTATAAAATAAATTGTTAATATGGTGAATTTACACCTCTTCAACAATGGAAATAAATTTGACATTGTGTGCGATTTCAACAATGCTGCTAGAAAATTATGTGTTTTCACTACACCTGAATAATAAGATTATAAAAGCAGCATACTAAGATTTTCTTTTTGACATGATACAGATTTTTACTTATCATTTTTGTCAAAAGTTGTCAATATTATTTAATATTCAAACTATACAGTATAAAAGTATGTATAAAACCTTAATAATAATAGAAATTACTCAATCACTAAGGTTTCTAACTAACTGCAATCGGAGCTTTAAACTGAAGGGGTACTAGTCTTAAAGGTCCAGAGAGCAACCAGTTGACAACGGGAAGAAGCTACATACAGATATCTAAGATACTTATTTCTTTTTTACCCAATGCCTATATGAGTTAAATTGGCCATTATAATCACTTACTAATTAACGAGTACCTATATACAATTAATTTAAATTGTATTTCTGATTTACCTTATTTTGCTTTTTTTATAGATAGGTACATAAATGCAATACTCGATGAAACTCAATGTTCATATTAAATGTTCATTTAATTCGGACAATAAACTTAGATTTATTCGAACAGTACCTATTGTGTGAGTTAAAATATTTAAAGATGCATATTATATTATATATTATGTGTAACATTATTCCATACATATTAGCACATACTATGTACCTATGTCTTACAATACATAGTGAGTACCTACTTATTAAAATCAAGTACTTAACTCCCCCTTATTTGGTCTTGTGTGTATGACAAAATGTCACATGTCTCAATGCTAATCATGTTAAATTGAGTGACATTTTTTAAATTTATAATTATGTAATTGAAAAGAAATTATGTCATTTTGTTCCTTCTAAAATGAAAATTCCTTGGTTTGATATTTAATACATATAGGTAAATACAATGACGATACATACCTACATACATACAGATTCATACAAACTACTAATGAAACTAGATTTTTCTATAAGATTTCTTTGTCAGGACAACCTACCTAGATCTACTCAAAATGAAAAAGGAATATACCTACTTATCATTTTTATAAATTTAAAGATAATTTAGTTGCTTAACAACTTACCAGACATGTTAATGTTGGTTAAATAAGTCAATCTATCAACAAATAATTTTAACCTGAAAACAGACAGATTTAAGAGTGCATGACTCTATCTAGAGAAGATAAATCACAGTTACATAAAAAATACTGTTATTATTATAATTTTTATCTTATAGCTAAAATCATTTAGACTTTAATTCAGTCTTAAAACTTTAAGTTTTAATCATATAATTTTTCAGAACATGATAATTCTTGTAAAAATTAATAATGCCAGTAGGTTATATTTACAGATGTGATAGAATACAGTATATAATTACCTGCACATTAATAAGATAGCAAAAACCATTCAGCAGTACCTATTTTGAAGATTTACATCAGATTAACACCTTCACATCAGGGTACAAAAAACCAAATTAGTAGCTTGATTGAAGATTTAGCTTCAAGAAATGTATTAGATTACACTGAATGGGAACTATATAATAATATAATTATATTATCTTGATTCTTAGTACCTGACCTATTAGTTTGTTTGCTTTAAGAAATTTACCTAAATATTATTCTTATATATTTTTTTTATAAATACCTACCTACACGTTACTTTATGCATTTTTAATGCATCAAATGTATTGAAAATTGTATAACTACCTGTTATAATCTTACTACCTATCACTACTTGAGGCTTTTTATAGTTACTCCACTCCACACCTCTACAGAGAAACAATGCATTGGTTTGCAAATTCAATTTATTTATTGAAGGCTGCAATTGTTTATACTATATTTTTTTTTGTAATCTACCTAAACTACTTAATATGTAGTTTCAATACATCACATCCTTTTCATTATGATCTCACCTTCACCAAATATCGTTCTAAAGACACATTTAACTACCTAACATAAAACAATTTTTAACAATTGTAGTTTTTTGTTTTTATCTGCTTTACCAAAAGAGCATCTACCTAACCTACTTATTATCACTCGCAAGCACTCACAAGTGTCGTTTAGTTATGCTGCACACCGAGTATATAATAATTTTTGATTTTGATGTTGCATGCATGCCTCTTAAGGTGTGTTCCCACGGCCTGTCTGTAGACGCACGAGAGAAGACCGACACGGCACAGTGGGAAACGACGCGTTCGCCGGTAACTTCAATCACAATGGATCGGTGCGTGCTCGCCCTCTCGTGCGGCTCGGTGCGGTGCGTGGTAGCGCCGATCGTGGGAACGCGGCTTTATTAGTGTTTTGATTATGGTGAATTACTTAGTTATATGTAAGTAAGTACTGTTACAGAATACACATACCTAATACTACTTATTTAGTAAACATTATTTTACCATGCCCACCAAAATTAATATATAAATATAACTTTAAATGGGAAGTTTCTATTTGAATTTTGTTAACTATTTTATAGAATCAATTTCATTATCTGAAGTAACATTGTCCATATGACGATCTCCGTGGTCGAGTGGTTAACACACACCGATTTTCGTGGTGTTGCCATCTCTGAGTTCCCGGTTCGACCTCTAACAAAGTCAATTTAGAAAAATTTACTTTTCTAGATTGGCTTAGTTTTGACTGTTTGAATCACAACTGTTATCTCTAATTTACTTTACACAAGTACTTCAGCTAGGTACTTTGAAATTGAGTTGGAGCAATATGTATGTGATGTTCAATATTTATATTTAAGTATCTATTCATTTATTGAAAAAGGCTCATTTTATTAACACTACATTTTTTTTCTGACTGTCAGCTGAATATACCTCATCAGTTTCTCCACTGACTAGTAGTGTTTACATGATGATATTTTACTCTGCTACCTATCTTTTGTTTGCGAACTTGGTACTCTCGCAGAATAACGAGCCGACTTGATTCCTCTCACATCAACATTGTTTGATTGACACCACACCCAATACCCATACTTAGTAATGGGAGTGAAGTATTTTTTGGAATTAATACTAACCAACATTATTACTTATTTATAGTATACCTAATTGTATGAATAAAATTTTAATTATAAATTCTTCTAATTTTTTGGAAGAAACATTAATTTATTCAATACTAAGATTTTAATTGGTACTTAACCAAAATGTCAATAACTTATTGAATCGACACCAATTCTGAGGTACATAAATTTCATTTAGCATATTTTTTTTTTAATCTTTATTGTACAATATAAAGGTACAAAAGACTGACTTGCTGTTAATGGCATTCTCTACCAGTCAACCTACGGAAAAACGATATCTATTTATTAACGTGGTTCAAAATAAGTACATAATATAAATCTCTATTTTAGATGCTTATTTACACTTAAATATTTAATTTTTAAATGATTAGGTACCTCAACCTATTCAAAAAACTGATTCTGCAACTGAACTTTAAACATCTACAAATAGTGAAATCTCATCATAGAGGGCAGGACAAACAAGTGCATAATTGTACAATCAAACAAACTTACCAAGTGATGTTCGATTGAGATTATGCACTTGTTTGTCCTGCCCGAAGATGATGAATCCCTCCCACCCTTACTGGTACATGTACCTATACCCTATAGTTGCAGAATCAGCATCAACTACCTACATCAGGGCGTATGTGACCTAAACTTTAAACTTAATGACGGCGCGGGAGCATTGACAGCAGTAACAGATGCACAAGGATGCGTTCCAGTACTTCCAGTTACTCGATGCGTTCAGAAATGTTATTTTATTCATTTCCAAACGCTTCATTTATTATTCTTTTAACTTATGTGGCGCCAGTAAGTACGAAGAGCGGTACTACAAATAGTGAAATCTCATCATAGAGGGCAGGACAAACAAGTGCATAATCTCAATCGAACATCACTTGGTAAGTTTGTTTGATTGTACAATTATTTATACCAAAAATATGAACCTACTACGCAAGCGCTTTAGATGATATTCTGATTTTTTACAATCTTCTGTAAGGTTTATATGCTTACGTGATAATTTAACACTTGTAGCTACTAGAGAATCTCTTTAGCTTGTCGTCTTTTTAGTAGCTACAATTTTTTGTTTTCTGTATAAAAATTTGACCCACCGCAAACCATATTTTCCTATTATAGACCCTTAAACGATGATTTGACGATCACAGTATCACCGGTTAAATATTTTTTTTTTTGCACCTTTGAAGACGCCAAAATTCAAACTAAAACGAGCTAAATACAAAAAACATTTCATTTCGAAATTAATTGCCGGCCTTCTCTTTAACAGCCATAATCAGTCACCATAATCATCATACTCAAAGGCTTATTATTCCATTTGCCAGCTTCCTTACAAAGATGTCCGGTACAAATGAGATCACGTATACCGGGTCCGATGGTCCCGTAAATCAACGCGCGGTATTTTGAGGGTTGAATGCGAATCAGGGTTGCCACAAATAAACATAAATAACACGGACTGACGGACTGGTGTAGAGATACGGGACGTGTGTACAGGGTGGTCCGTGTTGATGCGATAAGGGAATACTTGTGGCAAAAATGATAGTAGGGACCAGTGGAATAAATATAAGTAGATAACAATTTTAGGTGCATTCAAGTTCATATAAATACAAGATTTTTTTATCATATTCAAGTATGTAAGACTTGGTTGTGATTTAACTAGGTATACTTACAGGCTGCATTTTTTACACGACTGCCCAAAAAGGAGTGTATATGTGTTTAGGGTTCATGTATGTTTGTGGGTATGTGAGTTTATTTATTCCACCATAACTTCTAAATGCCTGAATTGATTTGGATGTATGAGGTAGAATTATTACAGCATTCCGAGTGACACTGGCTAAATTCAATATGGCGACTGTATGACGCCACTTTCAAATGTGAAAAAAAATTTTTTTTCTTCTGTTATTACAATATGGGCATCAAATGAAAGGCCTTAATGAGCACATTCCAAAACTATATAATATGTCACTAAAATGAATGAAATAAAAATAAATAAATTTAAATATAATATTAAAAACACGACTGCCCTGCCAAAAAAGTACTAAAATGTTAAATAATAAGTTGTCATTGCAGTCGGGGGACCTCTTTAATCTAAAATTGTTCCATAAAACGGTCCCCCGACTGCAATGACAACTTGTTATTTAACATTTTAGTTCGTTTTTGGCAGGGTATTCGTGGAATTTTTTTTTTATTTTTTTTTTTCACTCTCCAAATTTTAAATATGTGTTCAGTCCATAGAACTAAACAACTTTCTTCATAAAGCATGTGTCGAAATACGCCACAAAATTTTGGTCATCCTTTACTAAACTGATCATGTGATCTCTTTGATTTGTATGGAAATTGTTTTTTTTTTATATATTTGACCCTATGTGTGTCAAGATAAAGTTGTTTAGTTTCATGGACTGAACACATCTTTAAAATATGGGGAGTGAATAAAAAAGATAGCCTGTATAAAACGAATATACCTTAAATAAGAGAATCTAAGCAGGATAAACAATGATACAAGTCTTATTATTATAATCATAACCCTTTTTTATAAATCCTAAAAGAACTTTCACCACCCTTTATAAAAGGTTTCGCATAATTTACGCAGATTCACCTGTTTGCTTTGGATCGAGTTATGATTTTTGTCAAAATATAACATATTTTTTTTACTCCGTGATGTATGACCACTCTGATGTTTATCCAGTGTTATATTAATTTGTTTTTGCAAAATATTATTATAGGCCATTTTTCAGTGGAGATTTGTGTAGTATACTGAGCAGTTTTAGAGTAATAAATGAGAAAAATATGAACATAACTAGCGGTCGCCCGCGACTTCGTCCGCGTGGAAACTTTTTTGCTATCCCTCGGGAAAAATACTGGTTTTCGGGATGAAAGGTATGTCCTTCTCTGTGCCCCTAAGAACGTGTATGCAAAATTTCATAATGATCGGTTAAGTAGTTAAGACGTGAAGGCGTAACAAACAAATAAACAAACAAACGGACTTTCGCATTTTTAATATTAGTAAGGATTTGTAAGGATTGTACGAAAAGAAGAATAAGACACCAAATTTATTTAAAATATTTTAAGTATGCTAATAGGCTTAAACATTGGACTTACACGAGTGCTAATTTTTAATGGCAATTAAACTTCTAAGATATTCACAAAATGTATTCTTGAAAATATTGTTTTAAAAAACGTTTTCATATTTACTGATTAGTATTATGTAATCGAACATATGTTTACATCTGACTGAGATTTAAGTAATTAATTAAAAAACGTATTTTCTCGTCGTTTCCTTTTAGCCGCCGTGATATATCGTCCAAAGGTAATTTCGCGTTATTACCAAGAAAAACAAGGATGAAGATAATGGTGGTTGATTGATGGTAAAATGTCACAGGCTAAAAAAATTGATCAATTATTTATTTTTTTCACCTCTTAACCTGGTTGGGGTGATATATAGGTTTTGGTGAACGACATCAAGGTATTTAAGCTGTAAAAAAAGGAATAGCGGTGAGGTTGTTGAACCCGCAATTTTCTTGTTCTTGTGTTGTTGGTCATAGAATACACATATGGTTTTCCCAACATGGATTATATAGTTTAATCTGAGTAAATTGTTTTAGTGCAAACAAAAGTGTCGTAAGTATTCAGATAAGTAAGTTTTCAATGTAAATTCATATGATTTTCTATACAAGGTTATTTTTAGTATATACGAAACCTGAAAACTGTTTGTTCAGAATCAGTAATAGAATCGATTGCAATATTTTTTATATCATATTATATTTTGACTAAATAATATTTACAAAACCGTACTAATAATTAACGCACACCCTACTAACGGGACAACACAAAAATATTGTAATTTCGTGAGTTTTTATTTAAGGTATCTTTATAATTTTTATACTGATTAATAACTAAACTAAAACTCAAATATGTGACCCGTGTTTCGGCTTTCGTATATACAAAAAATAATGTTGTATAAGTACTTTGTCAAACCTTTTGTAATCAAATACAACTCAAGATAAAAAGTTCCATTAGAGCACTTTTATTTCCCACAGTTATTTGTATAGAACGCTATTTCTTTTATTTTAATCCATTTTCCTGGAAAAACAGCGCACACAAACATCAAAAGAGCCTGAAAAAACATGTTGATAAAGAAAAAAACCTCCATTCGAACGCAACATGGTAACTGAAAATCAGACTTTCGGCCATTTTGAATCCTTGTCACGTGCTCCGCCTTCGAGAAAATTCTAAGCAGAAATTGGATATATTTCGATAAATTATGTACTGAAAAAGTTGTTTACAGAAATACTTTTTGTGGGTTCCCTCCGTAGGATTTTGGGTTGAAAATAATATATTGCTACGGCGAAGAAATGTTAAAATAAATATGCTAATTATTAAAACACCGCTCTCTACAAATTTTGTGAATACCAGACAATATTCTTTGAATTCTAATATCGTTGCTATCAACCATCTTCTGTAAAATTACACAGAACGAAAACGCAGTGCTTTTTATGCGTAAATAAGGCTGCTTCTATCAGTCTATCTATCTAACTATTAACAATCTATAATTCAATATACAGGGTGATTGGTAACTTATAAAAATTAAGGATCACTGACTCATTACTGGCCAGTCCAAATCTTAGAACCTAGAAAGTTGCAAGTTTGCACAAACGTTCCTTTTGTGATGTATACGAGGAATAAGGAAAGATATCTCGTAATTATAACTTTGTAAAGCCAAATTTGGAAGATATCAAGCTTTACAATAGTTTTCCGGGGTTGTAGGTGTTTATGCATGGTAATATTCGTCTTTATATTTTATTATATATGACCAAACATCCTGAAAATCATCCAAATTATTAAGTTTGAAATCATTTAGAATCTTAATTTTGAAACCAAAACCGTGATCACTTCGATAAGTAATTTTATATTTTCTTTTACCATGAAAAATGAACTAAAAAGATTTTAATCAAGTCCCTGAAGTCGTTCAAATTCCAGAACGTTCCGAAACAGTGCGAGTTCAAACAAAATTAAACTGAACGTTAGTTCGGGATTAGCACACGGAATCCTTAAAACAAATATCTTAGATAAGCTAGCACAACCGGATTAACAAACTCATTTTAGTGAAAGTCGACAGTAAGATGAAGGCTAGTCTTTCCAAAGCTAGCTTTCCAGCGCTATGTAAAAAATAAAGCGTAAAGCGGGATAGCAATGAGAAAACGTCGCGCGCCAGAGCGAGACCGTTTTGGCATATTAGGCGAGAAAACTCACTTAATCAATTCTTAGTAAATAACTATAGTTATTAAAGAAAAATGCTTCTACACGATTGTGAATATTGATGATACAAATTATTTAAAGAAATTTCGACTTGAATACCTAATGTTGTTTCTAAATAATTTCGAACTTTAGAATTTTTGTTTTTAAATTTTTAAAAGCCAAAATCACTGAATCGTGTTTCTGGTTCAATACATGTCTGGAGAAAGATTTGAAGAAATATATAACTATCGTAATTTCAAATCTCTTCAAAAAGTGTCCATTTTTAGGGTTCCGTACCTCAAGAGGAAAAAACGGAACCCTTATAGGATCACTTTGTTGTCCGTCTGTCTGTCTGTCCGTCCGTCTGTCTGTCAAGACCCTTTATCTCGGAAACGCGTGGAGGTATCGAATTGAAATTTAAACCATATACTAAGGTCTACGGGCCCTTGAAGTTGTAAAAAAATCAAACTTCTAAGTTAACGTAAAAAAAAGATACTGCCGTTTAGGGCGCAAAAAACGCATTTTCGATACTCTCAAAGGAATCAAAATTCATAGGGTACTTCCCGTTGACCTAGAACTATGAAATTTGGCAGGTAATAGCGTCTTATACTACACTTACAGGAATAAATCTGAAAACTGTATATTTGTATTTAAATCATAATAAAATATGGTCATTAAAATACGTAATTATTATTCATCTTGGTGAAACAACGGTATGCGCGGTCATAGTTTAACTTCTAATTACTTTTGGATTAATCGCGCCACTAATTCTTTTTAAAATATCAATATTTATTATTATTAATTATTCAGATCCTTTCAAATATTGATTTAGTTAATTACTTCTAAAAATAAAATTAATAAGTAATAAATTTGGCTCTAAATATTTTCGCAACATGGCGGTATGTCACGCTGTATGACGGGGGTCTTCTTCTTCTTATTTTTGTTTTGGCAATCTACTTTCTTCTTGGAAGTAATTTTTGCCAGTGTCAAGTGTTGAATATTTCAGTGGTAGATTGATTCAGTTTACATTAAAATGCGGGTGCATCGCATTCCAATGTTGCTTGAAGCATTTGGCACCAAGTATAATCAAGACAGTTTACTCGGTAAGGTCAGCCGAGGTAGCCACCACTACAATAAAAGTCTCGGCTTCACACAACCAAAGGGTCCTGTTGGAATACACCCATTTTCTCTAATAACATTGCGATAGATAAAACCATTTCACAGAACATTATACAGTGTACTATTGATATACAGCGCCATCTGTTGACAATCAACAGTACTTGTATTGTACACACCTGTATAAACAGGTGCGGTGGGTTTGTAATTATTTTATTTTTTCTCAAAAATGCTTGGAAATTCGAACATTATTTTGACAACCTTCTTCGTGCTAAATCGGAGTTTACGGACAGACCTAAACCGCGCCGTCAATATTTGTATGAGAATCCATTACTAACGTGTAATAATGGATTTTCATACAAAATTGCCGGCGTCTGTCCACCAATGTTTCTATTAAATTAAAACTCATTACACACGTGTAATTCAGAAATGGAGCGAACTTTTCAATGAAACACAAATATAGGTATTAAATGTCGCCTTGATGAGCGAGCACATTCCAAAAATTTTTTTTTTAATGTTCGGTATACAGTACCCTTAGCACGAACAGCTATCGAAAAAAATAACGCGCGTAAAATCATTCGATAGTGCAATTTTGTATGGGAAATTTGTACAACGCCATCTACCGCCGAATAGCTAAATTAAAATTTCCATAGATAATTCTCTATCGAGTAATTTTACGCGCGTTTTTTTTTCTCGATAGCTGTTCGTGCTAAGGGTACTGGTATCACGTGAAAGGCCTTGATGAGCACATTCCAAAAAATTGAAAAAAAAATAAAAACGAAAACAAACTGTTTTTTTGCAATATGGGTATCAAATGAAAGGCCTTGATGAGCACATTCCAAAAAATTGAAAAAAAAAAAACAAAAAAAAAAATATTTTTTTTGCAATATGGGTATCAAATGAAAGGCCTTGATGAGCACTTTCCAAAAAACTGGAAAAAAATGAAAAACTGGAAATAAAGGAAAAAAAAACCGGATTTTTTTTTCAATATGTGTATCAAACGAAAGGCCTTTATGTGCACATTCCACTTTCCATTTTCTTTTATTAATTACTGAAAGTAAATTAAAATTAAAATAAAAAGCTTAAAACTTTTAAAACTAAAAAGTTAAAAGTTTAAAAGTACTACACAAGCCTTGGCCGCAACTAGGCATTGATGGACTCACGTATGTTCTTCAATGCCTGTCTTGAGTGCCGCTGCAGTAATGTACTATTCCATTTCAAACTTCTCCCGTGGTCAATTCTTTGTCGTAATCCCTGGAAGGGTTATTTTCTACGTGGCGACAAAGGATTCCAAATGGTTATCTATATATAGCAGTCTGCTGAACGGATTTTGATGGTATTTTTTTACAGTTTGGTAGCTTGGAGTCCAACTTATAATCTAAGCAATTTTTCACATAATTTCTGTAGGTAGAACCTGGGATAAAGCTTGAACTCTCCGTAGTACAGTTTTCATATAAAAAATTAATAACTGCCAACCACTTTTTTTTCAAAATATTTCCTTTGTACCGACACAACTTTTCTATAGCTTTATTTTATGTATAGATGTAAGGTCTGTACGGAACCCTCGGTGGGCGAGCCCGACTCGCACTTGTCCGGTTTTTTTTAACCCTCCCCTTAATTACTTGAAACCTGTTTTGATGTTTGTTTTTAACCGACTTTATTCATTCTTTTGTTCCCACATCATTCGCCACAACATGCTAAGTGTTCAGTAATTACCAGACGAAACAATCTGAAATTCTGAAAGTAGTTCGTGTCGTGATGCCGTCCCTAAGCGGCTTGTGGCGTGAGCTGTCCGGGATCCTGGGATCCCGCGATCCCGCACAATCGTTATTGCCATGCAAAATACAAATACAGGACAAATACGAAGTACTATAAATTACAACTGCGCGACATATCTTTGTGCAACTTGTAAAACAATTAAGAATTTGTTTTTTTTTACGTTCTATTTTGGTAACTTTGTACTATTATGTATTTTGTGACTTTGTGCAGTTCTTGTTGTGTGGACTTTAAAATCAACTACATTTTCTGTCATCAAAGACTTAAACCACCTCATGTGTATCACTCAACAGTCTGCTTAACTTCTGTTATTCTGTTTCTGTAGTAGAGTGTAGTGATATGGTTTTGTTCATAAACTTTTTAAGCGTGATTCAGGTTTTTTAACTTCACGTGATAACCACACAATCTTTACTGCAGTTGAGTGCTTAAGAGGCATATTACGTTTCGACTGTGATTTTTGCGTAAAATGGCCAATTTTGGGGTTCTCGATCTCAGAAACAACAATACATTAACAGTTTTGACTTATTGAATAGTGTAGAACAGCTATTGGAATAGATCATAGCGGCCTCGCTTTTTTGAAAATTAGCTTAACTTTATAATTAAACCCGAAATTGAAGAGAAAGATTTTCATAAAATGCGCGAAGGCACTTTTTTGGGGTCATGGATTGAACTACTGTGCTAAACAAATGAAATAAAAAAAATTGAATATTATCTCTTATATAGTCGAATAGATCATAGCGGCCTCGGAATTTTGAAATTATGTATGGAATATGTGAAAAAAAATCCCAATCAAAAACCATAAAACTACTAAAAACGCTCAGAATTAACTGTGAATTTCTCCTAGATACATAATTATTATTACGTAAAACTTATATTAGAATAATCTTTACTTCATACGAAAATCAAATTTCACACTTTTATTTGTTGTTTGTACCTGTTTTTCTTTCTGTGTATGTTCAAAGTTGACTCTAAGAAATCGTTCACCAACTTTAATTTTCCTTTCTAACCCTTTAACTTTCCAGTGTATCATCATATTACTTTTTGTCGCGAACACATATAAATGTATTTCGTAGACCCAAAGGTTTCTCTAGGTTGTAGCGCTAAAATCCGTCAAAATCGAAATTTCGATCGAAATGTGATAGGGCCCTTAACGAGAGTGCAGTTTTACACAGCTTTGTTTTGTAGCGACGCCTCTTAAAAGCAAACGTTTTCTTTTAAACTGTCTGCGGTGCAATTGTGAGTCTTAAAGTGTGCGTTTAACACGTGAATTTCTAACAAAAAGTTATGTGACTTGTCTAAAGTTTTAATGATTAACATTGTCGATAAAATTTATGTAATAAAATAACTTCTTTACTTTTACGATAGAAGGGCCATGGCATTTAATAAATTACTCCTTTGTCGTATATGGTCTGTGGTACTATTGGTACTATCAAACGGGGTGTATGTCATTTTTAAATCAAAACAAAAAGTTTTGATTTCAATTTCAACATTTGGTTGTTATACTGAATTTCCTAGTATTTTTTATTCTTGCTTAAAAATGTCTATTAGAAGTGAGTGTAAAGATTGTAGAGAAAAATTTGACTCCGCCCGATATTTTAGATGCAGCGACGGAAATGACTCGTATTAATCCAGTAAAGTCGAGAAACTACACTTTTTTAACATTGACCTTTTATTTAGTAAGTTCAATCCCAATTGTATGAAAGTAGATAAAGTATTGTAAGAAACTGCATTTATGCAGTTAACAGTTTCACAAACTACAATTATTAACTTTTCATCATTATTTAGCTAGAACAAAATTCATTCGCGTACAATCTTCTAAAGTACATATGTTCTAATTTTCAAAGCTAGGAAGACATTGTCGCACAAAAAGTAGTCCCTTTGATCTAGGCCGACACGACGAGGGAGGGAAATGCACCCCAAATGAAAATGCGGTCTCCTTTGACACACATTGTCCAGATTTGCAGAAATGCCTTGTAATGTTTTGGTACTTTATACTGTTTTCATTTTAGTTACTTTGTACTTTATACATGAGAGATTTTTTTATGTTTATTATAACTTTAAGATAGGGAAAATAAGGATAAAAATAGATCTCCATAAACTTAAAATAAAATGGAAAATAATAGTTATCGTCAAGTTTGCCATTGATGTAATGCGAAACACAAGCATTTCATAATTTTAAGTGACATTATTGTTAATAAGTATATCAACTTGGATTTAAAGATATTCTACTTAGGAATGACTTTCAGACACTTCCAGATATAAGTAGTACGTATGTAGTACTTATATCTATTCTATGGTTTAGTGCAAACGGGTGTCAAGTAATTTCAAGAAAAGTTAGAATATAAACAACATACAAGTACAAATCAAGTCGTAACCAGACGGTAACAGTATTTATTTCATAATGCTCAAAAATTTCAGACGAAGTAGGGCGAAGCGAGCCCGCTCGGTAAATGTTTCAGTTGACGACGAACAATGCCACAAAGTTGTTCCACGCGGACACAGTGCGAGAGTTAACCAGTAGGTGGTATAAATTGTATTATATCCGAGTAACTTAAAAGCCTGGGCACAACGGCTGCGTAGCCACGCGCGTGGTCACGCGCGTAGTGACGCGCAGCAAAGATACGTGCGTGTTCGGTCTGAAGTCCAATAGGGAATGTCATTGAGTACAACGTCACGAGCTGCAATGCGTAGGGTTACGCATCAGTCTACGCGTTACGCAAGCGGTGTGCCATTTCTCATAAAGTTTCAGACATTACAACGTCATGGTACGTCTACCGTGCACGCTTACGCATACGCTTACGCATTAGGTGTGTTTCGCACTTAAGTTTTCTCGACAAAAACGGAAAACACATGGCTACCCTGTCAGTAAGCAGTAAACTAGCTAGTTAGGCCTAGTTAGGCCCTATGGCATCTCGATACCTCATTACCACGGTAAAGAAATCAATACCCTGGACCCTGACCCTAGTCATAAACTAATTTTTAAATAGAAAAACATGTTTTCTAAGTAGGTGATGGTGATAGAGGTTTTTTTATTTTTTTTTTATTTCATATTTTATTTATTAGATTACAAACATGTAGGTACATACAACAGCACGTCAGGTTAAACAGTTAAACACCGAAAACAGCTTTTATCACGTAGGGCATAAAGGCGGTCTCAAGATCAACATGTATAGTCTGAGGTGCCATTATGTGTACATATGAATCTCTGCGATCTGTTGTAGTAAAACTGTGTTATAGGCTGCAGTGACTTCCCCAATCATGGCGGAACTTGACAGACTGATCGTACTCGATCACGTTTGTTAAGCAACGCTCGGTCCGGTCAGGTGTCAGATGGGTGACCGTTAAAGTAGCATTACAACTGAGCGCTTCCGTGCTTCGGATCCGTCCCGGCTGTTGTCATCTGATAACAGTCGTTAAGCCAAGTTAGATGCCTTTCAGGAGGCTTGATAAACTCTAACACAAGAGGTGGCCCATAATCCTCATTCGATAAGAAAGAAAGAAGTGAAATTACGTTCACATATTCATAAGTTAGCCTTCAAACTAAAATTCAGTAGGTCCCTCCTATTTTCAAACAATAACACGAGTCGCTGGTTACTCTCTACTGTGTCAGTTCCTCGGTTCTCCCCGCCTCCGCCGCGGGCAACCCCTTCATACGAAATTCTGAGTAAACAAAAACACGGGCTTCATATCGAGTCTCGGGGATAGGTTTGATGGCTCGCTGATGATTAATGTTTTTGTTAGAAATTGACTTTTAAGTATTGTCAACATACTAATATAGACTTTTAAACTTTAGCGTCGCATCACACTAACAAGAATTAATCGCGTATGTTACTAATGAAAGGTATTTTTTACACCTACCTATTTCCCCGACAAGATTACTGGCTGACGAACTGAGTCTGCCCGTGATCACAGCCAATATAACTCGGTTGAACAGTCAGGAACATAGGTTATTGTAAAATACCTATCATTAGTAACATACGCGTTTAATTCCCGTTATTTTTTAGTAAAGCCAATTCGATCGATTTGGGGAAAACAGAGATCGGCAAAACAAAGCTAGGTACTTAAATTGAATCCCAGAAAAGTACTGTGGGATGATTTTGGACGAGAGTTTCTCTACTATTTATTGTACAGTCAACAAGCACTACTTTATAAAACTGTTTTCCTGAGTTGATAAAAATCTCGTTATTTTAACTAAATACTAAAATTGATTTGGGGAAAACAGAGATCGGAAAAACTAATAAATTGAATCCCAGAAAAGTAATGTGTGGATGATTTTGTACTAGAGTTCCTCTACTATTTACTGTACAGTCAACAAGCACTACTTTATAAAACTGTTTTTCTCAGTTGATAAAAAAATATTACGAAAATTCAGTTCAGAATCGATCACAGAAAGTTTGTGGTAGCCCCAACGATGAACATTATTCGTTTGCCACCAGTGTTGAATAGATCATTAATTTAACTACTTTAGTGGCTCTGTGAGCTGTAAACCTCGCTTAAACATATCTTCGGCATTTTGAAAAAAAAACATGAAAAACTGAACTGAACTGACGGACATACGAAAGCATTTTTGCCCAAGCTGAAGCAGAGATTTATTAAATAGAGAGGAATATAATTATCACTTGGGCTTGGGTGTCTGAAGGATTTTCTTGATTATTTTTGTTTTATGCGATACCAGCTTTTGCACACGGCTACGCTCGACTTCAGCGTTGTTGCTAAACGTGTTATCGTGACAAATTTTGTATTTATAGTAATAGCCCAACCAGCATTTTACGATAAAATAACAATAAATCATTGGTAGATAACGAACAAAGCAATAATGACGAAGCAGTGAACATTTTAAAGGGGGCTGTCAGTTGCCGAAGTAGCTATCAGTCTACAAAGCGATATATTCACGAAATAAAAGGTTCTATTGTACTGTATATTAGTGGGACGTGGAACTGGGTTAATGACCTTGTCAA
Source organism: Agriphila geniculea (assembly GCA_943789525.1). NCBI lineage: Eukaryota > Metazoa > Arthropoda > Insecta > Lepidoptera > Crambidae > Agriphila > Agriphila geniculea. The sequence continues at coordinate 613,528 of OX038890.1, read as the reverse complement.
ATTGATGGGAGGTGTAGGGCGGGGCAACTGCGTCGATAGTGGAATATCGATGTTGACTTAACCTTAATATCGACAAGCAACAGCCTATACCGGATTCTGAGTGACATTGATGTCATTTTATTTGATGCAATTAAGCAGGTAAACGCCTTATTAATAATTGTTCAAGAATTTGTGGTTGGTGTTAAAAGTAATTTATCATCTAAGTACTGTGTAAGTTTTTTTAAACACTTTAGATACTTAACATAGACAATTTTAACTATAATTCAGGCCTTAGACCACAGACTACATAATAGTACCTTAGATACACATTATTACTATTAAATAAAACATTTTGTTTATCAATTTAAAATTGTAGTTATTTCAATAATTATGATTCTATCTTTTGTAGTTAAGATTATTATAAAGATTGCAAATCAGATTTACAAAAGACTATTATGCTATACTGATAACACGTATCAACTATGTCTAAGCAAACAATAAGAAATTTATTGCGTATAGAAGACTAGCAATTTGTCAAAGTCTTAATAACGAGCCTGTCGTTGAGCAAACAAGGGATGAAGTTAAATGTGCTCATATCAAACGACAAGTGAGAGAAATGGCGTCCAATAAATGTCTCCAGACATCACAAAAATATATAGATGTAATCACATATGTTAGAACAGGGAATGAGATTTCTGAATCTTTTTGTTGAATGTGAAACTATGACTCTATTGAGTAAAGTTACACTATTATAGTACTTTTTATACTTACGTACGTAAGTCTTTATATATTTTTGTTTTTTAAGGCAAGACCGCAAGATTTCATATTTAAAATTTCTGATTTGTTACTTTATTTAAAAAAGACGCTGAAAATTGCAATGGATATCTAACTTCTGTCAAAATAAAAGAAATGGTAATCCACCGATAATCGATAATTCCGTAACAATTGTGAACACAGCACTAGCCCCAACCCCTTACCGAGACACAATCAGACCCACCGATAGGTGTCTACTTTATTGCTTTAAATGGGTCGTGGTAAAAATAGGTGGTCGTGAGGAGTTAGCTTAAGCGCGGGGAATTATCAGGGTCACTTAGTACCCCTGGAAATGGATTGTGGGCTCAGCCAACGAACGGAAAACACACGGTAATTTCCTATTCAACCACCCTCTTAGTAAGAAAATAAAAAAGATAGGGAGTACTAAGTAACGGACGGGATTAAGGCGAGACGAATGGCTGGGGTACACGTGATGTAAGAGAGAAATTAAGTTAAAAATAATGGCTACTTAGTAATTATATTTTATTTGAGCAATGAAAACAAATAAATGAGTGGTTATTTATGCTGTTGGCTCTAAAATAAATAACCCAGTTCTCAATTTGAGCGTAAAGTCGCTATGCCCCCCTCAGCATCATATAATGGGGAGTAGGGTCCTCCAAGAAATTGCTTCATGGAACTATTAAATTATTAGATAATTCACAATCGGATCGCATTCGTTCAAAATCATTTGTCCTGCAATATCTAATTTCAAGAGGTCACAAGATCGTACCAATTTCTTGTGGTTCCAAAACTGGACGATTTAATGAACAATTTTGGCTACAGAGTTGGGTCTCTATTTGCGGCAACGTAAAAGTGCTAACGATATGAAACAAGGCAAATTCAGCTTTTGTTAATTAGGCGCTGAGCTGACGCCGCGGTCCTCCTGACACAGACTAATTAATTGAATATTGCTAAAGGCAGAGTTCAGCCCAAATATATAGTTGGAATTTTTTTTAATCAATCTAAGTAGCTAAAAAGAACATAGCTGTAAGATCAATGCTAGTTGTTACTCATGATGTATTCATATCGCAATAATTCAAATGCTATCAAAAAACACTAATCAAAAAATCACTACGATTGCTCGCTATTTTAATCTCACAATGCCCAATGGTCAATACGGTCATCTGAGATCATATCTTGCATGTGCTTGCATACCTAATTTTGAGATAAAATGACTAAATTCAAACAACACGGGTTGGTAGTGTTGGTACTACTATTTCCATTAAGAATCACCATTAATAGTAATAGTGGCACTAACTTTCCCACAATTATTATACGCTTTATGGGCGTCTTTGGTCAATACTTAAATCAGTGGTTATAGTGGGACTGTATTGAGCAAAAAGTGGTCTCAGTATTGCCATTGCAATGGGTGGGACCGACCCGACAACACGAATCTTCCCTAAAATTCTCCTAACAACATACACACACAGATAAGAAGTAACTTTCATGTTTGCAATGCAGATTAAAGTTTACTTCACCATGCGTGCCACAACACTAAAATCAGAGTAAATAAAGGCCGCGTATAAACGCCCGTGGTTGAATAATAAACATGCAAATACAGGGGTCGTTAATAAACGAAGTACGAACGTGGAAACACAACTTGTTAATCCACACAGCCACCATAACACTATTAAAAACAAAATAATCGTAACGTCGTTATAGTCACTGACTAAAACGACGAATTGAAAGTCAGATCAGATAACGGAATCAGAACCGTTTTTTAAATGTTATCAACTAGGTACTCAATAACAAATTAGAATAGATAAATAAAAAGACCTCTTTATTGTTAAGGCATTAGTCTTCAATAATAGTGACACTAAAAGGGGATATCGAGTCGCCGGGAAAAGGAAAATTTGTAATTTTGTTAATGGTTCGATGGGCTTAAAGCAAGACAAGGGTGCGAGTAATTTAAGACCAATTATTTCAATGGCAACCAGAAAAACAAGGCTTATGAATGTAAGACTTAGCTAATGAAAATTACGTATAATCCGTATTTGTTTTCAATTTTCTACATTTATGCCTATGTGGTCGGTAGGAAATACGCTCTACTTATCAGAAGGCCATTAGTTGTAAATCAGTGCATTGTATTCTGCATGTCAGTGATTCTGTGAAAGTCTGCTTGACCATGATGATTTTGCAGTAATTAGATCGAACCCTAACCAATTTGTCAATCGACGGAATCGTTCTTCTTTGTTTTGTATTTAATGTAAATGAATCCAAAAAAGTACGTCACGGGCCTGTTAAAGGAATTTCATTTTTATTCGTCTTTTGTGAGTCAATTATTAAATTATATTAAATCGTCAAAAGCCTTATAATTGCCTTACCATTACTGGAATTAAACTAGATGTAAACGTCGATGATACCTACGCCAAAATTGAGTGTCTGAATATCAGACATGGTTTGTTCAAACAAAACTAGAGTGATGTAATATTAGATGAAACGTATCAATCTATCCCTAAAGCAAATTCGATTGTAGCGAATACTTAGCTCATTGTACCTCTACAACATGCTCAATGCCGTGTTTGTATCTGTCTGTACAATATCTTATCTATTCCACGGAGTTGATTTAGCTTAATTTGACTTTGCTTTACACAGCCACATCGAATTCAACATTAGATTTCAACTGATTATCGTCAAAGGGATGAGAAGGCGTTTCGAATTTCTAGCTAACTAGAAAATTTTCAAATTAATATTAGCACGTAAATTTTCAAATAATATCTAAACCATAAAATCCTGATTTTATCACCAATGATTATATTGGCATATTAAATGGCACTACCGTTGTAATTAGAATCAATAAATAATCACACAATTTAATCGATTACTGAACAGTCATTTAACTGATAATAAGAATAATTTAAAAGTAAAACACATTTGATAGTAAACAAGCAGCATTTAGATCTAATCTACCCTTGTAAGAGTACACCATTAACTGTGAAGCGAACAATAATCGGTTTTTAATTGGAGCACATGATTTTAGTTCCCCTACGGCTCTAGAAAGCCTCCTTCAGTCAGGGAGAGATACGGCTATTTGTCAGGGGCAGATTGCCAGATCATTGATTATCGGCTGAGATATAGCACCACCCGTAACGACGGACACTAACTAATTGAACTCGTCTCAGCCGTCACTCTACGATTAACTTACGATTAACATTTTCACATAATTAATTTTGAATGCCATTGATTTATTGGAACTGGAGAATGGTGACTGTTTCGTTTATTTTTGTCGGAAAATCATTTTTAACAGTTATAGTTATAATTATGACTTATTCTTTTTAAAGTTTAATTACAATATCAACAAACTTGTTCATGATGCATTTTTGAAACATCGGCTTATCAGGATAAGGGACAAAGGACGCAAGAAACACACCCCAGAGATAATTCATTAGCATCCTCATTAACTCCTGTTGATTTTAGCCGCTTCCGGCTGTAAGGGTTGGTTGCCTTCAAATAAATCCATTAGGTACACAGTCTACAATTTCATCTACTTACTGAAGACAGACTTTGTAATTCAGTTTGTTAAGTCGTTTCTGGATAAATACATTAAAGCAATAATGTGGGCAATTTCAACAAATCTTTTTTTCGGTACCATACAAAATAGACCTATCCATATTTTACTTTCTTCAAATATTTAGAGTTTTAGTAAAAATTCTGAAGATTCTCAGGTCATTAATTGGCTTTTCAATATTATATAATATGAAAACTATATTATTACAAAGAAGCACAATAAATCTTATTACATAATAATCAATACATGGAACACTTAAACACAACTACTTTATGATGTACGAAAGTCAGAATTAATAGCACAGCGCACTACTGTTAGCTATATCGCTAACGGCGCGAAAGATATGCTAATCACCTCTTTATTGCTTCAGACACGCAATCTTAAAGGGGATTTGTTTCGCACAGAGCCTTTTCAAATAACTACAATTCGCAAAATCATTACCGAACTTTGTACAAAGAGATTCCGTGAAACGATTATTTGGAATTCATAACGGCGTTCAACTTCGGTAAGCATGTAATAGTAATAAAATGGGCCCTAGTAACGCACCCTGAGGCACCCTTCATATAGCTTAATGTACAGAGCAAACGTGTTTTGTTTGACGAGGGACAAATAATGGTACCGCTACTATTAATGAAACATTTTCCTAATATCTCTAATGTTTATCTAAATTAACAAATAAAGTACAGCCATCTCATAAACTTGTTTATTTGCCGTTTTATTTTACTACAAACTAATAGTTTATTAGTTTCAATTTTAGCTGTTTATATATATTAGCATAACAAACTGGTGCAACAGGTAAATAAACAATTTAGTTGTATCACGGAGGTAAGCTGTAACTTCTAGAATGATCACGAATGCAATGGAAGTTAATATGAATGAGAAACAGCTTGCTACGCTAGCAACTCGTCTATTTCACTGAATTTAACTAAAATCTTCATTGTTCTCGTAATTCTCTCGTTTCAAAACGAAGAAACGTAATGAAATTTGAAATTTGAAATTTATTTATTTTGCACATGAACAAGGTTACATTGCAGATGTTCGTAATAATATTAAACTCCTCTCATTCAGCTATTAACAAACAGCACGCAAAATTGTTGAGTCAGAATAATTACCTAAGTCTCAATCTAAATTAACAAAGAGAATTTAACAAATTAATTATCGAATAAATACAAAAGTCACAGAATAGAAGTGTAAAACATTTTCAGTCAATAAATTATAAAATTATATAGGTAATGTCAAATTAAATACTATTAAAATTAATTTAAGAATACAAAATGTCGCAAAATGATAAATGTCAAGAATGAAGATAAGAATATAGGTACCATCAATAATTTCTATGTTTATTAACGTTGTAATTTAGGAATTCTTGTACTGTGTAAAAAGTGTGTTCGATTAACCAATTGTGTAATGACGTTTTAAACTTATTAAAGGGCATCTCTTTAATTTCATATGGAATTTTGTTATAGATTTTGTTGCACATGCAAAAACAATTTTTTTGAAGTCGGGCACTTCTTGGTACAAAATCTAAAACTAATAGATTTGGATTTCTAGTGTTTCTCGGATATACATCACTAGCTTTCTTAAAATTGTATGGATTTTTCTTAACAAATTTTGCAATCTCAAATATATATAAGCAAGGCAACGGTAGGACACCCAAAGATTTAAAAAGGGGCTTACATGATTCATCTGGTGCTATGCCACAAATTGCTCTCAAACACTTTTTTTGGGAGATGAATGCCCTTTGTACATCAGTACTGTTACCCCAAATGATCAGTCCGTAGCGCAGTACAGACTCAACATATGCATAGTATGCCGTAAGTGCTGTGTTCTTCGATGCTGTTTTTGCTAACTTAAATAATGCAAAAAAAAACTATTTATTTTATTACAGACGGTATCTAAATGTTGTTTCCAGTCCAATCTATTGTCAATCTCTATACCTAGGAATCTTACACTATTTTTATTATTGATAGTGTTTCCCTGATAATTAATGTCAAAGTCGTGATTAAGATTACTAAAATTAATGAAACATGTCTTATCGATATTTATTTGTAGATTATTATGATTGAGCCAGGTTACTATTGTCATTATTGCTTTATTTATGTCATTTTCATGATCTTTTATAGTTTTTTTGCTATCTGTTGTGACTACTACTGATATGTCATCAGCAAAGAGAATACTTTTATGTGTAATACTATTAGGCAGGTCATTAATGTACACCATAAACAATAATGGTCCAAGTACACTCCCTTGTGGTACTCCAAATGCATTCTTTTTGAACTGAGACTTATGTTTTTGTACAGTGTTATTAATATCGAGTTGATTTATTTCAACCGATTGCATCCTATTTTTCAAGTAAGTCTCTATCCATCTTAAGGCTGTACCTCTAATACCATAGTTTTCTAATTTCTGTAAGAGTCGTTTATGGCAAACGAAATCGAATGCCTTTGACATGTCGAAGAAGAGGACAGATACATGTTTTTTATCATTTAGATTGAGAAGGGTATTGTTAACTAGATGTAAAGCTGCTAACGTGGTAGATTTAGAATGTACGTACAAATTTTCTTAATTCTTTAAAAAATTGCACTGTTTTTAATATGAAAAAGCCGGCCAAGTGCATGTCGGGCCACGCGCAGTAGGGTCCCGTAGTTACCTTATACCATACCATATTTAATACCACTATATTTTTTCATCTGCAAAAATAACTATGTTTTTTACAGTGTTTGTATGAATGACAAAGTTATATTTGCCGTTTTGGAAAATGTACTATATCTCGAAAACTGATAACTATATCTCGTTCAAACCAATTTTCGTTGAAAGTGTTTATAAAGATCTATAGCTTATATTTTTTTAGATTTTTCGCTCTTTTATTTCAAAAGTTAAAGAGGGGGGACACACATTTTACCACTTTGGCAGTGTATACCTTTCAAATGGTTGATTTTGAGAAAAAATAATCTTAGAAACCTCAATGTTATTTTTAGACAAAGACCTATCTATAGACACCCCGCACGTATTGAATTGATGAAAAAAAAAAATCCGTTTCAGTTCCATGTATCGGGAGCCCTCCTTAATCTTTTATTTTTTTTATTTTTGTGTGAAAATCGTAAAGAGGTTTACAGAATACATCTTCCTACCAAGTTTCAATAGTGTAGTCTTAATACTTTCGGAATAAAATGGCTGTGACATACGGACGGACAGACATGGCGAATCTGTAAGGGTTCCGTTTTTTGCCATTTAGACCCCTAACAAAAAGGAATTTTCAATATACTAACTCAACAATGGTAAGCAAACTGATATTGCATTTAGTGAGTGCTGTAAATCTTATTAAACACACAATCTAGCTAGATGAACTGAAAATGTTAAACTACAATGATTTAGAATATTTAGACAATGCTGATGATGATGAAGCAATATCAATCATCATAGTAGGAAATAATTTCATAATCACTATAAATCAAAATATGATAAACAGAAAAAAAATATCAACCAAGCTTTTACTGCTAAACAGCGTAACGAAAACGTTTTAAATCCAAACAGTAAGTGTGAAGTTTTAATCGTTCCACGGCTTCAAGTTACCGGCAGACTGAATGGACCGGGAAATGTAGTTAATACTACGCCTCACAACGTACGGAAAATTTATTTAACCTTTAACCGGGGTAGTTTTAAACCGCCCTATTTTGAACCGTCTGGCTAGAAATAACCACCAACTCACCCTCCTCCCTATTACGTATGCCGATGGAAATAGTGGAATCCACTTTACAAAAAATGTTGCTGCAATAATAACAGGTTAAAACATTCAAGACATTAGAAATAAACAATTTGAATGTTCGGATGGATAATTTGCGAGAGAGGATATAAACATTTGGTGTTCGGAAATGCGGCTGTTTAATATCATTCCGATCCGTAACGAAACGCGTTGATATAATAATATTGGTATTGACTCTAAGTAGGTTATGCTAATTCTTGAGGAAGGAGGATCAAACATCTGGTTATAATAAAAAAAAACTGATGAAATAATATCCTTCAATGTTTCTTTATCAGGTAAATTGGGTGTCTCAGATCAATAGGTTAGCAAAAAAATGTGTTTCTACCTTTTATGCTTTTTCTCATAACAATTTATTTACTTTGTATATACGAAAGCTCTGTTCGGCGTTTTAGATCGATAAGTGCTATGTTCGGCTTTACATAAATACCTACTAAAAGATTATGGTCTTTCTCCTACTGGAATTCCAGTTATATCAGACATTTCTGTAGTTGCATTATTATTAAAAAAATATCTGAAAAGTCCAATGTCTTTTATACGTAACTGACCCCTACAGGTAGCAGCTAAAATGGCTCCATTATACGGGACAGTGGCCATGTGTATGTATGTGCGTCTGTGTCTACACAACATATCATCACAGGTAATGTTTGCACGGATTACGGGTTGTTTCATAAATTCTATGCTAATATTTATCCTACTAATATTATAAATGTGAAAGTTTGTGGGTTTGGATGTTTGTTCCTCAATCACGCAAAAACTACTGAACGGATTTGATTGAAATTTGGCACACAGATAGAAGATAGACTGGATTAAAACATAGAATACGTTTTATACCGATATTCCCACGGGAACGGGAACCACGCGGGTGAAACCGCGGGCGGGCGCCAGTTATTCATAATTAAGGTTTAGTAAGTTTTGTTTTGTTTGTATAATTCAAGACTGACGAAAAGTTTTCTGTGGTATTTATGCGAGTCGTTACTAGTCGTATTTAGTCAACTAACACTTTTTATCGACAATCGCTTGTAAAATCTTATCGCAAACCTAATTTCAATGAGGTGGCGATTCTATTTTACGAGCGATTGTCGATAAAAAGCCCTATTCGCCTAGCAAGTCACCCGGAAAATCAGCCCGTCTGAATACCACATTAGCACTAAGAAAGCTAAGACAATAAATTGGACACCTATAACCTAGGCTATAAGAGCACCAAATTTCATCTTTATTTAATTAAATATGATACCCACAGAAGAAGGCATTGATTATATCACTACGATTAACAATAGCGCTGTTCCCCCACCCCCCGCAGCAGGCGAGATCAAAAGGACCCGAAGTGTTACTTCAAAGATCTAGAAAGAATAATCCACCTCTTGGAATAGGAGCCGCTTGAAATGTAATAAGGTTCTTTGTGTCCCGTTGTTATTGTAACAAACGAACCCGTCGCCAAACTAGGAATAATGAATAAATACCTTTGTGTTTTAACTTATTCCTGGGATGAAACTCTTCTATACTAATTGAACTTTAAAAAAATAAAAAGGTGTTTAAGAATAAAACTGTTAAAACTACTGTAAATAATTATATCTTTTATACGTTAAATAGTTCTCGTTTAGCAAAACAAATTAAAAACACTGATTACAAATTAAATGAAATTACCTTGATCATTAATTTCTGGGCGCACGTTCCGGAAATATGAATTACCATTTATGCAATAATTTGGCACCAACGACTGCTACCGAAATAAATAATTTGACTTGTTGCTCCATAAATTATTCTTTGTGACTAATTGCTCGTTTATCATTGCCATTGGCAAAAGCTACGTTTGAAGAAACTTGTTAGAATTCCATAAATATTTCTTCAAATTTCTGAATGTCCAAGTTATGACGATGGGAATAAAACGAATTCTGGGTTCAAAATCTGGTAGTGGCCTAATTTGTGTGATGAGCAAATATAGGCCCCTATACCAGAATGCATTGGTTCCCGTTTTCCAAAGATCTTGAATCATAAATCTTATTGTAATTTCTGTATATAAATTGGTAGGTAATTTAAACACCATTGTTTATAGCTTGGCTTGTTATGGACTAAAATGATTATTATAACTTGTTAGGATTTATCTCTCTAGTCTACGGTTAGTTTTATAACTACTCGTAGATTGTTTAAAAGCCTCTGCATTTGCCAGGGTAATAGAAGCTGCAAATCCCGGAGATTTAAAGGGAAGAAAACAAAATTATTTAAAGTCCCCGCCGTTGGAAGAATGCTGGGAAAGCGCAATATTGAATCAGGTTGAGCTAAGCCCGTTTATAGCCCTTTGTAGAAAAAGCTTTATTTTCTAAAGAAACGTTTTCGCATATAATCAAAACTACAAATATAGTTCGTTAAAAAGACTTACCAATAATACGTTAAATTACACCTGGTATGCCACTTGATAGATGAATCTTACCTGAAACCAAAAATTATATTCAGACAACATATTTAAGATTGTATCGTATCGGGCAAAAAAATATTCAAAGTATTTAAATCTATCTAAATAGATTGGAAATCGTTCCAAGAAAAAAATATACCAGCCTTACCACAAAACACTGTTTAACAAGTGTTTAACATAGACATTTTTGACAATATTCATTTGAATGAGACACAGCAACATATTTAAACAGTGTCTAAATTAAACAGTATTTAAAAAATTTTTGAGGCAAGGCCGTACAAACAAGTCAAGAAAATCTTGCCAGAACGATTGGGTCTTTTTCAGTCGAGAGTTAAAGTAATACGGGACAATTCTGAATTTTGTGGTCTTAAAATACCTCTGCAAAACGTAAAGTCCAATAAAGAGCTAAAGAATGAAAATATCTCTATTGTTAGTTGCCTACTTTATTATTAAGAGACGTTTGATCAAATCTTATTTCGTTTTTTCGCCTCACTTGTCTTGCATCAAAGATAACGAAATTATACCCAATTCCAAGGAAACAGTTCATGTTTCGTTAGGGGTTCCCCTCTTATCCCCTCACATAAATCTAATGATGACGTCACGCCCTCCAAGATATGTGAGAGAAATATGAGGCAATTTTATAGAGAACCTGCTTTTGCAGCGGGGATAGTAGGAGTAATGTAACAGACGCTAAGATAAGGGCTGTGCAAACGTAAAATGTTTGTAGGTTTGATGGTCTAATAAAAACGAATGATTATTTGAGTAAAAAAAGGGTAAATATAGATGAGATACAAGAAACGTTGGCAGGAGACGTTATCAACACAAGTATCATCTGTATGTTGCCAATGAAAGACAGGAAAACCTAAGAGACACCACATAGAGAGCTCTTTCGAATTTTCAATTGCAGTTGGCAAAAATCAGGGAGAAGCAGAAATGATGATCGGAATTTGATTGGATACTTCATGTCATTTGTCGAAGTTCTCCCATGCAGTGTCTAGAAGTTCTAGCTAGTCGTTCCGTTGTTTGTGTTCATATTTTTAATATTGTTCCCCTATCTATTGCAATAATTTATTTTATATATCTTTATTGCACAACAATACAAGGGCGGACTTAGCACTTCAAGACCCGGAAAATGAGAAAAAACAGATTTTCTATTGTTGTCCGGTCGCATGCGGTCGCGCGGGCATTGATGAATTAATGCTTAAAGCATTATCGACCATTCTACCAATAAAAATGGATAATGAATAACGGATTATCTCTAAAATAATGTTGTATTATTTAAAGAGTCACAGTAAAGATTACTTCCCCAGACAAGTTGTGGCATTAAGCAGATATTTTTAAGAAATGACTTTTAGGTCATTCGTCTAACCCCGTCAGAATATTTCATAAACTCATTTCGTAATCTTTACGGAACCTTTAAAGTTTCACGTGAATATTTGACAAGTTCTTCAGAGGCCTGAAAAAGGCCAGCCCCGTTAATCCCGGCCTTCACAGCAATTGTTATGGTTCCGTCGAGTTTATTAATTATTTACGGATCCCTAAATCCGCGGGCAGAAGTGGTGCGCTTCAAACGGACCGTACGTCTCTCATATTTTTTGTTCACGAATATTTTATGAAAATACAAGTCTTTTTCGGTTTGGAAAGCTTCATTGTGTACACCGATATACTCATCTTTCTATTTGTTCTGTTTGTTTTAATCTGAAATATTCAATCCAAATAAAAACACACGATAGTAATTGAAAAATAATTATAGTATGATTACGAAATACACTCTAGTGGAGAAAGTAATAAACAAATCAGTCAAACTTTTAATAAGGGTAGGCCGGTTGTCCACACAGTCACCGAGCCGTCCGTCACCGGAACTATCAAAAAATTAAACAAGCAGCTCATAATCACCGTAAGTTTATTGATAAGTATATGAACGACTCTATCCTAAATTCTTGACATAATAAAGGCATTTTTACATTTACTGGTTATCAGACAGCAGTTCGCGAGCAGCCAGACGTTGTAAATCTAATTCCGCTGCAATAAAACTAGAAACGCCATGAGCCCACTCGAATGGTTTACGAGCGAAAACAGCTGTAATCGTAGTGCAGTGCCCATTGTTGGGGCTACGGACACTTGAGGTAAAATGGAACAAATGCCTGGTAATATTTCTGGTGCACCGCGTGTTTTGTGCACGGGAATTGTGACGTCATACGTTTTAATAGTTGTTAGGTTTAGTCAGATCAATCTGTTCTAAAGCGAACAAAGGGATCTTTTGACCTCAGCGAGATTGAGTGGTCATACTGTTAGAGTGCTTTTTTGAAGTGAAAACTTCTTTAGCGGCGTTGTACACTTTTTTTGGAATGGGTAAAAAATTTTAAACTCGCGTCAGTCAGGGTCACGTGACCCTGATCGAAAATTCGTAAGACGGATGTAGCGTAGACAGCCGGCGGCGGAAGTATACCCCTCTCTTTCTACGGCGCGGCGAAAATGGCGGCGCGTCATGGCGTTCGGCGGGTTGATCTTTCTGAGAGATAAACTTTTTAATGTAATATAAATTGTCATGTTTGTGTACGATAGCGCAATAAATAAATATTGTATTCTACCTCATAAATGATGGTACTTTTATACTGACAATTATAGCAATTCGTGCATAATTATTCCCTAACCATTCCAAAATATCAAAAATGCACAACGTTAATATTCAAGTTATCACTTTTGCCGGCACTCCCGGAGTGCAACCCGAATTTTTTTTTCATCCACTGACCTGTTTTTTTTCCTATTATGCAGGTCAAAGGTTTCATCAAATATCTCCTTTGCTGCTATGTTGGCAGCACTCTCATTGTAATCTTATTGCGTTATAATAAGGTGCAAAATTAAGTAGATTTTCGGAAAACCAACATAATGGCAAAGGAAATATCCGATGAAACGCACTCTAGTAGTCTAGTCTTTATTAGAATTATCTTATCTTTTAAAGCTTTGCCATTTATGCTTTAAGTTATGAAGACATAAAGATATTAGTTAACGGCATTCTAAAGTAATTTACACCAAAAGGTCGTTCCAAAAACAAGGATACATCAAAAAGAAACAAACTTCTGAAATTTAAATATTCTTTAGAGACAGAACTTCCTTATATTGAACGTAATCTTCCTCGTCTTGTTGAAAACCGGGAAAGTCATTACACTAAGTGAAGCATAAGCGCCTATTAATCATATCCATTGTTAGGTGACGATGGCCCAAAAAAACATAAAAAACAGAAAAGAAAAAAACCCTCGAACGTACCAAAATGGCGTCCAGATTAATTCGGCGGGACAATGATTTAAATTACAATTTCACGGCGGTGATTTTTCGTGAAACACGGAATCGGTGAAAGATGGCTTCATCTTGTTGTTTTTATGGCAGTGTCGTTTCTTTTGGCTGTTTTCATTTGGCACAATTTGAATTAATTTAGGATATTACGTTTTTAAAGAGGTAAATATTTTTACTGCTGTAAAGAAACATCGCACGCCAAAGGATGCTTTCTTATAGAATTTTAGTTCCTCGTGTTTTATTGCAATTGTAATCAACAATTCACAAGTGTTAATTTCACTTTCAGTCTCAATAGTCTATGATAACAGTACACTAAGGCTGAGTTGCACCATCTTACTTTAACAATAACAAGATTGTTATAGTACCGGTTAAGCATAAGTTAGCCAAAAAACCGGCCAAGTGCGTGTCGGGCCACGCGCAGTAGGGTTCCGTAGGTGTATTATACCATACCATATTTTAATACCGCTATCATTTTTCGTCTGAAAAAATAACTTTGTTTTTCACATTGTTTGTATGAATGACAAAGTTATATTTGCGGTTTAGGAAAATGTACTATATCTTGAAAACTAATTATACTTCAGATTCGTCCTCGATATTAGTATATTAACACATGTAGTACCGCTTGCATGTATCACCACTTAGCACGTTATTTTAAAGCAATAACCTAAAAAAAACCTAAAAAGAGAAGGTTTTTGACTTAAAATTGACAGATATTTTGACATTTCCGGTCCAAGTTCGCCCTGTCACTGCTACACGCCAACCACTTCATTCGCTTTTCGTGCTTCGCCACGGACGCACGTATACTGTCTCAAAGTGAGACTACTTTAGAATTATATTTTTACAGTGAAAATTAAATTATAGTTAAGCATTTACTTCGTGAAGAAAGGAAAAAGTTTTCAAGACGCAAGAGGACAAGAAGAAGAAGTCAAGACGGAGGAACACTTTTAAATGCCGTTTACTTGGTTAAACAGCATAATTGTCTGCTATTTATCTGATGCGAACTTACCATACTGGGTACTTTCTGTCAGTTTTTTATTTATCTGATGCGAACTTACCATACTGGGTACTTTCTGTCAGTTTATTTATTTGTCTGATGCGAATTTACCATACTGGGTACTTTCTGTCAAAGCATTGTGTTTAAGACACAATTAAATATCTATTGCATTCGAGATAGTCATACTGGACTATTTCACCGCATAGATACGTCAAACAACGCTACTGCAGCAACTCAAAGTGCCGTTGACGACGCGACATTGTAAAAAAGCAGACTACCCTCAAAGGTTGCCACGTTGTTGGAACCGCTGCCGAGCACCAATCGGGTGACTCCGTCGTCCGCTGAATCGCCGCCATCCACCTTCCAGGCAGGCGGCCGCTGTGCTGAAGCTGCAAGAGCAGCCCTGACTCAGAACAGCGTTGCTCATCAGGTATGAATTTTGACATCATGATATCCTTGGTGTTGAGTTAATCTCAACGGTATTATAGTGTACCATCGGTACTAAGATAAATTTATAGTTTACAAAACTGACAGAGTTAGCTATATATGCTAAAACTTAATAACTTAATGGAACAAGATATTGAGTTATACAGCAAATAGCTCATACTTGATATTTCACACACCTATTATGTGAAATAGCTTAGCTGCTGAAATAGCTAGGTGCTGGCATGCTGATAGAAATTTCAACTAAAAATGGAATAACAGAATCCTTACATTTTATTATCTATAAATGAATCATAATTGCAATGCAATTATCCTACTAATATTATAAATGTGAAAGTTTGTGGGTTTGGATGTATTTTCCTCAATCACGCCAAAACTACTGAATGGATTTGGTTGAAATTTGGCACACATATGGTAAGTAGCCTAGATTAAAACATAGAATGCTTTTAATCCTTATATTCCCACGGGAACGGGAACTACATGCGTGAAAACCCGGGTGGCCGCTAGTAAATCATAATTGCAATTTATGTTTGTTGGAACACAGTAAAAAATTTAATAATTTGCCTTAACTAGGAAACCTTGTATTTCAGGCGGGTAGACCTAACATGTTGAACTTGTTCATCACTAATTATTTAGTATGTTTCTTTCTAAGCTATGACCTTGTACAAATTATCTCTATTACTTTTCAAATTTAATTTGTGTGAGTGTGTACAAAATAATGTTTCTGATGTGGGAAAATTATTAGCTACAAGTGTCAGTGAAGTTTTTTCTTTCCAATACAAAACTATATACACCTTTTTTGTGACAGTATTTCGAATTTTTTACATAATGTGGGGCATTACGACGTTCAATTATACCGTACACGATCAACTCTAGTGTAGCTGAGGCTGCTCAATTAAAAGGCCACCGACAGTTCAGGCGAATATGAATGATGCATTGGCCAGGCCTGAGGTGAACGATATCCATCAACAAAAAAAAAACTGTAAGTAAATCGGGCGCAGTACTCAATAAAACAATTTTAATACTGATTTATATATTTATTTGCCTTAAAAACGACAACAAAAGACGTAGGCAGGTATGTCACATGCTTCATCTCCGACGGCAAGCGAACAGCGAGACGCGGCGAGGAAGCACCATCAGCTATTTGTTTCGTCAGTCACAGCAGACTCGCAGACGGGCATTACGGCCCATCCAAATAGTTGCCGATGACGTATCATCAATCTTTGCCTTCAATCATCATACGTAAGGTAAGGACACCCGTTAAGATAATGTATTCGTGAGGGTGCGTCCTGGTGTGACATCTGTCTGTGTTCAGCGAATACAGGCAGTGGTCACCGACTACAGGTGCAAAGGTCCACTTAATCGTTTGCGCCGGTAATCGTCTGTGTGAATATACCATTTAGCCGCGCTACACAGGTCACCCAGATAATTATTATATTTTTTCTATTATATATATATTATATACTATAGTATATCATCTCCAGTCGAGCAGAATGCATAACAGTTATAATACCAAATAATAGTTTTGTTACAATTTGTTGAAGGTTCAACAAAAGGTGACATGAGTAAAAAAAAAAAACAAAAAAAAACAGGTCATATCAGATTTAGTTAAGAACTGTTTAAAATTTAATTTAGCTTTTATAGAAAATTACGTACTCTAATTACTTAAAAATAATTTTATCACGATTAAAAATGTAACTTATTGTTTTTAAAAACACAGTCTAGACATCCCATCACCTTTTAGGTTTTAATATTGATAAGGAAAGTGATAGAAATAAACGAATTTAAAATCATAAATTTTGGGCATTTTAGTGCCCATATTTTTATTACAAAACTACCGCCGCCGGCTATAAAGTTTTTTTTAAAATAGCATGATTTCCCTGTTATTGGACAATATTTACTCTTTATAAGGGTCTCAGAACATTTTTTAAAGAAATGAAGTTCATCTTTTTATATACAATTTTTTTTTTATATACAGCTACCGTCGCAACTTTCCATTATATTACAGATGTATTAGCAATTATGATCTTTACAAGACAACGTTCACAAAACGGCAGAAACCACTTAGTCGAATGTCATCGATACTTACACAGAATTAGTCTAATTAGTCTAATTAGAGACGACATATTTTCTTTTGGGCCTTTCAACAACGGGGTGGACTAGGAGACACTAGTGGTCACATCAGGAATCACAAATTGCAAAATATTTGCATATCAATTATCTAGATCATGCAGTTCAATATGCTTTCATTGCAATTTTTCTTGTTGTATTCAGTGCGGGGTGTTAAGTATTCTAGATATTATTATTCTGATGCTAAATAGAAATTATTGAATTCATAAATCCAAAAACTAATCACCAGTTTTGTTTTTTTTTTCCAGATTGAGATTGAGTAAATTCAAATGCAATGCAAGTCGAATTAAGCAGTGGAGATAAAATGCAGTAGATTTATTTTTTCTCTATTTCTAGCATTTGATTTCAAAAATATTTATTTTCTGATTTGAGATAATAGCATTCACAATGCTATTTTGGTTTAGTATTGTACAAAGACTATTCGGACACTAAGATACCTTTTACTTTAATTCTTTTCCATCAGTTTTTTAAACGAAGGTGTAACGATTGTGCCATCATAATCGTCACAATCTTGAGCCTCGGTTTGGCACCTCTTATTCACATGTAAGGTACTTCTTCGTATATCTTATTCTAATATAAAGTATTAACATTCTATAACTTTTAATTTCAGGGACGGAAATGAATCGCACAAATACATTGGTTTTCATAACTATTGTTTTACAGGTATATTATTTATGTTATTATTGAAGCTGCTGTCTGTTAATACTATCAGGAAGTACAGAGTTTTGTAACAGAAACGGTTCGATTATTTAACAAATACTAATATAGACATAATAAACAAATTTTTTTTACAGATGTGTATAACACAATTATCAGTATAACATAATATTGCGTTCATTATTGAATGGACAAAATTGAGCTAATCTCAAGGTTTGGTAAAGAATTTAACTAAGTACGCCTTTACGTAGACTTCATTGTACAAATACAATGGATATCTTAGATTACTTAAGACATTTTATTACATATTTTCCAATTTTATTATTTTTTCATCATTTTTATCTTAAAAGTTTAACTTTGATTACCTTGCCTATTGCACAAATAATGCAAACAATACAAAAAAAAAAAAAAATCAAGAATGGATCATACATATTTATATTAAATAAACAGTTCATAATCACTTCTTATTTAGAAAGAAATTAAATTCTATATGTAATTTAAGTAATAGATTGCTGAAATAAAACATTTAATGAAATGAAGTAGACTTGTTTTGTGTCCAACCAGTTTTAGTACTCGACGTATGCCTATACCTTTATAGCCCTAACAAAAAATGTTACTATAGATGTTCCAGGTAACACGGCGAAATGGTCAATGACTCCGCTATATTTGCAAAATATTAAAACATATTATCACTGATAATCAAACTGAGTTTTCCAAACCAACCTTGTATATTTTATATGTGTATATGTGCGTGTATATATATACACTATATATATACCTATAGATGTACCAGCCATCTATAGGTACCGTTTTTAGTATATGTAATCATGTAAAACCTTCAGAATGATGTTAAATGGTATTCTTTTCTTTTTTAAAAAGACTAATACGCAAGTAATGATATTTCCATTTTCTTATTATAATGCTTTTAACATCTACATGTGTTAATATACTAATATCGAGGACGAATCTGAAGTATAATTAATGATTAAACGAACTTACCTGTAAGTGAAGTTCTATCATAATTATACGAAGGATTCGTCCGAAGATATTAGTATAGAATCCCACCCTCCCTACTCATTATTGTAAATTACAATAACTGTTTACCCACTGAAGAAAATGAGGAAATATCATAGGATTTGGACTTTAAACTAAATGAAGTGGTTGGCGTGTAGCAGTGACAGGGCGAACTTGGACCGGAAATGTCAAAATATCTGTCAATTTTAAGTCAAAAACCTTCTCTTTTTAGGTTTTTTTTAGGTTATTGCTTTAAAATAACGTGCTAAGTGGTGATACATGCAAGCGGTACTACATGTGTTAATATACTAATATCTTCGGACGAATCCTTCGTATAATTATGATAGAACTTCACTTACAGGTAAGTTCGTTTAATCATTAATTACTATAACTCGTTCAAACCAATTTTCGTTGAAAGTGTTTATTAAGATTTATAGCTTATATTTTTTTTTAGATTTTTCACCCTCTTACTTTAAAAGTTAAAGGGGGGGGGGACACACATTTTACCACTTTGGTGGCATATATTTTTCAAACGGTTGACTTTGAAAAAAAATAGTCTTAGAAACCTCAATGTCATTTTTAAAGACCTATCTATAGACACCCCACAAGTATTGGTTTGATGATAAAAAATATTTTTAGTTTCAGTTCCATGTATGGGATCCCCTTAATCTTTTATTTTTTTTATTTTTGTGTAAAAATCGTAAAGCGGTTTACAGAATACACCTACCTACCAAGTTCAACTATGTAGTCCTAATACTTTTGGAATAAAGTGGCTGTGACATACGGACGGACAGACAGACAGACAGACATGACGAATCTATAAGGGTTCCGTTTTTTGCCATTTTGGCTACGGAACCCTAAAAAGAGGTTGTCAGCCAGCATGATGTCCTGTGACAAGTTTGACGTGACAAATAGGTAGCATTATCATTTGACGATAACTTTAACTTTGACAGCGTTTTGGTGCAACTATTATTTCGCACCCTAAAAGGTAAAACCGGTTATCTGCACTTTTTGCAAAAATGCGTTTTTACACCAATCGACAGGAAATTTCAAGCTGCGTCTACAGGTAGAACCCGTTTTCTCGAATTCCGCTTAGTTTAGGAGATACAGAATTTTATTTCAAAGATATATACAGCTAAAACTAACTAATGTTATTTTAATGTTATTTCATTTTTTTTACTATCGAGTAAAACCCAGTAACGTGTTTTTAGTTAGTTATTGTTGTTAAAATTAATGAAAAATGTTCATAATCACTACAACTAAAACAGAGTAACATAGTTTTAGCATTCTAAAATTTCATGGATTGAATCAGCTAATGTCTATTAAATGTACTTTCTCTCAGGTAAAACCAATTAAATGTCTCCCCTTGTCAAACTAGTCCTAACTGCCCATATTTCGAAGCATCATATCTTGAAAACTATTAATTATAAAAGGATGATTTAAAAACCATGTTGTAGCTTATTTAGTCTAGTTATTTCTTTTTGAAGACTCCTTTGCTGTAAAATCATAGCTGTAGAATTTATCTAAAAAAAAACAGAAAAAATGCCAAAATTTGTTCGAATAAAATTTTACTTTTCTATGGAACAGCTGATTTTTTTTCGCTATTTCGTAGTTGGCTCTATAGTAAAAGTTATAAAATGTACTTCACGCAATAATTTTAGTCAAAACACACTGAAATGTGTAAAGATTAGCAGATAACAGGTTTTCACATTGATATTTCGATATTTTATACAGGAAAAACCAACTATAAATATTTCAATAAAAATTGTTTATTCAATTTCTGAAGTACAGGTTTCAAAATTTTATAAAAGATAGCTATTGTTTAGATTAGAACGTCTTGCAAAATATTTTTAACAGCGATACGCATATTGCTTTAGAAAATACAGCTGCTTATTTTTTTTTATTCTCCTTGTCAAAGATATTTACAGTTTTTATCATTTAGATCTTCAGACATTTAGTTTGTCCTTCATAATAGTATCTACAACCAGAAAGTTTATTTAATTTTAATGCCTAAATCTAACCTCAAACTTTCAAATTGCGAAACTGTAAAGTAGGTTTTTTGCAGATAACCGATTTTACCTTTTAGGGTACGATTTATGATAAACAGAATAAGTAAACCAAATTCCATTCAATAATATTTTTTCTTCCAACTATGGTTAAATTTCATCACAATCACACTAAAAACTCAGCGAAACAAAACAAAGCGAGTCTTTAATGCCCTAGAACAAGAAAAATGTATGAAATTTCATTATGTACAGTTTTTTTTAATCGCACCAAAAGGTGCCAATCTCAATGGATTAGCTCTACTCAGCCAGCCGATATCAATACTTTTTTTACGTACGTATTATTCGTTTCTATCCTACTTGTTCCAAATTTAAAAAAGTGATTTGGCGGGAACTTTGTTAATTTTGCTTGACAATATTTTTGGAAACGATAAAGTGTGATAATATCTGATTTTGAATACTTCGGCTTCTTTAAAATGGAATCATCTAGCGACACACTCCGGAAAACATTCTAAATGAAGCCGACAATGTTATAGAAAATCTTTTACCCTTAAAATCTCGAGTACAATACGTAAAATCTTATGAGAAATTTATTGATTGGAAAGATAGAAATGGTAATAAGCAACTATAGGTAATAGTTGAAAGAAAAGCAGATTATGCACCTCGCCTTCGATGCAATAATCTACTATTATCGATTCCAACTTGCTCTAGTTATTAGATTTGATTGATTAAAATTATTTGGTCTTATTAGATTTTAATTCTTTGGTCACAAGTTAAACAAAACTTTCTAAAGACTAAATAACGGATACTTGGTAAGTACATAAAAAATATAAACACCCTATGCCTTGGAAAAAATACTAGAAATTTTCATTTGGGACTCTTGGTGCCGAATGTAGCACAGATTCACCAAACGGTCATCTATCATCATAGGCATCGTTGTAAAGTTAGTTTTGTGTAAACCGCCTGCAACAAAACTACTCGAGGAAACACAAGCCTTAACTCTACCTGACAGAGTAGTGGAATCCAACGAAATAAGCTCGTAAACCGGAGGTGTAACGACGATAAAGTTCTAAGCCAAGTGCAAACTGCACTTTATGACTGCGTTACAAAATAGGCTAATTTACTGTGTTTCTTTATTAATGGCTCGGCAATCTTTATCAGCTGCCTTCATAATTATATCGGTTTTTTTTTTACCGACTTCAAAAGGAGGATGTACTCAATTCGATCCGTTTTTTTTGTTTTTGTATGTACACCGATTACTCAAAGACGGCTGAACCGATCGAAAGATTCAAACGTTATTACATTAGGTAAACTTCCAAGTTAGTCCCATCTTTTAAAATTTTGGAATCCGTTCAGTACTTTTTAAGTAATCTTAAAAAAAGCACGAAAATAGTATGCTTTTGTGTGAACTACCACGATGATCAGTCGTATAACTTCTTTGTTTATGAACTGAATAAGATAATTATTTTTTGTTGGAAAAGGGATATCTTTAGTGTAGTTCTTTAACCGACTTAAAAAAGTAGGTTCTCAGTTTGACCCGCATATATGTATGTTTCTCCGCGATTAACTCATGTTTGGCTAAGCCGATTTTTCTACCTAAATAATATACCTACACTACCTAATACAAAAGGTACCTACACTAAAATTTAAAAAAAAATAAAAAATTCAAAAAGCCTACCTCGAAAAAGCACAAAATTATATTCGTAATAATAAAAACACGTCTATTGAAGACGGGTGTGGCTTTTAGAATAAAAAAAAGGAATTTGTACTCCAGCCCCACCCGACTTCAATAGACGTGTTTTTATTATTACAAATATAATTTTGTGCTTTTTCGAGGTAGGTTTTTTGAAGTCGGTTTTTTGTTTTTTTAAACAATTTTTTGTTAGCTAAATTACAATTGGTCTCTATGATAAGCAAAGACATTGGATTCTGAGTCATTAATGTTTGTATTCTTCCTTAATTATCTATTAATTTTTTAAGTCGCGATTGCATTGCTTAGTCAGGATCTAATAATTGATGCGATTTGTGAATAGCAGAGAGCAGTTAATAAGCTTTTATTATTATTTATTAGAAATAAAACACTTTTTACGGATTACAGCGCGTAAATTATAACTCGTACTTCATTCAGCGATTTATTGGTTTTTAGGATTCCGTACCAAAATGGTAAAAAAGGAACCCTTATGGTGTGACTCTGTCTGTCTGTCTGTTTTGCAAATAAGAAATAAATAAAAAAATAAATATCTTTTTTACAACAGGGACTGAAAAGGGGTCTTAAAATTTTGAAGTGAGGTGACTAGGGCATGTGGGGTATCATATGAAAGAGCGCCGTTTGCACGTTTTTATTAATTTCTCTTTTTGTTTTAGGCCGCATAGTTTTCGAATTATAATGAAAAATGTAAAAAAAAAACCGTTCCCCCCCCCCCCTTATCTCCGAAGTTTGCAAAGAGAAAAATCTGAAATAATTCTATGTGATAGCACTTTATATAAAGATTACAGGAAAAATAAAACGATGTTTCAATATAGCACACTTTTTTAGAAATTATCAAATTTCTAAAAAAGTTAACATTAGTTCCACTATCGGTCAAGACATGGCGGTGACCTAAAACTGCAATACTAAGTTTATAATTTTACTCTGCAGTATGGTTTAATGGTGCAATTATGATGGTACGGAACCCTCGGTGCGCGAGTCCGACTCGCTCTTGACCGGTTTTTTTTATATTGTGATCCGTATAAATGTTTTATTTATAATGAACTGTACGCGCGGAAGTCTTAGCAACTCATTTTTTATCTGCTACACACATGCCATTTTTTTTGTAAACTGATGTTTCGTTTAACTTAAATGCTGAGCTAAATACTGAACTTATTCCTTAAATCTTTATCAACGTAAACAGTAAAATACCTCAGGCATTCCTCCAGGTGCCCATCATTCGCAACAATCTAACTTCGATTCCAATTTCTCGAGTTCAATTCACTGAGTTCTGATGGAGTTTTCACAACTTTGTTTTGTTAACAAACGGTCAAGTAAAAGTGCTACTGAAAACACTTTGTGGGAAGAATTCCACAAAATACCTATATCGTCTGTGTATTGGACAAAATATTGTGACAATTTCTGCTCCACCCTAACGGGATGAAAGGGTGATTATATGAACTTAACAAGATTATAATATTATGAACATAAGAATACACATGTTGATGTTTAAACCCGAATCATTTCGCGCCATCAAAAGAGACATTCAACGCAAGATTATGCGTGGACGATGTGATTATGCAAAGTCTAACAAATGATAATATGGCCGCCTGCGCAACACGCGGTGCTAATCACGTGCCAGTAAGCGGCGGTCGTTACACGGAATGAGGCTGTAGTCTGGATTGGTCTATAAAAGAAGGCATTGTAAAGAAATACACCGGGAAAAATATTAGAATTTGATACATAAAATACCTTTATCTACACCCATGACACACCCCGGGCACTCCATACAAGCGTAGCGTTTCAATTACCTATTACACAGACGCTACACAGTGACGTTATTGCACACGCGCAACTGTGTGCGAGCTATTGAATGAGCACACGGATCGGCACTCGGAAATCGCGCGGTGGCGCCGGTGGGGTGAGGTAATTGATTGTGGGGCGGGGCGGAGAGTTTCCTTTCTGTACGGTAGTACTTATGTCTATTCTGTGCCCATGATTTAAATCCCCTATAAAGGGTTCTGAATCGGTTAGCTTACTTCCAACATTACAATATCCGAGCGAGAGGATGTCGCGCTCCTCTCCGCGCCCACGCGCAACGAGTTACATTATGAAATTCAGTACAACATTATAACATTCGTTCGGATGATATAATGACGAGGAGGAGGAAGAAAGTCAAAGTCAAAACCCTTTTTATAGGATACATAATCATGGGTGTAGGTAAAGTCTTGTATGCAATAGTACAGTTGCATAAATAACTATTACAATACTTATATGTATTACAATATTACAATAATAGAGTCATCATCCATCGCGATGACCATGTTCTTACATGTATTTTTATTTGCACACAAAGAGCCAATCTCTTTGATTCAGAATTACAAATGACAAGTCGTTCTATCTTATTCCGTCTATTTGACGTCATATTCTATATATTTTGAAACTTGGTCACTAACTATGGGTCTTATATTATGAAGGCTCAAGGTCACCCGTGCAATGGAGACAGCCATGCTCGGCGTTTCCTTATATGGTCGAACCAGAAATGAGAAGATCCGTAGGAGAAGTAAAGTACCCGACATTGCTCAAAGGATTGCTCAGCTGAAGTGGCAGTGGGCGGGACACATAGCGAGAAGAACCGATGGCCGTTGAGGCGGAAAGGTTCTGGAATGGCGACCGCGCACCGGACGAAACTACGTGGGTAGGCCACCGACAAGGTGGACCGACGTGAGGGTGAAGATAGCGGGAGGCAGCTGGATGCGGGCAGCGCAGGACCGATAGTTGCGGAGATCCTTGGGGAAGGCCTTTACCCGGCAGTGGGGTGTCGCGTCGTGGGCTGATATGATGATGATGACGTCATATTCATATAGCCCGAACTTGAAACATACGATTCATTAAGAAAATAGTCCACATCACCTGAATGTAGATCTTTTACTTGCTACTTGATAAAGTACTTTTATTTTAACTCAATGTATAGAACAGCAAGGTAAAACGAAAACACGACTTCCTTCTATCAATTTTAAATGGGACGAAGTGTTTTCTATTGCATGAAAACGTATTTCCGTGGAGTGAAGCGAGCAATGCACCTGGTCCACTCCGAGCAAGTTGCGTTGCTCAGACAGGAAGTTCCGATATCGATGCCATTGTGACGCAAGCGGACAGGTGGAGGGTGGCCACGGCGTTAGAAGACCGAGGGACAATTTTGATAAAAGTTACTGATGATAATATTTAAAAAAACTTTTGACATACCTACCTAGTTTGTCTAGTTTCGTTTTGTTCTAAAATATGGCAATATAATATAATAGAAATTACAAAAGTTTAATATAACATAGTGTCAATAAAATATGGCAATAAAATATAATAAGAAAATAAAATAAGTTTAACATAACATAGTGTCAATGTCCCTATACATCGTGTTACAAAATAACCTCTAATACCGAATATGGTGGATATATAGGAACCATCAAACTGAACAACTTTTACTATGGGACTTGGGACCAACTCTGAAATCGCGAAATTTGTATTAAACAGCTGTTTTTTTTTGTGATTAGTAAAAGTTGTACAGTTTGATGGTCCCTATTTACTATATTCGGCATTAGGGGTTATTTTAAAACACGTTATATAATTTAATAAAGATAAAAAAACGTGTGAACCTATCGTTGCAATTGATTGCTAAAATGGAGAGGTTGCATTTAAAGGAGTTCAACAAATCCGAGATAATGCACTTTAAATAAATTTCAATTAATTTTGCTTTAACTTTGAACCAATTGATCTAAGTAGATGGTGAAGTAGAGAGTTGTAGTATGTAAATAACTTGAGTTACTAAGTTGAAAAGAGTCCGACTTCGAAGTTTCTGTTTACAGTAACATAGGTTTATGTAGCACTTATTAAATGTAAAAAAAAACTGACAAGTGCGAATCGGACTCGCCCACCGTGGGTTCCATGTAAATTTGTAGATACTTAAATAAAGACTACATTTGTTCTATGATTTAATTACAAATGTATAGTTTTTAGACTTTTCCCTGTACTTGTAGTATAAGACGAATTACTTGCCAAACATACTTCTAGGTAAACGGAAAGTACCCTTTAATTTTTGATTCCCTTGAGAGTGTCGAAATATGCGTTTTCGTATCTTTTTACGTTAACTTAGAAGTTTTTTTACAGTTTCAAGGGACTGTAGTCTTGAGTATATGGTTTTAATTTGAATTCGATACCTCCAAGCGTTTACGAGATAAAGGGTCTTGACAAACAGACGGGCAACAAAGAGATACTATAAGGATCAGTCTTTTTAGGTACGTAACCCTAAAAAAACATTGTTGTAATGAAAGTGAAAATGAAATATTCTTTATTTAAATAAGCTCACATAATAAGCATTTTTAAATCGTCAACTCTTTTACCCTACCCATTATGACCTCTTTAAGCTAACAAGAAAAATGGGCGCAAAAAAACTTGTCAGCTTTATCAAATGGAACGATATTTACAAATATGTATATCGTCTCCAGACTTTATATTAACAAAGATTAACAAATAAATAACATTACTTAATTAGATCATTACTTAATAAATTTCAAATGTCTTATTCAATTTACAGGATTCAAGCTAAATTCAAAGTTTGAAGTTATTATTCAGTCTAGGCTGTTACCAGAAAAAAAACATACAATTCAATATGCGTTAAGATAGGTAGTCAGAAGCAGACCCATTCCCACTGGCTAATTGATTTAAGTACCTATTTTACATAAATAAACATCTACAAAAAAGTTTATCTACACCCATGCTTTAAATCCTCTGTAAGGGGTTCTGAAAAAGTTAGCTTACTGCCATCATTACAATATCCCGAGCGAGAGCTGGGCCTGCAGCGCCGCGCGCCCACGCGCGAGCAACGCATTATGAAATTGAGTACAACATTATAACACTCTTGCGGAAGACATAATGACGAGGAGGGAGAGGAAAGTCAAAGTCAAAGACAAAGTCAAAGTCAAAACCTTTATAGAGGATACATATCATCGGTTTAGATAAATATCATGGGTGTTTTTAATCCATATGTATTAAAATATTGTTTGTTTCCCTAATAAAAATAAGAAAGAATAAAAAAATGGGTGTAGATAAAGTCTTGTATGCAACTGTACATAATTAGGTATTAAAACACGAATGTGATACTATTATCACACTCGGCTTCGCCTCGTGTGATAAACCCACATTCCTGTTTTAATATCCCTCGTTATAGTACAGTTATATAAATAACTATTAAGCCCAGCTTATTATTTTATTATTAAAAAATATTTTTACATCAAATAAACAAACCGCGAGCTTAATCTATCATTATCTAACTTTAGTTTATGATGATTGAAGGTTGTTTTTCGTAACATTTACGATATTTTCATATAACTTTATTGCCCAAGTGGGAAATTATCAGAAACAGAGTCGAGATGTGTATGACTTTGGGGTATATTTCTTAATGATAAACAAGTATGTGAAAAGTTGGTAAGTTCAAGAGTTTGGCAGAAGTAAGACAAGTGATATACTTTTGCGAAGTTTGATACAAAACAAATGATAGCGATGGAAGAACTGCGGCGTGAAAAGTTTTATGTATTTACACTTTAAGTAAGTTTATTAAGTTCATAAGTTAGACAACATTCAGTACTATACTAATTCTTTGACAACATTATAGGAACAATTTTCAAGATTATATGTTTTTATGTACTTATTATTAACTTTTTGGCGTTCTTTATTTTTTAGGGGTATAGTATTTAATCGGGTAACAATAAATTCCCATTTTGGATATCAAAAATACTGAATACAGCGTACTGAAATACTAAGTGGGCGACGGACTTAGGGCGACTACAAATGTTGAAAATGGGTGACTTTAAAATACAAATTGAGTAACTAGTTATTCAGAACGGGCGTCCAAATTACTATTTGGGCCACAATCTTAGGGCACACAAAAAATAAAAAATTGGCATATATTTTACTTAAAGACGGCGACTATTAACCTACTCGAGATGACAAAAATACCATGTTCAGTTATACAGTTACTTACTTGGTATTATAGTCGCCCACTCAGTAATTTTGTCACTCATTAAAATTATTTATCTCCCACATGTAGTCGCCCGTTTTACGTATTTTTACTAATCCACAGTCTGCCGTTTAGTTGTTTTGTCGCCCAAAAAATAAACCGCTGCCAGGTTTAGTATTTAAGTATCCCATTAACAGTCGCTTTTAATTATAATTATAGGGATACTGTAAACCCAATTAATTAATATCCATTTTTAGGGTTCCGTACCCAAAGGGTAAAAACGGGACCCTATTACTAAGACTCCGCTGTCCGTCTGTCTGTCTGTCTGTCACCAGGCTGTATCTCATGAACCGTGATAGCTAGAAAGTTGCAATGTTCACAGATGATGTATTTCTGTTGCCGCTATAACAACAAATACTAAAAACAGAATAAAATTAATATTTAAGGGGGGCTCCCATACAACAAACGTGATTTTTTTTGCTGTTTTTGGCTCGATATTAATAACAACAACAGGTAGACAGTTGAAATTTTTACAGATGATGTATTTTTGTTGCCGCTATAACAACAAATACTAAAAACAGAATAAAATTAGTATTTAAGGGGGGCTCCCATACAACAAACGTAATTTTTTTACCGTTTTTTGGTACGGAACCCTTCGTGCGCGAGTCCGACTCGCACTTGGCCGGATTTTTTATTGACATATTTTGCATGTGATAGAATTGGGATGATCACTAATGAATAAAATAAGGAAAAACTAATAAAAATCGTAAACATATTAAACTTTTAGAGTAGCTTGTTTTACTTTTGGTTTTATATATTGCTTATTATTTGTTTTATAACCCTTCAAAGTTGGGTGGACAAGTCTATTTAAAAAGTATAAAATTTATTAAAATAAATAAAACATTTAATTAGTCCGTAAAATGTATAGCAAATTTGTCTAAGAAACCATTTTGATAAACACAATATTTATTATAGCTGCATGCCGAACAAATTTCCTACGCGTTGCATATAATCTACTTAAGCGCGACGTCATACTCATAATTGAGTAGCTGTTAGTGTGGAGCGATTTTGGTTGAGTCCATTTGTGTGCATTTCAAACTGTGTTATCTCGGGCAGTTTTCATGCTAGTGAAATAATTATTTTACCAATGTTTCTTTTTCTGAGAGGTAATTTATGTAACATAAAATAAAAAAATAGACATCATGCCAATTACTGCAGTTTTAAATGCCAAAATATCGACAAAATTGCAGTCATAAAGACACAAACATCAATCACATCCTTTCAACCTACTTTTATCCCACTAATTCCAAATACATAACCACCCTAGAACCACCCGTTTCTCCAACCGCCTTATTCTGGTAGTAATACGGTCAAAGTTCCTTTGCCGGTTGTCTCAAATGACGATACTTCACGACGTTTAGGCTATTATGTTTGGAAAATTTTACCATTTGGAAACTTGAAAACACTTGGGGAAGCGCCGCTGAGTCAGCGAGATCAATAGTACAGGCGACCTCAGAAGTATCATGGGCAACAGCGTCGCTTAACCACTGCTCAGGTTAAAATCGCTTGAACACCGCGCCCGCTGTCACATACGTTTAGTTCGTGCAGGGCAATGACATTAATATCATTGGTGCAGGGGCGATACGCGCGCACACGAATTTTGTTGCAAACTGTTGCACATAGTACCTAAACAGATCGTACCTTGTCGCAACAATAGGGAATATGCATAAGTCACCGATTTTGATAAATTTGAGCTTGATCGCTGGGTACACGTATAAAAACATGATAAAACAGAAAAATAAAAATAAATTATTATTTTAGTTTTATCACACGATGAAATCAGGGGAAAATATCTTTTTTTTTTCAATTTCGGATAAAATACACTTAACAGTCAGATACAATATCGAATTAGAAATAATATTTTGTATGACACATATGTACTTAAACGCAAAATTTAGGGACATAATTGAAAATTCTTGGCTAACTCCATAATAAACGCGCCTGAAACATGATGGGTGACGTCACAAATCATGACCGTTTTGTATAGACCGTTTTCGGCGGGTGCTGATGCGTGCTAACTTCAAGTTACTAAATAAATAAATAAATAAATCACAAGAAAAAAACGCAAGAAAAAAGTTTTAATATTACAGTTGATTTTCTCACTTTCTTTCTTTCTGACTTTCTTTTGATTTTGATAAAAAAAATGATGCATATTCCCTATTGTAACATAAAGATGTAATTTTTTCGTCTATGTCATTGTTGGAGGGATTGACAATCGCTTCAGTTGCACGTGTAAACGATCAATTTTCACATCAATGAGCGTCAATGACGTAAAAATTGTCAATCGTAATGATCGTTACCGGAACCGGAGCGCTTTACGATACTGTAAATTTTAGTATAGGTTGTTCTATCTCACGAGGTCCGTTCGACTACCTCAAGAAGCTTATACCTCCAATGGAGATTGCACGGCCAGTGTCATAGTGAAGATTGAAAAAAGGTCCTTAAGTGACGTGACGGCTTATTGCTACCTCTTTCTTTAGTGTTACAATACGTTTTCGTTTCTCACGAACGAACAAACGACGAACAGCGAACACGTATTGTAACACTAAAGAAAGAGGTAGCAATAAGCCGTCACGTCACTTAAGGACCTTTTTTCAATCTTGACAATGACACTGGCCGTGCAATCTCCATTGGGGGTATAAGCTTCTTGGACTACCTATAAATGTTGTTAGACGTGCACAAGCACATTGTTTTAGTGTGCGTCTGCACTATTTTGTATTACGCTACGCACACTAAAATAATGTGCATGTGCACGCCTAACAACATTCATAGCCGAACGGACTTCGTGGGATAGAACATATATAAGTTGCAACTACGAAATTAACGGAATATTAAGCGCAACATGGTACAATAAGCAATTAAAATGGCTGAACCATTTAGGCTGTAGTTCACCATCACATAAACAGCGGATTAAGTTTTAACCATCTGTTTTTGATGTTTTTATGTATGGAGAGAATGTCAAAAGCAGATGAATAAAAATTTATGGGCTGGTTAAGTAGTTAGTGAACTCGGGTCTTAGAATTGACTTTAACCATTTTTCCAAACTGTCAAAAAAGTTGCTTCAACAAAGTACTTGAATATTCAACGAAGTTCGTTGCTGACCGTACTAATGTGTACGACTACTTCTGAGTACCTTCTTATGCCTCTTATCTTATCACGATCTTGTCTTACAAGAGTGGTATCGTGTGATTTAATTAAAGGCTGACATTTGTTCACTATTTAAATGGACTCGGTGGAACGCAGAGCCAAGCGATTAATAGGCGACGGAAAACTGGTAGCAGCTAAGCTTCACAGCTTGGCTCACCGCCGAAACGTTGCTTGCCTATCGGTCTTCTATAGATTGTACTTCGGCGAGTGTGCTCAAGAGCTGCATGAGCTCATTCCACCTTCTCCTTTCATCCATCGGACATCCAGACGCACTGCAGGCTACCATCCGTTCTTGGTTGATATACCTCTTATGCGTACTAAACGCTACTCATCATCGTTTATAATGCGCACAGCCAAGGAATGGAATTCCCTGCCGGCGTCTGTGTTTCCGAGCACATACAACCTGACTCTTTTCAAGGCCAGAGTGAATAGGCACCTTCTGGGCAAGCTCGCTCCATCGTAGACCCTGTCTATACTTTCGGGCTAGACTAGGGTCAAGAGCAAACCCATTATAATAAAAAAAAAATGGATATGGATTTTTCATTGATTGTGACCGAATTGCTTTACTCCCGGTTTCCGAGAGTAGTTTATCTGACGTTTAACTTTATCGAAGGGGTCCACACTATCGGGTTTAAAGTTATAAAATTAACTTTAAACCCTCTGATGAAGTTAAACCGGCGATAACCACCGATAAGTACCTACGAAACTGGGCATTAGTACCACATCACTTTATCATCACAAAAATAAACAATGTAAGTCAGAAAATATTTTTTGTTCTTAGAGAAATAAATAGAGAGACAGATAGATAGAGAGCGAGAGAGAGATAATTAGAGAGAGGAGAGAGATAATCTGAGAGAAGACTAGGTACAATCAATAATAGTATAGTACGGGACACGAAAGATGACCACAAATGGGGCCCATCTTCGCATCATAACTCACGAAGAAAAGACTTAAGTCAAAATAATATTTCATATATCTATAGATATATATATATATATATATATATATATATATATATATATATATATATATATATATATATATATATTATGTATTTAAATGAAATATTATTTTATCTTAAGTCTTTTCTTCGTGAGTTATGATGCTACTATAGTGCGGGACGCACGAAAGATGACCATAAATGACGCCTATCTTCGCATCATAACTCATAAAGAAAAGACTTAAGTCAAAATAATATTTCATATATCTATAGATATATATATATATATATATATATATATATATATATATATATATATATATATATATATATATATATATTATGTATTTAAATGAAATATTATTTTATCTTAAGTCTTTTCTTTATGAGTTATGATGCGAAGATAGGCGTCATTTATGGTCATCTTTCGTGCGTCCCGCACTATAGTAGCTGTGACGGCTGAATATTAGTTATCTCTACAACTACACTTAATACCTAAGAAAAAGTTGAAGAAATATTTATTTAAGACTAAAAATAAACAATGTGAGCTTTAAAAAAACCAAATCACTCGACTACCTACTAGTAATCTTAAAAAAATAAAGAAAATTAATCATTTTTCAAGACGTCAATTAAACAAAATTTTCAAAAAAGGAACACCAGATTCCAACCCGTTTAATCCGGCTCGAAGGACCGTGTAGTAAGCGCCGTGCCGGCACCGGCACGGATGTGCCGATCCGGGCGTACGTAGTAGTGAATGGGATCGATAGCGGCGGGTCACTGACCCCGCCAGCTGGACTTGCATCACGGTCACAGCCGAAGGTCAGCACCAAATACCGACACTAGATAAGTTTAATAATTAGCTGGGTAGTGACATGTAAGTTATAGTTATTTTTTAACCCTTGAAACAGTGGCGGTAACTCTGTCACATCGGCCGTTTGCACTAAACATTAGTTATTCTGTGACTAAACTTAAGAATAGGTAGCCTGTCTTTTTCAAACTACAACTCGACCAAATTAAAACGATGTCACGAACTTAGCTTGTCATGCGCCTATTTATCTTGATCGAGTTGTACTTGGAAAAAAGCTTAGGCGACTCTTAAGTTCAGTGCAAAAGGCCGATAGCGTAACAAAGTTTACATAAGGGGCACCGTCGAAATACCGGCTTGTGGGTCATCGATGCTCCCAAACGAATGAACAGATTCCGTTTTTTTGTTTTGCATTAAATGTATTTTAATTTTTTTTACCGAGCGAGCGCGAAGCGTCTCCATTTTAGCTTGGGTAAAAATGCTTTCGTATTAATGCACATCTAGCTTCGATTTGATATAATAAAAGAATACTAAGCCCCTCCGCACACGGCGTTGACGTCGTAATACGCGCGTCGTACGAGAGCAATACGAGGACGTACTACGGTCAAAGAAGTCCGCACACGAATCGCTGTTGCAGCGTATCGTATGAGATTTTTATAGTCATTACGATAGTCGTAGCGTTTTGGGTACTATTAGTTATTCTGTGGTACTGGCGTAAAAAAAAGCGTAGAAAATACTTTCTATACGTTTGGTGATGAATTTCCGTCAACGTGAAGCTCTTGTTTATATTCTGGAACAATATCTACGTCTACAACGAGTCGTGTGTAGAACTTTGCTCGTATCGTACTCGTTGCGTCTTGAAGATACGCTTACGAGACGATTACGCTTACGAGCCATGTGCGGAGGGCCTTAACCTACCAAACAGCACATAGTACCTTCTGCTTTTCAAAAGCAGTGCCAACCTCCTGGCCTCCTGGCGACCTCTATTAGATTAATTTTTGAACAACAAAGTCCAATTTGAGCGAGGTCTACAGCTCACTGAGCCACTAGTTGTATACACATCAACTTTGTCTGAAAAAACTTAACATTGACATACACTATAATAACAATAAAATTGACATCGTAGATAGCACAGTATTTTTAGGTATAAATCTAGATAAACATTGCAGTTGGAAAAAACATATAGACGGTCTCTGCACTAAACTAAATAAAGTTGTATTTGCACTAAATAGAATCAAAAATATAACGTCTTTTCAAGTAGCCTTACAGGCGTACCACGGATACGTCTCTTCTCTACTGCGTTACGGCATAATAATATGGGGCAACAGTGTAGATGTAGACAGAGTTTTTAGAGCACAAAAGAAGTGCATTCGTGCCTTATGCGAGATAAAACAAAGAGAATCATGTAAGCCCCTATTTCAAAAACATAGAATATTACCTCTACCATGTATATATATATATTAGAACTATGCTTGTTGGTTAAAAAGCACCCCGAATACTTTTTAAAATGTAGTGAAAAAAACGATAATTTACGAGCATCGAGAAAGAATCAACTAGCAATACCTAAATCCAATCTAGCTATATTTCGAAAGAATGTATATTGTATGGCTATCAAAATATTTAATAAGCTACCGCTGGACATTATTAATCAACCAATAGAGAAAAATATTTTCAAGAATAAATTATTTAATTGGCTCCTACAGCACAGTTTCTATTCGATCAAAGAATATTTGGAAAATAAATGACATCTCTACTTAATCTGACATAGTATTAAGGATAATTTTGCATAGCTGACATTTAATTTTGAATATGAGATTTCTATTGACAATTTTGTAATTATAATTGACATCAGTAATACTTAGTAGTAATAATATTCATTATAGATAGCTTACACACTTACACTTACTAACATTTGCATGCCTACAGATTTAAGGCAGAATATTGTTGAAATTTTATTAGGAACATTGTCATCGATCTCAATGTAATGTACACAATATTGTGCAAATAAATATTCTGATTTCTGATTTCTGTCTAGGGATAGAGGTGTTATTTTCATACAAACGATGTAACTTTGAAGCCTTGATTTTCTGCCAGGGATGTACCGTGCTGTAATCTGATGATGGCCATCCAGGGACTGAATGGAGTAGATTCAGATCGCTATACACACTCAACTGATGTGATCAGCATTCTAAAAGTTTAATAGGTTAGAGTTCTCAGTTTGAGGATTTCCATACATTTTCATGGTATTTTCGCGGTTTTTTTAAACATGTCCATTACGTTTTTAGAATGCTAGTCAGATCAGTTGGGTGTGTATAGCGATCTGAATCTCCTCTATTCACTTCCTGGATAGCCGTCATCAGATCACAGCACAGTACATCCTTGGCAGGAAACCAAGGCTTCAGAGTTACCTCGTTTGTATGAAAATAACACCTGGTATCCCTAGACAAAGTTGATGTGTGTATATTGAAAGTACAGTCCACACTTACGTTTCGTCAGCGGCTAGCTTTAGTTTTAGAATTCTTAAAAACAACCCCTTTATAACAAAATAATTTACCCAAACAATTGAAATATAATAACGACAGAGACGCAAAGTTGCTACGTCGTTAGAACTGCTGTAACTCGAACGCAGCGACCAATCAATTCCGAGCAGACAACCGGCTCGCCGCTAATTTGCATATTTCATACCATAATTAATTTACGAATTTATTCCCAAACAACTTAATAAGATTTGCATGTCCATGGGACTTTGGGATTCTGTTATTGATTTTATGAAATTTTACTTTTCATATAGATTTTCTTCATTCGGGTGTTATGTTATCCACTCGATCACGAAAGCCAGTCTGTTTGAAATATCACTCAAAGTATTTGTCCCACTTAAGACACTTCTTTAATCAAAAGCTTGCTTTAAGGGGATACTTCTCAAGCGTAAAAGGAGATAGCAATGTTTGAAGAAAAATCACTAAATCAATTCGTAGTAAATAACTATAGCAATTAAAGAGAAATGCTTCTACAAGATTCTGAGTATTGATGATACAAATTATTTAAAGCGATTTCGATTTGAATAACTAATGTTGTTCTAAATAATTTCGATTTTAAGAATTTTTAATAATATTTTCGAAATTAAAATGTATTGAGCCAAAATCAATGAATCGTGTTTCTGGTTCTATAATACGTATCTGGAGAAAGATGTCAGCTAAATTAGTCTCTAATGAGTGGTAGGAAAATATAGACCATTTAAAAGCACTTAATTTCTAAGTTTATATGAATAAAAGATATTTCAATTTCAATTTCGATATTAAGAAATATGTAGGTATCTTAATTTCAGATCTGTAGGATATTTCCGCGACCTATGGCATTACATTAAAAAGTGTAAATTTTCTGATGTATCCCCTTAACAACAACTTATAAAAGATTGTGTCCATCGATATGAATTTTGAGGTAGTTGCGGTAGTAAAAGCGAGTAACCGATTTTATCCCCCAATCCGCATTGGGACCGCGTGATAGGAATGCCTTTGCCCCAGCAGTTGGGACATTAAATGGCTTTTGATGAATGAAAACGCAAACGCATCGCAAAAACAGAAAGCAACCTAATCGTTAAGATTCTTTCAGCGGGTCACACCCCAGAAGGGGGAATGGCATAAGTTGGACGTGTACCCCCCCCCCCCTTCCCTCCCCTGTGAACATGTTTCTTCAATACACTGATGTATTCCCTTTTTTTGCTACTGACTATATGAGTTATTGGCTTTCGAAGTGATTTGCAAAGAGGGAATGCGACATACGGATTTTTCTGTTATTATTTGTATGAAAAATCTGTGAAAGTAAATGGAATTTGGGTTGTAAATAGTCGAACTCAAAATAAATAGTTGTAATTTTGATGAATATTTTATGTTCAAGATTATAGTAGTAACGTTTTAATTGTTGGTAGAAATTATACGTTTTAATTGTAGGTAGAAAAAGGTATTTTATTCTGTACACACACTTCAAAAGTAGTGGGACTCCGGCAATAAGGGGCATTGCGAGTGGGGAAAATGCTGGCCGGATCTGATGAACAGGTTCTGTGATTAGTTTCTATACATTCATACTAGCATGGTAGGTACTTTTCGTTTTAGCAGCGCAGACTGAGGAAACTTAGTGAAATAGTTTATTTGGCCACTTCACTTTAGTAACAAAATAATTCTAAGTCCCAAGTGGTACTTTGCGTATCTGGCACTATGCGTATAAATTACATACTGGTCATTTGCATATCTGGTAGTTAGCTGTTAAAACCAGGGTCGTTAGCGTGTACGGTAAATTGCGTTTCTGACACTACGCGTGGAAAGGAATCCAACATCCTAAGCTACAAAGTGAATGAATGACGACCATAGTCCCGTCAGATTTTTTGTGTCATAAGTAATTTTTGTACTGGCATTATGTTTATTTAACATAACAATGTATGATTTTACGAAAACAACAGAAGCAAATAACAAAGTAAGTACTATTGTTACAGATGGTTTTCATAATAATATTGGTCTGAAAATAGTTCTTTACATATACAAAGAGAATTTTTAAAGTTTTTTCAAGATACGGCGAATTTTTAAAAACAGGGTTGTAAATAAATTGTTAGTAAAAGTATAATCTAATTACTCCAATTACAAAAACAAATCGGGTTGCACTCCGGGAGTGCCGGCAGAAGTGAAAACTTGAATATTAACTTTGTGCATTTTTGATATTTTGGAATGGTTAGGGAATAATTTTGCACGAATTGCCGTCTTACGAATTTACTCTGCATTTGAATTTACGAATACAGAACAGTATTGTACGTAAGTCTTATCCATAGCTTGACAGAAAATCTAGAGTTTTGACACTGAATTAAAAAATTAGCGCGTTGCTATAGTGACACAAGTGTTTACGTCTTGAAATGACGCGCTGCCATTTTCACCGCGCCCCGTAGAAAGAGAGGGGGATACTTCCGCCGCCGGCTGTCTACTCTCCATCCGTCACATCCGACTTACGAATTTTCGATCAGGGTCACGCGATTCCTACTGACGCGAGTTTAGCATTTTGTCCCCATTACAAAAAAGCGTACAACGCCGCTAAAGAAGTTTTCACTTCAACAATACTTATTTACGTAAATTTATATCATCTTATTATAACTATTTGATAAATTTTCGAGAGACAGACAATTTTCAAGAAGATGGATGCATAAAACATGGGTAAAATATAAATTTAGACCATTCTCATTTTAAAACGGAATCTCTAAATCATAGCCAAGTGTTCAACGAACAGTTTTTATCGAACATTCACAGTTGAAGTGAATTGGACAATTATGCAAATGCCCAATGGAATCGCCAAAGCGATGGAGCTTCAGTGTGATAGTCACGGCAACTTCTGTGCAAAACGGGAAAGTTGAAAATCATTGTTTTTACGGCAACTTTACGATTGTTTCAAGAGAGAAATCTGGTTATGTTCCCATCTCGTTTTTAAGCAAAACCTGGCAAATATTTCCAAAAATGTAACGACAACCTGCAGTTCATCCTTAAGTAAAGATATCTAAATAGGTACTTATAAAGGACTCCGGCAAAGCAGTATATTACAAAACTTTCACACTTATGAGTGTCGTAAAACCTGACGCTAACGCTTTAGATTAGAGGTAATACATCTAGAACCTCCGTGTACTAAAAAATGAGCAGCCAGAGCGTTTTCCAATGAAAACAGACCAATAGTGCGATCTCTAACCAACCCACCTCCCCAACGTTGAGATTATTTATTTATGTATTTGCTCTTTTGGTAACATAAAGACATTTTTTGCAAAAACACTTACCTACTTATTGTTTATCTCACTATTAGCTTTAATAGACCTTTAAGTAGTGCCTATAAGGATATCACGGCTATATCCTCCCACGGGAAGTCCTAGGTCCTGAAGTAAAATGGGATGTTATGATAAGGGTCTAGTAATTTATTTCGAGTTATTTACACCCGTATTTAAGAACAATATCTACTCAAACGACCCTTGCCTGTGCACTGCGCTGAATATAACTCAGTGATTGGTTCGTTTGTTTTACGAATTACATGTGATTGGTAGTAAATACTGGTGTTAGAGCCAATACTAATTTGATAAATAAATTTAAAATAATAGAGGAGCTCGATGGCGCAGTGGTTTAGCGCTTGACCCAGCAATTTCGCATGGATCGGTCATGGGCCCATCCCATTACCGACCCTTGAGAAAGACCAAAAATTTATTGTCTCGAGCTTCTCCGTGCTTCGGAAGGCACGTTGAGCCGTTGGTCCCGGCTGCATTTGCAGTCGTTAACACCCACCAATCCGCATTGGGCCCGCGTGGTGGGTTACTTATGGCCCATCCTCCTTATCCACCCGTAAGGATAGCCTGCGCCCCAGCAGTGGGGACATCAAAAATGGCTGATGGTCATATAAATTTCATCTCCTTTAGTTTTCAATAGCGTAATTTACCGTGAAGAGCAGGCTAAACTAACCATTGTTACCTATTATCACTAAGATTGTTTCAAAAAAATCGTTTATCCAAAGTTTAATCCATATTACAACATTGGCCACTGAACATAAATGCAAATGCTTGTTAACAGGGAGAGCTTTTGTGTTTAACTGATTCTGCAGTTGAATCTAATAGCCCGGTATTTTGCTTAATCTTCTGTGAATCAATTAAACGAGATTAGTTTGTATCATCTGAATAGTATAGAATACAATACACGAGCATTAATTACTTTGAAACTAAGATGTTTATGGAAGAGCGGGGCTGCCCGCTAAAGGCATTTCGAATGCTTAGTCAAATATTGATCTAATTATGGAAACGAAATAAAAACTACTTTATTATTATTTTAAATACAGTTTACTACAAATATCATTGACATTGCTAGACGAATAAATAAGTGACAATATATACCTACTTGTACTCGTATAATAATAAGCCCCTGATTTCCCCAACTACGTACTTACCTATATTTTTTACACGACTGTCCAAATCAAAAAGAGTGTAGGTATATGTGTTCACGGTTCATGTATGTTTGTGGGTATGTGTTTCTTTATTCCACCATAACTTCCAAATGGCTCAACGGATTTGGATGTATGGGATATTCTTAGATTATTTATATGTCTAGATAGAGTCATAGGCTTTTGACGTATTAAACAAAACAGGCCAACTTTTTTAAGGTGGTGTGCATTTTTAGCATCATTGCGTCCAAAGAGTATTGTAATAGAAACTATGGCTGGGTCACACGACTGACAAAGTGTGCGTGTTTTGGTCACCCAACTGTTGGGTGATATTTTTTTCGACGCTGTCGTAACTTCGACTGTCTATCTTGACATATAAATAATCTAAGGGGATATTGTTAGAATCCTTACATCATTCCAAGTGACACTGGCTAAATTTTTTTTGAAAAAAGTTAATATGGCGACTGTATGACGCCATTTTTAAATGTGAAAAAACATTTTTTTTTCTTCAATTATTACAATATGGGCATCAAATGAAAGGCCTTAATGAGCACATTTCATTTGTCACTAAAATGTGTGGAATAAAAAACAAAATTAAAAAAAATTAAAAACACGACTGCCCTGCTGCCGGGACCGTTTTGTGGAACAAAACCGAAGAGGTCCCCCGACTGCAATGACACTTGTTATTTAACTTTTTAGTTTGTTTTTAGCAGGGCAGTCGTGTTTCTTTTTTTAAACTTATTTATTTTTTTGTTGAAAATCCTTCAATACAGGTATAGATCGAACGGTCGAAGTGAAAAACTATAAATAAAGATTAAAAATAAGCAAAATACGGTTAAATCATGTCCAAAACTTATATCAGTCACAAACACTGATTTTGGTATAGTATAGTTAACCATCAGTTCAAGTTATTTGTAATCCATACAAAAATACTCTATGGCAGCAATAAAAATGTGAATAAATAAATACTAACTTATCGTAACAAAAAAATCGGGTTGCACTCCGGGAGTGCCGCGAATTTACTCTGCATTTGAATTTGTACGAAAGTCTAATCCATGGCTTGACAGAAAATCTAGAGATTTGACATTGAATTAAAAAATTTACGCGTTGCTATGGTGACCCAAGTGTTTACATATTCTTACGAATTTTCGATCAGGGTCACGTGATCCTGACTGACTGACGCGAGTTCAACATTTTTTCCCCATACACAAAAGCGTACAACGGCGCTAAAAAAGTTTTCACTTCAAAAAATTCGGGCTGCAGGCAGAATTGAAAACTTGAATATTAACGTTGTGAGTTTTTGATATTTTGGAATAGTTAGGGAATAATTTTGCACGAATTGCCGTCTTGCGAATTTACTCTGCATTTGAATCTATTAATACAGAACAGTATTGTACGAAAGTCTTATCCTTAGCTTGACAGAAAATCTAGAGTTTTGACATTGAATTAAAAAATTAGCGCGTTGCTATGGTGACACAAGTGTTTACGTCTTGAAATGACGCACCGCCATTTTCGCCGCGCCCCGTAGAAAGAGAGGGGGATACTTCCGCCGCCGGCTGTCTACTCTCCATACGTCACATCCGTCTTACTGATCCTTACTCCCCATTACAAAAAAGCGTACAACGCCGCTAAAGAAGTTTTCACTTCAAAAATACGAATAAATAAGAACTTACTTACTATAATAAAAAATACAAATTATCTAATTTAGATAGACTACTGTATATTACTGTATGTTAAATGAACAAAATTGAAATGTAGGTAGGTACTACTTACACATACTTACAGACTTTATTAAATTGAGGATTCCTCTG
Organism: Agriphila geniculea; assembly: GCA_943789525.1. Classification (NCBI taxonomy): domain Eukaryota; kingdom Metazoa; phylum Arthropoda; class Insecta; order Lepidoptera; family Crambidae; genus Agriphila; species Agriphila geniculea. The sequence goes on along the minus strand of OX038890.1, from coordinate 571,117 downwards.
AACTATACCTACTTGAATCCAAAAACCGATATACAAATTGAAAATTCCAAGCACAAATAAGTTATTGATAACATTCCAAATTTTGTATAAAATATTAATTAAAACAAACATCTTGAAGTGATTAATTAATTTGATGAAAGATCCAATTTGGTGTTAAAGAGACCACCTGGGAACCACTTGATCAAAATTGACAAGGACATCTTGCGGAAATGATTTCTTTAGCATAATATAAATATTTTTAACATTTTATTACTGGTAGAGAATGCAGTCACTTACTACCATCAATAAAATGTTCTAAGGTGGATGTTATAAATAAGGAGAACGATGGCGCAGGCCTACGATTGCGGCGGTTAAGTAACTTTCGCAAGGGTCGGTCATCGACTGGGTGACCAAAAATTTAGTCATTGGTCATGTGGGTTATGGATGATCCATGTGCTTTATACATCCGCAAAAAAGCTGTGCCCCAGCAGTGGAAACATAAAGAAAGATGGCTGTTTATGAATTTCAGATACAAACATTAACAAATTAATTATTCAAAATTTATCTGTATGTATGTACTCTTTTTAATGTTCCCGTAAAAAAGAATAATTAAATCACTTGTCACCGCACGAGCTGTCTTTTGATTTCTTTCCTAATTTTATTATTTTCAGCAATACAGTGATTATGTAATTCATTATTTTATTATAATCTATGATTGATTTTTGCATGCCCTGCCAGGATGAATGTGTATCGCACTCTATACCTAATCACATGTCAGCTTCAATGTATCATATTCTAGCAAAATAAATGTTCTTATTCTTTTTCTAAACAATTATAAAGCTACAAGTTAATTAAAACCATTAAAACACAAATTAGCGACTTTACTATTTACATAAATACTTAGCAAAATCTGCATTAATTTTGTCCGTAATCCATCACCGCGCCATTAATATTCATCGTTTAAAAGTGTCCCGAAAACATTTACATGTGTCAGGCCTGTAATACCCCAATTTTATGAAGAATTAGGGGTTAGTAAAGGGATTTTAATACTCCCAACATTAAAGCTTTAATCTACTTCTATAAGCTGCATTACATTATTATGTACAGGCTGTAGTGTGTAGTTGAAACACAGTGGTAGGCATGATTTGCATTACATAGCCTATCTAATGCATAGGGTTAATTTTAGAACTTTATTATCAACTAGCGGCCGCCCGCGGTTTCACCTGCGTGGTTCCCGTTTTCGTGGGAATATCGGTATAAAAACTATTTTATGTTTTAATCCAGGCTATCTACTATATGTGTGCCAAATTTCAACCAAATCCGTTCAGTAGTTTTTGCGTGATTGAGGAACAAACATCCAAATATCCAAACCACAAACTTTCACATTTATAATATTAGTAGGATTTGAAAAACTAATAAATAGAGCTGATGCAGTAGACTTTTCCAGTTGTTGTTGATTTTTTAAAGTCTGAGAAATATGTTACCTACTTTCTTTGACAATTAAATAAACTTTGACCACATTATAACCCAAAGGGTACAAAAGACAAAGAATGTAAAGCTAAATGTTGTTTTTGAACCACCTAATGAAAAAGGATAGAAACGAAGTAAAGTAACTTCCGTAACTTTAATACTGATATTTTTGGAAGCACAAAAGCTCCTTCCTTTTACACACCGTACATAAGTTACAGTATTTGGCAGCAAAGGTGTATCTAACTGTTCGACTAGGAAGGAAGCTATCCATCATAGTAGGCCACCTCGGGCTTATCTGCCAGAAATCCGACGGTTCCGCCAAACGACTGGAATTTGTACCATTCATATTTATTTCCCCGTGTCATTGTTGGCAAATAAAATATGGGAATATATTTCTTGCTCGAAAGACGGGATTTGTTAGTTTTCCATGTCCATGCAGAAATATTTTTCTATTTGTAACTTATTTACATCAGATTTCAAACGTACGGTATATTGAACCTTAGCGCAGTCAGTCACTGAGTTTCTTGTAGAATTAAATAACTTCTATGACAATTTCGTCACTAGTTAGTATAAGTTTTAAATAATCAATCGATATGAATGAAAGAGACAAAGGTTTAGTATCAAATACCAGATTACATGTCAACAAACGCGAAAAAATGCTGTAGGTCGAAAACTATTCGCAAATTTACCTGATTCAAGTCCTGGGTCCATGGAGTGCAGATCCTGCTGCGAGCGCCGCCGCTGTCTGTACTCCGCCCTGTAGTCTGGCCATCTCCCATACTGGCCAGCAGCATTCAGATATTCCTGGGACGAGAACCTGGACGCCCGCGGAGGCGAAAACCCCATCTGGTTGTAGTAGTCGTGTCTGAATACCACATCAGGGTGCCCAGTAATCCCTCCTGGGCCGATCTGACTACCGAAATGGCTTCTATGCCCTAAATACTCAGGCTTCATTGGAGCATCAGTAAGTTCATGGCCGTGGATGGATGTGGACCGCTGAGGACCGTAATCACGAAGTCTGTTGGAGAATTCGATACCCATGCGATGTGGCGAGTAGTCCAATCCACGGGGACCCATCTCGAAGTGACCATGAGGGCGACTGCTGCGGTAGAATTGAGGAGAAAAGGGATTCTTGTTATCCTGAGGGTGCCCTTGACGGAGAGTGCTATAACTCTCCTGCTTCGGTTTCTCCTCAGTCTTCACAGATTTTTCGGGGCCAGCTTGTTGCAGCTGCTTGTCAGTACCATTATGAGTGGCCTCCTTCTTAGGAATTCCTTCTTGTGAAGACTTCTGTGGCTTCTGATTAACAGGCGCCTCAGACATGTCCTGTGACGCCCTTCGATTAAATTCCTGTACTTTCTCAGGAACAAATCCTTGTTGAGCTTGAGACATACTGGTTACTTCATAAAAACTTCAAAATCCTTACACTGCTACACTTATTACATGTATATTTAAAAAATTCACTACACAAATAGTCCGTATATCAAAATTTTAATTATAGTTTCACTAAGTTTAATATATTTTTATAAACAGCTTCATGTCATATTTATAGGAAAAATAATCACAACCGAATACACAGACTGAAAACGAAGAAACTATTAAATTCCGTTCCTTCTTGAGCAAAATGCTCATTTCTCAAATTGGTGCAAATAGTGCAACTTTAATATAATAATTCTGACAACCCTAAAGTGCCCAAAAAATAAGTTTTCTGATAGATAAAGAGATACCACGTAATCTTCAGAGGCTCACTTCAAAAGGTCCCCTAGGTTATGTTTGTGAATGTTTTCATGTAAATAAAGCGTTTAGCGTGATTTCTTAGCTCATCAATTAGTGTTTTTAACACTTTTTTTGTAGATAAGTATACATTCTTCTTGATGCGAACGAGATTAGAATCTACATACAATAATATTCTAACTCGGAAGCTGCATTCATGCTTTGCCTTGATCTTAAAATAAAATTGCTTTTTTCTGTGCATTACCTATTCCGTAAAAGACATCTGCTACCAGAAATCATATAAGCCAACATGGGTCTTATAGTCCGATTCATAAGGTTGCATTTCCACTGAGCTTCAGACACACCCGAAGAATAATCAGAAAATCATTACTGTCTTCCCTGAACATCGCACTTGAGCAATTATGGTTCATAACTTTGTTAGTCAAGGATTAAATTTGCTTGAACACAATACAACACAATTTGCTTTTGAAATGCAGTTTGAAAAACGTGTTGAATATTTTACTGCTTTTGGTATTTGGAGAAGATAAGGCAAACGTAGGTACTTATTACCACTTTGCTGTACCTATTGGAAACTTTTGACTACCACAGGGGTGACTCATTGAATTAAAACCTAGTTTACACCTAGCAAAGAGTTGCTTGGGAATATAACGCTTTGAGACGTCAAAATGTAAGGAGTAATATTACTTAGCAAAATTTTGGTTAAACCGGTGTAAGTCAAAGGTGTAAACGTACCTACTCTTTGTTTATTAATAAGGCAGGACGTTAAATTCAAAGTATTTTGAGGAAATTTGAAGTAGTACCTAACTCAGATAGTTGTTATGTGCATTGTTATTTATTTCTAAGTCTTTAAGTTTTAACTGACTTCGAAAAAAAGGAGGAGGTTATATACATCTGGTAGGGTAGGTACCTACTCCTACCTAGGGGTATATGAAAAAAATCGACTACGATATGAAATTTACCATTGGAAATCAATTTTATCAAGTTGTACCCTCTTAGCTATTTATATATAAGTATAACGCTTTTTTATAAAAAAACACTCGTTAACAGATTTTCGTACAACTTTGGCACCCGCACATTTGTATGGAAGTAATGACATACTTTCCGAAGTCAGAATACTTTTAAAAGACGGTGAATTAATAACCATTTTATACTTACTCTTTTAATTTTTGCCAGCCAAGCGTATGAAGTAAACAACATACAGTATGTTAAACACATACATAATTATAGTAAGCGACATATCAAGTTTCCGACAGCCTAATTAGGGCGTAAACAAACGACGTGGAACATTACAAAAAACATTATCCTCCTTGGTTGTCGGTTAGCAACTACTTATAGTTTTTTATAGCTTACCTTAGATACCATAATAGTTATACTTGGGAGAAAAATGTAACTGTATATCATTTTAAATATGCAATGATTTATTACAGTTGATAGGCAGGAGATATGTTATCCAACAGACACTACTACTACTAGATACTACATAATTTACTAGATACATAATTTAAAGGAAAATACATTGTGCGGAACATGAGGTCCGCCATTTGCATGTATTTTTATACTTGCAATAAAGATTAAATAGATATAAAAAGTAAGGAAATAAATTTTTTAACCCTTCTCACAGAATACATAATAGTACAAGTCCCTACATTAAACAATATCCTATGACATTTTGAGTTCAGGGTAAAAATTACCAGCCTACTCAAATGACCAACATTATATATTATTGCAATAAATATATATGAATATGAATATGAATATATGCAATTGAACGCTACGTTTACTATTAAAGCTTTAAAATACAGCACTGAAATGTAAAATTACGTGCCGTAAGCTTGTCGACTCCATACAATACAAAAAAGTCTGTGATTTACATAAGTTTGCGACATGTGGTTTAATCGTATATTGCTCATTTAAGCTTTAATAGCAAAAGTAGCGTTCCAATGTATAGAATAGTTGGCCATTTGAGTAGCAGGAGTCACTAGGGAATAATTAGGGTTCTGACAAATGCATAGAAATAATTCCACCAACCGCTGGGCTACTCGGTACTAATACAAGTCATTACGAACACTAGGATAATGAGTTTGTATACCGAGTGATGTCACCTTTCATTGATAAACAATAAATACCTTGGTGCGTCTCAGTGGCGAGGGGTGAAAATATGGCGAAGGTAAGACATTCTACAAAAATATTATTAACGGCGTTGATTATTGCAAAATGTAATATTTTAAATGCAATATTAATTACAGTGATGCAATATATTGGATGCAGGGTTATATGCAGATGCAAACAAAAGAAAACGCAGGAGTTGTTGTTGTAATATAAATAAATAATAATGTTTAATAAAAATACATTATGTCATAAAGTGCAGCTTGAACCCGGTAGTAGGAAGTAAAAGAAGGCAGGTCACGGTTAGCCGTTTTTGCCGCGTCTGCTACAATTTATTAATTTACATTGTAAGCAGAATTTTATCTTATAACAAAATAAATCACATGTAGGTACGTGCATCGTACAGGCGTAATGGATCAGTGGGGTGGGATTTCCAAAAGGTAAGGTGATAGGAATCGGCTTGTATGGACCGTTTGCCACTGGTGTTTACACCCAGTCGCTTTCCCTTCGATCAAGAATATCCTAGATAAGGCTTCACGAACTAAAACAGTACGCAAAAATGGCACCTTAAATAGCGTCCCACTTAGAAACTTGGCGCTCATTTTGTACATAATCACCTCTTATTTTGTATAAACTCACAATTTATATTACTTATTTTGTACTATATTAGCGCCCAGTTTGTAAGTTGGCCGCTATTTGAGATGCCATTTTTGATACTCTGACTGGACGTCTAGGGTATTCTTGATCGAAGCGCTTTCCCTATCCTATTTCATCTTCAACTTTCAATTCATCTTGCGTCAAACGCAAACCATTAAAAATGTTGACGTTTTTTGAGAAGTATATAAGACGTGCGCTATTGCATGTTCTATGCTATGGCGTATAAGGCATGCGTCTGATAACCCAAGATGGAAGGAAAAGCGATTGGGTATAGACTCACCATAACACTTTTATTTTTATAAAAAAAAAGGTGTCTAACAATAAAAATATCTACCAGGGCCCTATTTAATAACGTGACAATTTGTAAATTGCCGCGACAATTTGGTTTACATTGCGGTATAGCTATGAGTAGTTTATTCTATTTTCAAATCGATTGACGCAATGGATATAAAAATTTCATGACAGGTGACAAATTGTCACGTTTGTTATATAGGGCCCAGATGTTGAAGTAACGTTTTGCCCAATTAAACCCCAGTTAAATATTTCTTTCAAATTAAATCTAAAAAATATTTTCAATCCATCAACCAGCTTTTCCAAAAAAATCGATAACCCAACCCCGCATCAGCAAAACAGTCACTAATCCGATGTTTGTTTTGCCGACGCTACCTGCAAAGGTATCGAATTGGCGTCGGGCCAGGTCACCGATTAACGAGCGACATTGTCGGCCAACTGTTGGGCAACTGTCGGCCACGTCGGAACTCAGGTTAAGCCTCGCCGTGAACCCATAGCGATAACACTGATAGCTTTCCGGCTTAACTTTGGGTGAGAAATGCTTATGTTTTTTATTAAAAGCTAAACCACATAGTCTATTTTGCTCTAGTTGTTCTAAGTCATGATATTTATTTTGTATCCAAAAAACTGAACAAAAACTAACTTTTCACTTTACTTGTCCTGCGAACTTGATTCCTGACAAACTTTATAATTCTAGGTCAACGGGAAGAACATATCAAAATATCGATTTGTTCAGAGTTATTGCGACAAATTGTTTAAGATTCAGTCTACTTATAAACTTGATACTGTTTACGATTTGATCAATCTGATAAAAGGGTATTTAATTTAAATGCTGTTTTTGCATGTTTTTATAAAAAAAAGTTTTTGTTTGTGAAAAAATAGACAAGCTTGCCCGCTATCACGCTATCACGCCTGATGGCAAGCGATGATGCGATTTACGATGGAACGCTCTATTTATTCACTCGCGGCTTGAAGACCTCCAGATTGTACATAACATACCTATCGGAAAACACACGTGTTCTCCAAATTCATTCGATTTAAAGTAAGGCACAATATTGGACAGGATTCTGCACCATTCTGTATGCACGGTATTCGGTATTATTAAATAAGTATTTTCGTGCATACAGTGAGTTTATTATTCAAGTCATACAGCGACATTATTAGAGAATGTTGCCAAGCAAAGGCGATTAAATTCACATTTCAAACGAGCACTAAAGTACGCTATTAATGGGGCGACGCCAGTTCGGAAATCACTATTACTACTTTTATTTGTCGACGCGAGTTCTCGTCAAATATTCAGGTTTGTGGGTTTCAGGAGTGGCGGCAAAGTGGTCGGAATTAGATGAAATGGATACGGATGTGGACAAAACATTCAACTGTACTTTTCATGATGAATGACATGACATTCATGGCCTGTGTTATCATTGTTTTACATACTTCTCGACATCAAACACGTTTTATGGACGCATTATTTAGTCTTTTTAGGGTTCCGTACCAAAATGGTAAAAAAGGAACCCTTATGGTGTGACTCAGTCTGTCTGTCTGTCTGTCTGTCTGTCACAGCTGGATATCTCGAGAACTACTAATGGTATAAACTTGAAATTTGGAATAGTACAGTGTGGATTTACAACAGGGACTGAAAAGGGGTCTTAAAAATTTGAAGTGGGGCTACTAGGGCATGTGGGGTATCATTTATGAAATAGCGCCGTTACGTTTTCAAATATTTTTTCTTTTTGTTTTAGGCCACATCGTTTTCGACTTATGATGAAAAATGTAAAAAATAATACCGTTCCCCCCCCCCCCCCCCCCTCCCTTATCTCCGAAGTTTGCAAAGAGAAAAATCTGAAATAATTCTATGTGATAGCAGTTTATATAAAGATTACAGGAAAAATAAAATGATGTCTCAATAAAGCACACTTTTTTAGAAATTATCAAATATCTAAAAAGTTAACATTAGTTCCACTATCGGTCAAGAGATGACGCTGACCTAAAACTGCTTATGATGGTACGGAACCCTCGGTGCGCGAGTCCGACTCGCTCTTGACCGGTTTTATTTGTTCTAGGTTTTGATTTTGCATTTGACGTGTCGGCAACTTTTCAGAAATTCAAGAGATTTAGTAGCTATATAGATCTTGCTTCTAATTTACTTTAATCAATTTAATTCAGTAATAATAATTTAAAATCATAAAGCAGCCGTAATATAATTTAATAAACTAGAATGCATTTTTATAAAGTTCTGAGCGGGTAATTTAATAAAATTATAACCAACCTTTTGGTTTTAGACGTGCCGTGACCACGGCCCTTGGAAAGGTTGAAACGTCGTCGGGAAATCAAAAAACCAAAAAATCCAAACTAAATAATTTAAAATAATACGCGCTGTAATCCGTTAAAAGTGTTTTATTTCTAATTCAAGATAGTTTATTTAATGCATTGATAGTTGTTTATATTTATAAATTTATTGTGCAATAAAAAATAAAATATAGCAAATAAAAACGTCATGAGCAATCTATTTATCTGTAATAAGTCAATCCGTCAGTATTTATGCAACAGACTCCTCACTGGCTTTGTGTATGCGATTGGTTCGTTTGCCAACTGTTTGATGGCCGACTATCCGGCGTAAAACTGTACTAAATTAACCTATACACTTTGTAAAACATTTTAGGTTTTAGGTACTAGGATTAAATTTATTACTAGCGGTTTCCGATATTGGACATTTGGACGTAGGTACGTGAATATAAAGTACTAGACTGCAGGCTGTCATAACTTACAATGGGGAACTTAAAAATACAACACAACATATTGATGGAAAAGAAAAACAAAAGCAAAACTGTCTACAAAAATTGAATAAATATTAAGAAACAAAATGCGTGCTGTAATTTTTTTACCGATGCGAATAGTCTTTTCAATGTATAATCCTTAAAACTTTTGTCATTGCCTTGTATGTACATTTATAAAACAGCTGTATTTGTTCAAATACATTTTTGAAGTGAAAACTTCTTTAGCGGCGTTGTACACTTTTTTGTAATGGGGAAAAAATGTTAAACTCGCGTCAGTCAGGGTCACGTGACCTTGATCGAAAATTCGTAAGACGGATGTAGCGTAGACAGCCGGCGGCGGAAGTATCCTCTTCTCTTTCTACGGCGCGGCGAAAATGGCGGCGCGTCATTTTGGCGTTCGGCGGGTTGATTTTTCTGAGAGATAAACTTTTTCATGTAATATAAATTATCATGTTTGTGTACGATAGCGCAATAAATAAATATTGTATTCTACCTCATAAATGATAGTAGGTACTTTTATACTGATAATTAAAGCTATTCGTGCAAAATTATTCCCTAACTATTCCAAAATATCAAAAATGCACAACCTTTAATATTCAAGTTTTCACTTCTGCCGGCACTCCCGGAGTGCAACCCGAATTTTTTTTATTTGCTAATTTGCATGCCATGTTGTGAAATACGGATTATCCACATACAATATATTATATTAAATAACTCTGGACTACCTGTATTTGTAAATAAATTGATTTGATTTGGTTTGAAATGTCTGCGCGGAGTAGAGATATTATTCTGCTCATAACAAAACGAATGGTTTACCATCATGGATGTTTTGATTATTATCATAGATTTGTTTGGCTAAATGTACAACTAACACATACGTGCACCAGAAACAAATGGCTGCACTGCTTTTGACGAAAACGGTCGAAAACTGGGATGTCCGTCCATCCAACCAAATGTGAAGATAATGGAAACAATTTTAAATCCTCCAATAGGAGAGGCCTTAATCTTACAGTGGACAGTAATGACTTATTAAGACGATAAATGAATTTCTTCATAAGTTCTGTTAAGAGATTAAACTTTAACCTAAGTTGTATTTAGACCCAGTTAGATTTAGGGCCTGGGCACACCGGCTGCGTAGACACGCGCGTAGTTTCGCACGTAACCCCCTGACACACCAGATTACGCATACGTCTACGCGGCACGCAACGCAACCTGTCCCTTGCGTATCCAGCCGCTGCGGCCATCTTTGCGACTCTAGTGCGCGATGTCAGACGAAGATTGAGTAAATGGACTAATTTTTTCGCACTAATTCAATTAGTTTTTCTTTAATATCGTTATTCATTATTTAAAAACAAAATAAAACACCACGTACCGGTACGCATATAAGCAAAATCTAACTCTCGAGTTTTGATGGTGATCTCTGATTGGTCAAGAAACTCAGTAGTTAGGTTCTGCGCGCAAACTCTAACTCCCCAATTTCGCGCTAGTTCGATAGTGATCTCTGATTGGTCAAAAACTCAGTAGTTAGGTTTTGCCCGCAAACTCTAACTACTGAGTGCGCATCCACCAATGAGCGAGCTTCAAAATTCAGTTGTCAATTGTCTTTGAACACAACTGTGGTAAATTATTTTATTTTTTAAAAATGATTTCTAATCTTAAAAGTTTTTACGAATATAATCCAGTATACCCAGATCTGAACGCAAAAGCTTTTTTTCTGCTAAACTAAATATTCCTTGCCTATGAAATTGACGTTTTGTATGGAAAATTTTTAACAAGTTGCATTTTCTATTTTAACATTTTCACAATTTATTTGACAACTGTGAACGCTATTGCAACAAAACTTTTCTGTAATTACAAATGTTTGAACATTAAGATAACCTAGGCAACATAACTTACTCGAAAAAAATAAGTTTAGGCTACGTTACAACAGATTAAGTGGTCATTTTTGCCAAAAAAAAGAAGTCACTTTCAATGTATTTTTAGATGACTTTAATTATTCATCAGAACAATCAAATTACATCCAATTATTAGCATAGCCGTCAACTTGATAGTCATATAGCCGTAATATCCAGCAACTGATAAATAATTTAAATCGCTGGAGTTATATGGTTCTCTGTGTGTGAGAAAAAAACGCCAATTTCATAGTTAAGGACTCAATATTATAGTTTGTGGCATATGCCAAGTTCTCCAGTGTATCATATGGATACAAGAATGCTGAATAAAATTGACCAAATGGATTGTCTAGAAAACCAAACCTGCGTCGCAACGAATCATAATTGCAAGTTAGTATCTATTTAAAATGCATTTATTCTTACTTGTCCTATTTGGTTGCGCTATGCCGTTGTGAATTTTGCCTGACAACACGCTTTGGTGGACGCCAGAATCATCGACACGATGAAGAAGAAGACTTCTCCTGTGTTTGGGTTACAACTTTTGAGAATAAAACAATAGGTACTTAATAAACAACAAAATAAATATTTATTGCACAGAAACATTCTTAATAAATTTTTCTTCAATTCAACATTCTTATTCTTAATCTCAATACAGTACCTAGGATAAGGCTAAATGGTTTGAAGGTATTCGCCTTTCTTTTTTTGGTTTATCGTTTATCTGTAAACATCTTTTTATTTCAGTAGGTACAGCCAGCAACGGAAATTATTCCTTTATTGCCCGTGATACTACCAGTATTACTACCAGTAGTTCCACGGGTAAAAAAAATCCCGTAGTACTACCAATCGATCCAGTAGTACTACGGGAAATATTTAATTCGATTAATTTTTTTCCTAATCATTATTAAGTGCCATAAATTACTGATGAAAATATATTGCAAAACTTCTTGTTATAACTAAACTAGCAAAGTCCCTGAAATCAGTTATACAATTACGCGCTATATATTACTACTGACAAAACAAAATAAAGATGCGAACTCAGTAGTTAGAGTTTGCGGGCAAACCCTAACTACTGAGTTTTTTGACCAATCAGAGATCACTATCGAACTAGCGCGAAACTGGGGAGTTAGAGTTTGCGCGCAAAACCTAACTACTGAGTTTCTTGACCAATCAGGGATCACCATCAAAACTCGAGAGTTAGATTTTGCTTATATGCTACCGGTACTATTTCTAAACAAATATAACTGAATGCGTAGTGACGCGTGTGGTTACGCGCATAGTGACGCGCAGCAAAGATAAGTGCGTGTTCGAATTTGTTCGGTGTGACGTCCAATAGGGAATGCCATTGACTACAATGTCATCAATGCGTTCCGCTCTGCGTAGGTACGCAGCCTGTTTGTCTCATGGGAGCTGCAATGCGTAGGGTTACGCATCGGTCTACGTGCACGCGTACGTTACGCTTGGTACGTCTACGCGTACGTGCACGCTTACGCTTACGCATTCGGTGTGTATCGCTTCTTAAGCGACGTCTTCCCAAAACCGTCCTTCACTACTCTAATACGAGTCGTTAAGCCACGCTTCGACTTTACGAGCCTTTTACCCAAACGGCCGTCTTGTAAGAAATGCATTACTAGGCGGCAGATGCGCTCAAGTAGCGACAGCAGAAAAATCTGAATCAATTATTTATTAAACTGCAAATAATCGACCTCCGTGGTCGAGTGGTTTGCACGCCGGTTTTCAAGGCGTCACCACCTCTTAAGGTCCCGGGTTCGATCCTCGGCTGAGTCTATGGAGAAAATGAACTTTTCTATATTGTCTCAGGTTTGGGTGTTTGTGATACCACCGTTGTCTCTGATTTCCATAGCAAAAGTGCTTTAGCTACTTTGGAATCGGAGATGTGATGTTGTCAATTATTTATTTATTTATTTATAAACAGAGTAAGTACAAGATGCTAAATACTTCTGTAAGCGGTTAGACTAAATAACCAATATAGTTACACTTATTATTTATAACTACTTTTTAAGAATAACTATGTTATTAAAGTATCATAAAAAAATTCGGGTTGAACTCCGGGAGTGCCGGCAGAAGTGAAAACTTGAATATTAACGTTGTGTATTTTTGATATTTTGGAATGGTTAGGGAATAATTTGCACGAATTGCGGTTTTACGAATTTACTCTGCATTTGAATTTATGAATACAGAACAGTATTGTACGAAGCTCTTATCCATAGCTTATCAGAAAATCTAGATTTTTGACATTGAATTAAAAAATTTGCGCTTTGTTATGATGACACAAGTGTTTACGTCTTGAAATGACGCTTCACCATTTTCGCCGCGCCCCGTCAAAGAAAGGGGTATACTTCCGCCGCCCGCTGTCTACGCTACATCCGTCTTACGAATTTTCGATCAGGGTCACGTGACCCTGACAGACGCGAGTTTAACATTTTTTCCCCTTTACAAAAAAAGTGTACAGCGCCGCTAAAGAAGTTTTCACTTCGAAAAAAATGGGGTAGCACTCCGGGAGTGCCGGCAGAAGTGAAAACTTGAATATTAACGTTGTGCATTTTTGATATTTTGTAATGGTTAGGAAATAATTTTGCACGAATTGCGTTAATTATCAGTATAAAAGTACTATCATTTATGAGGTAGAATACAATATTTATTTATTGCGCTATCGTACACAAACATGAAAATTTATATTACATGAAAAAGTTTATCTCTCAGAAAAATCAACCCGCCGAACGCCAAAGCGACGCGCCGCCATTTTCGCCGCGCCGTAGAAAGAGAGGGGGATACTTCCACCGCCGGCTGTCTACGCTACATCCGTCTTACGAATTTTCGATCAGGGTCACGTGACCCTGACTGACGCGAGTTTAACATTTTTTCCCCATTACAAAAAAAGGTGTACAATGCCGCTAAAGAAATTTTCACTTCAAAAACTAGAATACCTAGATTTGTCAATCCAAATAAATCACACACCTCAATCTCATCATTATTTCGTCTAATTTACCATTTTAAGCAAAAATTACATAACATCAAATCCACGAGTATATTTTTATTTTGTATCTACATTTTCCAAGTATCATTAAAACGAAGCGTTTTCCTAAACTAAGAATACAAAGGCATGTTTTCTGAGATCATTAGAGTCAAGTCAATTCTAATTTGGCGAGCTTTTATTTCTGTTCCACAAACGTTTAACAACATACTTTGTGGAGAGCTTGTTAATTGGAATCGTAAACATCAACCAAGAAACAGGGAAAATGCCTTTTATGATCACTAGAATTGTGCAATTTAAGGAAAAGATTAATGCAAATATAAAAGAACAAAAATCAGATTCAAATACTTAAAAATAATCTTGTGTCATACATAAGTTACATTAATATCAGAAAGTAAAGCCACGATACGCATAATTATTAAAAATTTAGATTTTTATTATCAAATAACGTCAAATAAACAAAAATCTTGAAAGAAAAAAAAATACTTTTAAAGCACTGTGTCAAATAATAATAATTTTATTCAATCTTTTTTTTGCTGTCGGTACTTGTATTGTTGTTATTACAACATGGCGACGATCTGCGTGGCGCGGCCTCATCATCGCGTCGCGTTGTCGCACGTCGCACCACGTCGTCGCGCATCGCGTGAATGCAAAGTTAAATCTGGTTGCTACAGTATATCTCGCAATTGAATTCGAACAAAATGTATCCCATTCGACATTGCTAGATTTATAGAAATTTTATTTTGTACGATGAAAGTTTTGCGAAATATGCTTTTGTGTCTATGAATGTATGGTGAATGTTTATGGTTATATACAGGGTCATTTTGTATTCACCATCCAAATTTTGAGGATGTGTTCAGTCCATGAAACTAAACAACTTTCCCTAAGGAACACATGGTCAAATAATGTAAAATAAAAATCGACTTTCCATACAAATCAAAGAGATCACGTGATCAATTTAGTATGGGATGACCAAAATTTTTTGGCGAAATTTGACACATGTTTCTTAGAGAAAGTTGTTTAGTTTCATGGACTGGACACATCCTTAAAATTTGGATGGTAAGTTCAAAATGACCCGATATTTAGTTTTTATTCTTTAACAAATATATACAGGGTCACTGGAAATATGACGTATTCCTGTTAAGGGGTTATAGATGAGGTCAAAACAAATATTTTTTGTCATATAACTTTTTCTCAAAAAATAAATAGTTTTTGAGTTAATTGAAATTAAGTATTTTTTTACCAAAAGTACGTTTTCAGACACAAAAATTTAAAATAAAAGATAACTACTCATTCGATTCCGGATTTTTTATTATTTTGGGATAGAAAAGAATCTGAGTGTTGATAACGAATAAAAAAAAATTCATAAAATACAGGTGTTTATAAAAAATTCAATACTTAAATGCATTTTTTATTTTTATTTTTTCAGATTTTTTAGAAATAGCTTCAAATATCTTTAAAAAAATCCTAGTAACGAAGCGTGCATAATATTTAAAAAACATCACCATCTATTCAGCCTTCAGTTGAGGTATAAAACTTAATAATAGCTTAAATAAAAATGAGAAATTAAGACTTAACTAAATAGCAGTCCCATTTCATGTAGCAAAAATTTCCTACTTCAAGCGCTTCGGAGGTGGCCGTATTATCCTACTTATTCCATAAATGTGAAAGTTTTCTTGTTTGGATGATTGTTAATCAATCACGCAAAACGGCTGAACGGATTTGGATGAAATTTGGTACACAGATAGTTTATAAGCCGGATTAAAACATAGGAGGATACTATTATCTTGATTAAAGGTTCCCTAGGGATTTTCTCAAATGTAAATGCGAATAAAGTCGCGGGCGGAAGCTAATTTGCCATAAATGATCGTGCTTACTAAAAATACTTTCATCCGAGTGAGTTTGAAACAGGATTATTTTCCGCCGATGAGTCCAAATTTCATACAGACAGCATCAAAAATAACCATGCATATCAGCCATTTTCAATGACCCGCTGCTGGGGAACAGGCCTTCCTTTCCTTTTTCCTATAAAGCGGACGGGCCATAACCCACCACGTGGGCCCAATGTGGATTGGTCGGTGTTAACTCAATGTACCTTACATTGAGCCCTTGATTCTGGCTGCATTTACAGTCGTTAACACTGACCAATCCACATTGGGCCCACGTGGTGGGTATGGCCCGTCCGCTTTATCCATCCACAAGCCAAAAGGAAGGCCAGTTCCCCAGCAGCGGGGCATTGAAAATGACTGATATGCATGGTTATTTTTGATGCTGTCTGTATGAAATTTTGACTCATCGGCGGAAAATAATCCTGTTTCAAACTCACTCAGATGAAAGTATTTTTAGTAAGCACGATCATTTATAGCAAACTAGCTTCCGCCCGCGACTTCATTCGCATTAACATTTGAGAAAATCCCTAGGGAACCTTTAATCAAGATAATAGTATCCTCCTATGTTTTAATCCGGCTTATAAACTAGCTGTGTGCAAAATTTCATCCAAATCCGTTCAGCCGTTTTGCGTGATTGATTAAAAATCATCCAAACAAGAAAACTTTCACATTTATGGAATAAGTAGGATAATACGGCCACCTCCGAAGCGCTTGAAGTAGGAAATTTTTGCTACATGAAATGGGACTGCTATTTAGTTAAGTCTTAATTTCTCATTTTTTATTTAAGCTATTATTAAGTTTTATACCTCAACTGAAAGCTGAATAGATGGTGATGTTTTTAAAATATTATGCACGCTTAGTTCTTAGGATTTTTTTAAAGATATTTGAAGCTATTTCTAAAAAATCTGAAAAAATAAAAATAAAAAATGCATTTAAGAATTGAATTTTTTATAAACACCTGTATTTTATGAAATTTTTTTATTCATTATCAACACTCAGATTCTTTTCTATCCCAAAATAATAAAAAATCCGGAATCGAATGAGTAGTTATCTTTTATTTTAAATTTTTGTGTCTGTAAACGTACTTTTGGTAAAAAAATACTTAATTTCAATTAACTCAAAAACTATTTATTTTTTGAGAAAAAGTTATATGACAAAAAATATTTGTTTTGACCTCATCTATAACCCCTTAACAGGAATACGTCATATTTCCAGTGACCCTGTATTCTTATTCCTTGTTTATGAAGGTTATACGAAATGTTACATTACATCTGGTTGAAAATTTTAATTTCCGACATTTGATTCAAGTATGTTATACACATTTTGTAAGAAAATTCAGAGTCATTTTTTTACTATGAAAAGGAATACAAATGTGTAACGAAATTCCAGTAGTACTTCTTCTTATCATATGAGGATTAGTGGCCACCTCTGGTGTTAGAGTCCACCTGTAAGGCCTCTGACTTGACTTAACGACTGTTATCAGGTGACAACAGCAGGGACCGACCGACCGGTTTAACGTGCCCTCCGAAGCACGGAAGCGCTCAGTTTTAATGCCACTTAACGGTCACCCATCCGACATCTGACCGTACAGAGCGTTGCTTTACAAATGTGATCGAGTACGATCAGTCTATCAAGTTTCGCCATGAGCGCTTCCAGTAGTTATTGATATTTAATTATCTTGTCTGGTAACTGTACCATCAGTACAGTACCGAATGTACCGATCGGTATCTGTGCATCGATGCGCCACGATGAACCGCACAGACCGCTGCGCGGTGAAACCACCTCATTACGCGACGTGTTGCGAGCGCGGCCGACCGAGTACGAACCGTGGCGAATTTGTAATTGCATTGCACTGTGAATGGAGGCTCTAAAGATGCTTGTAATTTATATTGTTGTGCATTTATCGAAACTAGTCTATTGAAAATGAATATTGGTATAATAAAATTGAAAATCATGGAAATTGAAATGTTATTATTGTTTAGCTTAAATAAATCGAAGCGCTCATGGTGGAGCTTGACAGACTGATCGTACTCGATTATGTATGTTAAGCATTTTGGGTCCGGCCAGATGTTGGATGGGTGACCATTAAGTGGCATTACAACTGAGCACTTCCGTGCTTCAGAGCCTTCAGAGACATTAAACCGTCGGTCCCGGCTGTCGTCATCTGATAACAGTCGTTAAGCCAAGTCAGAGGCCTCACAGGCGGCTTGATAAACTCTAACACTAGAGGTAGATAATATCCTCATACGATAAAAAGAAGAAGAAGCTTGAATAAATAAAAGAGTTGACTTAATATTTTATCATTCTCAATAATTCAATACTGGTCCTAATAATACCGGCCTGTACCAATCTTTAAACTATGAGTTGATTAATTTTTAAGGTTTCAGAAACTGAAACATATTTTATTACAGTAGATAATTGTGTAGCAAAGTCAGGCTTCTTAAGGGTTTCGTATACATTGTAAGAGTAAAATTTCGCCGGGCAAAGTTATCCAATTCTCAAGCCGGGTCATCGGCAGGCGCGGCGCATACAAATTACGTAGTGCCTCAGCCACTCGAAACTGACCCTTAACTCCGGAAAATAGGGTGATCGTAAAGTGTAAGCACTTGCGGTGATGAGTGTACCGGCAAACTGACGCGAGCGAAATTAGGGGAGCGTCGACCTTGAGCGGAGCGAGCGAAGCGAGGGGACTGTTATAGGGAGAGATACTATTTCTTAGCAAAACAATAAAATGCAGTTCAAATATTATCTATGATTACTTGTTGTTACAAGATTTATGATGTAAGTTTAACATCCTTTAGAGCTGATTTTTCAATGCCTCCGTTTGACAGGTATTATACCGCCATATTGAAAATGGTTGTCATACAATGTGTCTTTCGAATTACTTTTATTTTAATTAGTTAATAATAAAACAGACTGACATCACATCTGTTAACTGAGTATTTTAAAATCAGTCCTTAGGCTATTTAAAAAATTCTAATCTTCAATTTACACTAATTTAATCTAAAGCTTAGAAAGAAATTTGTCATTTGGAAGACAATCTTAAGAATTAAGATCCCAAAGTTGATTTGAAAAAAAAATCTCATTGGAGATCAAAAACTCGCCATCGAATTCGTAGACATTTTTCATTTTGCTTTATAAACGTTGCTTTACGAAACGCATGATTCGGCGGCGTTGTCAACTGTGTTTATTGGCCGACGTCTCGGCCGGCTGAGTAATTGACTGACCGGCTGATTGACTGACTGACGGCGACCGACGCGACCGACGGCGACGTCCGCCCGCTCGCTGTCTCGCCGCGGACATGTGTAAACAGCAGAACAGACGCATCGACGGACATACGCAATATACAAACTGATGAATAAAATCTTAGCTAATTATACCATGCGATTCCAAAATTACATTTTATAAATCCAGAATAAAACTGATGTAATCTCTATCACCATTAAAATCGAATTGATTTAACTCAAATAATCTGAAAAATCAATGTTAAAAATGACCTTTTCCATGTCTAAAAACAACGTGGGTTGTGATTAATTTCTTATTTTCTGAAATTTTAATTGAAATGTAGGTGAAATTTGTTGTTAACTTTCCTAAAAAACCTAACCTACATAAAAATAATCAGCCTACAACACGTATAATGTAAATATGTAAAGGAATTGATTTTATTCCAATCGCGTGTTCAGCGGGACGGGAGTCTCGAATGCAAACGATTTGACAAAAATGCAGTTCTGCCGAAACAATGCATTTAGAGGTTTTAGTAAAAAATTCGGGTTGCACTCCGGGAGTGCCGGCAGAAGTGAAAACTTAAATATTAACGTTGTGCATTTTTGATATTTTGGAATGGTTAGGGAATAATTTTGCACGAATTCCCGTCTTACGAATTTACTCTGCATTTGAATTTACGAATACAGAACAGTATTGTACGAAGGTCTTATCCATAGCTTGACAGAAAATCTAGAGTTTTGACATTGAATTAAAAAATTTGCGCGTTGCTATGGTGACACAAGTGTTTACGTCTTGAAATGATGCGCCGCCATTTTCGTCGCGCCCCGTAGAAAGAGAGGGGGATACTTCCGCCGCCGGCTGTCTACGCTATATCCGTCATACAAAGTGTACAACGCCGCTAAAGAAGTTTTCACTTGGAAAAACGTAGCCTACATAAAAATAATAATCAGCCTACAACACGAGTAATGTAAATAAAGGAACTGATTTTATTCCAATCGCGTGTTCAACGGGACGGGAGTTTTGAATGCGAATGATTTAACAAAAATGCAGTTTTGCCGAATGCTTAAGTATGTCGACAATGCATTTACAGGTTTTAGTAACAATACATTGACAGGATTTATTGAAACCTTGCATTTTATTAGCTCTACATATTCTTTGGAAATTAAAACTAAATTTTGTTTGTTTTTTACGATCCGGTGTAATGTAGGATTTAAATACATAAGCGAGTTCTTTTTAAAGTTTTCAGTGAAAAACTTTATATAAAATTACCATCGGACTCCATTTGTTCAAGCATCATACGAAATATGTACGAAATACCAATAACTTATTTGTGGTAAAATACACCGAAATACCTTTCCTTTTACTTTGTTGTCAACAAATAGAAATAAAAACAGTTAATTGATTTTCAGATTTCCGTGCGATATATCATAAGTTCGTATTTGACCACATAACGTAACGGAAAAGGTGCCGATACGTCGGGAAATGCAAAATCAAAACGACAAATACAAGTTCCCCCTTTGCAAAACATAACAGCCTAGTGATCACCTACTTACACTATACTCTTAAAGAAATCCAGTTTCAATTTCGTTGTTACAATAGTTTTTGAGGTTGTTTGTTGTAGATGTCAAAGTTATAATTGAATAGAATAGATTTTTTTTTTTTTTTTTTTATTACTAACTAGGCACACATTTGACCACCATCTTGTTTCATAAACAGGATGTTGCCTACGGTGTAGCATGCTTGCCCAGGAAATGTTGATTCACTCGTGCCTTGAGGAGACCAATGTTATAACTATCGGAGAACACATAAGCGGGCAGAGCATTCCATTCTTTAGCAGTTCGCAAGAAATGTATTGGCAAAGCGCTTGGTACGGACCCGTGGTACAATGTACACCATGTGTACTTATATAATTTTATAAGAGCCTGTGATATCCTAACCAAACATCCGTATATGAAATAGGTATCTATATCCGGGCGCGGGGCGGGCGATATTACCCCTCAAACCATCATGTGAAATCAAGTGACCGAAACATACATATTTATCACCCAGCTTTGATACAGCTGATCGATACGATGCGGAATTTTTCAATTAAAATAGATTTCGAATATACCTACAGGCTTGTGCAATACAAATGGAACTAGAGACAGTACCGCCTTTTCTTAAACTGTTAAAATATCTTATTCGCTTTGATTACTTTAAAGAAAACTAATTTAGTTTAAGTATTTATTATTCGACAGTAACTAACTCAACTCAATTTAAAAATGCATTACTTCTATTTAATGATGTAAAAGCGATTCGAAGAGAAAAAGAGCTTTTTACTCAAATCGGCAAAAGTCAAGTTTTATCGGCGATACATAATTAAAGCTTTTACAAAACTTTTTACAGTTGGAGTTGATGTTTAAATATTTGAAGCGTAGAGTTTTTCTACTTCATTTATGAAAGCCCTTAGCAAGTTCAAACTTGTAAAAATGTTCACTCAAGCTTACGCGCTCACTAGACATGAAATAAAATACTATTTAACGGATACTAGCGCGATTTTATTGAAAATACTTTGGTATTTAGTTGGTATTTGGCAGTTGGTAGTGACCGCGTTCAGTCCCCCATGACCACGGCAGCTGCAAAAGGTGCCGAAACGTCGGAAAAATTAAACTAAATACCAACTAAATACCAAAGTACTTTCAATAAAACCGCGCTAGTATCCGTTAAAAAGTGTTTTATTTCTTGTGAAAATGTTTTACTGAAGAGCTTTTTAAATTCTAATATTTTTGATATTATTTTTGCCAAATTTCCAATTTTATAGTCGACTCAAAAGTAGCTTAACTTTTATCATGTCGCATTTATGATAGCATTGTGTAGTAAGGTTGCAACTGAACAAGCTTTAACTATGTAGTTGGTGTGTTGGTGTGTCAGAGTACTAATGGGTTAACCTACTTATGAGGCAAAATGTACCCCACAAAAAGCTAAAAGACGCACGTTGATTTATCAATGTCTATTTCCTACACAAGAAGTCTGAAATATCACGAGATAGGCTTTCATTGGCGAAATGTCGCCAATGAACGATAGCCGCTATATATTACGTAATATATTTCAGGATGTATGAAATTATCCGGATAATAACTTGTCATTGGATATAAGTATTAGCTGGAATATGATGAAACTTTCAATCTACGCGTGTCTTACGAAAACGTAAAGGTGCTTACGTTAATATAGAGGCAATCTCAGTCTTTTCTTGGAATTATTATAAATGTGAACAGTTGTTTTTGTTACTATTTTATTATGAATATCTTGGTTGGAATCTATAACAAATTGGTTGTTATTGTTGGAGTAATAAATTACATTAGAACATGCAAGAGGGAAGATTTTAATCGATTTCAAAAGAGAGGATATTCAGCTGTCAGCTTTTGCATGTATGTGTGTCTGTGTGTGGTATAGTATCTGCAATATTTATATACGTCGTAGGATAATCGTATAAATCGGATCTTTACAAAAATCCTAGGATGATTGTAAAGAATCGGATAATTGAAATCTAATATAAATTTTTACAATCGTCCGAGCAATTTTTAGGATCTTTGTAAAAAACCTAGTATGTTTCGGAAAATCTTTAACTTGAATGCTGATTTGGATAATCTAAGAGAAGATTTATAACAATTTCAGTCTGATTGGTCAGAACATATTGCTGTTGGGTTTTGGGGTTATTTCGTAATTGTGCCGAATTTGATTCTTCAATGAAGTTTTAAGAGTTGTAAGAGCATTAATTAACTCGAAAGTCGATTTAGGTTTTGCACAACAATATTGACAAGTGCTGTAGAACTTTCTTAGCTCTGTGTAGAAAAGTGATTTTTAAGACATAACCTCTAAATTGTCTGCACTGATCGAGCCCGGCACTTGTATAACATCCAATTCACTCACTTCACTCATCGTACTTCAATGTCTCTTGATTAATGTGAGCAATAAGATTTAGTTAAATAAAAAACGTATAATTCTTATAAAACACTAGAGAAATATTTGACAATAATCACAACAATAACAAATAGCCAATCAGAGCATCCGTCAGTCAATAACGATGACGTCAGCCAATCAGCGTGCGCAAAAAATGGTGATTCGCGATTTACCTAAGATACGCTGGATTTTTGTAAAAATCCTGAACATCACTCGGATGATTGCAAAAATCTATCTTAGATTCTAATCATCCGGTATTTTACAATCATACTAGGATTTTAGTAAATATCCTGTTTGTACAATTATCCTACGACATATACAAATTGGAGATCTTAAGAATCGCACAACGAAACCACAAAATATTGGCAGTTTTACGCATAAACCAATCAAAATCAACTATTTCTCTTTTCAGTTGGATAATAACCATTTTTTATTTATTCCTTATTTTATTATAAATGTTATCTAAAAAATAAATAGTGTTAACACTACGCAGCTTTAGTGCCCCTGAGCTGTAGGTAAGTTTTCCACATAAATCATAAAGGCCCCGAGAGACTCGCTTGCAGGTTGACGACGGTATAGCTGGAGATTCCATATGAGTTATGGCCTGGGATGAAACTGAGCTGAGCTACTAGCTCACAACATGGTGAAGGGCATAGGAGTGAAAATAATAGTGTTTCGTAGTAAATAAGTAAACATATCTTATTGCTGACTGAGTTGTGTTCTTGATAAGATGTTCTATGATCCAAAATAGTATTTCGGGGTAAAGTAGTTTAGTTTTAACGAGTTTTCTAGACTACTAGAAGCTGGTCGTAATTGATTAAAAAATATGTTTAGTAATAAACGAGAAAAAAAATAGATAGACAGATATTTTAATATTTTACAGCTTTTAGATATTGGATTTTTTTGAGAAATTAACGTTAAGTTTTGTCGATTAGAGTGAGATATGTGTGATATAGTCTAATTTTTATCACTACGAGAACTGACTTTGATTGTTTCCATTTAGGCGAATTCATGGACAGAAACTAGTGAATAATAAAATGTTTACATCTACTTAATACGAACATTCGGTGTCTGCTAAACCAATCTTCAAAATATGCAACAGCTGTTTTCCCTGACTTGCATGATGCACACCTTACATCCACAAATAACGCTTCAATATTTAATGTAAACATCAATACTATTTACTCAGTATCCACTGAAAAAACAGACTACATTCCAGCTCAAATAAACTGTTTTCCATTTACCACCAAATCATTGGAGACTATAAAGGCCAAATTGAAAAATCCAAATCAAAACAAAACGTTAAATCGCTTTATCGTTTCCCCATCAACGTGACGGTTAATAGACAGGTTTTTCCATTACCCAAACGTACCGCGTTACGTTACGTGTCGGTGGCAACACGGACGCGCATAAATTTTTATTTGTTTACACTCTGAACATTGGCAACTACGCCGGCGGCGTCTATTTCTCAATCCTACATGAATGTAAAACATACAATGTCAATTTTAACATTACCACTAAGTTTGTTTGATTGCAGTATTTATCTACCACTCAGTACAATGTTTACCTATAAATCGCATAATCAAACATAATCATAACAATATGATACGATAAAGCAACAAGTCTTCGGGCACCTGTTAGATTTCAAACTTAAAACTTTGACAGATCTAAACTCTATCAATAATTAAACCTACACTACACTTAAGATTTATCAAAAATCTGTAACATCTTTCAATTTATCGCGAAAAAAAACACTTATCAGAAACCAATGCACAGAAAAAAGCACCCAATTTTTTTTCTCAAATTAGGGTTGTCAGGTTGTATATTATGTTGCACCAATCACTATAAAACCTTAGCACTAAAAGCGTTGATATGTAAGTGATAGGCTTCGCTGGACGCCGGGCGCGAGCGACGCGGCGCGAGGGCGGGCGGCGACTGCCGGAGGGCGGGCGGCGCGTGCTGAAATAGGTTAACGATCACGTTCTTGCGCGATAATGCCGCCCCTGATTTGTGACTGCAAGATGAAGGTTATGTGGTTTTTTTTGGGTAAAC
This sequence comes from Agriphila geniculea, assembly GCA_943789525.1. NCBI lineage: Eukaryota > Metazoa > Arthropoda > Insecta > Lepidoptera > Crambidae > Agriphila > Agriphila geniculea. Next base: position 546,114 of record OX038890.1, on the reverse strand, counting down.
AAAGGATTGGGTCAGCACTAGGCTAGACAACGATTTTGATAACCCAGTTCTTAGCTGCCGAATTTATTTTCATTTTTTTGAACGATGATTGATTAATCAGAATAATAAAAATATCTTGACCAATAAGTAATAAAATTACTAACAGAGACCTATAAGAAATCAAGGAATAGATAATAAATTAAGTAAATTTAACCTGTGGGCCAATAATAATAAAATAAATGACTCACACAACAAAAAATATCCATTCACGCTCGAATCAAACAGAAAATAAAATAGATCCATTTTGTAAAAATAAACTAATCTTGCCTTCCAATAAGCAAATATTAAATAATTGTTATAGGAGATGTTACGTTATTCTAAAAATACCACCAATCAACTCCAAAAGTTAGCTTCCATTCACTATGCACAGCACATGTGCAAAGACAAAACGTGGACCTTAGTGCCTCGCCTTTAGGTCTATATTGCGGTTTGACAAAAGTGAAGTTGTGCAAACAGAATTGCAACAAGAATGTCAGTTTTGACCGCACCGCGGCCACTGTTAATATTTACGTGTCTGCCTCGTATAAGGGCGGGGAAAAAATATGTCGATAAAATAAATTAAATCTCTATGGCTGCACGTCTGAGTGCCGACAAAAGTAACACTTAAAAATTACATTCAAACTTCATCGTTCCAAATGTGAGGCTGCTTTCCAGCCAAAGATGTGCAGTAAGAAACAATTTAACAATGTCATCGCTGCAGTAATCTCATTCAGCGCAGCTCTGCCCCTGTAGTATGAGATCGACACTCAACTGTCAAAATCCATTGTCTTTGACTGTTAAAAGCGATAAATCACGTTTCGGTGGTTACGGCTGATAGAAGTTCCAATGGTCACTATTTTTATGCATGCAGAAAAAATAAAGAGGCTGAGGTGCTACGGGTGAGTCGATTTTTTCTAATATTTTTCAATTATATTAATAATCTTAATATAAAAATAGCATTGTGAATGCATAAAATCTAAATGTTTAAAAAATAAAGATGTGTTTTAAAGATGCGAGTAATGTGTGCGAGAATCGTAAACATTTCTGTGAAGAGTCCACAACTCCTGACATCGCTCGTGTACACAGCTTTACTTTGCATTCTCTCATCCCTCAGCTTTCTTGCACGCATTTAAAGAAAACTCATACCGTTTCTAGCCCTGATATTGGATACGGATTAACTGTTTAATTTGTTTTTACATACGTTCAAATCGTTGGAACTGTTTATCCATATAAATTATTCAAACGCTATAAAAATAAACAAATGCATGTACTAATCATCTATTTTCAGAGTGCATTACACGAATTTAAATTAGTACAAAAAGGCTCGGACATTTTTGTATCAAGACTGGCATACCTACCTGTCCGCTATTTTGAAAAAAGTACTTCAAACTCAAATATCTCAGTAATATCCCTTACGAGATATTTTCACTTTTTATTTTTTGTTTGTAATTACTTATTCTATCGACTGACAGCACTTTTAAAACAAGCTTCCAAAACCATTTTTTTCGAAATGGCTGTCGGTAGATTAGGTATGTCAAAAGGGCCTAATTATCTTTACTATATCGATATAGCATTTAGTCGCATCACTACAAGACGCAGATGACTACGACCCCACCGTACGACCCTCGTAGTCTCGTAGCCACGCTACGACCCGCTACGAGCTACGAGAGCGAGTTCCAAGTTGCCGTAACTGCGTGAAATTGTGTGAATAGTTTTACCTTTTTTGCAAGCGCTAATTATTTTTTATAGAAATGTTTGTTTTTATAAATTATACATTTGAATTTAATTATTTGTCAGCAAACCATATTTATCTAATTATCTGTTTTAGAATTACATTACATCATTATCAAACAGCTATGGTTATGGCTCTATTTTATATCGAAAAACTAATATGCCTCATTAAAACTGTTACCTATCAATTAACCAAGCCTTTTACTACGGTACCTAATTTATTGCTTTGGTTAGGAAAATACAAATTTTATGATATATTTCGCTAAATGCTATTAAGGTTAGTAAATAGTTAATATTGATTTATTTAGATGCAAATTTAACAGCAGTAAACGAACTCACTAACACATTAAAACTTGAAGAAACTGTGAACAGAAAGTATAAGGTAGGCTTTAAGTTCGCGAATATCCTTCAGAAACTTGAGTATCCCCGTGGAAAACTAAAAACCTGCGCTAAGAATCGTCTTTTTATGCACAAACACCTACATTGTGATTACTACCTTATCCCATTACGTTTACCGTGCAATTTTGAATAACATTATAAAGGTAACATGAGTATTTCACAAGCTAAACTGACCCTTATCTAATGTTGAGTAAAGTCAATTTTGCGTGAAAGGTGTTAATGTGAGTAATTTACCGACGGAGAGGCAGGGTCCCTAAGGAGAGAATCAATTTATTCTGGAGTCGGCCCGCATAGTCGCGGCTGTGATGATAAACTGTTCAAAAACTTTACGGCTAGTTGTGGGATTGGGCCAAGACTGTTGCTTAATGGGTCGGGTGATCGCTGACGATACGTGACGATATGAATATGATGATATTAATTCTTGAAAAATACTTAAATGCTACCATATGGTCCGCAAATTCATTACTGTACATTGTCTCTATCTTTCTAACACTACATCATCATTATTATAATATTGAACCACCTCTGTGGTCTACTGGTTCACCCACCCGTGTAAGACGCAGAGGTCCCGGGTTCGATTCCTAGGGGGGGTACAATTTGTACTCTGTTTGGTTGGTGGTAGGGCTTATTTCAAGTCCACACGGCAAGCTACCACCATCTTACCTAAGTCTGACGCTATAACAACAATTTAAAACTCTTGGGTTCCGGCAGTTACAAGTAAGATAGCCAGTTCCTCAGTGATGAGGATTCCGGGTGTAGTGCGCTTCCACCTTTGGCCTTATCGTCACTTAATTAACATCAGGTGAGGTAAAGGCCACTACCCCGTTGTGCATTAAAAAAAACTTTATTTCAGACTTTTGGTCCTAGTGTTAGCAATACTATTAATCTTAAAACAGGTGACCGAAGCTTAAAAGCAAGTGTTAGGATACAACGTCTTACAAATAACGTAATGCCGAATATAATAAATAGGGACCATCAAACTGAACAATCTTTACTACGGGATTGGACCAACTCTGAAATCGCGTAACAAAAATCAGCTGTTTCATACATTTTGATATTTTTCTTATCAATTTTTGTACGTACAAAGCAGATGATTTATTTCGCGATTTCAGAGTTGGTTTTTTAGTAAAATTGTTCAGTTTCATGGTCCCTATCTATTATATTCGGCGTTACGGGTTTTTTGTAAAAAAAAAAAAGCTTTTGCACTCCACTCTCTTAAAATCATAACAGACCACTATACTCTACTGCACGACACATATTAACTCTTGTGGCAGAAGTTATCTTCAAATTTGACAGGCGAAGATCGCAGTTTTGGACGGATTTCATCGGAAAACGTTACACTACCCAATAACAGGTTAAGAGTTGTTAGATGCACTACATTTTAGTCATTCGTCGCATTTTACGTGCCTCACTAAGGAGGTGAATTGGTGCCGAACTGCCGATCTATCATACCCATAAAGTAATGGTAATAAAATATCACTATAAACCTTACTAATATTATAAATGCGAAATTTTGCATGCACGTCATCAGGGGTACAGAGAAGGACAAAGAGTACCTTTCTAAAAAAAGTACTGTTCCCGAGGGATAGCAAAAAACTTTCCACGCAGATGAAGATGCGGTCGGCAGCTAGTTGTAAATAAAAATCAATTATCTTTGTTCCCCACTATACCTTTACCCATACACACAACTAACGCTCTGGCGCAACATTAATACATTTTATCTGTCCACCTGTCTCGGGAGCTCTGTTGTTCAGTTAATTAACTCTGCCACAAAGATAAAAAAATAGCTTCGCTTCCTGAAATTGTGCTGGACGCTACTGTGTGTAAGCCCCTTGATTACAAAATACTCCTTCAGTCGTAATATTTTTGTTTTTATCTTCAAATGTTGTACATACTTAAAAAGTCCATCTTTATGTTACAGATACGAGTACATGCACATACATTTCATGATACAAGTGCCTAGTGGCGAGGGGTGATATTATGGCAAAGGTAAGCCATTCTACATAAATGTTATGATCTGCATAGTGGATCGGTGGGGTGGGATTTCAAACAGGTAAGCCGCTGGGAACTGGCTTGTATGGACCCTTTGCCACTGGTACCTACTCACACTGTGAAAGTGAAAGTGAAATTAAAATATTCTTTATTTATATAAGCTCACATAATAAGCGTTTTTAAATCGTCAATTCTTTTACTCTACCACCCATTATGACGTCTTTTAGCTGACAAGAAAAACGGGCGCAAAAAATTTATCAGCTTTATCAAATGGAACGATATTTACAAATATGTATATCGTTTCCAGATTTTATATTAACAAAGATTAACAAATAAACAACATTATTTAATTAGATCATTACTTAATGAATTTTAAATTTCTTAATCAATTTACAGGGTTCAAGCTAAAATCAAAGTTTGAAGTTATTATTCAGTCTAGGCTGTTACAAGAAAAAAACATACAATTCAATATGCGTTAAGATAGGTAGTCAGAAGTAGACCCATTCCCACTGGCAGCACCCGTTCACGAGCATGACGCATAAACCAGCCATCGCTTCGCTCAAACATATTTGAGGGAACGTAACGCCCTTGATTTGCCATCTAGTATATGTTGGTCCATCGCAAAGGCAATAAAGATTTTTTAATTAGTTCTTAATCACTCGCAAAAGCAGTTCAGTGGTTTCAAAAAAACAATCAAAGCCACAACTTTTCTAATATTAATACGGGTAACAAACAGCGAACGAATAGGAAAATCAAATTAAAATTCAGGTAGTCGGCGAATCCGTTGATTTTCATCAAGATCTCATTAAAATACATTCGAAAGCACATCAAGTTTAAAAGTTGAACTGCAAAAACAGCTTTTATTACGTAGGGCATAAAGACAGTCTACATGTATACACTGATATGCCGTCGTATGTACCTTCTCGTATTTCATTGGGGTTCATCTTTATCTAAGACTGCAATTCCGTTTTCCTTAATAAATAGACGGGGAAATAAATAAGAGTTTTCTTAAGAAACACTGCATTGGCTGAATGAAAGAGATTAAAATAAGAAAAAGTGCTACGCAACGTACAGCTTCAGATGGAACCACTTTAAAGTCTCCAATGTTCTAGAACTATCTGGTAAGTTCGAGAGGACTCTGGTTCGCTAGAATTTCAAACGACTTTACCAACAACGAGTACGTACTTAAAGTAGAACATGTAATAAGGATGTTATATGTATGTGTTAAGAGTGTATATCCGTATTTCAAAGAAATTAGCGTTTTTCCAAAGAAGTTATCTAAAGAATGAAAGCATTACTATTGATGTAAATTGTAAAATTTAGTTTTAGTAAGCTAAATTTTTAAATTAGTGTCTTATAGAGAGAAAAACATAATAAATTATCAGGTATTTTAAAACGAAGACAAACTGTTCAAGTGGAATTTCAAATTTGGTTGTCAGAGGTATTTTTCACAAACGTTTCAGCTGTAACAAATAAGAATACGACTCATATTTCTTTTTTCATTTATTGTATGTATTGTCAAAGAGTGCCCTATAGAGAGACAATTTAAAAAAATGTTTTTAATCACAGCGAAATAAAATATTAAAAAATGCTCAAATCTTGACGTGTTTTTTACTGGTATTTACAGATTATAAAGTATTTATTTTACTTTTTCTTAGGAATAATGAGGTATTTGTCTATTGTATTGCATGTTTTGTATATATACTTATATCTAATAAATAATTTAATAGGAATTTACAAAGTACGCCCTCATTACGGCTCGCACAGAGATGTTTTGATCATTTGTATTGAACATTTAAAAATGGAACGTGATGCGCGTGTACACCCTTAAGAATAAGAATAAGATATATTTTGTATCTGTCGTCCTGTCACAAAATAGATATAAGTACTACGTACAGAAAGGACACTCTCCGCCCCACCCCAGAATCAATTACCTCACCCCACCCCGTGAGTTCGTATGCCGAACCGTATGCTCGTTTAGTCATGTTTGTCAAATGTCAACTTATTTTGATAGGTATTCAAAGCAATACGTCGTAACTTTTTAGTCGTGTGTTCGTCAACTGTCATCTTATTTTGATATTCAAAGCAATACGTCATAACTTAATTTACCAAAAAGTTCGAATTCTGAATTAAACGCCGCTCATACAGTAAAAACTGCACGGTAGCCCTAACCTTACACACACAGTTGCGAGTGTACAAAAACGTCACCTGAGGTCATTTGTTTATATAGCGCGGTTGTATGGAGTGTCCGAGGTATGATTCTAAGTCTTAGGTCTTAAACAGATGAATAGTATTAGTTTTGGAAAAAAAAGTTGAACAAAATGGTGTCTTTAGATGCTTTTTCGAGATTTCTTTCTTGAGCAACATTAAGTAATCAAAATATTAGCACAGAATATATAATAAATTAAAGACCTTTAATTTATTATATTTTTATTTATAAAATAAATGTATTTTAAGATATTGTTTTTACGTAACTTGAAGAAAATGTTAACAAACTTTAGGAGCCAGTGTTTTATTATTCTCGCAAAACTCACGGACTTGTAAATAATTAAACAGCTCGCGTACTTTATTTCTTATTTGAATCATAACCTCTTGTAATGCTCGACGAAAGAAATAAGTTCATTTTCTTTATCTTTCATGAGAAAGTTTAATATCCGGCTTATCCCCGACAGGACAGAAGTTTTAGGCATTAAGGATGTTAAAAACAACAAAAGTAATACTTTGTAGAATAATTATTTAAAATTATTTTCCTCTTCCATTATTTCATTTTTCCAGTGACGAATAACAATTATATATAAATCATTGATAAATAATCATTAAGAATGAAACTTACTGATTCTTAGTAGATAAGTGTTTAACTTTTCAACTGAAGAGAAAATAAACTCAGTTGAAAAGTAGGTAGGAGGCACGAAAACCGTTAAATTTCAAATTCCAACGCCATCTATTGACAGACGTACACAATCAAGTTGTAACATTTCACCTGTAGATGTCGCAATTTCAGTCACTTACCTTTCCCGTGGAGTTGCTGCCGGTTCTCGGTGCCCTTGAGGCTCTCCGCGGTGTGCAGCAGCTCGTCCAACTGGGGCTTCTTCTGCTCCAACTCTCGGAGCACACCCTGGGAAAAGATACGGGATATTGTTACTTCATTCCAAGATTTAGGCCCGTATTTATAAATAACCGCTTTCAACCTTGAGAGCTATCTTGAGAATTAGCTTGAGATAATACTTGAGAAGAGTCTTACGAATTTTCGATCAGGGTCACGTGACCCTGACTGACGCAAGTTTAACATTTTTTCCCCATTACAAAAAAGCGTACAACGCCGCTAAAGAAGTTTTCAAAGTCAAAGTCAAAGTCAAAGTCAAAAATAGCTTTATTCAAATAAACTTAATTATTAAGTACTTTTGAATTTCACTTCAATAACTCTTACAGGAGACCACAGACTACTGAGCTTCATTTGCTGCTGACTTTTTTCTTTGAATCAAAATATATAAGTAATATTCTGACAATATTAAAACTCCAACAGTATCATTTTCTTACTTGGAAGCTAATCCTTTTTTACTGACTTCAAAAAAGGAGGTGGTTCTACTAGATGGTATTTTGTTTTCCAATACAATAGCCGATGTTGGAAATGCTGGAATACTAATAGATGGCTAAACAGTAACAACTTGTCCCATAACGATAGGCGAATTCGAAGCGATTTCGAACGGCGCGGCATTACTTGTTACAATTATGTAAACGATAATGCCATTAGCGAAATTCGACGGCGCCGAATTAGTATTGGAGAGGCCCGAATTCCATTGTAGGCGTGCGGCGGGCGGCAGGCTTCGCCGGAATTTGTCACGCCGGTTTACCGGGACGGTGCCGTCAGCTGGTTTGGGCGCAATGACAATGGGAATCACTTAAATTGGGATACATTACTTTTATATTGTCGTCCATACCTTTCAGTGCCCGTATTATAAGTTGAAACAGTTACGTTTAAAACCATTCAAAGCCAGCCCCCTCGTAAAACGTGATTTGAGGAGTACTTTAGCAGAAACTACATTAAGTTAGTAGAAGAGCTCGGTGGCGCAGTGGTCTAGCCCCTGGCCCAGCGATCGCGCAGGTTAAGCAACGTTCGCAAGGGACGGTCATGGGATGGGTGACCAAAAATTTATTATCTCGAGCTCCTCCGTGCTTTGAAAGGCACGTTAAGCCGTTGGTCCCGGCTGCATTTGCAGTTGTTAACACCCACCAATCCGCATTGGGCCCGCGTGGTGGGTTATGGCCCGTCCTCCTTATCCACCTATGAGGAAGGCCTGTGCCCCAGCAGTGGGGACATTAAAATGGCTGATGGACATTAAGTTATAGTATTGAGACTCCAATATCTGGCCACCACCGCCTCTGGCACTACACTAAACTAGAAGTTGTCATTCAAATGCTTGGACGAATCAACCACTTCAAATGTCAGCCACAGTCGCTATATCGAGTGCCTATAGTAAGAGTCAGATAATCTTCTTTCATTTAAACTTTAGGCGATTTTTTTGGATTTCGCTAATTTAAATAATATTTGAAACAAGACTGTTATTCATTCAAATTATTACTAATTTAGTGCAATTTTTATGTTTATTGTTTTTCTTTAATTAATTATATCTTGAAGTGAATAGATTGTTATTCCGCATTTTAAGTAGTAATATTGTATATTTTAATTTTTTGCATTCACACTGCTATTTTTTATATTAAGATGCTTAATTGCTTAAGATGCGAAATTTTAAGGGGTCAATGTACTCATGCATACAGACAACTTTTACTATGGGACTAACATTGAAATCGCGAAAAAAAACTGTTCCATAGAAAATTTAAAATCGAATAGATCAAAATGTATAGGATAGCTGGTGTTTTTCCCGATTTCAATGTTGGTCCCATAGTAAAAGTTGTTTGTATGCATGAGTACATTGACACCTTAAAATTTCGTGCACTATTTAAGAAGGACCCTACATAATTTATTTTAATAGTTATATTGTTACCTACTAACTTTTTATATTTGGGAAAGACTGCGATAATAAGGACCCAACGGTCGGCAGTTCAATATGAGAGAGAATTTCCCCGTTGACAATTAAAGAACCGTACTAAATTCACTTGGAATGAGGATAAGGGTAGTGACTAGTGGTATCCCTGATAATAAAACTACAACCAAACGATTCCTTCAATTTGTTAATATTATTAGTAAATTTAGTGAGCAATGTTTGGAGGCTACTGTATTCGTTCCTATTGCTGTGATATAAGGTTATTCAAGATGAGTGTTTTATCTACCTCTACAACGTGTTACAATATAACCCCTAAGTAGAGAAGGACCATCAAACTGCACAACTTTTACTATGGGACCAACTCTGAAATCGAGAAAAAATAGCAGCTGTTTCGTATATTTTGATATTTTCATTATAAATTTTTGTATGAAACAGCGATTTCAGAGTTGTTCGAATAGTAATAATTGTTCAATTTGCAGGTCCGTATCTACCATAAAGTTAATATTACCTAGCGGAATGATTTTAAATATCTTCTGATCTTTTCCTAATAGTCATACTTCATTTCAGAATCGTAATTTTAGTACACCCGTGCAAAATTCTATCCCATTTATTTTGAATCTATGGCTGTTAATTAATAGGTACTATCGATATCGATATTTATATCAATAGTGACAAGATTACATCACTGAGACTTATACATAAAAAAAATACACACACAAATGTAAATCAATTTCGGTTTCGATTGACAGCTCATGTTTGTTCCTCTATTCCGACAGGTATATTAACTTTATGGTATCTACCATATTCGGCATTAGGGGTTATTATGGCACACGTTGTATATGATGAGAAATAAACCAATTATGATGAATGTATCAAAAATAGGCATAAAACAAAAGACGTTCAAGAAGAAAGGCACTCGAATCTTCCATAAGATTTTGATAACTGACCTGCAAGTTCTCACAAAACCTATAACTTGAGTATACTATTGAAGCGAACTTTGTTAAGTGGAGCGGCTAAAATGTTTGTCTTGCTGAGTGGCCGCAAAGTTTGAGAGCCTAATGTCAACAAGTGTAACCCTAGCATTTCTGGCAGGACCTACTGTATTATTAACTATTAGGTTCTTAGAGGATACTTTTATTAAAAATTCTTAGTTTATGACATAACTAAATAATTTTCAGTCATTGATTTTGTGATTTTATCTACGCCTATGCTTTAGGCCTGGTTTACATTAGGCAAGTAGACGACCGAGTCGAGTAGCGAGTAGAAATACATTGCTTGGCATGTTCGTCGATTTTAAAAGAACGTCAAACACACCACGCAATGAACTTCTACTCTCCTAAAACACTCTACTAAAGACTAAGATAATGTAAACCAGCCCTTAAATCCGCTGTTTCTGAAACAGTTAGCTTATTACCAACATTGAAACAACCAGTATCAAATATTTATCTACACCCATGCTTTAAATCCTCTGTAAGGGGTTCTGAAACAGTTAGCTTACTGCCATCATTACAATATCCCGAGCGAGAGCTGGGCCTGCAGCGCCGCGCGCCCACGCGCGAGCAACGCATTATGAAATTCAGTACAACATTATAACACTCTTGCGGAAGACATAATAACGAGGAGGGAGAGTAAAGTCAAAGACAAAGTCAAAGTCAAATTCTTTATAGAGGATACATATCATGGGTTTATATAAATATCATGGGTGTTTTTAATCCATATGTATTAAAATATTGTTTGTTTCTCTAATAAAAAAAATAAAAAAATAGGTATAGATAAAGTCTTGTATGCAACTGTACATAATTAGGCATTAAAACACTCATTCGTGTTTTAATACCCCTCGTTATAGTACAGTTGCATAAATAACTATATTACTATTTAAACGAATGTTATAATATTGTACTAAATTTCATAATGCAACTTCTTCGAAATTATTTTTCGTTCTTTTAATGTTGGCAATAAACTGTTTCAGAAATAGAGGATTCATATCATGAGTGTAGATACAGTAAATTCTTGTATGCAATCTTGTATCTTATGTTAAAACAACCTTTAATAGTTAAAGGCATAAAAAAAGGAAAACCTCCTTCAAAAAACCTGAAACAAAAACAGCTTCAAAATTAAATACCTCTAAAAAAGCGAGTAACTTCAAAAAACCTGAAACAAAACCAGTCGGGTGGGGCTGGAAGACAACTTATTTTTTTTATATTTCTAAAAGCCCCACCCGACTTCATTAGACGTGTTTTTATTAATAATATTATGCGTAACTAATGATTTGAACATTATTTCTCGCTTTTTTAGAGGTATTTAATTTTGAAGCTGTTTTTGTTTCAGGTTTTTTGAAGGAGGTTTTCCTTTTTTGTTAAAAAAGTTTTTTATTTTCAACTTTTTAGTGGTAGGTATGTAAGCATGTGAATATTTTTTAACTGTATAAAATATTTTCAATGGTAAAATGCCGACAACTCAGTTTCCAAATTTACGCTGTTTGTTTTCGAGGAGTTCCGTTGTGTTTTTGTAGTCCAATTCTAGTCCGTCGTCCGTAGCAACGTTGCATCGCAGACCATGGTTTGGTTTGTTTTCGATTGTCATAAAACTACCAAAATCCAAATCACTTTACATGTACTATTTGAATATGAGGAGTTCCCTTGTGTATCTTTGAAGTTCAAGATCCAATATCGATGAAATTAAAATGTGACCACACTTGAAGTATACCCTTTCAAACAAAAAAAGAATCATCTAAATCGGTACATAAACAAAGATGTTATGTTCGAAAATCAGTGAAAACACGTGTGATGGCAAGCTAAAGAATTGACATTTTTCAGGATTATGAAAAAACTACCAGCCAGATCTCTGTAAATTTTTTATGGGACCACACACAAACTATGTTCTTTGAGATAAAAAAAAAGTTGTATAAATCGGATAACAACTGACGAAGTTATGGTAAAACATACATAAAAAAAAACCGTCGACTTGAGAACCTCCTCCTTTTTTTGAAGTCGGTTTAAAATAGAATACAATCCACTGCACGCAAGACCAGTATGTACTCCGAAAGTGTCTACTCACTGGGTGTAAAAATTTATAACAATTACCGCAAAATATTTAAAAAAATTGAGAATCGATAATATTTTCTAGAAACAGATAACATAGCGATTGACTCGATAGACGCATATATCAAGGACAAATTAAAATTATTTACAATTTTCATAACATCTTGTATGACATTTAACACTAGTGGAACATAGAATTAGAAAAGGCGTAGCGGATCCTAAAAGAATTGTTTGTCTTTAATTTGGTTATAACACTTTCCCATCTACTACCGTTAGACTTTAACAGATCTGCAACCTTTTTATTTTGATACTGCAACTGCACTACCCAATTTCACTGCGCTAAAAGCCTGCAATTTATGCTGATCCTCAGACCTCGCTGGCAACGTACGTACCCTCAACCAAAGTAGGTAATCGTTCCAATAATGTTGAAATGAAAAAAATACAGTTGAATTAAAAACTCAAGTTTATAGAAACTAATGACACATTTTAACTTTGACCACACCCCGGGCACATGAGTACACTCCATACAAGCGCCGCGTTTCAACTACCTATAAAGCTGCTAAGCTGCGTCTCCACCAAAGAAAAGTTGCCAACTTTTGTGTTGTCAACACGTGTTGGTGATAAAAGTTTCAGAAATTACCTTGTGTTGGCAACAAAAATTGTAAACATTTGTCGGAAACCGTGTTTCCATTTTTGGCGGTAATATCAAAGGAATACGCTTGTTGCAGATATTTTTCGCTCTGTGGAGACGCCTTGTTTGGAACATTAGTTGTAAACAAACATAACTGTCGCGTGGACGAACGAATTAACAGATACGTTCATTGATTTATTTCACATACAAAGAGTACTACGGGACTCAACTAATAAAAACAATAAAAACAAATAGTTCCATCCCTCCTTCGTGTACTTTTCTTTGTTTGAGGCTTTGTTGTACCCAATAATTAAGCTTGTTTTTTTTGCACAAAATAATAAATACAGCAGCTGCTTATTACATCGTATATAAATATCATCGTCGTTTGAAGACATTTTAGTTGACAACTAGCTGTCTCCAACATCCTGGTGAAGACAGCTTGTTGTCAACTAAAATGTTTCTCAAACTGTTGGCGACTTAGTGTGGACACAATAGGAACAAATGTTGGTGATTTTCTGGAGAGTTGCAAACAGTTGGAAACACAAAAGTTGCCAACAATTTTGGTGGAGACCCACCTTTACGCAGACGCTACACAGCGACGTTTTTGCACAAGCGCAACTGTGTGCGTGAAGTCTAGGGCTATTGAATGAGCACACGATTCGGCACACGAACTCGCGCGGTGGGGTGAGGTAATTGATTGTGGGGCGGGGCGGAGAGTTTCCTTTCCGTACGGTAGTACTAATATAGTCTGTGCTTTGACCGAATCAACTGTGCCTCTTAGGTATATTTGATTATCAACAAGTAGGACAATAACACAACAAATAGAAGATCTATGCGAGTCAAATAAGAATAGTACGGTCAAACGGCAATCTTGATCTTTGTTCTTTTTCTTGCACATCCTACACCCTGATGAAGTGGAAGCGAAACGCAAACAAATATGGCCGTATTGACAATACTTTTCTTTTTTGACTCGCATAGTATAGTGAAATTCGCAGGTAAACATATGGATTAAACATTTTAAAACGCCATTGGTAAGTAAAAACTTATGTCTTCCCATAGGTCTTCTCTTTGCGAAATTTTTTATAACTTTTACATATATTATTCTGTCTAGTCTAGAGGGTTAGACAACTCGCCATACAGAGCGGCGGTAATCTTAAAAAAGACGCTTAGAAAACACTTTTCGTACAAGTCATCTCGGAAATATGAAAATTTGGTATCTATGCATTCAGTACGATGCCCTGATCACAAATATATAAGATGACAAGTGCGAAAGTGGTGGGGGTAGAAACTGTGACGTCATAAAGTTTTCAGTACAAAGAAATTTTTTTTTTCATACCATGTGGTATATCAAATGAAAGGGCTTTGTGAGTAGATTGCGAATATATAACACACTATAACATTATCACTACTTGGTCTAACAAATTATTAGCAAACGTCGAAAAATTTCGCAATTCAGAGTCGCCGTTGAACAGGTCTAGATTGAAAACGACTGAATTGATTTTTACAAAATACATAACAAATAACTCTATTTGTCATAACTTTTAGTTGTCCTTATTTGTCCTATTTGGTAAACAAACTTTACTCAATTATTTTTTGAAATAATCATGTATAAAATTCAACAAATGGTTTTCCACGCATTTAATACCAAAGAAATTGTTAACGCAATTTTTAATAGTGATTTAAATTTAAAATAATTATGGAAACTGTCAAATACTGTTTACTTAATAGGACAAGTGAGGATAAACATACGAAAGTTTATTTATTTATTTTTTTATTAATTATTAAAGGAATCTGAGAATTTAGAAAAAGCAGAAAATTATGCTGTTTTTAAAACTGATGTACTTTTCTTATTTTTAAATATCTTTGGTCAATTATGTTTAGACATGCGAAAAGAGTATGTGCAGAGTTATTTGTTATGTATTTTGTAAAAATCAATTCAGTCGTTTTCAATCTAGACCTGTTCAATGGCGCCTCTGAATTGCGAAATTTTTCGACATTTGTTAATAATTTGTTAGACCAAGTAGTGAGAATGTTATAGTGTGTTATATATTCGCAATCTACTCACAAAGCCCTTTCATTTGATATACGACATGGTATGAAAAAAAAATTTCTTTGTACTGAAAACTTTATGACGTCACAGTTTCTACTCCCACCATTTTCGCGCTTGTCATCTTATATATTTGTGATCAGGGCATCGTACTGAATGCATCGATACCACATTTTCGTATTTCCGTGATGACTTGTGCGAAAACTAACCTCAAACCTTGTTTTACCGCCCTACTAATAATCCTACTAATATTATAAATGTGAAAGTTTGTGGGTTTGGATGTTTGGATGTTTGTTCCTCAATCACGCAAAAACTACAGAACGGATTTGGTTGAAATTTGGCACACAGATAGTAGATAGCCTGGATTAAAACATAGAATACTTTTTATCCCGATATTCCCACGGGATCGGGAACCACGCGGGTGAAACCGCGGGCAGACGCTAGTGAAATAATATCGTTATCATTAAACCAACAAAAAGTTATTGAAACACACTAGCAAAGTGCCAATATTCTGTCAAACACTGTCCTCCATCACTTCAAACCAAACGCAACAAATTTCAACCGAAGACCTCTCATCCCTTATATGGGACAGCGTCCCAGACAGGGGACAATGCCCCAGTGAGCTTATTCAAATGTGTCCGATTCTGTCCCTCAGTGGAAACTCCGCGCCGGATAATATTTGTTTACCCACTTACACGTGCGGGGCAGGGGTGGACAAAAATATTGTTTCTGATTGGTTGAAGTATTCAGTAGTGTTTTATAGACAAGGAAACACACATAAACAAACGGAAGACGCTTATATCAAGAAAACTTGCAGCTTGTTCTTATTATATTGCAATTTTCTGGACAAAAAAGTAATATAGGTCGGTCAAAAGGGCATTTTAAGCCGTTAAAAGGGAATTAGGTCTTTATTTTCAAAAAATTCTCGATACACTCTGCTTTTGAATAACATAACAACAAGATTTATACAATTTTAATTTTAGTATAGAAACAACAGCACTCTAATATTGATTTGAGAATCTCGTATATTTTCGATATTATCAAAACAACGATTTTACAAATATCGTGACGATTCAGTGAATTCGCAAATAGGGCAAATAAAAAGTTTGGCGAAGAGTGGCGACGCGCGCCCACGACCGCTACGCCGCCCCGCCCGCCCATGCGGCAAACACACACTGAGGATTGACACAAAAAACGGATCCTTTTTAAAAAAACCGGTCAAGAGCGAGTCGGACTCGCGCACCGAGGGTTCCGTACAATCATAAATATATTTGGATATGTTATTTTAGGACAGTCTTTAAAAAAGTAGGATAAACGGCAGACAGGTGGAAGGGCGAACAGGCGGACAGTTAATTTACAAATGCTGCTTATGGTGACTGAAAAACGTTTCAGCCACTCCACATTGCAAAATGTTTATATTACTAGTCCATCAGCCATTTTAATGTCCCCACTGCTGGGGCACAGGCCTTCCTTATGGGTGGATAAGGAGGACGGGCCATAACCCACCACGCGGGCCCAATGCGGATTGGTGGGTGTTAACGACTGCAAATGCAGCCGGGACCAACGGCTTAACGTGCCTTCCGAAGCACGGAGGAGCTCGAGATAATAAATTTTTGGTCACCCATCCCATGACCGAACCTTGCGAAAGTTGCTTAACATCCGCAATCGTTGGTCCAAGCGCTAAACCACTGCGCCGCCGAGCTCCTCGTTATTATTATATTACTATATAGTAATATATATAATTACTTAGTAAAGTATGAACTTATTCTTCGTTTATTCGTACGGCAAATAGTAGGTAATTATATTTGAACCAGCCACCAATTTTTTATTGTAGTGTTAGGTTGCGCCATCTCTTGACCCATAGTGGAACTACTTTTTGCCCTTAGGTTAGCATGCTTAGGACAGCGCCATCTGTTGACTGGTAGTGAAACTAAAAAAAATTTGTTTGTTTTTTGAATTTCTAAAAAAGTGTGTTATATTGAGACATCGTTTTATTTTTCCTGTAATCTTTACATAAACTACTATCACATAGAATTATTTCAGATTTTTCTCTTTGCAAACTTCGGAGATAAGGGGGGGGGGGAACGGTATTTTTTTTTACATTTTTCATCATAAGTCGAAAACTATGCGGCCTAAGAAAAAAGAAAAAAATGTTTTAAAATGTGCAAACAGCGCTCTTTCATATGATACCCCACATGCCCTAATCACCTCACTTAAAATTTTTAAGACCCCTTTTCAGTCCCTGTTGTAAAAAAAATATTAATTTTATTATTTCTTTCTTATTTGCAAAATAGTTGGGCAAATGTCATCTAAAACTATTCCAAATTTCAAGTTGATACCATTAGTAGTTCTCGAGATATCCAGCTGTGACAGACAGACAGACAGACAGACAGACAGACAGACTGAGTCACACCATAAGGGTTCCTTTTTTACCATTTTGGTACGGAACCCTAAAAAGGACGGTAACGGAAAAAAATAGGAAAAATGCAAACAAGCAGTCAACATAAAAGAAAATTACATGGATGAAGATATTATGTCTTACAAAACTCATGAGTTCAAGTAGGTATCTAATCTGGCGCTGGCGTAGCTTACTTACTTCCCGAGATCAAATCTAGAATGTACAAAAAAGGATTCGTAGCCCTCGGGTTCGTTATATGTTTTGATTCATTCACCAAGTGCTTGAGTTGTTTTCTCATGTTCAAGTTATTAAGTAATTATTACTAAGCTACAAAGAACAAGAACAAGACTCAACTGATGTTAAATAAGTGAGTTAAGTTGGCAAGTGGTCAACTGCAGCATAGTGAAAAGTTGTTTTACAGAGATTCATCTTGTTCATTAATTTTTCAATTTGTAGAGATTTTTAAGAATCAACAAATTCCAAACAGGAATATGGTTAAACTGATAGTTGAGATATTTCGAACTAGGGACTCGCAAATAAAATAAGTCTAAATCCTAAAAATAAACACGATACTACTAACAGCATAAAATACAATAACTTGTCCCATTATGGCAACACTAAATCAGTTTTAGTAGAACCACTTAGAGCTTCTGCAGTACTAATTATATGAATATTTAATTATGCAGCGAAACGTAATTACGCTTCATGACTTGTTGCAGACAAAGATTTTCAAAGCAAAACAGAATATGTACCCTACCTTATTAATTTTACATTATCTCATTTGGTTATTTTTAGAAAGGCTAGTCATAACAATTATGGCTATTTATAATTATTAAGATTTAGAATAAAAGTCATCCCAAAATTTAATGAACTTTCAAGTTTCAACGTTATTTATTTACCTAAGTAAAACTTCGTAGTCTAAATTCCATCAAAATAAGAAATTTTCTATACAGAAAGTATGCAAAACTCTACTACCCATAGACTAACATACCAAATTACATTCTCGGCTACGGCATCGCATATAAACGTCTATTTACCTTAATAACAAGTTTATGCTAATACGGGAAGAACACGAGTTTTGGCCGAGAACATCATAAAACTTGTCCATAATATTTTGAGAGCCCCTTCGGTGGGTTTAATAGAAGGGACGATAAAACTGTCTTACATAAACTATCCTTTTGTTCGGCGAATAATAGCGGCTTGGAGGGGGGTCACGGGCGACCCCTCGAAGTGAACACTGGAACTGTAATTTGTGGGTCTACAGCCGTTATGACGCTCACCAAGTTTCATAGAGGTGAACCTATAGAAGCCGTCAATGTTGATACAGGCGACTATAACGGTGCTTTGATAGCCAATGTTATGGTTAGGGAGATGGCAAACACATTAATGATTATGGTCAGTAAAAGCAAGACTAATGTCTATGAAACATTTCTTTACACACACAGACATCAAAGTATCTTTGATTAGCTTGCATCCTAATTTAGATGGTTCATACAGTACTATTTTCGGTGTCTTTTCAAAGGCTGGGCATAAATATGAAAAATAAAATGTTTTAGGAACGCACAAAGACCGACTTGATCTTCCAGTTTCCACTTTTATTTATGTTTATAGAATATTTAGTACCTATAAAAAGAAACCTTATTTAGAAGTAGATTTTTATTTTGACGCACTTCACAAGTTAGTTAAAAGTTGAAAGGTGATGGACACTCCAAATGGTTGAATGTGGGATGTCATATTTATCTTTGCTCAAACTTTTGCTGTCAAATGTATATCAAATGCTATATTAATCGCTTCAAATTAAATACGAACTGCCCTAGACAGAACTCTCGATCAAATTGACCATTTAAACACTGTTTGGAAATTCTCCCACATTCGTGTTAAGCTGTTATGAGTTTAGCACTGCCTTTATGCTAATATGGATTTCAAGCATCACTTCATTAGCTGTGAAATGTAAGTATATTCCAACGTTCAACCTGCCATAAAATGTGAGGGCATTGAATTATTCCCTCACGGCAAAATTCAAAGCCGCATAGATAAAACATCAAACTAGAATTCTAAAGAGAAAATGTCTGTTATAGATTTAATAATTATTTTAATGGTAATTCGTTTCAAATCTAAATTTTCATAATGGAGTGGAGTTTATTAAACTAGGACACGGGTACAGGTTCCGTGAAAATCTTAATAACTACCTAGTAACATAAAGGTTACTTCACTCACTTATCCCATAATTATCAAATCATGCATTTCATCTATGATACCTATTAAGTAATCTGTTAAATCATTGAAATGAAATATTGTACCGGATTTAAAGCCGAATAAAATCGTAAAATTTATTTCGGTTCTGACAAGTCATTTCGTAGTCGTTTTAATTAACTTAGGGAAGTGTTCTACCAATGACACTAATCATTTTTGCCAAAGAAAGATGGAAAAACGACAAATAAATTGTTTGCCATACCACAGAATAGATGCCCATACTGACACAATGTTTAAGCTGTCTAGTTATTATGGATGGATGAGAGGACCAAAATTGTAGTGTACAAAATTTGGCAAAAATGTTTAATTTTATTGGTAGAACACTTAATTAAATTACTAAAAAAATGACGGTGTAGATAGAGGTATATTCCTGGTTTAAAATAAAAACATCCTCGCTGTTTAAAAAATAAGAGTAAATAATAAAGGAATTTAGAATTTGTTATGAAGTGCTTTACTTTTCCTCGATCATAAAAGCACTTATCACTAACCGGATCCTGGATAGCTTTCAGCTGAAACACTCGTCATGCATTATCCAGGGTCCTACGGGAATCGCCGAGGCTATTAAATTCCGATGGGTAATCACGTCGCAGCTCGTAAGGCGCGCCACTCACGCCACGACCAAGCAACTGCGATCTTATCACTACTTTATATGACCGCTAGTTAATACACTCCTGGCTCGTTTGCACGGCTTTATACTTCATTTTAACCTTTTCGTTTCATTGTGCAGATAATAGTGTGAGGGAAATTGCGAATTGAACCATTGCTTCGTGTCATCATGGTTGTTAAATTTATGATTGGTCTTTGTCGGACTATTATATTCTTAAATATCGAAAGACTTCATAGTCTGATTCCTGGGTCAGACCAACAGGGAAACAACCACGCCACCCAACGGACCACGTGTTCACAGAGGGGATTCTAACCCATTTCTTTATCACAACCATCCTTCTGTAGAATCTGATGATGGAAAAGGTGGTTGAAATCAGAGCACACAGTGACATCAAATAGACCATATACGAAATCATCCTGGAAGTGTAGATGTCTTATCTTCATTTTTCCCATCTTCTTCCAACACCTCGTCCTTCCTCAAACTCTCTCTTTTTTGGATTCCCAAGCAGAAGGGCACGTTTGCGACCGAAGCCACTACTCATTCATCAAGTGGCATCATTAGCGACGCCGCCGGCCGCAATTACTGCTGACCTCTCTACCCTCATTTCAGTACCAGACATAATGCCATACTTGCTCTAAGGGCGACACTTATCGGGCCTTCTTTTTTAACTAGATCAATTTTAAATTGTTAAATGGCTACAGTTAGTCGGATATTTTGTAAGGAACAAGAAGATATCCTGCTAATATTATAGATGAAAGTGTATGTCGGTTTGGATATTTGTTCCTCAATTACGCAAAAACGGCTGAACAGAATTGGATGAAATCTGACACACAGATAGTTTATAGCCTGGATTAAAACATAGGATACTTTTATTCCGGTCAAAGGTTCCCTAGGGATTTTCCGAATGTTCAGGCGGACGAAGTTACAGGCGGAAGCTAGTAAGAGATACCTATGTGTTAGTTAGCACTTTATTGTCATTTCATTTCTCAACTCTGACTAAAATTATAAATACAGCTTAAGTTGTAAAGACTCCCTTTCCATAATAAAATTCAAACATCATTATTCTTAATTTTTGCTCTCTAATGTATTTTTTCAGCATTCACGTTATTTTCTATTTCATAGCATAGAAAACACTGTATGTAAAGCCATGGAATTATATGGAATGTGTTGTACCGTTTTATGTGATTCGAGGTACCGCATGTTAATCGAATTAAACTTAATTTATCATCGTAAACAAATGTCACAGTCAATGAAATCGCTGTCGCGGCAAGTAATTAATTAATCAGTTTAAGCTTAATATCGTTTACAAAGAAGTTTATGGAGTGACGTTAAGTAAGTCGGCAATTTAAACGTCGTTTTGTCTGAAGAGGCTGATAATCTAATATGTTGGCAAAATATAATTTCGCGTTTAGGGAAGGAACGAAAGTTTGTTCCAACTTCCTAATATCCGAAAGTCATTTCAACACTGTTTTCGCATCAGAGTTCTTCGAATTGATATAAGTTTCCCGTTCGTAATAAAGTGAGATGTGACGACTTGAGGCCGAGTTCGCCCAGCAGTGAACTCTAAAACTCCCGACGAGGGATTATTAGAGATCTTGGAGTCTTAAAACTTTGAATTAGGGAGTTACTCGAATAACTCGACGACTTCTCTCTCATGAATAACATTAATGGTAATAGCCTTCCTGAATTGAGTAAGGAAATAGCTTTCCGAGTCTTTTGTGTCTTGAATATGGCTTAAAGTTATTTTCATTTTGCCATCCAACTATGTCATTCGAATACAATGAGACGACCTCTCCGCTTGACGGGTGGCGTTCGACTGCCGTGCCGGCCGGCGAGTTGTCTCCCCCCACCCACCCTTATTGATCCCCTCACCTCCGCTCAACTGCGTAACAACTACTAACCGACACAAGTAGACCTCCTCCACCCCTCCCTTCCAGTACAATCACCGACAATTGAGAAGACACCATTAACAAATTTGGAGGTCAACGGAATTCGGTTGGAGTTCACCAGGTGTAGGAAGTGTTGCAATTTTTATGGCAGCGTCTCCGGATAGCGATTTTGTCTTTATTATTTGAGGCGAATATTGATACTTTTACGAGATTACTTTTATAGAGTAATGAAGCGTGGCGTTTTGCGGTGTTGTAAAATAAGTTTGGAACGACCCTTTTTCTGATAAGACCTTACTTAACGAAATTGGACAAAGTTACCCGAGTCTACCACCAGCCATTAAGTAAAGACCTATATTTGAGTAAATCTAATTGACAGACGAGCTTGTTTTGTCGTATATGTAACTAATCTAATGTTGGTAACGTAAAGCAGTTTTTGTCTGATAGATGGGTCTGTTTGGCGCCAGGTGCATTGTATGGGTCCGATCAGAAATATTTTAAATAGATTTTTAATACAAGTTAACTCAACTGTTTACAGATGATCGTATCAAAAAAATTAAACAAGTGGTTTTTTCATTATAAAAGTACTTTAGGTAGTATTTTAGTTTAGCGTTAAAAACAACGAGTTGTGTAATAGCTAATTTATTCAAAATAACATTTCGATTGTAAATAAGTTTAAGACAAATGGATTGATATTGAATTACTTACATCAATTAATAATGTGTATACTATTATTAACTGGCTGACCCAACAGACGTTGTCCTGTCTTTGATTTATGAATATTGAATTCGAAGTTTTTTTTGCAGCCCGCATTCTGTCAATTCTATGTCAAACGTCATAAGGTTACATTAAAAAAGTTTATAGTCCAAATTAAATTTTATATGGTGGTTAAGTATTCTTAAATGTTCTTATTTTCCGCGCAATTTTCTTAATTTTTTTTCCATAAGAACCTTCTCCTGATAATAACAAACACAACAAAATAGAATTAGCAAAATCGGTTCAGCTGATCTCGAGATTTGCGCTTAGCAAGACATTCAGCGATTCATATTTTTATATTATAGAAGATTTTACTTGCGAAATGGATTGCCCTAAATATGGCCATCAGCTATTTTTAATGCTGGGGCACAGGCCTTCCTTATGGATAAGGGGTGGATAAGGAGGATGGGCCATAACCCACCACGCGGGCCCAATGCGGATTGTTGGGTGTTGACGACTGCAAATGTAGCCGGACCAACGGCTTAACGTGCCTTTCGAAGCATGGAGGAGCTCAAGATAATAATTTTTGGTCACCCATCCCATGACCGACCCTTGCGAAAGTTGCTCAACCTCCGCAATCGCTGGGCCAGGCGCTACACCATTGCGCCACCGAGCTCCTAAATATAAATAAGTAAAATTTAAAACGTGTAGACGTAGACTTCCACCCGGCATCGTAGCTCGCGCCCATCTGATCTAAATCTGACACTGTAGACGCACATGACATGTGGCTTGCCGGCGCGGGCGTTGCCTAGCAACGCGCCCCTGTTGCTACCTGCCCCTCCCACTGCTCCCACCCTCGTAGTAAAGGGGTGAAAATAATGAAGGGGCCGTCACGATAGACAGATATCGATATTTTGTATATATCGATGTTTTCTACTTTGATTTAAAAGTTGTGTAAAACTAAAAATAATGAAAATAGAAATAAAGAAAGGAAAGAGGAAATAACTATGACTGACCATATCACAAACACTTTCGTACAAGTATCAAAACTTGGTAATTGTCGTGGGCTCACGGGACGGCCCCTGGAAAGGTGTGGAAACGTCGGGAAATCAAAAAAAAAGCAGGGTCCCGGGTTCAATTCCCAGGGGGGTACAATTTGTACTTGATTTGGTTGGTGGTAGGGCTTATTTCAAGTCCGCCTGGCTAGCTACCACCATTTTACCTAAGTCTGACGCCATAACAAAAATTTAAAAAATGTTGTGTTCCGGCAGCTAGAGGTAAGATAGCCAATTCCTTTCCTTAGTGATGAGGATTCCGGGTATAGTGCGCTTCCATCTTCGGCCTTATCGTCACTTAACATCAGTTCAGGTGACGTGAAAGCCGAGCACTGGTCCCTTTGTGCTAAATAATTCTAAAATAACAACTGAATTAATAATATACGCGCTGTAATCCGTAAAAAGTGTTATATTTCTAATGAACTGTAGGTACGCGCAGAAGTCATAGAAGTGTATATGTGAATTTTATTTGGCTTAGAAATGCCTCAAACCTAATAAAACAGCCTTTTCTAGAGAAATCGCATCATTTCGGAAAACTACCATTAGCGAACATTTTCCTGCAACTTTGTTAATTTGACATATTTCTAACTTATATGACACATGAAAGTTAATCAAAATCTGATCGGGTAGCAAAAAGTAAGCAAAATTTATAATTCAGTGTCTCGACCATAAAGTATGCAACAGATTGTAACAGGCAGCTTTAGACTGGCCACATACAGATAGAATTTTGAACCGGAATTCCAAACGCAGCTAATCTTTACAAAATTATGGACATACCACACGCATGCGGTATTATTCCATTCGGAATTTTCATACATTATCGATATTCCGTTTAGGAATTCCGAATCAAATTGAGTCTGTATGTGGCCGGCTTTAGACTGGTCATGTCTGTATTCAACGTACAGACCGACATTTATTCGGAATTCCGAAAAGGAATCATTCCAAACGCAGCATATCTATACAAATCTATGGACCTACCACATACTTACGCTATTTTTCCGTTCTCAATTTTCCGTTTCGGAATTCCCAATCAGATTTCGTCTGTATGTGGCTGCGCTTATAGTCGTACCAGTCTCACCGAAAATTGTAATAAATAAGTACATTGGTGACCAATAAGGTACATTGGTGAGTAAAGAGTAGTCGCGAAAGAAAATGTAATTTTGTTTGGACATTTTCTGGGAACATTTTTTGGACCTTTTTTTAACAATTGTTTGTCTTTTATTCTCTGCTCAAAATCATCGACACTAGCCATCACTAATTTTAGCGCATGCGCGTTTGCCACTCATAAAGCCATAAAAACGGGTGACGTTAGTTCAGAACAGCAGTCTACGCTGAACTAGCGAAACAATAGAATCCAAGCTCTTTATTTTAGAATTTAGGGAAATAGTAATAATTTTCTAAATAATTTATCGATCGATACATTTTTATTTACCGAACACTATCTTATTCTTTTTCTTGAATGAGTATTAGTGGCCACCTCTGGTGTTAGAGTGTATCAAGCCGCCTGTAAGGCCTCTAACTTGGACCGACGGTTTAACGTGCCCTCCGAAGCACGGAAGCGCTCAGTTGTAATGCCACTTTAACGGTCACCGATACCTGACCGGACCGAGCGTTGCTTAACAAACGTGATCGAGTACAATCAGTCTACCAAGTTCCGCCATGAGCGCTTCTTAATTACAAAGAACACTATTGTGTGATTTACAGTTAGAGATATTAATATACACGCTGAAATTTTAATCATTTGGTTCCCGCCGTGTGATGGTTCCACTCATGATTACAAGCAACTTTTACTATGGGGCCAACTCTCCTGCTCGCAAAAAAATATCAGCTGTTCCATACATTAAGGTCGAGTAGGTGCAGATTTTTTTTGCGAGCAGGAGAGTTGGCCCCATAGTAAAAGTTGCTTGTAATCATGAGTCACGGCGGGAACCAAATTATTAAAATTTCAGCGTGTATGTTGATTTGCAGTTACAGAGTACATTGATTAGATATTATAATTACATTAATATCACTCCTAAAGCCCCTTACAAGGGGCCTAGGTAGGCAAAATGACTTGGTGAAGGTCACGGGAAGCTGCAAGAGAGGGCAGCACAGGACCAATCGTTGTGGAAATTCTTTGAGCCTCCCTTTGCCCAGCAGTGGCAATGCATGCGACTGATTTAATGACGATGAATATAAGTGATTAAATTTATCTAGTGTTGTTTATCTACAGGGTGAAATCAAACACAGTCGACAAATTTTGTGGTGTGTCTACGTCAAACTGAACATTGAACAACTTTGTCTACAAGACCAACTTAATAAGAGCAAAAAAATAATCAGCTGTACCATACCTTTTAGTCGAGTAGATTGACGTTTTCTATGGAACAGCTGATTATTTTTTTGGTCTCTTTAAGTTGGTCCCATTAAAACAAGTTGTTCAGTTTGAGGGTCTGCAACACCACAATATTTGTCGACTGTTCTAAAAATCACCCTGTAATTATTTGTCTTAATTTATTATTGTTTCGCTATTCTATAGAACATCACTTGAAAATATGTTCGTGTTTACTTTCAACATTGATTTTGTAAGGAAGATTATAAAAAATATGCATTGAATTCTTTGCGAAGTTTTAAATTTACATTTAAAAAGCAAATAATTTGCAATGTAAATGTGCCGCTGGCAGAGCAACCTATTTTTGTTTTCCGAGCTAAAAAATAATGAATAACGTTGGAAGACTATATTATTTAATAAAAACAACCGAACATTTTGTATCAAAATATTCCATAAAAATCTTTATGGAAGCGGTTTGTAAGACGGGAACCTATTAATATTGTTTACTTTCTCAGAAAAATACTTTCGTGTTAGCGACGCTAAAAAATCAGTCGTATTTGACATGCAAATGATTAGGTATAATATGATCAAACGTTATTGCTGTTCCCATGTAATTAAAAAACATACAGCCTTAGCAGTTTATTAAAAACATTCACCTGAAACACTTCAAAGTATCATTGTACCTAAAGAGCAGCGTTTATATTAGTAGCTCAGAACAACAGACCCTCATTCAAGGCTGGCTGGCCACGGGGCCAATTATTGGGTCGAGCCAGTGAGGTTTCATTTCACCCCGACTCACCCCGTAAAACCCCATCAACGCGTATTTTTAAACCTGAAGGTCGGCCTAAAAATAGGCCTTTTGATATCGGCGGAGGAAGGCCTGTGTTGTAATTTACACGGGAGATTGGCTATTAATATCAATATTGTGAGGTTTCATTTAAAACTTGAAATGGAAGATCGATAGGCCGCTGGTTATTTCAGAGACTGTTAAGAGATAATGATAAAATTGACTGACCGCATTTAAAAAGACTTGCTATGTACTCTAAAATAGCTTGCAATGTACTTTAAAACATTTACCTAAGCGAGATTTTACGCTTAATTTTAATTTAGGCTAAGTACAAAGATATGAAAAGACAATTAACTAGGTACAGAATATTTGTACCATCTATGGCTTATATTGGTGCTTTATGTGATTAATATTGCAAATTTAATAAAATCATAGTACGTACTGATGTTGTTTCGAAGTAAGTACAGCTTAAAATCCATTCTAGCTTGATCAACGTATTTACTGTTCTTACAACGTGCTTACTTCGTAACGTCTGATTTGTAAGTAACACTTGACTGTGCAACCGACAACATATGTACCTATGTAACTACTCCCGTAATAATATTGTCTTCACAAGGAATCAAGATGCCACACTACCTATATTCTTATAGCAAAGATTGTACAACATTGATCCGATAAAAAACTGTACTTGATGTAGATTTTGCTACTCAGCAAGACCTACGTAGAAAATGTCGGAATAAGAATATTGTTTAAAGTGCAAACATGTCGGGGCAATGTATGCATCGAGACAAGTTTGCGTTTGTCGGCATTTCCCCACGACTTCTTGCATTATGCAGATTGGATTTCCATACACTACATGACTTAGAATGGTTATAAAAGGCTGTTTTGTGTAGTCTACTTTGAGAAGTTTTAAAGATATAGGGAAAATTGTTAGCGAGTGTAGGGACTTTCAAATATGTCGGTAACAGCAAAGTAAGGTTTCTACAATAAAGAACCATTGAACCTTTGTAACACATTTTAGACTGATAAAACAATAATAAATATTTTGAAAAGTGGTATTGAATTCTTCTATTTAAAACCGGTTTGGTTTCTGTACGCGAACTTTCATCAAGCAGGTCAAATATCCCCAATGACCTTTATAGCAACTTAACCATAAGTTGGACATTAACGAAGATATAGTTAAACTTGTATAGAAGCACTTAATTTTACACAATGAACTGCCTAGTCTTGAAGAAGTATTCAGATTGTTTCGGAATACGAACAGCTACAGAAATATACAGCTAAAAGCCACCGGACGTTTTAAGTGCGTTTTGCTTCGAGGAACAATTATTTTACATGCCGTCTCAGTTCTCGCTATAAACTCGAATGTTCCTGGAATTCTAAAGAGGGGCAGAGTGGGGGGGGGGGGCGTTAGCTCCGTATAGGTGTTGATTATTAATCGAAGGGCCAGTGCAAGGTGCTCGCTGCATACCAATTCTGGGGGTTAATGGTAGGCCCGTTTTATTGGGGGTATTGAATGAGAATGTTGTTGAACCCTGCTCGATTGTCCGTAGAGAATAGAGATAGCGAACGCCTGGTACGAATGACAGTCATGAAATTTGAAATAATTGGAGACATGAATGCAGCTTGAAGCATAGATACGGACTTGACCTTTTACAGAATACCTACGATTTAAAATGGCTTTGAGAGAAAGAATTGTGCTGTCCTTGTCCTGATGGTAAGCGATGATGCAATCTACGATGGAACGCGCTTGCCTAGAAGATACCTATTCGCTCGCGACTTGAAGGCCCCCCCGATTGTATACCTATCCACTCTCTGGAGTTCTCATCCCTCATCCCACTTATCGTCTTTACAAATTAATAAGTTGGTAACCGTGAATACTCGTATTAAAACTCAAACAAACGACTTCACGACTTCACTCATGAAAAGGATTATAAGTCATAATATCTTCATTCCCGCCGCGAGTATCGCCTAAGCCCCGACATCCACAAGCGTGTCTGATCCACCAACACCATTGTTTATCCTTCTCCTCCTTAATTCAATATCTTTGTTAACGGTCGACTCCAACCCTCTCGGCTCCTAAAGGATTACCAACCCGAAAAACAAAAGGGAGCCTAAATATATAAACATAAAGTTCACATCTCACTGCACAGATATCAAAGCAAGATTTGGGCCTTTGTTCAAAATTCTCAGTTAATCAGTGTGTCGTTATTACGGGCATATTATATGCGTTTTGTGTATAAATGGGAGTTTGTGTGAAGTTTGTAAGCGGTTCGATTTCTTGGATTTAACAAAGGGCTTAAGTTAATTATGAATTTTGGGTTAGAAGCATATTTCTTGCTTACATTTCATTCAACGTAATTTCATAAATGAAAGTTCTGTTCCGTAAAATTCCGTAAAAACCTTCTTTATTCTTTCGAGTTTGTGTTAACGGCAAACATTTATGACGACATGTATATTGTTTAACCACACAATATGCCTATTTAAGTAAATTAATTTAGTATGTTAAGAAGAATTATACTTCAGATTCGTCCTCGATATTAGTATATTAACACATGTAGTACCGCTTGCATGTATCACCACTTAGCACGTTATTTTAAAGCAATAACCTAAAAAACCTAAAAAGAGAAGGTTTTTGACTTAAAATTGACAGATATTTTGACATTTCCGGTCCAAGTTCGCCCTGTCACTGCTACACGCCAACCACTTCATTTCGCTTTTCGTGCTTCGCCACGGACGCACGTATACAGTCTCAAAGTGAGACTTCGTTAGAATATATTTTTACAGTGAAAATTAAATTATAGTTAAGCATTTACTTCGTGAAGAAAGAAAAAAGTTTTCAAGACGGAAGAGGATAAGAAGAAGTCAAGACGGAGGAACACTTTTAAATGCCGTTTACTTGGTTAAACAGCATAATTGTCTGCTATTTATCTGATGCGAACTTACCATACTGGGTATTTTCTGTCAGTTTTTTATTTATCTGATGCGAACTTACCATACTGGGTACTTTCTGTCAGTTTATTTATTTGTCTGATGCGAATTTACCATACTGGGTACTTTCTGTCAAAGCATTGTGTTTAAGACACAATTAAATATCTATTGCACTCGAGATAGTCATACTGGACTATTTCACCGCATAGATACGTCAAAAAACGCTACTGCAGCAACTCAAAGTGCCGTTGACGACGCGACATTGTAAAAAAGCAGACTACCCTCAAAGGTTGCCACGTTGTTGGAACCGCTGCCGAGCAACAATCGGGTGATTCCGTCGTCCGCTGAATCGCCACCATCCACCTTCCAGGCAGGCGGCCGCTGTGCTGGAGCTGCAAGAGCAGCCCTGACAACAGCGTTGCTCATCAGGTATGAATTTTGACATCATGATATCCTTGGTGTTGAGTTAATCTCAACGGTATTATAGTGTACCATCGGTACTAAGATAAATTTATAGTTTACAAAACTGACAGAGTTAGCTATAAAGGCTAAAACTTAATAACTTCATGGAACCAGATATTGAGTTATACAGCAAATAGCTCATACCTGATACTTCACACACCTATTATGTGAAATAGCTTAGCTGCTGAAATAGCTAGCTGCTGGCATGCTGATAGAAATTTCAACTAAAAATGGGAAAAACAGAATCCTTACATTTTATTATCTATAAATGAATCATAATTGCAATGCAATTATCCTACTAATATTATAAATGTGAAAGTTTGTGGGTTTGGATGCTTTTTCCTCAATCACGCCAAAAACTACTGAACGGATTTGGTTGAAATTTGGCACACATATGGTAAGTAGCCTAGATTAAAACATAGTAGAATGCTTTTAATCCTGATATTCCCACGGGAACGGGAACCACACGGGTGAAAACTCGGGTGGCCGCTAGTAAATCATAAATGCAATTTATGTTTGTTGGAATACAGTAAAAAATTTAATCATTTGCCTTAACTAGGAAACCTTGTATTTCAGGCGGGTAGACCTAACATGTTGAACTTGTTCATTACCAACTATTTAGTATGTTTCTTTCTAAGCTATGGCCTTGTACAAATTATCTCTATTACTTGTCAAATTTAATTTGTGTGAGTGTGTACAAAATAATGTTTCTGATGTGGGAAAATTATTAGCAACAAGTGTCAGTGAAGTTTTAGGCAGCTTTCCAATATAAAACTATATACACCTTTTTGTGACAGTATTTCGAATTTTTTACATAACGTGGGGCATTACGACGTTCAATTATACCGTACACGATCAACTCTAGTGTAGCTGAGGCTGCTCACTTAAAAAATATATATATGTTTAGTTTGTAAGGTATATATCTATGGGCCATTGTTGCCTGAATATAAATAAATGAATGAAAAATTAATAAAAGGCCACCGACAGTTCAGTCGAATATGAATGATGCATTGGCCACAGGCCTGATGTGAACGATATCCATCAACAAAAAAGCTGAAGTAAATCTGGCGTAGTACTCAATAAAACAATTTTAAAACTGATATATATATATTTATTTGCCTTAAAAACGACAACAAAAGACGTAGGCAGGTATGTCACATGCTTCATCTCCGACGGCAAGCGAATAGCGAGACGCGGTGAGGAAGCCCCATCAGCTGTTTGTTTCGTCAGTCACAGCAGACTCGCAGACGGGCATTACGGCCCATCCAAATAGTTGCCGATGATGCATCATCAATTTTTGCCTTCAATCATCATACGTGAGGTAAGGACACCCGTTAAGATAATGTATTCGTGAGGGTGCGTACTAGTGTGACATCTGTCTGTATTCAGCGAATACAGGCAGTGGTCACCGACTACAGGCGCAAAGGTCTACTTAATCGTTTGCGCCGGTAATCGTCTGTGTGAATATACCATTTAGCCGCGCTACACAGGTCACTCAGATTATTATTATATTTTTCTATTATATATATACTATAGTATATCATCTCCAGTCGAGCAGAATGCATAACAGTTATAATACATACAAATAATAGTTTTGTTACAATTTGTTGAAGGTTCAACGGAAAGTGACATAAGTAAAAAAAAAAAAAAAAAAACAGATTGTCATATCAGATTTAGTTAAGAACTGTTTAAAATTTAATTTAGCTTTTATAAAAAATTACGTACTCTACTTAAAAATAATTTTATCACGATTAAAAATGTAACTTATTGTTTTTAAAAACACAGTCTAGACATCCCATCACCTTTAAGGTTTTAATATTGATAAGGAAAGTGATAGTAATATATACGATTTCAAAATCATAAATTTTGGGCATTTCAGTGCCCATATTTTTATTACAAAACTACCACCGCCGGCCATAAAGTTTTTTAAATAGCATGATTTCCCTGTTATTGGACAATATTTACTATTTATAAGGGTCTCAGAACATTTTTTAAAGAAATGAAGTTCATCTTTTTATATACAATGTTTTTTTTTTATATACAGCTACCGTCGCAACTTTCCATTATATTACAGATGTATTAGCAATTATGATCGTTACAAGACAAACGTTCACAAAACTGCAGAAATCACTAAGTTGAATGTCATCGATACTTACACAGAATTCCGCGTAAGTCTAATTAGAGACGACATATTATTTTCTTTTGAGCCTTTCAACAACGGGGTGGACTAGGAGACACTAGTGGTCACATCAGGAATCACAAATTGCAAAATATTTGAATATCAATTATCTAGAACATGCAGTTCAATATGATTTCATTGCAATTTTTCTTATTGTATTCAGTGCGGGGTGTTAAGTATTCTAGATATTATTATTCTGATGCTAAATAGAAATTATTCAATTCATAAATTCAAAAACTAATCACCAGTTTTGGTTTTTATTTTCCAGATTGAGATTGAGTAAATTCAAATGCAATGCAAGTCGAATTAAGCAGTGGAGATAAAATGCAGTAGATTTTCTTTTTATCTATTTCTAGCATTTAATTTCAAAAATATTTATTTTCTAATTTGAGATTATAGCATTCACAATGATATTTTGGTTTAGTATTGTACAAAGACTATTCTGACACCAAGATACCTATTATTTTAATTCTTTTCCACCAGTTTTTTAAACGAAGGTGTAACGAGTGTGCCATCATAATCGTCACAATCTTGAGCCTCGGTTTGGCACCTCTTATTCACATGTAAGGTACTTCTTCGTATATCTTATTCTAATATAAAGTATTAACATTCTATAACTTTTAGTTTCAGGGATGGAAATTAATCGCACAAATAAATTGGTTTTCATAACATTATCAAGGTGGTATTATTTTACAGGTATTTTATTTATGTTATTATTGAAGCTGCTGTCTGTTAATACTATCAGGAAGTACAGAGTTTGGTAACAGAAACGGTTCGATTATTTAACAAATACTAATATAGACATAATAAACATTTTTTTACAGATGTGTATAACACAATTATCAGTATTACATAATACTGCGTTCATTATTGAATGAACAAAATTGAGCTAATCTCAAGGTTTGGTAAAGAATTTAACTAAGTACGCCTTTGCGTAGACTTCATTGTACAAATACAATGGATATCTTAGATTATTTAAGACATTTTATTACATATTTTCCAATTTTATTATTTTTTCATCATTTTTATCTTAAAAGTTTAACTTTGATTACCTTGCCTATTGCACAAATAGTGCAAACAATACAAAAAAAAAAAACAAGAATGGATCATACATATTTATATTAAATAAAAAGTTCATAATCACTTCTTATTTAGAAAGAAATTAAATTCTATATGAAATGTAAGTAATAGATTGCTGAAATGAAACATTTAATGAAATGAAGTAGACTTGTGTTGTGTCCAACCAGTTTTAGTACTCGACGTATGCCGATACCTTTATAGCCCTAACAAAAAATGTTACTATAGATGTTCCAGGTAACACGGCGAAATGGTCAATGACTCCGCTATATTTGCAAAATATTAAAACATATTATCACCGATAATCAAACTGAGTTTTCCAAACCAACCTTGTATATTTATATGTATATATGTGCGTGTATATTTATATATTGTACCAGCCATCTATAGGTACCGTTTTTAGTATATGTAATCATGTAAAACGTTCAGAATGATGTTAAATGGTATTCTTTTCTTTTTTAAAAAAGACTAATACGCAAGAAATGATATTTCCATTTTCTTATTATAATGCTTTTAACATCTACATGTGTTAATATACTAATATCGAGGACGAATCTGAAGTATAATTAATGATTAAACGAACTTACCTGTAAGTGAAGTTCTATCATAATTATACGAAGGATTCGTCCGAAGATATTAGTATAGAATCCCACCCTCCCTACTCATTATTGTAAATTACAATAACTGTTTACCCACTGAAGAAAATGAGGAAATATCA
The DNA here is from genome assembly GCA_943789525.1 of Agriphila geniculea. Classification (NCBI taxonomy): domain Eukaryota; kingdom Metazoa; phylum Arthropoda; class Insecta; order Lepidoptera; family Crambidae; genus Agriphila; species Agriphila geniculea. Next base: position 511,895 of record OX038890.1, on the reverse strand, counting down.
TAGGAATTGGACTTTAAACTAAATGAAGTGGTTGGCGTGTAGCAGTGACAGGGCGAACTTGGACCGGAAATGTCAAAATATCTGTCAATTTTAAGTCAAAAACCTTCTCTTTTTAGGTTTTTTAGGTTATTGCTTTAAAATAACGTGCTAAGTGGTGATACATGCAAGCGGTACTACATGTGTTAATATACTAATATCTTCGGACGAATCCTTCGTATAATTATGATAGAACTTCACTTACAGGTAAGTTCGTTTAATCATTAATAATAAAAATAAAGAAACATTTAATAATAATATCATAGAAGTTGTTTTTTTTAAATGGGGGTGCCACTTAGCAGCATTGCTCTTTGAAGATTAAAGTAAAGCGTGGGCTACACGGTCGGCAACCCTCGAAAAACGTGACTTAGTTTCCAATCGTGTTGCTGTAGAAAAAACGCATACCGCCTACTTGGCATGACGACCGTTTTTTGCGCCCCTGTAGATTACATTTAAAGGTCAAACCTTGCCAATGCATACGGTTGAAGATCAAGGTCAAGACTTACCTTCTGCTTGTCGAGCTGGTGCAGGATGTCGTCGACGTCGCCCACGGCGACCGGCTGCGCGCGCAGCATGTCCGCCTCCACCGACACCCAATCGCGAATCTGGACACAACAACACATTTATTTATACAAGGTGGTTGGTAAATCAAACTGAACAACTTTTACTATGGGACCAACGCTGAAATCGCGAAAAAAATCTGCTGTTCCATACAAAAATTAATAACGAAAATAATCACAACGTGACATTTCTTAAAACCGCAATCTTGCAGAAGGCTTTCTTCAAATAATAAAAAACCGGCCAAGTGCGAGTCGGACTCGCGCACGAAGGGTTCCGTACCAAAAAACGGCAAAAAGATCACGTTTGTTTTATGGGAGCCCCGCTTAATTATTTATTTTATTTTGTTTTTAGTATTTTTTGTTATAGCGGCAATAAAAATACATCATCTGTGAAAATTTCAACTGTCTATCTGTTGTCGTTATTAATATAAAGCAAAAAACGACAATAAAATCACGTTTGTTGTATGGGAGCCCCCTTTAAATATATATTTAACTATATTTTTAGTATTTGTTGTTTTAGCGGCAACACTAGCTATCACGGTTCATGAGACAGACAGACAGACAGACGGACAGCGGAGTCTTAGTAATAGGGTCCCGTTTTTACCCTTTGGGTACGGAACTCTAAAAAGAACACTTTTAGCGACATGTCACGTGACTTCTCTCTGAAAACGTTTTTCACCATTTAGAAGTAGCCTCTTGGAAGGTTGCTGTTTCAAAAATGTCACGTTGTCGTCGCAAAGGTGCGAATATCAAAATGTATGAAACAGCTGATTTTTTTCGCGATTTCAGAGTTGGTCCCATAGTAAAAGTTGTCAAGTTTGATGGTCTCTATCTACAATATTCGGCTTTATAAGGCTATTACCAAACACCCTGTATACAATGTTAAGTAACTTGAGGAGCTCGATGGCGCAGTGCTTTAGCGCCTGGCCCAGCGCTTGCGGAGGTCAAGCAACGTTTGCAAGGGTCGGTCATGGGATGGGTGACCAAAATGTATTAACTAGAGCTCCTCCGTGCTTCGGAACTGGTCCCAGCTGCATTTGCAGTCGATAACAACCACCAATCCACATAGGGCCCGCGTGGTAGGTTTGGCCCATCCTCCTTATCGACCTATAAGGAAGGCATGTGCCCCAGCAGTGGGGACATTAAAATAGCTGATGATCATATACCTACAGGGTTAATTTCTAGTTACTATCCAAGCTTTAGGCAGCCATTACACGGTAGGTTTTGCTGTCAGTTTAACCACAGTCACGGGCTGTGACTGACGATGAACCTACCGTGTAATGTAGTGACTGATGGTTGCATGATGTGATTTGTTCTTTCCATCAGTCAATCAGTCAAACGTAATTCACGACTGATGGAATTTGACTGACGCTTGCATTAAGGATGTGTTCAGCCCATGAAACTAAACCACAGATTACTAAATAGTTACTACGTCCTAAACTTTACTTACTTACTTTTTGTAAGAAACATACGTTGAAATAGATGAATACTATGACTTATTTGGGTGATTATATGAATATTCTGCTTTATTTAATCTTATTATTTGTGTGTTGTTCTGAATTGGTTCTTAAGTTGATGTAACAAAGACGAAAGATTAATGTACTGTTTAACAAAACTAACACAAGTCGTTGCAGTAAGCATTACCATAAAATATAAAAATATGTAACTTCACTGTATTGTTTTGAATGAAACAATACATATAACGGGAAGCAAAAAGATTATAATAGATTATCTTTAAAAAAACCGGCCAAGTGCAAGTCAGACTCGTGCACGAAGAGTTCCGTAGCAAAAAAACGGTAAAAAAAAATTGCGTTTGTTGTATGGAAGTCCCACTTAAATATTTATTTTATTCTGTTTTTACCCTTTGGGTACGGACTACGGAACCCTAAAAACAAACAAAAAAGAAAACACCCACTAATAGTTTTAAGCAAAGACTAGCTGCAGTAGCCGGCTCCGTTCGTAATCCACTTAAAACATTACGTAACTACGCCGCCAATACACGGGGAACTGCCCACGGTGTGTAATTGCCTTACTGTGCAAGTTGGATTTAAATAGAGCGGAAACAAGCGTATTGGCTTTGAGGCACAGAGTTTGGCTTTTTCACGTACAATTCAGAACAATGGCGACCCGCCATACATTAATTTATTTGATTTAAAATTTTAGCGTTTAGAAATGAAAGACTGCCTAAACGATCCAGAATAATTTTTTGGTGAACTTAGCATCAAAATCTGCAAATAAAGATATTTCATTTTGTATTTATCAGGCTGGCGAATCCCTCGTAGCAAAAAACTCGGATTAAATGACAAGAAATTACTTCTTCTGAATTGACTCTTACATATCTTATACCTTACTGGGTTACACTTGGAAGTTATTTTGGTTATGACTTTCATAGACCAAAAATATAGTGATATTATATATTTTCTTTGATATGACAGTTGAATATTCAGCGGAACGGAACAAAAAATCTTATAATAAATAAAATGGTCATTTAAATGTTTAAAAACTATTATTTTTATACAGGCTTTCTTGAATTCAGTTAAAGTCCTGAAAATTCGTAAACTATTATATGACTCAGATTTTTGAAAATCATTTTTCTACACGATAAAAGTTTAAATAGGTATATTTTCACCGTTGTTCTTTAAAACATTTGCGGATAGAATTCCACGAATGTGGAAATCGAAAACCCAAACTCATCATCAGCCTATCATCGTCCACTGCTGAACATAGGCCACCTAACCCAAACCCTGTGTTTTCTAACACATGAGTGTTTTATATAGAGTTTCACGTTTATATACTCTTCATTGCACTCATAAAAACAGTTACAGAAAATCAAATTGAAGTATGTACACAAAGGAGGACTTATCTCTAAAAGAGATCTCTTCTAGCCAACGTGAGACGTGTTCGATATATTAATATTAAGCGGGTTAATATTGGAATTGACGTATTTCGACCTGTTTCTTAGAGAAAGTTCAGTTTCATGGACTGAGCACACCCTTAACGTGACTTTAATCATCCTCTAGATATCTTAGCCGATAATGGACATGAGCTACTATGACCATCAGACAAATCACATGACTAACATGCGTGTTACCATTTAAAACATGGCAGTATAAAAATATTCTATAATTTCATGGAAACATACTATAATAATACAAAATCTGTATTTATGCTGAAACCGCACCGTTAGGCCGCTTATATGCAATATTATTGTCATAAAGAACATCTTGTTCTATCTGAGCCACCATTATAGCGTTTATGTATTAAAACATTACCATAAATTACCATCAAATAACTATCAAATCGGCTCATGACGGTAAAACTATCTAAAAGGTGACCTTTTTTTAACCATAATTTAAGGGAGAGAAATTAATCTACCTATCTATTTAAATTATGCAACATATCATAAACTGAAAAAACTAGGACAATTCTTTTTCACGAAACTGCTGTTAGAAATATTTTTTCAGCACAGTTTACATTACTTGTTTCTTTTAAGGATTCTAATTCTAACAATTCTAATAAAACTTTACGTGGAATTTTAGAACCCATAAGTCTGGTATTTTTAGACGGTATCATTACATTCCATTCACTGCTAGAATTAGATAACAAAACTGTTAAAAGTGGCTGTTTTTGACACATTTGCTATCTACTTCTACGAATGAATACGACAGATACCTTCTAAAAACAGTTAACAATGGGCCCTAAAAATTACACGTAAAATATTATTAAAATTCTTTTCTATAAACAACTTTTTAAATAAAAACCTCTGAGGGCGCCACTTTCGGTGGTATTGGCTCCGTGCACGCTTTTAGCGTCACCTAGCGTGTTGCAACTTTGTTGGCTCTGACCTGACCGTTTTGACGTTTTGATATGTAATGGCGGCATTGTGACAAAATGTTAAAAAATACTAGGACATATTGTGTTATTAATGTAAATTTCAAAATTACTATGATTTGGGTGGACAAAGTGTTGTGAAATCATTTTTGGTCATTTAAATTAAATATGGCAAGTAAAATCTTTTCAAAAAGAGTGTTTTATTTTGGTTATATCAGGGTTTGTTACTTCTTTTTTAGTTGTAGATTTTGTAAAACAAGAGGATAAAGCTACTTTAATAATTTTATTAAGTGATAATAAACATATATAATTGTTCCTGAATCGCTAGTAATCAATTAAATATCGTTTTCAAGCAGATTACAGAGCCTTCTTTATTTCTACTTTTTGCCACCATGAGCGCTGCGATCGATTATTATACCTTCGCACCCTCCCACACCATAAAGAAAAATAACTGTTCACGCAGAGGAAGTCGTGGGTGGCCAGTAGTATTTCATATATTTGTATTTATTTTCCCTTTACCTTCATTCCATATAAAATCGAATAAAAAAAACCGCCCAGCCCGGCCTAATCTATAACCCGGCGGCCTCAAATGGCAGAACAAACGGCGCATTATTTAATCCGGCCGCTTTATTCCGTGCTTCTGCGACCTTTCGGGAAATCATTTTTATTGTATCGAATTCCAACGACCCACGAAAAAATTCCGGGACCTTCAGAGATTTTTCGGAGAACGTTTTAGGGATCGGTTGGTGGACTAAAATTGCCCGAAAAGCCTATGAAATTCATTGTGAAATTATTTATTTTGTTTTTTGACCTATCGGACCTTAACACTTTTGAGATGTAGTCATTAAATTTGATGAAAAGCCCAGGTGTGAATATTATCTTTTATTGAAAACTAATTTTGCTAAATTCAAATGTCAAACGTGTCGACTTTCTATTTCCAAAGAAGAAAGAGATGTGCATCTCATTTTTAAATAGTTAGTTAGTTATTACCAAAATTAAAATACGATATCGTTCTTACTTTCTTACTTCATGCCAAAATCTCGGTAATATTATTTCTAGTGCGTCCGTATTTTATTTAATATTAGCAACACGTCTGGGCACGAATACTGATGGTCTCACTCAAGGCAGCCTGGGCTGGGTCTACCCGTAGGTACAATATTATTATACTTACATATTGAATAGGAATTTCTTATTAAAATAATGATGAAGAATGAAAATGCCTCAAAACTCTTTGCTATAACAATATTTATTAAAAGTTACATAATATGTTATTACCTACATCAATCTGGGTTATGAAACAAAACAATTATCTTTTCACCGTGCGGGACCGGTTAATCATTTTAATGGCCGCCAAAGCAGCAATGTATCACAGCAAATTACTTCGTAATTTAACTCCGCTATGGATAAATAAGAACGAATTTACACCCAAATGAAGTTGATAAAAGGATTATATCACTTTTTAACTTTGTAGGCACGATTTTTGATAAGGTTAAAATTCAAATCAAGTTCCCAGCTGTTAATAATTCTACGTCTGCAATTTTATTAAAAAGATATTTCCGAATTTTCAGAAAATTGGCACGAATTGCGAAAGTTTGTGCGTTCGATTCTCGTCTGAGTACTAAGAGGCGAGTTGCTTTGGTAAGTAGTCAGTGAGCAAAGAAAACTAGTTTCGTTTTCATGAAATTCCACAAAAAAAAGCCTCACTGAATAATAGTCCTAATTTTCAAAGACTAATTTTCTACGTAAAATTTTATCTTTCCGCTACACGCGTGTTCACTCACTGTGAAGATCCTACTAAATTTCCCCATGAAAAAAGTGTGGAAGGTAATTTTTATTTTCCGGAGGCATTTGTAATAAAGTGGAGCTTTCGGAGGCCGCTGCAAATCGCTTGGAAGAGATAACCGCCGACCGTGGAGGAATGCGTATACAACCGCTCAAAAACAACAAAAAAAAACTAATATTTATATTTGGAAAAATAATTGACTTGTACCTACTTCAAATTTTGTGATACTCTGTTTATAATACTAACTTACAAGTTACAAAGAGTGGAAGACATATTTTAATGAGAGATCAACATCAACAGGCATCTGGTATAAAACCATGCAATCCGAACCTCCTCATGTACCGTGGTTTAACAACGTACATTTAAGTAGGAAACTGGTAGTCATTGCTCACAGACTACGGTCTGGACACATTCCGCTAAACAAGTTTGGTTTCCTAATGAAAAAAGTAAACTCACCTAACTGTACTGTTTGTGGAAAAGTAGAAGATGCTACATTTGTTGGCGGAATGTGTCAAGAATCGGGCTGAGAGAAATAGACTAGCTGCAGATTTAAAAATTAATAATGCCGATGTGGGCAAATTTCAGAGCTTTCTATATAAACCCTCTTCTAAAGAAGCTGTGTTGATTTATAAATTTATGGCTGCAAGCTTAACGTCCAATAGTTAATTTAATTAAGACAACACTCACGATGGGACTGACGTGTAAATAAATTTACAAAAATCCCTAAAATAAATAAAGAAAAAAAAAAGTACTTTAACATAAAGAATCATACAAATTGCAATGTTAAATGGATCCAAAGGAGACATTTGTGTGTGTGTTTTAGCAAATGAACTTTTTGCCTAGATCTATCAATCTATTTACCCACTTCTATAAGCACATATAGGAGGATGGATACATATAGGTATTATCTATAGGGAACAACGTGTTTAGCACAAAGCTGTCACGTACATCAAAGGGTGCTATGGTTGGCATTTACACCTCTATTGTACTGATAGCGAAGCCTTTCTGGAGTATAATAAAACGAAACGGCCTCAGTGATCAAGTGGCTTATACAGCGGCTCATTGTGTTGGCATTTCGGAGGTCCCTGGTTCGATAAGCGGTTGAAACAATTTAGAAGAGAAACGTTTGGCATTTATTTTTCACTCTTTTATGGCCTTACATGCAATGATTTTAAACTATGTTCCATAGATGAACACAGAATTTCATTTAGAATCAAGACAAAAAAACCATATCATTGGATCATCACATTTTTCTTTTTTGAAGGTCTGCTGTTATTATAAGTAAAGTATTGTTAGCAAACTTTATACAATGTAATTTTCTCAGATATTCCGAAGATGCTACATAACAATTAATAGTTTTTCACATAATATGAGATCTATCTGACCCATAGTGAATACCCATAAAAACTCAAAACTCAAAGTTATTTATTCGGTCTATGCTGTTACAAGCTTGTGAATGTCAAAGAAGCTACGCCATCGGTTCGCAAAACCTAAGTGGGAGACCTTAATGTAACGAGAAGAACCAGCAAAAAATTGTACTGCTGTCAACCGCAATCCAGCATCTTGCAGCCCACTGCGAGCTGAGGCTCCCTGGAGAAATCATGCGATGGCCGCGCAAGATGCGACTACTCTTCAAAACTATTATTACGTTTCTATAGGAAATTATATTGAAGTAGATGTAAATTGAAACTATGAGTGATAGTGAATTTTGTTATCATCTTACGATTTGGAGAATAAATTGCGATGCTACGACAAGAGCAAATTTTATACACTAGGCAAATCCTTGCTCTACGCAAGTACATTTCGTTAGTTTACTAGGACGAACTCGACGACGATTTATCAACAGGAATCTAGGATCGAGCACCGAATTCGTGACCTTTGTGACAGATGACTAGATTGAGCCGTTGGGCCCGATTGCATTCCACCAATCTAGTAATGGGTTATGGTCAAAGGCAAAGTCAAAGCCAAAATATCTTTATGACTATGACATCCTAAACCATTAGGGTACCGGGCTGCAACTTAAAACAGATAAATCGAAGTAAGGAATTTCGTATTGTAGGTACTATTTGCCGAAGCTATTTGGAAAATATCTATGTTCTTGTGACATCATGAATAGAGATGACGACTAATGAATAAAATAACGAAATACTAATAAAAATTGTAAACATATTAAACTTTTAGAGTAGCTTCAAGCTTGTATACCTCTTGGTTTTATATATTGTGTATTATTTGTTTTATTACCCTTCAAAATTGGATAGACAAGTCCATTTAAAAATATAAAATTTAATATAAAAACTAATACCTTTAATTAGTCCGTAAAATGCATAGCAAATTTGTCTAAGAAACCATTTTGATAAACACAATATTCAATATAGCTGCCGAGCAAATTTCCTACGCGTTGCATACAAACTACCTAGGCGTGACGTCATAACTAGGTAGTCGTTAGTATGGAACGTTTTTGGGTGAGTCCAATTTGTGTGCATTTCAAACTGTGATATCTCAGGCAGAAATAATTATTTTACCAATGATTCTTTTTTTGACAGGTTATTTATGTATCATAAAATAAAAAAGTATTCGTCATGCCTATTGGGGTTCGCCATTTTGGCCTGATTGGGGCTTGATTTATCTGTTTTTATTTGAAGCCCGGCAGACTTGCTGAAGTTCGGTGCGTTAGCCGGTACGGCCTCAGGTTTGGAGCACCAGCTCCACCAGTGGAGACATTGAAATGACCCAAGAAGATGACGAGGATCTGTTGATGGGAGTAGTCAGTTACCTGTTGCGCGGCGGTGTCAAAGTTGGCGATGAGTGCAGCGCTGGTCTGCTGCGAGGAGCGCCGCCGCGACGACGACCGCCCGCTCCAGTCTGCAACAACAGGAGACAAACATCAGGTAATGATAAGGTTAATATGTTAGATCATCATACAAGCTATTTCGAAGCCGAACAACGACGTGATGAGATGAGCGAGTAATCTCTTCATATTGTCCGCGAGTCTCTCGCTGCTCAGTCGCCATGCCATGTTTCACGGCATGGCGACTGAGCAGCATCGCGGCATCACTCGCCATCCATGTATAATATAATGTGGAAACAAGGAATAGTTCGTTGCGTTGCTATTCGCTGCTTCGTATGGCCAGCCAGTTATGGTCTAACTAATGAATTGATTGCAAGAAATAACAAAATCTTTGTGAAATAACCTATCAAAATAGCTATGTACTTCAAGTATTTGATATTTCTGTTGAGTGGCATTTGTCGGGATATAATAAACAGCCAATTACGAAACAAAGATAATAGGTTCCTATATTACTTACTAGTACTAACTTTTGACAAAATAAATAAATTTAAAATAATTTTAAATTATCTGACGGTCAGTCACCATTTGTTGCTTTGACAAGATTTTTGAAGTGAAAACTTCTTTAGCGGCGTTGTACACTTTTTTTGTAATGGGCAAAAAATGTTAAACTGGCGTCAGTCAGGGTCACGTGACCCTGATCGAAAATTTGTAAGACGGATGTTGCCTAGACAGCTGGCGGCGGAAGTGGGAAGGGGGGATCCCTCTCTTTCTGCGGGGCGCGGTGAAAATGGCGGCGCGTCATTTCAAGACGTAAAAACTTGTGTCACCATAGCAACGCGCTAATTTTTTAATTCAATGTCAAAGCTTTAGATTTTCTGTCAAGCTGTGGATAAAACCTTCGTACAATACCTGTTCTGGATTCGTAAATTCAAATGCAGAGTAAATTCGTAAGACGGCAATTCGTGCAAAATTATTTCCTAACCATTCCAAAATATTAAAAATTCACAACGTTAATATTCAAATTTTTTTACTTCTCTGGTATGTAATAAAATCATTATTAACTAAAAAAATCAAAATTATTTTTTTGTTTATACATAAATTGATTGGTTGACTATAATTAAATTATATCAATCAATATCAGTTGATAGCGTAGTTATTCTACCTCAACATTTTTATAACAGAGCTTCAGTTACTACGGTCTACGCATGCGTTACATCTCTCATTACGTCACATCCGCGGCCGGCGCCGGCGGCCGGAAATGATTCAGAATTGAACTTTTACAATTGCCGTCTAGTCCCTTTTAACCCTCCTCCATGGAAATCAGAAATCACTTTTGGAAAGACATATAAAAAAACTGTATAATAACAAAAAATATAAAACACTTCCGTCATTCGTTTAATAGAGCTAAAGTACTGAAAATAGCATGATTAGGCCTGAGATTGCATTTAGATAATGTCTACGTGTGCGTGCACCGAAAAACGAATAAGTACTTACCTACCTAATTAATATTTTGTGATATTACTTTCCTCGCTAAAGTCAGTAGCAGAAGTTTGACAATACACAAATTGCATTGAACCGGCAAAATATTTTGATTCGGGGATACGATGTCTCCGACAGACACGATTGCGCCGTCGATCATTTCGATGCGAAAAGTACCTATGTTTCAGATAATGTCAGCAAGTAAATTTATTAACAACACAGACAAAAAACTTTTTTTAAAAAAATGATGTATTTTCAATTTTACTAACTCAAGTTAGTAAAATTGAAAATACTTAAGAGTTAAATCACTTAAGTCGTGATAGTAATATAATAAGTCTATGTTTGTTGTCAATAATCCTGTCACCCTGTTGTAATTATCTGGTAACGATATATTTAAGTTTGTAAATATCGTTACTTATGGCTGTATAAGTTTCTGGCACCCGTTCTTCTTATCAGCTAAAAAAGTCTGGAACGGGAAAATATGGAAAATATGGACGATTCAAAAGTACGTAATAATTAAGTTTATTTGAATAAAGCTATTTTTGACTTTGACTCTGACTTACTTACTGACTTATTGACCGAGCGAGCACAAAGTGCGAGCGAAGCGTCTCTGCTTCAGCTTGGCCAAAAAATCTTTTTTATGTCCGGCTGTCTGTTCTCACCTACACACCTACAGGTCGCATAAATTTCTTCTTCTCGTGAAATTTTGTGAGCACTCGTGAAACTGTTTAGTTAAGCCAGTTTTTTCAAATGTATTAAAAAAACATTCGCCCATTTCGAAAAATGATCAAAATTACAATCACCATCTAGCTACGAATACTCACGTACTGTGCTTTGAAAACTTTATGGTGACATTTTATTTATTTTATCGCGAGGGCTACAGCTTAGAGCCACTAGTGTATTCTGTGTCATATCATAACACAAAATTGCTACGTTAGCAGGAAAAAACTTCTTCCACGCTCCGTTATCGCAGGCAGCAACTATATAGCCGTGTCGCCGGTGACACGCCCGCAATATCCGTTTGTCGCGCGACGTCGCGATAGCTGCCGTCTGTCGGACGACAACCCCGATGCGATGCGAGATAACAACCTATCGGGGCACATTCTCAGAAAAATCTAGATACAGGTTAAAAAAGGACAATACTCAGTGTTATATTTTTGAAAATATAATATTTTTGCGAATATAATAATATTTAGAATTTAATAATTATATTGCGAATAAAGGATCTATGTCCAAAACACTTTATAAATGGTCCTCCATCTTGCAGAATTTAACGGATTATAATTAAATTGTTTTTGAGTTGAAAGAAAATTTATTCATTCTCAAGACCCACTTAGACGTACCTATGTACTAAGATGAATTAGAAAATACCTAAGGGATTTTGGACCAGTAGTTTTGAAGTGAAAACTTCTTTAGCGGCGTTGTACACTTTTTTGGTAATGGGGAAAAAAATTTAAACTCGCGTAAGTCAGGGTCACGTGACCCTGATTGAAAATTCGTAAGACGGATGTAGCGTAAACAGCCGGCGGCGGAAGTATCCCCCTCTCTTTCCACGGCGCGGTGAAAATGGCGGCGCGTCGTTTTGGCGTTCGGCGGGTTGATTTTTCTGAGAGATAAACTTTTTAATGTAATATAAATTGTTATGTTTGTGTACGATAGCGCAATAAATAAATATTGTATTCTACCTTCTAAATGATAGTACTTTTATACTGATAATTAAAGTAATTCGTGCAAAATTATTCCCTTATACCATTCCAAAATATCAAAAATGCACAACGTGCATTCCCGGAGTGCAACCCGATTTTTTTTTCTCAGATCTGTTGTAAATAAGTAAACAACTTAAGGAACATAATAATAGAATAGGTACCTATTAAAAACTCTGTGAACAATGTTGCCATTGTATTAAAAAAATGTAAATTTAAAATGAAAACTTTAAACTCTAGTAGAAATTACTCATAAAAGTATAGGTCTTTTGATAGGCCCCTTCTTATTATCCGTGTAATCCTATTTGAATCATAAATAGCCATAGCATATAAATAAAGATGCGAATAGACACTGTTCGGTTCTGAAGCGCGTTAGAATTGAGTTCACGTGCAGTTAATAAAAGGATTAGTACTTAAACCATTCCTGACTGCTTTCGATAGGCTTCAAAACAAAGGAAAATAGCACTATTAACATAAATACACCAAATATGATACGTATAGGAAATAGGAAAACTAAAATAATAAAATTAGAGACCTCCATCAAAAAAATGGTCTTTAACTCGTATCAAAATGAATGGAAGTACTTATTTGCAGGTAATTTATTTATAATTAATTTCAGGTTTTAAATATTTTGTCCTAGCTTGTAACGTTTTATAAGTTTGAAGTTGCAATAATGTGATTCAATCGTTTGTTCTCTATTTGCTTTTTGCTCTATTTGCTTCTAATTCAAGTTCAAAACCTGAAACGGTTTTGTTCCATCTGTGTCATTTTAAAATTTTTTTTCACTTATTTGTCAACATGGCTCCCCACTTGAACATGTTTTACAAGCAATACAAGTTTGTACTGTACGTAATTGGGTGAATATTCATGAACAAGTCCACGCTAATTACACTCGAAACATGTAAGTACCTGCGATCAATCATCTGGACTGAACGAGGTTTGATTGATTACATTGAATAGATCGATGTAAATATAGCATTAAGACACAGCAACACCTAAATTATTCATGTACTCAAATAAACACAGAGGTTTCAAGTTTGATGCCGTTTGAGGTAATTTAAAATAACAAACTTTTCTCTTTTTTAATTAACTAGCTTTAAGAATAGGAGCAATGAACATGGATAAAAAATAAAAATATCTTATTACACAATTGCCCTATGTATAGTCTGTTTATCCTTACTTATCCTATTTGGTAAACAATCTTCATCCAAATCTCTAATTAAATATTCATTTTTAAAATACAAAAAATTGTTTTCCTCACAAATTACGAAAGGAATTGCTAATTATTAATGACAATTTAATTTGATAGGCCAATATATTTTTAAATAAGGATTAAGTTCTGAAGAAATATCGTATGACAACCGTCAAAAACTGTTTTTAGATACCTTAATTTGGACTACGTTTCTCAAAGTTTAAACCAAAAGAATCTAAAATACTGATTAATCTTTCAGTGGCCAAAAACAGTTCAGGTGAAATATGAGGAAAATTGCAGTAGAACCATTGAGGCTCGCTGCTAAATGGAGCTTTTAATCAAGTTTTTCTACGGCTGCCGCTTAAAATATTGATTGACTGCATTTTCGACGACTTTCATCTAAATCTGCTGTAATATTATTAAGATTTTATATCTACTAATCTATAGTTAAGGCTCTTTCACGGATATAACGTTGATTAAATGTGGATGTAAAAGTAATGAGAAAAGTTTATTATTAAAATTGATGCAGAATCCAATGGGATGTTTGCTTGCAAAAATTGCGGATCGCTCTATAGTGTGTGTACTAATCCTTACTAATATTATAAATGCGAAAGTCCGTTTGTTTGTTTGTTTGTTACACCTTCACGTCTAAACTATTGAACCGATCATCATGAAATTTTGCATACACGTTGTCAGGGGTACAGAAAAGGACATAGGATACCTTTCATCCAAAAAAAAAATTGTTCCCGAGGGATAGCAAAAAAACTTTCCACGCAGACGAAGTCGCGGGCGGCCGCTAGTTAATATATATTTGTGTGTGTGTGTGTGTGTGTGTGTGTGTGTGTGTGTGTGTGTGTGTGTGTGTGTGTGTGTGTGTGTGTGTGTGTGTGTGTGTGTGTGTGTGTGTGTGTGTGTGTGTGTTACAAATGGTAACAACGTGTTACAAAAAAAACCCTTAACCGATCAACCCCGGAAAATTATTATAAACGCTGAAAACCACCACTTAAAAAAAATATTTTCATGATAAACTTCATATTGGCAACCCTAGACCTAATTTTTGTTTTGCTTTTGTTAATTAATGGGATTAATTATCGAAAACTATAGTCTTTTTGCGTCTAGAGCTGTCACGTTGCGCGTAAAAAACGCGTACTCGATGGAGAAAGTCTCTATGGAAAATCTTATCTCGCTTTTCGGCGGTAGATGGCGTTGTACAAATTTCTCATACAAAATTAGTCTATCGAATGTGTTTAAGTGCGTTATTGATAGCTGTTTATGCAAAGGGTTCTGAGCGGACAAGAAAGAGTAGCAAAACTCAAAAATGAGAGTTTCATTTAACAAAGAGCTCGATTCTCGTGTAAGCCGTCGAGCGCCGGTTTCAGCCGGTTATGAAGCAGAATTGCGGCGCGCTCGTTACCGGCCGAGGTTGCGGGTTTCGCCCATTGATGGAATAATTGATTGTTACCTGCTAACGAAGTTGCCGAGCCGCAAATCGTCAAAGTTAGTTTGGAGTATTCAATTATAGGAATAGAAAACAAGTGTTCATTTTATTCAATGTCTATCTGTCTATCTGTCTGTCTGTCACAGCTGGATATCTCAAAAACTACTAATGGTATCAACTTGAAATTTGGAATAGTTTAAGATGATGTTTGCCTAACTATTTTGCAAATAAGAAATAAATAAAAATAATAATATCTTTTTTACAACAGGGACTGAAAAGGTGTCTTAAAAATTTGAAGTGGGGTGACTAGGGCATGTGGGGTAGCATATGAAAGAGCGCTGTTTGCACATTTTAAAACATTTTTTTCTTTTTGTTTAGGCCGCATAGTTTTCGACTTATGATAAAAAATGTAAAAAAATACTGTTCCCCCCCTTATCTCAAAAGTTAGCAAAGAGAAAAATCTGAAATAATTCTATGTGATAGTAGTTTATGTAAAGATTACAGGAAAAATAAAACGATGTCTCAACATAAGACACTTTTTTAGGAATTAAAAAAAACAAACAAAAAATCCTTAGTTCCACTACCTGTCAACAGATGGCGCTGATTAAATTAGTTCCACTATCGGCCAAGAGATGGTGCTGACCTAAGAAAAGAAAAAATAGTTCCACTATCGGTCAAGAGATGGCGCTCACTTAATACTACAATAATAATTGATGGCTGGTTCTAATATAATTACCTACTATTTGCCGTTCAAATAAACGAAGAATAAGTTCCTACTTTGTAATATAAACAGTTTGCAATGTGGAGTGGCTGAAACGTTTTTCAGTCACCATAAGCAGCTGTGGTTAAGATTTGTAAATTAACTGTCCTCCTGTTCGCCTTTCTACCTGTCCGCCGTTTATTCTACTTTTTTAAAGACTGTACTAAAGTAACATATCCAAATATATTTATGATTGTACGGAACCCTCGGTGCGCGAGTCCGACTCGGTCTTGACCGGTATTTTAACTTATTTCATTTCATTTTTACTTACAGAAGGTTTCATGGTAAAAAAAGTTGACCAGATTTTAGAATCTTCCACTAAAATTAAAATATTTTTATTAAAATAGACTCATTTAGAACTACTTATGATAAAAATAATCACTTACATAGGTTAACAATTTAGAACTACTAATGATAAAAATAATTATTAAAATAGGTTAACAACTGGCGAAGTTATGGTAAAACGTACACAAGAAAAATCGTCGTTAAAATTTCGTAGGCCACACAAAAGGTGAAAACTCGCTTCTTCAGTCATGCTCTCTGAACACAATAGTTGGTATTTTGGTATGCTATGAAACCTAGGAATTTAGTTACTTCTGACGGTCCGCACTAACGTACACTTTCCTATCAAAATTCGCTATCTGTAAGTAATCCTGAAGGGTAAAATAAATTTTAAAAGGCTTACAGCGTCACTTGGCACATAAAAAGGCAAGCTTTGAGCCTCGCTCGAGCCACCGAGCCGGCAATCCTTTTTGGGCAGTTTACAAAACGCTTTCGGGCAGCCCTGCTCCGCGGTGACAGCCCTGACGCGGTGCGAGCGGGCAGTGCTAGGCTAGGGTTACCAACTTTGTAAAAAAAATTGTAAGTACGTTTACATTATCATGAATATGCCTACATTAAATAGGCAAATACTGTAGAACTGCCAAAATAATATTTTTTGCACTCATATTATAACAAAACAACTTGTATACTCAATATTCGTAAAAAAAAACTATTTCTATCTTTTCGAGTAGGTAGGCGTATTATGAGTTTTCGCTTACTATATCTTGATAGCGACTGTACTTGACATTTGTATGACAACTTTTAGTTTAGTGTAGATACCGCTAGAGGCGTTGTGCCAAATTGCATACAAAATTGCTTTACATCAGTCGCTATCGAATCGAGTTTAGTAAACGTAACTGTGCAAACTCATGATACAGGCAAAGTATAGTTCGGAAAGCACTAAGTTTAAGTTTAATTAAAAAAAATAAAAAAGATAATAAAAACACAACTGCCCTGCAAAAAACGTAATAAAAGGTTAAATAACAAGTGTCATTACAGTCGGGGGACCATTTTATGGAACAATTTTTGATCAAAGAAGTCCCCCGACTGCAATAACACTTGTTATTCAACTTTTTATTACATTTTTGGCAGGGTGGTCATGTTTTTAATATTTTTAGAATTTACTTTTATTTCACACATTTTAGTGACAAATGATATAAGTTTTAGAATGTGCTCATCAAGGCCTTTTATTTAATGGTCAAATTGCAATAATAGACGAAAAAAAACATTTTTTTTTCATATTTGAAAGTGGCGTCGCGTACAGTTGCCATATTGAATTTAAAAAAATATATATCTAGTATTACTCGGAATGCTGTAAGGATTCTAAAGAAACCCCATACATCCAAATCAGTTCAGGCATTTAGAAGTTATGGTGGAATAAAGAAACTCATATACCTACAAACATACATGAACCCTAAACACATATACACTCCTTTTTAGGCAGTCGTGTAATTAAGATATTTTTTTGATGTAATTATCTTTTAGTATATAAATGTACTAGCACAGTTAATCCCAATTAATTACCGATCATCATAAAACTTTATAATTTATCATTTGCATACTTACTCCTATGCTCATTAATCATTAATAACGATTTTGTATTTTTATCCTTTGGAACAGTGGCAGCCCTGAGCTAACTGTCAACCTGTAACACATTGGCTACGTCACTGGCCCGTTGTCGGACGAGGGGCGGTATGTAAAACACGAAACCTTC
Organism: Agriphila geniculea; assembly: GCA_943789525.1. Lineage (NCBI taxonomy): Eukaryota > Metazoa > Arthropoda > Insecta > Lepidoptera > Crambidae > Agriphila > Agriphila geniculea. The sequence continues at coordinate 494,290 of OX038890.1, read as the reverse complement.
ACGTGTAAATACAAAAACGTTTAGTTTCAACCTTTATGTGTTCACCCCCCTACCATCGTCGGTGATAAACAATTATGCGTTCTAGTTTACGTGCACGATTTGTATGTAAAGTAGTTAAAGATTAGGTAAATGAAAAATGACCTATTTTCGCTTGAAAAGCAATGATGAGCGTTTTCCTGATGGGAAAAATCTTAAGCTGGATCCGAATGTGTTATTCGAATTGTTAACATTTGAAAATGTTTCTTTGAAGCAGTGGTTCTTAACCGGTGGTTCGAGACTACAAAAGCCTATTGATTTCGGCAAGGTACCTGGACGAAACGCACTGGCTTTGTAGTAATTTACTACGGTGGTCCCTGGAAGCACCAGAAATGGTCCGCAAAGCCATCCTAAAATAAGAACCATTCATTCTTTTATATACATCTTACCTTGTTTTATCTCTAATTCAAACAGTACTAAACTAATTCAAACATTTGACTATTCCATAGTCAATGGCAATAGTCAAATGGTCCTTCATCACAAAAAGGTTAAAAACCACTGTTTTAGCGCGAAAATGTGTTATTCTAACGAAGAAATATAAAATGAAAAGATAAGTAAAAACACCATGACACAATATCTAAGAACCATCGCCGACCTACACACCCATTACAGAAAACCGCATCGAAATCATTTTAGTTTTTAAGAACTTTTCAAGTGCGACTTATCTGTTTGCTGCAGCGCTCCCTGGTAGTCTACCACCATGAAACATGTTTAAGAACCTGCTCTAAAATGAAACCTTTTGAATGCAAAAAACCACATCGAAATCGGCCTAGTACTTTCCGAGGAAAATGGTAACATACAAACACACAAACAAACGACCTCTAACCCCAAACGCATATTGGGAGGGTGCGAAGGTATAATAATCGATCTCAGCGCTCATGGTGGCAAAAAGTAGAAATAAAGAAGGCTCTGTAATCTGCTTGAAAATTTTATTTAATTTATTACTAGCGATACAGGAATAATTATATATGTTTATTATCACTTAGTAAAATTATTAAAGTAGCTTTATCCTCTTGTTTTACAAAATCTACAACTAAAAAAGAAGTAAACAAACCCTGATATAACCAAAATAAAACACTTATTTTGAATAGATCTTGCTTGCCATATTTAATTTAAATGACCAAAAATGATTTCACAACACTTTGTCCACCCAAATCATAGTAATTTTGAAATTTACATTAATAATACAATATGTATAGTATTTTTTAACATTTTGTCACAATGCCGCCATTACATATAAAAACGTCAAAACGGTCAGGTCAGAGCCAACAAAGTTGCAACACGCTAGATGGCGCTAAAAGCGTGCACGTAGCCAATACCTACTTACCGCCTCCGTTCCGTTCCGAGCGTCGTGGGTAAAAACATGCAAACACGCAAACAAACAACCTCGAACCCCAAACGCATATACCGCCTCCGTTCCGTTCCGTCCGTCGTGGGTAAAAAGAACTGAGCGTATAAAACATTGGGGCGTTAATCTTCAAAGGTGTGGCGCGGGAATGGCCGGCATTCCTGTAGATGGTGCCCGTAGGCTTCGCGTGCGGAATGCGCTTTCAGGGAATTCGTCAAATTCCCGTGAAAACGGAGGGGCGGGGACGAATGGAAGACAGATTTTCACAGAAATATTTACTGAAGTAATAGGATTTTCTAGTAAGTAAGAACAAGTATACAATGAGGTCTGATAACTTTTTGACAGTGCGAGCCATATGGAAGTCTTGGCAACATTATACATGATAATGTTTTTGATGGGATAAGATTTTCTATTAAGTAAGAACAAGTATACAATTATAATTGTTTTTAATTCAATTAATACATGTAAAAGCTGTAAACAATCAGGGTTCTAAGAGTTGGACGAAAATTGTAAACTTCTGTAAATGTGTAACATTTAAAGAGGCATAGAAACCAATGACCAGCCATCCTTTAGAAACTCTTTTGTTATCATTCCTAAGAAAGTTACTTGAGGACTTGGCAAAACGTTAAAACGCCTTCTTGTTAAACTTGCTAACCAAAATTTGCACCGTTCGCTCAATTACCCATTACGTTGCCTAATGAATAAGAATTAAGTCTTAGAATAGAACTACGGATAAATGCGGAGCCGGGTGGTGTAACATAGCTAATCTCTAATGTACGATTCAAACCATCCGGCTTCAGCTTCCGGATAAGGGGGGAGGGGGGGGGCGGTATTTTTTTTACATTTTTCATCATAAGTCGAAAACTATGCGGCCTAAGAAAAAAGAAAAAAATGTTTTGAAATGTGCAAACAGCGCTCTTTCATATGATACACCACATTCCCTAGTCACCTCACTTCAAAATTTTAAGACCCCTTTTCAGTCCCTGTTGGAAAAAAAAAATCTTTTTTATTTCTTTCTTATTTGCAAAATGGTTGGGCAAATGTCATCTTAAACTATTCCAAATTTCAAGTTGATACCATTAGTAGTTCTCGAGATATCCAGCTGTGACAGACAGACAGACAGACTGAGTCACACCATAAGGGTTCCTTTTTTACCATTTTGGTACGGAACCCTAAAAAATGACTTTTCATACAAATCACCTGATCAGTTTAGTATGGGATGACAAAAATTTTATGGCGTATTTTGACACATGTTTCATGGAGAAAGTTGTTCAGTTTCATGGACTGAACACATCCTTAAAATTTGGAGAGTGGTTATAAATATACCTTTTATAGGTACAGCTTGTTCCATATTTGCATGAAAATTCACATGCCGCGGCATCCGGTCGGCCCCACGCGGATGCCGCGGCAGCCGATCGCGTCAACAACGCATAGTAATAGTACAGTAGCCCGTAGAACATTTAAATCACGAAAAAGGTTACCGTTTGCCGTTGTGATATAGTTATATATTACGAAATTATAGAAGTTTAACCTTAGTTTTACAGATCGCAACCCGCCGTAACCTATATTTGTATATCTCCAAAAATGATATTTTTTTTATTTTTCAAGGTTTACCACATGGTTTAGCTATTGTCGTATTATACTTCAGGATTCTTCCTTCGATATTAGTACTATTAACACATGTAGTATCGCTTGCATGTATCACCACTTAGCACGTTATTTTAGAGTAATAACCTAAAAAACCTAAAAAGAGAAGGTATTTGATTTAGAATTGACAGATACTTTGACATTTCCGGCTCGAATTCTCCTCGCCGCCATTCGGCGCCAATCTTTTCATTCGCTTTTCGTGCTTCGCCACGGACGCACGCATACAATCTCAAAGTGAGAATTCTTCAGAATTATATTTTATACAGTGAAAATTTAATTATACTTAGTTAAAATGCTTCGTGCAGAAAGGAAAAAAGATTTCAAGACGGAAGAGGACAAGAAGAAGAATACAAGATGGAGAAACACTATTAAATGCGTAACTGCCATTTTGGGCTTTTACCGTTTACTTGGCTTGAATGCGTAACTGCCAGACTGGGCTTTTACCGTTTACTTGCCTTAACTGCATAATTGTTTGCTTACCTTTATGAATGCGTAACTGCCATACTGGGCTTTTACCATATATATTTATTTTACATTAATGTACATGAGTACAAAAAGAGCGGACTTAATGCTAATAGCATTCCCTCCCAGACAACATTGTTTGCTGAGATTTAAAAATGCGTAACTGCTACACTGGGCTTTTACCATTTAATTATTTAATTTGTCTGACACGAACTTACCACACTGGGTACTTTCTGTCATAAGGCATGTGTCTAATAAGGCATGAACCAATTATCTTTTGCACTTGAAATAGTCACACTGGACTATTTCACCGCATAGATAGGTCAGACAACGCAACTGCAACAAGTGCAGCAACTCAAAGTGCCCCTGATGACGCGACAGTGTAAAAAGCAAGCTGCCCTCAAAGGTTACCATGTTGGAACCGTTGCCGAGCACCAATCGGGTGACTCCGCCGTCCGCCGAATTCACCGCCATCCGCTTCCCAGTCAGGCGGCTGCTCTGCTGGAGCTGCAACAGCAGCCCTGACAACAGCTTAGTTCATCAGGTATGAATTTTGATATCATAGATATCCTTGGTGTTGCGTTGATCCCAACGGAATAATAGAGTACCATCGATACTGAGATAAATTTTTGGCTTGCAAAATTTATATAACATAATTATGTATGATTTTATTATACACATTGTTACAACTGTAACGCAAAACTGCCAGTATAACGTTCATAAGCAGAGCTATAAATAAATGCTAAAATTTATCAACTTCATGGAACCAGATAATAAGTTATACAGCAACTAGCTGATACATGATATTTCACAATTTTTATGTAAAATAGCTTCTATTAATATAGGTACGCCTAACATGAGCCTGCTGATAGAAATTTCAATAAGAAATTGAATAATAGAATCCATACATTTTGTTATCCATAAATGCAGTAAGTGTTTATTACTGTGTAACACAGTTTTAATAAGTAAAAACTTTAAACATATGCCTTAACTAGGAGATCCTATGTTTCAGGCTTATTATTTATGTTTAATCACTAACTAATTAGTATGTTTATTTCAAAGCTATGCCCTTGTAAAAAGTAAAAATTACCTGTCTATTAATTTTCAAATTGAATTTGTGTGTGTAAAACATAAATTGACTGATCTTAATGATAATGATTCTGATGTGTAGAAATTATTAGCCAAGTGAATATATTATAGTGATAAAGAAGCTTAAGGAGCAGCTTTCCAATATGGAACACCTTTTTTATGACAGTAATTTAAGACAGTGTTTTGCACTTTATACATTATACAATGGGGCATTGCAACATTCATTTGTTGTGCACAACATACATTTTATTATAAACAGAAGGTATATGGTCAACTCAAGTGTAATTGATGCTGTCCACTTAAAAGGCCACCAACAGTTGAGTCGAATATGAATGATGCATTAGCCACAGGCCTGAGGTTAACGATATTGATCAACGAAAAAACTGTAAGTAAACCGGGCGCAGTACTTAAATAAAACAGAAATTTTAAAACTGATTTACATATTTATTTTCTGGTACATTTTGTTTTAAAATAATTTAAACTTGAAAACAACAAACGAAACATGCAGCCAGGTATACCATATGCTTAATTCCGACGGCAAACGAATATCCAGACGCGGCGACGAATCCCCATCAACGTTTTCTTTCGTCGATAGCAGCAGACCCGCAGGCGGCCGTTACGGTCCATCGAAACAGTTGCCGAGGAATCGAGGATACATTCGTCAACATTCACATTCGATCATCGTACGCGGGGTAAGGATACTCGTAAGGATCTGGTGCAGCATTTATCTGTATTCAGCGAATGCAGGCAGTGGTCGCCAACTATAGGCACATAGGCGTCCACATAGTTGTTTGGTCTAAATTCGACATGTGTGAAAATACTATTTTCACTGCGCTAGGAGGGGCACCAAGATTATTATTATTTTCTTTTATACTCACTCGTACTCACTTGTGCCATCTCCAGAGATATATATTAAATTCTAACATTAATTTGACTAAAATTCGGGCGAAATACATAACAGCCACATAATACGTATGTATTTTAGTGACAGACAATAATTTGTCAACTACACATTAAGTTGAAGGTTCAACATCTCTGTTCGAGAAAAAAAAAATGTTTTATCAGGTTGTCATATCGAGTTTAGTTAAAATCTAACAGAAGTCATATTAGTATAAACTGTAAAAACGTTATCCTATAATAAGAATAAAAAATGCTTATTGTTTATAACAAAACACATTCTAGAAATCCCAGAAGTCGCATTATTATAAACAGTATAAAAGTTAACCTATATTGAAAATAAGAAATGGTTATTGTTTGTCAGAAAACAAGAATACAACACAGAAGTCTTTGCATTTTAGAAATCCCATCAACTCTATGGTTTTAATATTGGAAAAGTAATAGAAATATACGAATTTAAATTCTTAACTTTTGGGTATTGTAGTGCCCATATTTTTACAAAATTTATGCCCCCAGCTACGACTTCTTAGACAGCATTATCTCCCTGTTATATTGGACATAATATTTACTCTAACAATGTGTCTCAGAACATTTTTTAAAGAATTGAGATACACAATAAATTTAAACACATTTTTTTTTATACAACTATCTTCACAACTTTCCATTAAGGTCTTTTACAAGAAAAATATTCACAAAACTGCAAAATAAATTATGACTATTTTATGAATGTATTAAACCTGTAGATACCGGTATAATATTATATTTTACTTTATTTAGTTGAATGTCATCGATACTTACACCGAATTAGAGAAGACATAGTTGTGGAATATTTTTCTCTGGTACCTCTCAACAACGGGGTAGACTGGGGGGCACTTGTGGCCAGGAATCAAAACATTGAAAAATAATTGCATATAAATTATCTAGCCAGAACATGTAGCTTATTATATTTTCATTGCTTTTTTTATTATTGTATTCGGTGTAAAGTATTCTAGTCGTTATTATTTGATTCACTTATTCAAAAAAATATTACCAGTTTTGGTATTTTCGGATTGAGATTGAGTAAATTCGAATGCAAGTCGAATTAGGTAGTAGAAATAAAATATAGTAGAAATATTTTTCTTCATTCCTAGCATTTGGATCCCAAAGCGATTATTTTTTAATTTTAGATTTTAGCATTCACAACGCTATTTTTGTTTAGTGCCTATTTTATTTACAAAGACAATTCTGTCACTATCAGTCGAACAAGCTATTATTTTTATTCTTTTGTACCAGTTTCTTAGTGTTACAATTCTGCCATCATGATCGTCACAATTTTAAGCCTTGATATCCATTGTTTACATGTAATATAGTGTCTATTAAAGTACTAACATCCTATAACTTCCAATTCCAGGGACGGAAATTCATCGCACAAATAGACTGGTTTGTACAACATTATCAAGGTGATATTATTTTACAGGTATATTACTATGTTATTTAAGCTTGTATGTCTGCTGATACTATCAGAAAGTACAGAGCTTGGTTATAAAAATGGTTCGATTATTCACCAAATAACAATATAGACATAATAAACACAGGAGTGTGTAAGACAATTATTAGTATTATTTAATATTGGATTCATTGTTGATTTCACAATATGAGCTAATCTCAAGGTTTAGTATCGAATTTAACTACGCCTTGGCGTAGACTTACATTGCTCAAATACAATGGATATCTTAGATTTCTTATTATTATTTATTAAATATTTTCCAATTAGTTTTTTTTTCTAACTTTTCTAACTTAAAAAAAAAAAAGTATCACATTGAGGTACCTTGCCTATTGCACATAGAATTAAAACAATTTAATCAATTAATTATTTGTTTACTTCAAGTATGAAACATGAATTCTTCTTAGTTTGACATAAACCATTCTATAATTACCTTCTTTTTCGAGAATGCTACATATTATTATTATAAAAAACATTTCATAATCACTTCTTTTTATTTATAAATATAAAATAAAAATAGTAATACATATTAAAAAAGAAAAAAAAGAAATGAAATTCTTATATGTGGAATAGATAATGGATTACTGAAATGTAAAATTCAATGATAGTGGAGTAGACTCAAATCCATGGTAACCAGTTTTAGCACTCGACGTACGCCGATACCTATATAGGTATGTTATGGCTATGTAGCCATAACATTTATTTTTTTATTATAGAAATTCCACGTAACACGGTGAAATGGTAGATAATTTCACTATCTTTGCAAGATATCATCGATTAATGATAATTAAACTGAATTTTCCTAACGAATCTTGCTTATTTTTTTTTTTTTGGTTCCAACCATCTATATGTACCATATTTGCTACCAAAACATTAAGAATTATGTTAAATGTGACTGATTTTCTTTTTTAAATTTAAAAGACTAATTACACAAGAGATGATATTTCTATTTTCTTATATAATGCTTTAAACATCTACATGTGTTAATAGTACTAATATCGAAGGAAGAATCCTGAAGTATAATTAATGATTAAACGAACTTACCTGTAAGTGAAGTTCTATCATAATTATACGAAGGATTCTTCCGAAGATATTAGTATAGAGTCCCACCCTCCCTACTGCTTATTGTTAATTACAATAAGTGTTCACCCACTGAAGAAAATGAGGAAATATCATACGATTTGGACTTTAAACTAAATGAAAAGATTGGCGCCGAATGGCGGCGAGGAGAATTCGAGCCGGAAATGTCAAAGTATCTGTCAATTCTAAATCAAATACCTTCTCTTTTTAGGTTTTTTAGGTTATTACTCTAAAATAACGTGCTAAGTGGTGATACATGCAAGCGATACTACATGTGTTAATAGTACTAATATCGAAGGAAGAATCCTTCGTATAATTATGATAGAACTTCACTTACAGGTAAGTTCGTTTAATCATTAATTCTACAGCTTTGTTTGATTGCCACTGATAATAGTAAGACTATGGAAAATGATCATACACAGATTTCAGACCAGATAAAGTCCAACCATTTTCATCAGGTCTTAAATCTGTGTATGGCTACTTTTTATAGTCTTACTTTTATCTGTGGCAATCAAACCAAGCTGTAGAACACGACAATAGCTAAACTATGTGGTAAACCTCGAAAAATAAAAAAATATCAATTTTGGAGATATACAAATATAGGTTACGGCGGGTTGCGATCAGTAAAACTTGGGTTAAAGTATTTATAATTTCGTAATAAATAACTATATCACAACGGCAAATGGTAACTTTTTTGGTGATTTAAATGTTCTACGGGCTACTGTACTATAATGTATAACCTGCGTATAATGCAACACGACATGAACATGATCACAGTGTCAATGATAAACGCCCTCGTAAGGAGGTGACCAGACTTGTTACAATGGTAGCTAACGAGGCTGAGTGTTGTGGCCCGGGGTCGTAACGAAGACGGATGGTTAACTACTAACGGACGGCGCCGGGGAACCGGCCCGCCAGCTGTAGGGTGGCGGTACACGATGTCACGATATAATTAATAAAATAAGTTAACAAATTCAATAGGTTTGACAAACTTGGTGTTCGGTTTGGATGATGGAAAGCTTTGGTGGTTGGTTGGGATTAGAATACACACATCAACTTTGTCTAGGGATACAGGTGCCATTTTCATACAAACGAGATAACTTTGAAGCCTTGGTTTTCTGCCAGGGATGTACCGTGCTGTAATCTGATGATGGTCATCCAGGGAGTGAATGGAGTAGATTCAGATCGCTATACACACCCAACTGATCTGATCAGCATTCTAAAAGATTAATGGGTCAGAGTTCTCAATTTGAGGATTTCCATACATTTTCATGCTATTTTCGCGGTTTTTTAAACATGTCCATTACGTTTTTAGAATGCTCTTCAGATCAGTTGGGTGTGTATAGCGATCTGAATCTCCTCTATTCACTCCCTGGATAGCCGTTATCAGATCACAGCACAGTACATCCCTGGCAGGAAACCAAGGCTTCAAAGTTACCTCGTTTGTATGAAAATAGCACCTGTATCCTTAGACAAAGTTGATGTGTGTATTAAAGATCTTTTCAGGTTGGCACCCTTGATCAATACCACTAGCAGTTACTCATGAGGATACTTTTTTATTCTGGCACATACAGTCTTCTGAAAAATGTAACATACACATTTTTATGAAGATTTGATAAGATTGCGAATTAAATTAAGCTGTACTATCGTCTTTTACTCATTCGCTGTATGAGACATTAAAAAACTTTAATTGACATGTTTTTTTGTCACGACAGCATAGTATGCGCCAGCCCTAACTTGTTCGGCGACCGTGTTGCGACCGGATCCACTCCCTGGTCCGGCGATCCGGCGAATCAACAAAGCGGTCCGGCACCGGAACCAAATAGCCTCGTCTTTGAAGGATGCCCGCCTAATGAGGGTATTCGTTTTTGTGGTGCAAATAATAACATAATAAATTGTTTCATTTTGACGACAGCAATTGGTAACCGGTCACCAGAAAACTTATTTTTTTACTAGGCAAGAGAGAATCAAGTATTTAAACATAATTTATTATTATCATAAAAGAAAATAATAATAAATCAAAATTGTAATTATAAAATTATATAGGGTCTTATTCTAGTCACAATAATTTATTTCAATTTATTTCGTGTATTCAGTTCTTTGATATATTTATTTCAGTAAAATAAGCACATCGAACAATTTAAAATTTTGAATCTTATAAAATCGTTCCTTTGTTTCATGTTGATGTAATATAAAGCAACTTAAACTACTTATTTTTTATAAGTTATGATGACCTTGTATTTCAATTATAAAGAATTTATTTGAACTACTTAAGTTCTTAAACAAACAAACATTATTCACTTCTCAAGCTTACGCGCTCACTAGACATGAAATAAAACAATTTTTAACGGATACTAGCGCGGTTTTATTGAAAGAACTTTGGTAATTAGTTGGTATTTGGTTTGATTTTTGGTTTTCCGACGTTACATAGTTACAACAAACATAGTTATTGCCAGCAACAATATATCCTAAACAAAAAGTTTCAGGTTATTACGAATACTTTCAGACAAATTTCCTGGAGGGAATGAACCGCTTTCAATATTTCAGCAAAGTTACTTAAAAATCCTAGCAGGCGCATTTCATGACTACGTCATCATCTGAGAGATAGGCTTTAGAGATCCTGAAAAAAAAAATTATTTATTGAAGAAAAATATATGATACAAATACAGTGACACATTTCCAGATTCCTCCACGTACGGTAAACAAAAAACTTTTTTGTTTTCGTCGCCTATGTACAGAACGTGTTTTCATACGCTATATTTACAAAAAACAATAACTGATATTCTGAATAATTTAACAACTTTAGTATAACCGCATACTACAAGCGCATCTAATGCTCTAGAACTGATTTGAAACGAACGATTTTTTACAGCACAACGCGTAAAACACTTAAATATTTTTGAAAAAGAAATATATATGTAGCTTACTTCCGCAAACAATATATGCACCGCCCGCCCGCCCGCAAAAATATGCACATGCACACCACAAAATATCAGTGCACAAACCTGCATTTAGCAAGACAGCAACACACCTTGCACCTTTACTTGCTGAGATATGTGGAGTAGTCTAAAATATTGTACGGGACCCATAACTCACAAGTTCGAGTCCCACCCACTCGATGCTTCCGCGGAATAAAAGAAAAGTTTGCGCGGTTTAGCCGCCTGGTCACGTCGCCGCCACGCCACGGCGCCGCCCCGTCACGTCCCCGCTACGCTAGCGGCGCGTGGCCACTCATACTTGAAGAACTTATAAAGAGGTGAAATTGACAAAATTCATAGGTAGTTACGAAGATGGTGCGCTAAGAACTCACTTTTAACTTTCAGAAAATGGGGTGTAAAAGCTCATTTTTAACTATGAGCATAAAAAGAAAAAATGTTCGTCAAATTGTTTTTGTTTACGGCGGTGCCTACGTACCTACGTAGCTTTACTACGTACCTTATTTGCTTTACCTAAAGCAAATATACCTTTCAAAGTGCCATAAGCAATACACTGAATCCAACAAACCTATACAAACTGCTTCGCACCAGGCCCCGTTCTCAATGGCCCCCCGTAGGACGCATGGACCCCCACTGCGGCACCACAATGGATATCGGGAACTACCCTCCATGAACTAAAAGCTTTATGAGAGTAGAGGCGAAATAAGCACTTAACACGACTTGTTAATGACTATGCTAATAGCGGGTAATTAAGAAAAAACAAAGAACAACACATGCTTAATGGCCCTGATCTAAATCTCAATGATTATCATCTTTCCGGAAAAAATCTATACTACCCTTTTGAGGACACGACAAATTGACCATGCCATTGGTAATACGAACGACATTGATTTCTGATAAGATATCGAATAGTTATTTTGTTAGTGTCATAAAAAAGCGAGTAATGATTTACATCTTAAGTATTAATGAATTTGTATTGTTTGGTTTAAAATACTGTACATAACATGCTTGACTGACTTTCCGTCACAAGTGCCCTAGCACTTAAAAGGTTAAAAAAATGTTACTTAGGGAAATTAAAAAAAAAACATTTTTCATTGTGTTCTTATATGTATTGTGTGTCAGAGGAAAACTAAACTGCAAGTGTTTGTTAAAAATAAACTAAAAACTCTCTATAACATAACTACGAACTATTTTTTTTCAAAAACGCTGCTTGCTTCACCGTTATTTAATCATAAACAATAAGATCAATACGGTTATTTAATACAGTTAATAACACCACGTAAACATAAAGGCCGCCCCAGACAGCACTAAGCACTGGGCTCAGTGTGGCTCAGACAACTACCGGCCAGATTAGCATAATTACCAAACTGTCACGAACTACCTCGTTTGTTTCCTTCCTGATCACACTGCCTAAAAAGCAAATAGACTAAGAGGGCAAAATGAACAAAATGCAGAATGACTAACTTACAGAATGATTAAACCGCAAAAATTATTGAAATAACATGCATTTTAAAATAATAATTCGGCAGTTAAATTACGCATGACAGCATTCACAATTAAAAGAAAAACTTTAATTAATAACTGAAATGCAAATCCGCAAGTCATTATACGTGAAATTGTGTCCAAAATACACATTCATAAATTCGACGTTTAACATGAACAGATATATAGATTATCATCATATGAATTTCCTCGTTTCCTTAAAAAAGCTTGCATTAATTTCTACATAACAAAAATAGCTTCACTCTCGTATTTCGACCAATTTTACCAAAAACTTCTACGTTACAAATTGTAAAACGAGTGCGGATTGTGATCGGAATCCCGAACTAATTAAACGAACCAGGAGCCACTAAATTAGAGACGTCTAAAGCTCTGGAGGGGCGAGTGGGCAAAAACGGCTATCAGACACAAAATAAATAAATAACATTATTTTAACTCGCTCAATGTTTAATACCTACAGCCGCTCGGTATTTAAAATTTCTCATAACGTCACTATACCACGGAAAAAATAATAGTTCTAGCGTAACTATAAAGTAAATAACTTCGTAATCGTATCATAATCACAGAATAGATAAGCAATAATATAAGTTACATAGATAAATTAGTCTTCTCATATACGCTCTCCTTGTACGTATACGTAACGGGGTATTTACACTAGTCGACTTGGCAGGCAACTTGGCAGGCGACTTAAGTCAATTAGCGCTTTTTATCGACAATCGCTTGTAGAATTGAATCGCCACCTCATTGATATTAGGTTTGCGATTAGGTTTAAAAGCAATCGTCGACGAAAAGCGCTGATTGACTAAATTTGCCTACCAAGTATCTCCATATAAATACCCTACCATAACGGCCCGATCGCGACGCGACTGTTGTGTACCGAAGCATACCGAGTTTTCTGAGCTTATCATTACAGCACACTTTCGGACGGTTCACTTACTTATCTATACTGTGGTACGGCCATCGGCTCTCAACCGCCGCCCGTGAGCGCCCCATGTTTTGCCGTCCCGACCCTCTCAGGTGGGAATGAGCAAAGTTTCGGCCCGCTTCGGTGGACTTTTTTATATCTAATACTTATTCGACGAACGTGCATGCCTATTTATGTAAAGTACGCTTCTGAAAACTTTGGTTGTCTCAGATTGATGAATCGGGATATACATACTTACAAAAATTTTTTTTTCTAATCTAAAGCTAATCGTCTAATTGGATGATCTAAATTCGACAGTTTATTTAGTGAAAGCTTCAGTTCAACTTAGATATTTTTTTAGGGTTCCGTACCAAAATGGTAAAAAGGAAACTAAAGGGAATGGTAGAAAGGAAATGGTACGACTTACCATGTCTGTCTGTCTGTCTGTCTGTCGGTCCATCTGTCATAGCTAGATATTTAAAATTACTGATGATATTAACTTGACATTTGGAATAGTTTAAGATGACGTTTGCCGAACTATTTTGCAAATTAGAAAGTTTTTTTTGCAACAGGTGCTAATAGGGGGGTCTTAACATTTCGAAGTGGGGCTACTAGGGCATGTGGGTTATCATATGAGAGAGCGCTGTTTGCATTCTCAAACATTATTTTAGGCACCGCAGTGTATTTATCTTATGATAATTATAGTACTGAACCCTCGGTGCGCGAGTCCGACTCGCTCTTGACCGGTTTTTTAAGCAACTAGAGGTAGGTACTAATAGATAATTGATTAAAAATTAGTAAATAAAAATTTCCAAAGCTATAAAATTCGTCATTTTGTTGCCGTGATATTATCAAGTGATTTACGATGACGTCACACCCTAATGGCGCCCAATGGATCATTACAAATTTACTTTTGATGCGTACAAGGTGTTTACAACCTTACTACACTAAACACAGAGACGACACTTCCCGAAGGAGATGTCGCAAACAGTAGCACAATGTCGTAATGGGGTGTTGAAAAAGTAATTTTGCGAATGTTGAGTTTATAAGGGTTTTTTGACGAACTTTGTTGGACCTTTTTTTTGCTGACGTCAACCTTATTGGCAATAAAAACTTTTAAGCAACAAACTTTTTGTGTTAATGCACGTAGAATAAATGAAACGTTGGTTACTTCGTTTTGTCATTTCGAAGATGTCGAAGATATTCTAATTGTATCGTTATAAATATATTTATAACGTTAATAACCCCCTTCCTTTTCCATTCATTGCTGTGATTTCAATGAAATTAAAATATCAACAAACTATCAAGTCTATGACCCCTGATTACGTAATAATGATCTCAATACACACATCCCAAACAATGCCAATCTCCACAGTCCACACTCAAAACGCCACTGTAAATAATTAAGTTTCATTGTAAACAAAACCTATCAATTACCCACCTAAAACAATACCAATAAAACCTAATTTGAATCGCATTTGAGCAATTCAATCCATTTCCTAGTCAGCCGACAGAAATCACCGACTGCTCCCCAAACAAATTAGCTTGCCCACCTCCGACATTACGGGTGAATCAGTGAACTTTTCCCGCCATTCGGCGACGTCACGCGATGGCGCCCGCGGGACAACATGGCGCCGGCACGACACATTGTTCTGCGGAAATTGGCGTAAAATACCAGTAATCAGCCAAATAAGAAAAGAAATATGACAACCTAACAGCCTTACAAAATTTATTGCTTAATACACAATTTTCCTTTCTTTCTGAAACTCAATTGATATCTTTAGATGTAGGTACCTTTCATGAAATAAAGTCCAGGTATCTCTTAGTCTGAACAGCCACATGCGGGTTCAGGTGTATGAAGATAAGAAAAAATAAATCCATTACGCCCTCTCAGAAAATCTCTCTAAAATTTAAAACTAGTCTACGACCAAACTTGTAGTGTACAACTAGTTTCGAGTTTCAGCAAAACCGCTACAGAATCTTCCACTAAAGCTAGGATTTCCTAGGATGATGGTGCCATCACATTATGGCCATAATTTAGCGGCGTAGAACTTTGTCTATGTAAACAATACGGCGCGGTTTCCTGAAGAGCGGTGCTGGACACTGTAAAGTCTTTTTACGTCCGTAAAATTACGGCCGCTATGTGACGGCACCGCTTTCTTAGGAAAAATTGGTACGAGCGATTGCAATAAGGAGGATTTATGCTTTTAAATTTTAAAAATGGCCGCTCAAGAAGCAACCAAAAACACCATTCATCGCCACGTGGCGCTTTCGCAATATCGGCCCAGAAAGGTCGCGTCTGCCACTAAATGCCAAAGTTTCCTTGCTCCTGAGTCCACTATTATTTGGGGCGCTTCGTAAAAGTTGCCAGCAGCGGTAGATCACGGCGTTATTGTCGGTTGACACGAAGCGGGCATTTGGGCCGTGATTGGTGCAGCAACGCCATAAACTTTAATGCCACCTTTGGGGATCGAATTAGGTCAGATACGTTTAGATACCTTTAGATACTTTTAGTTCAAACGTACCCTATTATTTTAAAGTAATGAGTGATGAAAGTAAACCCACTAATAGGACCTTAATAGATGTTTATTCTATAGTTATGCATATGCACCGTACTAATATGAGAATCTTACGACAAATAGCATTTTCCAAAATAAATCACAACAAAAAAGGTAATGAGAAAACTGATTATTGCACGCAAATTAGAATACTTTCCTAAGATTCCTATACTTTAACTAAATTGCTTAATTCTAACTCATACTCGACGACTAACAGCTCTTTCTTAGTTAATTTACAGTATAAGCACATCACTAATACAGTACATCACCACACTACACACGTATCCTTAACATTACACAGGAATAAGATAATCCATTTGTAAATCCTACAGCTACACAACAGCCATACTCTGTCGCGAGATCAAGCACCGCAAACAGGTCGGATTACATGACGTCACGGATTTGCTGATCCTGGAAGTAATCATGATGTCACTGACAATGCTGTTATTAGGTTTGACGGTACGAATAACAACATAACAATTCCATTGTGGAAAACGCAACGATTTTTGATCAAGATACAATCCAGTTATAGAATCTGCATATACTATTTGTTGAAAAAAGATAGTAACAGTGTAGAAGTAAGAATTTTTTTAGTTGTATTGAAATGAAATATAAGTAAGTTTAAATTTCTTGGGTATGGTTAATTTTCAGGATACTGTCTGTATTAGTTAATAAACTGCTGCCAAGATTCAAAACATGTTGATATGTATTTATTTTAGCGTCAACGACTGAATTATTCAGGGTTGCGACCGCAGCTTCACGAGTTTAATCGAAGGCCTAGTTAGTGAAACCACACCAGCCACGAACCAGATACGAACTCAGAAAACGCGGGAAAACCACGACGAGGGTTGCCAGATGGTCGGGATTCGCCTGGATTCTCTCAGAATTTCAATTGACCTCCCGACTCCCGACAAATCTAAAAATCTCCCGGAAAGACAGCTGGTTCGAAAGTTCAAAAACAATAATTTTCGCGTATGAAACCACAGATTACAAAGTTAGTGAATGAAACTGACTAAAAATCGCGCTGCGCGGCCGTTTTTCTACAATAGACAGGCAATAGTATAAGATTAGTGGATGAAACTAACTAAAAATCGCGCTGCGCGGCTGCTTTTTTTTGCAATAGACAGGCAAGATCACAATTTGCAAGACAGTGGATGAAACTGACTAAAAATCTCGCTCCGCAGCCGGTTTCTTGCTATATATAGGCATTTAAGTTACATATTTATTTTAAATATTGATTTCTCCCGACAACAACCGCGAAATCCCGACATTTTCAAATTTTCTCCAGATATTTTGGACTTCCGATCTGGCAACCCTAACCACGACACATAGGGGTTTCATTATCACACCCTTTTAAATTGAACCACAAATCGCTTAACAGAAACCACAATACTTTGATTTGAACGAATCGAAATATTTTCACTTTCTTACAAAATAATATTAACGGAAACGAAAAAAATGGTTATAGAAATAATTGTTTTAAATTCAAAATACCCGGTCACGGAAGTTCAAGTAAAGCTAATATTACTAAAGCTACAGCTAAGTCGTCGAAATTACAGCCGTCCGTCCCTTGACGGAAGCAGCCTCAGGCGCAGGTCCGTAATCTGCAAATAACACTGATATTAAAATTCTGCTGATAGCCGAGAACCCTCGGGTTTCATCACCGGGTTTAGTGCCTCACGCGAATTGGAATCGAACCCGTATATGGAGAATGATTCATAAAATATATCCATCGAACGGTGGGGACGCCGCGCGAAGGGAAATGAGAAATAGATTTTTTTGTGTGTGCCGCGAAGACTGCTATTGAATTTCGTGAGAATATTGCACGAAATCATGAAACAATTGGGTTCCCTTGCTGAAGGTTTATCCAATAATCGTACACAATAGGAAGCTACAGCTTTTTGTATTAACGTGATCGACGAACAAAGTAAATAACGTAAGAGGGTGAATCAACTTTTTTTTGTCCGGAAAAAATCGACCCATGTGTAAATTTTTATAAATTAAAACAAAACTAGATACTTCTTTTGTAAAAAATCTCTATTTTACGATATTTAGATTCATAGCCAATAAAACATATTTAGTTTTGTACAAAAATAATCAATAGTTTAAAGAAAAACATGGGTGACCCAGGGGACAATGTTGTCCCCAGCTTTTATATGAAAAATAGGAGTTGTCTCCTGGGTCACCTATGTTTTTCTTTAAAATCACATAAAAAAAATCATGTCTTTTAAGTTTTCTTATAAGATAATTAGCTGAGAGTATAAGCAACTACAGATTAACTTCATATAAAAATAGTTCACGTAGATATTTTAAGAAATGCTACAAGACAAAAAAAGTTGATTCACCCAAGAACAAACATAAGTCAGAAGCTTTGTATGTGCATAAGCTTACCTATACAGGACGAATTTCAAGAATTTAAAAAACCAATTAAAGATTCCACAGCATTGGTGGTGGCGCGGTCTGCATTAGTTTTCCTGAGTCCTCTAAATTCTCTAAATAATTTACTAATTTCCCCAAAATTCCTCGCGAACGGAAAATACGAGATTAATGCTAACCTATACGTTGCGTTGCGGGCGCCTAGTCTGACTAATTCGGTAACAAAATGTTTATATAATTCTTCCCGAACTTGTTGCTGATGAGCCTTAATAAGCGGATTGTCCCAATCCCCTCTTTGCTGAGCTTCAGGGGTGTCAAAACTCCCGATTATCCCCGTATTAAGATAAATGGCTACCGCATCAGACGCGATCGCGCGAACATTGATCAAGGGCTTTAAGTCCGGCAACCAGGGCATGCTTCAATTTGCTTTTAATTTCAACTGCCTCTGTGGTCTACTGGTTCGCCCACCTTTGTAAGACGCAGGGGCTCCGGTTTCAATTCCTAAGGAGGATACAATTTGTACTCGGTTTGGTTGGTCATAAAGCTTATTTCAAGTCCACCTGACTAGCTACCGTGCTACCACCATCTTAAATCTGACGCCATAACAACAAATTTAAAATTGTTGTGGTCCGGCAATCAGAAGCCAGTTCCTCAGTGATGAGGATTCCGGGAGTAGTATTTCTTATTGTCACTTAAAATCAGGTGAGGAGAAGCGTTGTGCATAAAAAAATGGGTGCTCAACACTTTTTTGCTTTGATTAAATTGTTGCTTTGCTGGAGGTGTAAACAATAAGTTTGCAAAAACGACCATAAATTAACTTTTGCAGATTTCGAATGGGAGTCAGTCTATTAAGTTACCTAACTATCAATGATTCTTCTTTAACTAAACACGCTTTTCCAGAAACCAAAAGCAACAGTGAACATTTTAAGTCAAATAATAATTTTCCTCCGTATTGTTATGAGATATCAGAAAGCAGATTTAATTCTTAAAAGCTCTAAATTAAATTAGGAAGCCGACAATGGCAGTTCATTACAAAGTTTAAGTAAGTTGCGTTAGAGGAAAGTCCTTTGAAAACTGCATTGAATTACATCCTGCGACAAAAGATCCAGCCAGTGGTGGCGGCTTGGAGAGGGGAGAGCGGGCAAGGGGAAGTGCTGCGTGAGGCTAGGGTTGGTAATGCAATTTAACTAATAATAGCTTCATTTTACATGACCAAACAGAACACATGACGTAACGGAACACAGTTCTGTTTTAAATATAATATCTCAAGCTCTTTTTTGTAATTTTCTTTTTGGATTGACAATTCAAAAGCGCTTAATTTTAACACGTTTTTATTAGGTTGCTTTCTCGTTTGTGTGTTCGTTTGTTACCGACTTCAAAAGGAGGGAGGTACTCAATTCGACCCGTTTTTTTTTTTTTTTTTTTTTTGTTTTTTGTATGTATGTTACCGGCAATGTGTATAATCCGGCATTGTATACAATGCCTAGGCATTGTATACAATGCCTGAAACGATCAGGCAATGTATGAAATGATATTCATTTTATACATTGCCTAGGCATTGTATACAATGCCTGATGTTCCACCGGCAATGTGTAAAATAAGTATATTTCTGTTGACTGTTATAAAAAAATTACCTCGAAATTTAAGGCTCACGCTCCGCTGCGCTTCGCGCTCGCCTTAAATTTCTAACCTAACCCGGGACCTACAGGAGTAAAGCAGGTTCGATTCCAAACTCCTTGAGCACCCCTCGAGCCCCCCTCGAGACGCGATACTACAAAAGCCTGTTTATTTCGGAGGGGGAGGGGGGAAGGGAAGGGGAAAAGAATTAAAGAGGAGGAGGGGGGGAGGAGGAGGGAAGGGGAGTTTAAGGGATAGGGGGACGGTAGAGTGAGGGGAAGTCAAGTACAAGGTCTAATACAAGTTTAAAGTCAAATACAAGGTCAAAATCAAATACAAGGTCATATACAAGGTAAGCCAAAAATTCAGATACATGGTCAGATACAAGGTAAGCCAAAATTAAGTAAGCTAAAACAGACCTTGTGTATGACCTTGTATCTGACCTTGTATCTGACCTTGTATCTGACCTTGTATCTGACCTTGTATCTGACCTTGTATCTGACCTTGTATCTGACCTTGTATCTTACCTTTTGGCTTACCTTGTATCTGACCTTGTATTTGACCTTTGTAACGTTATGGGTTAATTTTAATTAAAATGATACATAAAAGTTACATTATATATACAAAAAAAAAATGAAAACAAATAGTTTTTTTTAATACCTTAATTAATCTAATCTTATTTCTATCTTAAACTAATAACTACAACCAAAATAATAATGCACATTAAACTGCAGATCATACGTATTATTTATTTAAAAACGTTTTACCACTGCGCGAGCGGTACCCTAACCTACCTTTGTTTCGCGTATCGACCTGAAGGTAGCGGTTGCGAATCACACAATGCGTGAGCGCAACTAACATCGCGATGCAGTGGTTTGCTGCGTCATTGACACACACCGCTTTCTGAGCTCCCGCGGACGACACGAACCTATTTCGTCTTAAAGTCGCCGCGCCCCTTGGAAATCATTTTTTCATAATACTTAGAAAAGAAAGATCACATATTGATCAGAGTGTCGTCACTTTATTTAAAAATAAATTCAGTGCAATCCCCGAAAGGGTAAGTGTTGAACATCATTGTGTAGTAGTTATTAGTTAGTAATTTTAGTTTGTGTTTTAAAATAATTGTTTCATGTAAAATTTAGTGCACGCGAATGATTATACATTCCTTTGTGTAAGAATCTCGGCGTTATCTTTTAAATAGCTTAAACGACCAAATCAAAATTGCCAAATCATTCGCCTTTGTATACCCTCACATTTTAACTTTATTAATTTTTCAATTTTATTCAATGTAAATTCATTTTCATTATATAATCATCTTGTAAGCAATCAGCATAATGCTTTTCTGCACAATTTAATTAGTTTTATGTATGTAAACTCCGCTCTGATTGCGATAATTGCCACTTCACCTGCTACGTACTTTCTCTTCTCCCAACTTTTCTTGGCTTGGCTTAGGTGAATTGGCTATCGCAATCGGCGGCTGCTAAACGTGAAGCTTATGCAGTTCGATGGGAATTTCAGGGACCCAGGTTCACCCAGGTTGACCCAGTTGACCCCTGCAACTTTGGCCCAACCAACTTTGGCCGACATACTTTGGCCGCTCGGCGGTTTCTTCGGTCGCCATTTGCGACGCGCCTCACACCCTCCGCTGCATCCTTCCACGCCACGTCGGGCCATCTACCACCTCAAGGCCCCCTTAAGATAAGTTGGGACACGCAGAGTAAATACCAGTCGGGCCCTTACACTTACGACCCTATGCTCAAGCCATAAATAAATATTGTGAACGTAAGTTGTGGTTTTGCTCCTTAAGTAACCCGCTACGCGACACTGGCGCCTCAACTTGGTTTTGGTATGGGCTGGTATTTGCTTTCGCAGTGAGTTGTAGTTAGTGTGTTGTGTGCCTTTTTGTGTTATTTTTTCTTTTTAGTTCTGTGTTTGTCTTTTTTTTATTTTGCAAACCTGTGTATTTTGTTTTTTTTATTTTGCAAATCTGTGTTGGCTTATTTGTGTAACTTTTTTTCTTTTATTTCTGTTGCCGTAGTTTTTTTTGTAACAGACGGAGTTAGGTGGTTATTTTTTTTTAGTTTTAAGTAGTTGTAAGTAGATAGTAAACGTTCAACATTTACCCTACCTTACGGATATTTTTTTGTTTTTTTTTCTTTCGCGTCGTTTACCGAAGTTCCGTTTACTTGTTCTTCTTTTTCTTTTTTCATTATGGCTTTTTCAATAAAATTTCTATCTCTGCAAAAGTCGGAGCTAGAATACGAGGTGACCATTAGAGGTTCCACACCTTGTGCTACTGTGCAAGACCTACGCAAACAGATCGCGAAGTTAGCACCCTTATTTCCTTCTGAGGACATTTTGGACAGTCCATTGGAGGCTGCAGTAGATTTAGTTGGGGTTAGTGATACCCTCACTAAAATAAAAACAAATTTAGATTCGGGTACCGACAAAAACACCTTGTTACGTACGCAAAACCTGTTGCATCATCTATATCATCGGATTAACCGAATAATTGCCGACGAGTCTGTCAAGCCTCAATACGATACGTGCGTTTTGCAGTTTAAAAATTATTTTGAAACTTACAATTCCATTAAGGATAAAGGAGTTGATCCTTTAATTTCTGCCAGCAATAGCGAGTCATCTACTCCTGCATTGCCTATGAACATCTCAGTCACTTGCGATCGTGGTGGTTCTAGTGATTTGGGTAAACTAAAGTACGATGGAAAGACCTGCGTCAGGGCGTTCATTCAACGCGTAACGGAATTTTGTGACGCAAGGAACATTTCGGGACCTAAAGCGCTTTCATTCGCTACTGAGATTTTCACAGGTGATGCTTTGCATTGGTACAGGAGTGTAAAGAGTCGAGTTTCCTCTTGGGGTGAACTCATTATTCTGCTGAGGCAAGATTTTGATCAGTCTGACTTTGATTACAGACTGCTTTCAGAAATCCGTGCAAGAACACAAGGTGAAACAGAGAACATAACAATTTATTTATCAATTATGTCTGGTTTGTTTTCACGCTTAGCGAAAACATTGTCCGATGACGAAAAATTGGAAATAATTCTCCATAACATTAGGCCTTGTTATGCTAGTACATTAGCCTCAGTTAGTGAAATTAAATCACTCGAGTCTTTACAAGCCTTATGCCGAAATTATGAAAGCGTGCAATCACGTCTTGCAAACTTTCATGAGCCTAGTACAGCGACTTCTAATACTCTGGCTCCAGAATTTGCGTACAATGGTAATCGTAATAAAAACAGTGGTCATTTTAAATCAAATACATATAAGCAAAATTTTAATACACCTTTTAATAAAAATCAATCTTTTACAAAATCTAAAGTTAATTCCAACTATAACTACACTTATAATAATAGTAAAACAAATTATCCTAATAACATTAATACTAAAACAAATAATGAAAAGTATTTACATGCTATCGAAGCTCCTAAAGCTCGTTATTGTCCTAGATGTCGTGTAGATACTCATAATTTGAGACAGTGTACAGAAAATAAAGACAACATTTACTGCTTTAAATGTGGTCGAAAGGATGTTAAGACTCCTCAATGTCCTGACTGTAATTTAGGTAAACCATCCAGTTCAAAAAACTAGTAGAATTGAATTGTGGTAGTTCAAATCACAATTACTTTGATAAAGATGATTGGCAGAAGTGGCTTAAAACTTTAAGTGTTTTCTTTCAAGCATACCGAACTGCCACAATTCATAATAAACCTAGTAATGATATTAGACCTTATGTCACCATTAATATTAACAGTCTCTCTTTTACTGGCTTACTCGATTCAGGTTCCGCAGTCACCATTATAGGCAACAATTCACATTTAGTTCTAGAGTCTCAGGGATTTAAATTGATTAGAGACCGCTGTATTTCAGTTACTGCTGCAGGTGGGCAGTCTTTAAGTAGTATTGGCCATATTAATATACCTGTGCACTTTGAAAACCAGTTTCACATTATTGAAGCTGTTGTTGTACCTGGTATTGATACGTCTCTCATACTAGGCGTTGATTTTTGGCGTAAATTTAATATATGCCCTAAATATTTAGGAAGCATTTCAATCGATTCTATTAATACACCCGTGGACGTCTCATCCGAAATTTTATTACATAGCTATGATAATTTAAGCGAATCGGAAAAAATGATTGCGGACAATATCATTGACCAATTTAAAGAAATTTCTTTCGAACAAAAGGGTCTAGGTAAAACTAGCTTAATAACTCACAGAATTGATACCGGCGATGCTCAACCAATCCGGCAACGATACTATCGCATGTCACCGGAAAAACAGCGAACTTTGATTGAGCAGGTCGATGAAATGCTAGCCTTAGATGTAGTCGAACCTTGCGAAAGCGCTTGGTCTTCCCCAGTTTTGCTGGTGAATAAGAAAAACGGACAGCCTAGGTTCTGTCTAGATAGCCGTAAGTTAAACTCAGTCACCAAACGCGATGCCTATAACTTACCGTACATATCTGAGATTTTGGATAACCTTCGTGATGCGCGCTATCTTAGCAGCATCGATTTATCCAAATCTTTCTGGCAGATAGAGATTGCGCCCGAAGACCGAGATAAGACAGCTTTTTACGTCCCAGGCAGAGGTACACTTCGTTTTAAAAGAACCGCCTTTGGTTTGACCAATGCTCCGGCAACCCAACAACGGTTAGTTGACCTTCTGTTTGGCGAGTTTGGCGCAAATGTTTTCGCGTATATCGATGACGTCATCATCATCAGTAATGACTACCAAACTCATGTCACGCTCTTGTTAAAGGTTTTAGAAAAACTTAGAAATGCTAACCTCACCGTAAATTTAGAAAAATGTAACTTCTTTCGTAGTGAGCTGAAATATTTAGGATATGTCGTCGATAGTCGTGGACTACGGACCGATCCCGAGAAGGTGGAGGCCATATTAAACTATCCGACACCTACTTGTCGGAAGGACGTCAAACGGTTTCTCGGGACAGCTACATGGTACCGTCGTTTTGTCCCCAATTTCAGCACTATTGCCGGTCCCTTAAATAGACTCACTTCCAACAAAAAGGGCGCACCCCCCTTCAAGTGGTCTGCTGAAGCTGATGCTTCCTTTCAGAAGCTGAAAGAATGTTTGGTTTCCGCGCCGGTTCTGACTTGCCCCGACTACAACCAACCATTCGAGGTACACACAGACGCGAGCAGTTATGGCGTCGGCGCTATGCTCACGCAGACCAGGGACGGAAAAGAGCACCCTATTGCTTATATGAGCCGTTCGTTAGCTCCTTCAGAGCGTAATTACGGCATTACAGAGCGTGAAACTCTGGCTGTGATTACTGCCTTAGAGCATTGGCGATGTTATTTAGAGAACGGAAAAACCTTCACCGTATATACTGATCATAGTGCTTTAAAATGGTTCCTTACTCTAAATAACCCTACAGGCCGGTTAGCTCGATGGGGAGTACGGTTATCATCGTTTAATTTCGAAATCAAACATCGTCGCGGGGTTGATAATGTTATTCCCGACGCTCTTTCGCGTGCATTTCCAGTTAGTGCCATTAGTTCTTCCGACATATTGGACTCTAAAGACCAGTGGTACAAGACACTTCGCAACGGTTGTTTGAATAGTCCTCAACAGTATCCAAACTATTTAATTAAAGATGATATTTTATATAGATTGACTAAAAGTAAATGTAGCCTTAATGACGAATTTTCATGGAAAATTGTTGTTCCTTCCGAGTTGCGGGAGAAAGTAATTTCGGAAAATCATTCTCAGCCTTCTGCTGGACATTTAGGTATATTTAAAACATATCATCGCCTTATGCTTCGTTATTTTTGGCCGGGCATGCATAAAGACGTCGTAAAATTTGTTAGCTCTTGTGATAAGTGTCTTGAGTACAAGTCACATAACCATCAAACGTTAGGTGAAATGGGTCGTCCTAAACAGTGTTCACGCCCTTGGCAAATAATTTCAATTGACCTTATGGGACCGTTGCCTACAACTCGTAAACAGAACAGCTACATTTTAGTTGTGACGTGTGTTTTTTCAAAATTTTGTTTAATTTACGCTATCAAAAAAGCTACTTCGGACGTAATTATTAAAATCTTAGAGGACAACGTTTTTCTTGTTCATGGAGTTCCACAAACAATTTTTCTAGATAATGGTACTCAGTTTATTAGCCGTGACACAACTGCTTTTTTCCAAAAATATAACGTACCTAATGTTTATTTCTCTCCAAAGTATACACCGCAAGTAAACACTGTAGAGCGCTACAATAGAACGATCATTACCTGCATATCAACTTTTGTCGAGAATGACCACAGAACCTGGGATATTTTTATACCCAAGGTGCAGTTTGCCATTAATAACGCTGTGAATGAAGCAACTGGTTTCACGCCTTCATTTTTAGTTTTCGGCAGAGAGCTCGTTACCTGTGGTACTCATTACACAGACACAGATTTAGGCGATGAGGTCTTATTCCTACCGCGCGATATTTATGCGGATAACTTAGGTTGCTTGTCAAGTATCTTTGACGACGTACAAGCAAAACTTTGGCATGCTCATGAAAAGAATACCGCACATTACAATTTGCGTCGTAAAGCAGCCGAATTTCAGGTGGGCGATATCGTCATGAAACGAGCCTATGTACTAAGTGACAAAGATAAATATTTTAGCAAGAAGTTGGCACCGAAATTCATAAAATGTCGTGTCACTGCTAAAAAATCACCTTTAGTTTACGTTTTAGAGGATATGAATGGTAAGGATTTGGGAACATGGCATATAAAAGATTTAAAACTAGCTGGTTTTAATAAGTAAATATTTTTTAAATAAATTAGTTTTTTTAACTGTAACATGAACATTACATTTTTATAACATGAACATTTTAAATATTTTTGAATATATCGTTACAAAGCTAAAAACTTCGCACGTTTACCATCTATGTAAAGTAATCACGTTTGTATGGGTTTACCAGTTCATATGTAACAGGAACCTACCATATTGTCAGGATGCGTCAATATTCGATAATATTGTTTATTGTTGCCTTTTGAAAGCGTGAAGTATGAAATGCATGAATGATGAAGAATGAAAGTGTTAATACGAACCATTAACTTAGTTACTAAGTGCGGATTTTATTAAGAGGAATAAAATCCTTGATCGCGCGGGGGGGTATTGTAACGTTATGGGTTAATTTTAATTAAAATGATACATAAAAGTTACATTATATATACAAAAAAAAAATGAAAACAAATAGTTTTTTTTAATACCTTAATTAATCTAATCTTATTTCTATCTTAAACTAATAACTACAACCAAAATAATAATGCACATTAAACTGCAGATCATACGTATTATTTATTTAAAAACGTTTTACCACTGCGCGAGCGGTACCCTAACCTACCTTTGTTTCGCGTATCGACCTGAAGGTAGCGGTTGCGAATCACACAATGCGTGAGCGCAACTAACATCGCGATGCAGTGGTTTGCTGCGTCATTGACACACACCGCTTTCTGAGCTCCCGCGGACGACACGAACCTATTTCGTCTTAAAGTCGCCGCGCCCCTTGGAAATCATTTTTTCATAATACTTAGAAAAGAAAGATCACATATTGATCAGAGTGTCGTCACTTTATTTAAAAATAAATTCAGTGCAATCCCCGAAAGGGTAAGTGTTGAACATCATTGTGTAGTAGTTATTAGTTAGTAATTTTAGTTTGTGTTTTAAAATAATTGTTTCATGTAAAATTTAGTGCACGCGAATGATTATACATTCCTTTGTGTAAGAATCTCGGCGTTATCTTTTAAATAGCTTAAACGACCAAATCAAAATTGCCAAATCATTCGCCTTTGTATACCCTCACATTTTAACTTTATTAATTTTTCAATTTTATTCAATGTAAATTCATTTTCATTATATAATCATCTTGTAAGCAATCAGCATAATGCTTTTCTGCACAATTTAATTAGTTTTATGTATGTAAACTCCGCTCTGATTGCGATAATTGCCACTTCACCTGCTACGTACTTTCTCTTCTCCCAACTTTTCTTGGCTTGGCTTAGGTGAATTGGCTATCGCAATCGGCGGCTGCTAAACGTGAAGCTTATGCAGTTCGATGGGAATTTCAGGGACCCAGGTTCACCCAGGTTGACCCAGTTGACCCCTGCAACTTTGGCCCAACCAACTTTGGCCGACATACTTTGGCCGCTCGGCGGTTTCTTCGGTCGCCATTTGCGACGCGCCTCACACCCTCCGCTGCATCCTTCCACGCCACGTCGGGCCATCTACCACCTCAAGGCCCCCTTAAGATAAGTTGGGACACGCAGAGTAAATACCAGTCGGGCCCTTACACTTACGACCCTATGCTCAAGCCATAAATAAATATTGTGAACGTAAGTTGTGGTTTTGCTCCTTAAGTAACCCGCTACGCGACACCTTGTATCTGACTTTGTATCTGACCTTGTATCTGACCTTGTATTTGATCTTGACCTTGTATTTGACTTTAACCTTTTATTTGACCTTAACCTTGTACTTGACTTCCCCTCACTCACCCCTCCCCTTATCCCTTAATCTCCCCTTCCCCTCCCCTTCCCTCATCCTCCCCCCTCGAGGTCTGCCCTCTAACCAAATAACATTAAAATCTTTTTATTTTACACATTGCCGGTGGACCAGCAGGCATTCTATACAATGCCTAGGCATTGTATAGAATGCCTAGGTAATGTGTGAAATAGACAATAATATTCATTCTATTTCATACATTGCCTAAAAGGGCCAGGCATTGTATACAATGCCTAGGCATTGTATACAATGCCTGCATTTCATACATTGCCGGTAACATGTACACCGATTACTCGAAGACGGCTGATCCGATTGAAATGATTCAAACGTTATTAGATTAGGTAAACTTCCAAATTGGTCCCATTGATTGATTGATGGATTTATACTTTATTATACACACAAAAGAACAAACAGAAGATCACAGACACAAAGGAAACATACAATTGGCGGCCTTATCACTAAAAAGCGATTTCTTCCAGGCAACCTTAGGATGGACAGGAATAGAAAAATAAAATACGATTAGGTAGTTGAAAAAAATAAAAAAAATGTGCGTACTAAGAACATTCATCATCATCATCATCATATCAGCCGCACGACACCCACTGCTGGGTATAGGCCTCCCCCAAGGATTTCCACGACGATCGGTCCTGCGCTTCCCACATCCAGTGGCTTCCGGCAATCTTCACCAGATCGTCGGTCCACCTTGTCGGGGGCCTACCCACGGAGCGTCGTCCGGTGCGCGGTCGCCATTCCAGAACCTTTCCGCCCCAACGGCCATCGGTTCTTCTCGCTATGTGTCCAGCCCACTGCCACTTTAGCTGAGCAATCCTTCGAGCGATGTCGGTTACTTTAGTTCGCCTGCGGATCTCCTCATTTCTGATTCGATCACGCAGGGAAATGCCGAGCATGGCTCTCTCCATTGCACGCTGGGTGACTAAGAACATTACTTAAATAAAATTACTAAAACGTTAATAATATACATATTAAATATTAATAAATAAGCAGACCTACATATATAACAAATAACTGATATATACTATATAATAAATTTACATAAATACTAAAATATACCTACAATGTAAATAGAATTTCAGTTACAAAATTATTGATACACCTACAAGGAAAGAAAGTGCTCTTTTACCAGTTTTTTAAAGGTATGAATTGTCTGTGCAGTCCTTATTGTGACAGGTAATGCATTCCACAGGCGAACAGCCTGGACTTAGAAGGATCGGCCGTAAAAAGTTGTAGAATGCATTGGTATCTCCAATAGCAGATTTTCTGATGATCTTAAGAAGCGGGAATGGGAGTCTTTTACAAATCGGAAACGATCTTTAAGATAAAAAGGGGTGGCAGGGTGAAAGAGAATATTGTATAATGAAGAGTGTATATGCGTATTCCGGCGAAGGCGAATTGGCAACCACCGGAGCTTAGTACGAAATTCAGATATATGATCGTATTTGCGAAGTCCAAATACAAATCTTATGCAGAAGTTTTGAAGTCGCTCAAGTTTATTAAGTTGCTCTTCTGACAAATCGAGATAACTGACATCAGCGTAGTCTAGTATGGGCAATAGTAAGGACTGTGCTAGCGTAATCTTGGTGGCAGTTGGCAGGAAGTTTTGGAGCCTACGCAAAGAACCGGCGGCAGCAAAAAGTTTTCGGCTCACTTCCTGAAGTTGTACGCACCAACTCAAGTTGCGGTCGAAGTATACGCCCAGGTTCTTAACTTGATCACTGAGTTGCAGATTGGTACCGTTAAAAGTGACAAGTGGCAATTGAGAGAAGTCTACTTTGGATCTTAATCTAGTGCTTCCAATTAAAATTACTTGAGTTTTTGCCGGATTGACCATCAAACCGTGCGCTCTACTCCACTCGCAGATTTTTGCCAGATTCATATTATCAATGGCTACGGAGATATCTTGCACAGTGGCTTGTGAGTAGATTTGCAAATCATCCGCATTAAGGTGGTAGGAAGAAGTTAATTGACTGGAAATAGAGTTAATGAATATAGCAAAAAGAAGAGGAGATAAAACGCCACCCTGCGGTACACCGGCAGTGGTAGGGCACCAAGAGGAGAAGGAATTTTCCGTGCGAATCCGCTGCCGACGATCAAGCAGGTAACTGTGAAACCAATCAACAACTGATGGAGATATGTTAATAGAGCGAAGAGTCTCGAGAAGAACATCGAAGTCTACGGTGTTGAAGGCATTGCTGAAATCAAGAAGCCATTTTTTACCCATTTTTTAAAATTTTGAAATCGGTTCAGTACTTTTCAAGTAATCTTGAAAAAAGCACGAAAATAGTATGATTTTTGTGTGAACTACCTCGATGATCAGTCGTATAACTTCTTTGTTTATGAACTGAATAAGATAATTATTTTTTTGTTTGAAAAGGGATATCTTAAGTGTAGTTCTTTAACCGACTTAAAAAAGGAGGTTCGTAGTTTGACCCGCATGTATGTATGTTTCTCCGCGATTAACTCACGTTTGGCTGAGCCGATTTTTCAACCCAAATAATATACCTACACTACCTAATACAAAAGGTACCTACACTAAAAATTAAAAAATAAAAATTGTTTAAAAAAACAAAAAACCGACTTCAAAAAACCTACCTCTAAAAAGCAAGAAATAATATTCGTAATAATAAAAACACGTCTATTGAAGTCGGGTGGGGCTTTTAGAATAAAAAAAAGGAATTTGTACTCCAGCCCCACCCGACTTCAATAGACGTGTTTTTATTATTACGAATATTATTTCTTGCTTTTTAGAGGTAGGTTTTTTGAAGTCGGTTTTTTGTTTTTTTAAACAATTTTTTCTTCGCAAAGTTTGTAAACGAAACTTGAAACTTTGAACATAGGTCAGAACTGGAAGGCAATGCAATATTATGGTGTCATTGAGCTGATCTGATGATGGATCCGGAAGAAGGCCACAGGATCTCTATGATGAAACCATACAACCTCATCGTGTTTAGGCTCGTTACAATCGTCTTGACGAGTACTCTAATGGACGAGACGAGATCCAGGGTCTGATGATGAAGCTGAAAGCCCATGCCATAGGTACTCATTATTGAAACCGTGCAACCCCATCAAATTTTGGTTTGTTTGAATCATCTTGACGAGTACTTTAATGGGAAATAGTGTCCGAGGATCTGATGATGGAGCCGAAAGAAGGCCATTGGGACTCTGTAATAAAAACATGCAACCCCATCGACTTTGGACTCGTTTGAATAGTCTTGACGAGTGCGAGTGCGAGAGTAGGAGATGGTATATTTTTTTTAGTCTTAGCTCGTTAACTAAAAATCAGAAAATAATAATTTACTGAAAAAAACTTTTTTAAAAACACGTTTTTAAAACAGACTAAATTATTCCAAAAAAGTGGTTAAATTTCATGCTCGTAGTTACACAACTAACTTAAGTAAGTATGAACTAGGTACCTATGTAAGCAATACAGACACACGAAACATATTTTTTTCGGCTAAGATGAGGACTGCCAACCCTACGTCTCTGACGGCGGACCCCCAAGGACCCTCGACGGGAGTGCACGGAGCAGTTGCAATGTGTTGTGAAGCGCCAGAGCAGATGATCTGGGACTAAACTCTTTGCGGCTGTTGTCATTGTAACCGCACGGGGGATGCCCGCAAGTTTGGTAATGTTTGAGAGGTGAACTAAAAGCAGTCGTATTATTCTATTGATATGATTATATAAGTCGATCGTAAGTTTGGTAAGTTTGTGAGGTGAACTCGTATTATTCTATTGATATGATAAGTAGTTTGTAACACAACTCAATAACTACCATCCAATCAACATGGGACTATAGTACGCAATTTCATATTACTTCTTTACCTATCTTACACTAAGTACTTGACGGGGACTACAATTATTATAAATGTAAAAGAAATTTAAGTTTTTTTTATATCCTCACTTGTAACTAATATTATAAATGCGAGAGTCCGTTTAATTGTTTAATTGTTACACCTTCACGTCTTAACTTAACCGATCGTCATTAAATTTTGCATACACGTTGGTCAGGAGTACAGAGAAGGACATAAGGTACTTTTCACCCAGAAAAAAAGTAATGTTCCTGAGGCAAAAAAACTTTTCACGCAGACGAAGTCGCGGGCGGCCGCTAGTAGTTTATATAAACACCATCTCAGGCTATAAAATAACTTGGGGTATTTCTGCGTCAAATATTAAGCGTTTAAAGTTCTATTATGAAAACAACAAAATTACATAAAACATCAAAAATTATTTCAATCAAAGAATACTTTAACAAAACTTTGAAATATCTTTTCAGAGATAAAATTCAAGAACTCTTCAAACGAATCTGTGTAAACGCGCCGTTACGGAACAAACAAAATAAATAAGCCGCGAGCGAAGTTGCGAGATCTCGAAACTCGTCCGAAGCGCTGAAGTCTCGGGAATCTGTTAAAAACAACAATTTGAGGAATCCTGTAACGGAATCAATTTGCGTAATCCAAACAGCAGCGAGCCCGAGACGACGACGATACTGCCACTGTCACGAGGCAACGATTTCACGGGAGATTTTTTTTATATCCTTCATAATTATAAGTATAAAATTGCCCATTTTTTTCTCACACTCAGAGGCTCTCATATCTTCTATAATGATAAAAATGCTTCAGTTACTTGTTATTATTTCGAATTATGATTATGACAGCCCAATATAAACAGTAAAAATATTTCTGATTTTCTTTCCAAGTATCTTAAGTATTAATAAGTAGGCAAATTACGATTTGGCTTGATTATTTGACTGCATGTTTATTATTAAGTATTGTTATTTTCTAATTATTGGAATTTTTATTGACATTTAGTGGTGTTGATTGAATAATTATTTTACCGTGATATATTTTTGAATTTGATTGACATTTATTACTTAATATTAAGATTTTATTGAATTTTATTAGACTTAAAATTTACATTTTAATGGTGTTGACTGAAAACTTGCGTATAATTATTATTTTATTGACATTTTTATTACTTATTATTAGAATTGTATTGACATTTTACCTACTTATTCTTTAAAATTCTCCATACAAAACGGCAATTTCATACTTAAACCCTAATATATGCTTTTATCCAGCATTGGTGTGCTTAATTGTAGTCATATATTTATTTACTTACTATATAAAAGTGCCTTTGGTCTAAAACTAGCGATAATTTAAAGGCGTGAAATACACCCAATTTTATCGACAAAAACACCCACATGTTGGTGTCTATCCCCACTCCTGTTGGAATGGCCGCAATTTTAAATTTGACTTTTTAGTTTAGATGACCCTGCCGAAAAATATTATTTCTCCGGATTTAGAAATCCTACAGTTACTTAGAGCATCGTCGGCTTCGTCCCGAAGGAAGCCGGCGATGCTCTAAGTAATCCGGGAAAATAATATTTTCGGGGAAATAGTATGCTCTAAGTACAGTTTTAACAAAAATACTCTTCGAAAGCTAGTAATACCACCTATCAATTTTTTTTAAATGTGTAAACTTTTAACTTAAACACGTCATAAAAAATTACTGAAGTAAAATTTTATACAAAATTTGTGTGTTTTTTTTAGTTTTTCTAACATATCTAAAAAACTAGGATATAAATGCAAATGTCTTTTGCATTATTCGAATACACAAAAATATTATCTTCAAAACGACTCTACACAGAGCAATAAATTCTGAAATCGTTTTATAGATAATATTCCTGTGTATTTGAATGATGCAAAAAAATGGACATTAATGTACTAGTTTTTGAGAAATGTAATAAAAACTCAAAAAGCACACAAATTTCGTATAAAATTTTAATTCAGTATTTTTTTATGACGTATTTAATTTGAAAGTTTACACTATGTATTTTTAATTATTAGAGGTATTATTATTATAGGTGATATTATTAGATTTCGTACAGTATTTTTGTTATAACTGTAGGACTTCTAAATCCAGAGAAATTAATATTTTTCCACAGGGTCATCTAAAATAAAAAGTCAAATTTAAAACGGCGGCCATTCCAACAGGAGTGGGGAAAGACCCCAAAATATGGGTGTTTTGTCGTTAAAATTAGGTGTATTTCACGACTATAAATTATCGCTAGTTCAAGACCAAAGGCACTGTATATACCTATCTACATAATTATATAACTACTTAGCTTTTGCCAGCGGCTTCGGTCGCGTTTTCCCGGATAAAAATTAGCTAAATAGTTAAAACTAAAAAGGTAGAGTCATGTTGTTTATATTCAAGTACTAAATTCACTTCGTCTATTTCCTTCCTTTTTAGTGACAGCTGTTTGTGACTGAGTTTCCTAAAAACTGTCTCACAAATCGTTCATTTAATTGAAAGGGACAACCAACTTCTTCCCCTTATGCATCGATAGCTGAAATCTGCAAAACATTTGCATACTTATCTTGAGAGCTTTTGCACACACGCCGCGAGGTACAAACATAACCTGTTATCGTCTGACTGCATACTAAATTTTCAACATCAAAATACAAATATGAATATTATATTTGAATTGGCTTCTTTTATATGACCGAAAGTGGAGGAAACCCTTGGAGGTTTTTATTTAATAAGTTATTAATAGAATAAGATTTTAAGGTATCACAATATAGCCTCGTAGTCATTCGTAGAAGTAGATAGCAAATGTGTCAAAAAGGCCACTTTTAGCAATTTTGCTATCTACTTCTAGCAGTGACTACGAGGGAATGTAACAATACCGTCTAAAAATACTAGACTGTGGGCCCAAAAAATTCCACGTAAAATATTATGAAAATTTTGTATTAGAATTATTAAATACAATTCACCGTGGCGCCACTTTCGCTCAGGGTACCACCTTAATAAAATTTGAGTGTATGCTCTCATCTAGTATAATAACATCTGTATAAGTCAGTTTTTGTATATTTTACCTACAACTGGTTCTAGAAATTTGTTGAAGCACCTAGATTAAGTTTAATTATCTTATATTCGCAAGGAATTTCGGTAGTAATTGTGTAGTAAACGCCCAACATAGTTTCCGCCTAAAGGCACAATATGTACATTGTTCTAGACTAAGTTACAACTGGAAACTGAGCTTGAAATTGTGAGACGGCTGGTTGTTAAGCTATCTCTTCAGAAATATCAGGTTACCCAGGTATTATAAACTGATTTTTTCTGAAGACTTTTCATTAAAATAAATGCAATAAAAATCTTTATGCATCATTATTTCGAGATTATCTGGGGATGCAAATCCCACAAGAAGCACATAAAATAAATACTCAAAGCCTATGATAGCATTAATTATTCCGAAGTGAAAAGTGATAGACATGTATGGGAAAAATACATAATACGCTGGCTCCAAATAAATTGTGATATGGGCAGGTGGATGGTGATAAATAATAAGGTCTGCTATAAAAAATATGTGTATAAAAAGAAAAATATTTATCGATAAAGAACCGATACAAAAAAAGCTTCCAATATCTTCTAGACTAAACATTCCTCCAGCCATGCTTCGAATACTTCGGTGGTACACGCAGTTATTCCACAGAATATTCCATAACCACCATAATTGCAGTTTAACGAGTTACCAACTCGCTTATAAACTCTATCGTTTTATGTACGATTTACATACAGAATCATGGATAATTTACAAACTCAACCGCCTCTGTGGTCTAGTGGTTCGCCCACCCGTGTAAGACGCAGGGGTCCCGGGTTCGATTCCCACGGGGGGTACAATTTTTACTCGGTTTGGTTGGTGGTAGGGCTTATTACAAGTCCGCCTGGCTAGCTACCACCATCTTACCTAAGTCTGACGCCATAACAACAATTTAAAATTGTTGTGTTCCGACAGTTAGAGATAAGATTACCAGTTCCTCAGTGATGAGGATTCTGGGTGTAGTGCCCTTTCACCTTCGGCTTTATCGTCACTTAACATCAGGTGAGGTGAAGGCCAAGCATTATCCCGTTGTGCATAAAAAAATTACATCGTGTTCACAACGATCAGGTTCAATTTGACCTGAATTGATTGTTTTTATTGCAATTTTTCAGCGATATCACAGTATAGGTAAGTAGCGACACTTTTTTTATTATGATAATGTAGTCATTCAACAGCCACCAATTTATTTTAATGCAATATTAGTCGAAATACAACTACTTAAATGCGCATATAAACGTAATCGGAATCTATAACGATTAAAATAAAAATAAAAAATTGGGTCTTAAAACTTGATCTAAGTAATTTTAATTCATCATGACTTCGCTAATCACCTGCGACATTTTGAAGCTCATTTAAAAAGAAACGGTATTTTTACGGGCACAGCGTCTTGTGAAATTCTTTCCCGGATATTTGTTATACGAACTGTGCTCACACAAGTGTGATGTCATTATACAAACTGTGCTCAACTGTGCTCACACAAGTAAGTTTACTATGTTTTAAGTTTAAACCCGTCAGTGCTCATTAGACCCCATATATCATCGGTACAACCTACTGCCACTGGTAGAATACTGCTCAGTCGATTGACAAATGTGCGAGAAACAAGACATGGGTATTGAGTTTGCGGGTATCCGAAATTGAGTGAAACAATTTGTTTAACTTTTGACTAATATTTCATAATTAATTGAAAATACCCTAGGAATGATGAACGAATGAATGAATGAAATAATTGAACCTTACTACTAAATATATCTATCAGTAGGGGCGAATGGTATTGTAATAAACAAATCTTTATTTCTTCAAGTAATTAATTAGTTTAGCATATCAGTACGAGTTCAATATTGATTTGTGAGGATTGTATTTTTATTTCATGTTAAAAATGCTGATTATAACGAACTTAAAACTTTGCTAATGAGTAGCAGTAAGCATGCAAACATAGTTTAACTAAATAACAAACAGGACAAATAGATTTTAGTAGAAGGCAGGTAAACATAGAATGTTGTAAGCACATCAGAATCGTGACTCAGATTTTCTCATATAAACTAAGTACTCTATACACATTCGACTGCATTGCGGCGTTTGGGAGCTTTTGTCCGGCGTCCGGTCTGCCGGTTCGGCTGTCCGGCACCGACGCGATTAATTAAATCGCGACACGGCGGCGGCAATTACGGCGGTTTTTTATTTAAAAGCCGACATTAGTGCCGCGGGAGATTTCAGCAAATGGCTGGAATGGATTTTTTTCAGTCCGTCCATTGTGAACAGTAGAAAACAAATTGCACTTTTCAGCACTGCGGGCTCAGACGTAACTGTTTAAAAACTACATATAAAGGCTGGTTGCATACCTTATTTATTATTTGTAATTGCTGCTAACATTGAAAACAATTGATAAAAAATTAATTTAATTTACGACTTTGCAAGAATGTTTTTTATAATCTTTTGAATTATTTGTAATCTCTTAATATCTTTTCTTCAGTCTAGATCACTTCAAGCATTTTTTTCCTTCCTTATTTTTTTCAAACTTAATGGATATTTTTAATTAAGTTCAAGTTAAAACACAGGGACCTTTTGATAGTGGCGCAAACAACTCCAAGTCCTCGGGCTTTTAATTGCCTCCATATTCATCAGATAAACTCGGGTCCCTGTTTAAACGGCGAGCAGTTAATAACACGTTATGATCACTTGAACGTTTTCTCTGTTGATACATTTTCAAATTACGCCCACGAAATATAATTTGATCGAGTTTTATGAATTTGAAGGGATCCTTTAACGTAATTAAGAGATATAGTATGAAATTAATGACCCGTATGGCTATAAGAATACGGCTGATTTCTTTTTACAGTGGAAACTGACTCGGGACGGGCTTGTGGGTATTTTATGAATTATTAATCGGAGGGCCCCACGTTGGGCGCCAATGTCGGCGTAATTGAATTAGCCCAGTGGTGGTTCGTTACCGCCCGTGGCCGTGGGCTCCCGAAAAGAATCTGATGAAGACGTGTAACGGAATAATGCGAAGAATACGAATCGTTTGGAACTTTAAGTGCTTAAGTGCGCTCTCTTCGTTTTTAGTTAAAATTTCTTTTTGCTGAGGTTTTTTATTGAATTATTTCTATCTCTATGTTTGAATGATGAATAGAATACCTAATGAGTGCTTATTTATACTCATCCGTTTCATTCTCAGATTTTTACTTAAGCTTGCAGCGTTCGATTGCAACGCTAAATTAACATAAGATAAGATAAAAGATTTTAATTAACTGTAGACAAAGATGTGTATATTAGTTAGATACACTAGTTAACATCTATGGGTTAATTACAAGAAAATTGTTTCTCAAATCAATGAAACGGCATCAATAAACAGCTTTAATTACAAAATGTATCAAGCAATAACAAACCAATTCAATTCCCAAGATAGCGTATCGATTGGACACATCAATGTAGCACATATTACAGGAACAAATTAGTGCAGATCCGCACGATCGGTGTCCAATAAGCGACGTCGGCGACAATTTGTGTACAGATAGACGCTGTGAGTGACAGCCGGCCCACGCGGGGATACACTGCGCTGTATCTGACCCCGAATTACGTAAGTCTGTTGCTAACAATTCTCGATTGAAATCGATTGAAAGCGCAGCTGCATTGCTGCTTTAAGTGAGATAGTTCTCACATTGGTTCTTAATAAAGCAGCAATGTAACTGCGATTTCTGTCAGAGTTGATTGCAACAAAGTTACATAATCAGCCCCCTGGTCTACTCAACAGACAGACAGCCTTTACTATTGTTTATTTATTCTGTGGTACGAGTTATACTTCTATCCTTTACGCCTGTAGCTCACCTCCGCCGCGAAACCGCACTAGCGTCACAACGGTAGTTCCGCTATGAGTTGTCTTCTATCGACGACGATATATGAGGATCACATCTACGTAGCGGTTTCGCGTCATTACTTTCGCGTGTATCAACGGTCGGTGCCGATCAGGTGGAATCGCGCGTGAAAAATCTATGCATTAGAACAGGCAGTTCGCATTTGTTTCGTTTGTCCAACTCACGGCACGGCGGAACCTTCTGCGGTTTTACGCGGGCGGAGGTGTGCTACAGGTGTTAGTAGAAAAGTACAGTAGTAGAAGTAGTTCGGTTCATTGTTTTAAAAACTTGGTTACGCGCAGACTACAGGCCTTCAAGCTTCAACACTGCTATAAAACATATGAGGGTGTGATACCCAACCTAGTAACTATACCTAGACAAAACTATTCAGAGGAATATTCGTGTAAGTTTTGCTAAAATTCTTGAAACCAAGAGGGTCTAGGATGCCAATCTTGGGCAATTTCAATGAGAAGACTAAGCGTAAACGTACACGGACTACTTTATGTCGCTGCGATTTTTTTTGTCATACAAAGTAAGTGATTTTGTGAGCGACTTTTTGTGGCTCGTGGGCGTTTAAGTATTGAACTCTGAATGTTCTATAAACGGCGACAAAAAATCGCTCAGCGATTAATGGCTCATGGGCGGGAAGCCTAAAGCTGAAAGAGAGATTTTTAAGTTAATGACATAAATGACAACCATAGCGGTTTTGGTTTGATCTTTAAAAATTAACGCGACAGCTCCTGCAGCCAGCCGACCAGCGATCGGTTATCTCCGGTGAGCAATTGGGCCACGATCGGGCCACAATCGGGCCACGATCGGGCATAGTAATCACCAGCTATGTCTTTTTATTTTACGATACGACAGCCCATTTCACCGGCCGCCAGGTAAGCCGAAAACGACCTATTTCAGTACAAAATATCAGATTTAATGGGCTTTTCATATCCTTTGACAGAGTTAATATTTCAAGTTATGGGACATTAATCAGATGATAAAGTCTTCGGTTTAATACCGACACAAGTTATTACAAACAGTAAAGTTTTATAACTGATTAGGTACAAACCGAATTCATTCAAAATAAAATTTAATATTAACTTGGTTTTTGATAACATGGTGATAAGATAACCAATCAATGGTATTGTTTCAAGTATAGTGTGTATGAACTGCGAAAGCAATTTTAAACGTTTGACAGAAACTCTATGTAACTGACAGCTTCCTTAAAGTCAAAGAAGCCTCAGTATTCGGCCGTAAGTCATATATATTTGTTCCAAGTTTGTTCCCTTTGAAAATAAAAGTTTTATACGA
This sequence comes from Agriphila geniculea, assembly GCA_943789525.1. Lineage (NCBI taxonomy): Eukaryota > Metazoa > Arthropoda > Insecta > Lepidoptera > Crambidae > Agriphila > Agriphila geniculea. Next base: position 453,772 of record OX038890.1, on the reverse strand, counting down.
AGATTAATAAAGTTCTCTTTTTCTTCTTCTTATTTTTAGTTCGGCAATCTACTCTCCTCTTTTGGGAGTAATTTTGGCCAGTGTCAAGTGTTGAATAGTTCAGTGGTAGATTGTTTCAGTTTGCATTAGAATGCGGGTACATCGCATTTCAATGCTGCTTGGAGCATTTGGCACCAAATATATCAAGACAGTTTACTCGATAGTTCTGCCGAGGTAGCCACCATTACGATAAAAGTCTCAGCTTCACACAACCAAGATCGCGCCTATTTCCATTATCCCACATATTGTTCAGTTGCGTAGACATTTTTACCACAAAACTGCACCAATTTTAAGACACAATATCCACAATGAATCAATTTACGAATAATTAAAATAGTCACCGAACCGAACTCGACAAAATGGCGTCAAAAAACTCGATTAATAAAGTTCTTTGAAATCTGACCAACCATAGAATGTCGGTCGTTATTATTCTTAACCAACCACCATGTCAGCATTCATGTGGCATTCATTTGTCATTCGAACTATCTCAAGCACGGGAGGGAAACACGCATCGGGCAAATCCGATGAGATCATATTCGGAAGGAATTTAAAAAAGACGGGGGAGGGCGTCGGACGATAAATAATAAGATAATAGGACAACCCGGGGCCCCGGGGAGGACCCGCTTAAATAACTGCTTTAGAGATGCGAGTATCGAGTACCTGCGAAAGTTATAGCGGCATATGAACAGATGGATCGTTGTAAAAACATCTAGAGGTAAAAAATACACAAATGTTGTTATTTTGTTGAAATCGATGCTCAAATGGAGATTTTATTTTTGCTTGTCGATTACAATTACAAGTCAAGAATACTAAGAAAGCAGTGAAATTATTTTATAGGAGTAAGTTATCGTTCCTGACACCAATGGTACAAAGAGGCACACACACCGGCACACGCACACGCACACAAACACACACACACACACCGGCACACGCACACGCACACAAACACAAACACACACACACACACGCACGCACGCACGCACGCACACACACACACACACACACACACACACACACACACACACACACACACACACACACACACACTACACAGCTTCCAATTCTGAATAGATATGAAGGAGAGTATCATAGTTTTTAAGGCTCAAGAAGCTCAAGAAACATTGAAAATGAGCAGTAGTTGTCAGTGTAGTACAGATAGCGAAGCAAACTTATCTAACCTGGATGGCCAAAACTGGAACTAAGTGTTATGGTTACGCCGTCCACTACATAGATTACAGAGACGCCGCCGTCACAGAGACAGGTAGTTTGTGTTTGCCGCATGCGATGAAAATTAGAAGCAAAGAGCGCTTGCCGCCTTTCAAAAAACGTGTTAACAGGGCCCCGGTATATTTGATTACTTACTGGGAAATCTCAACGTAATTTTTTGTAAAAATTATTTCAGAAGTCTTTTTTAAAGAGTAAGGTAACAATAATAAATATTTTTATAACGATCAGTCGACCTTTCACCAGCTTGCATGAAATATAAAAACCGTAGGCTCGATTGTAGGTACCTACATGTTTTCTCGTTTCGAGGGTAATGTACTTTGTACTATTATGTATTCTGTGGTAATGTCCTTGAATTATAGCAAGCACGGAGGCCCCGTGTTCCGCGTCGGTGGTGCCATCTACGCTTTATGGCACCCACGTGATACGACTCGAGAGGAACCTCTCATACGCTACTTTGTATATCATACATCTAAATAGCCGTCACTTGTAACAAAATATTACTTCAAGAGAATGATCTTAGGGGGAATACAATGGGGTTGGCAACGCAAAGCTAATCGCAGATGGCGCCAGCGGCGATTTAACCGCTATCAATACTTTGATTAGTTAAAATATGCCACAAATGACATTTGATATTTGAAACAACCAATCAAATGTATTGGTACAACCGCTTGTGGCGCCATTAGTTCCTCAGTTTCCATCCCCATTGGACAATAATTTCATATTAATCAAAACTTTTCTGAAATTCACTACTTTTGATTTCAAGACATTATCTTATTTCAGAACATACAAGCTGTTTATAACCCAACAGTGGGCGTCATGCAGCTGATATGAAAATAAATATAACATTTAAGAAATATTAATGTTCTTTTTTTGAAATGGGGATAAATGTTGAAAAAATGTTAAACTCGCGTCAGTCAGGGTCACGTGACCCTGATCGAAAATTCGTAAGACGGATGTAGCGTAGACAGCCGGCGGCGGAAGTATCCCCCTCTCTTTCTACGGGCGCGGTGAAAATGGCGGCGCGTTATTTTAAGACGTAAACACTTGTGTCACCATAGCAACGCGCTAATTTTTTAATTCAATGTCAAAACTCTAGATTTTCTGTCAAGCTATGGATAAGACCTTGGAACAATACTGTTCTGTATTCGTAAATTCAAATGCAGAGTAAATTCGTAAGACGGCAATTCGTGCAAAATTATTCCCTAACCATTCCAAAATATCAAAAATGCACAACGTTAATATTCAAGTTTTCAATACTGCCGGCACTCCCGGAGTGCAACCCGAATTTTTTTCCCAAAAACTATTACTTACAAAGAAAACAAATAAATTAGAAAAATATGTACTAACTTCAAATAGTAAAACATGGTAATATTTTCCATCACGACATTATATCGTAAACTTTTCGTCAACGAACCTCTTAAATTTCAATGAAAAAACAATCATGAGACCTTTGTCTATTCATAACAACGGAAATGTCATTTAATAGTCCAATTTAACTGAACAAAACACGCAAACGATTGTAAACAGAACGAAACTTTCACTTCACAGTCACGTCTGCAAACTTGAGCACGTGGAAAACCTTGTCATAACTTAAAAGGAGGGTAAATTTATTACCAACAATAAGTCCTTAAGCTTTCATAAACTTAATAGTTTCTAACCTTTAAGTTTCAGCAGCCGCGGCAAATTCCGCTTGTAACATAACCACACATAGTTATTGGAACACCACAACACAACACAGAACTTCGCGCGACACAGCGCGACGCCGAGGCAACGCGCGCGCCCTCGGCCCGCCCTGACTGCACTGCCGCCCGCCCAAACGAGAGCGAAATCATCCCCTATCTCTTATCTCCCTCCTACTTACACAAAACCCTATTTCCCTCTCACTATGACTTTTCCCGGCGCAGTTTTCAATGTCCCTCGGTTTCATTGACGCCTCTAATAACGGTAGCGGATGTTTCTTTTTTCACGGCTGCTTTAGAGTTTCTTGTTAAGGGCGGACGAGACGGAGGGCCGCGGGACCAGATGGGAAATGAGAAAGTTTATGGTATTCCACGAGTCTTAACTTTGACAAGTTGGAGTGGATATATGAGGGTATTATTTTAAGGGTAGAAGGTTTTTACGATTACCTACCTTTACCAAATTTTCAGCATCAAGATTCCAATTATTACTATACCAAAAATGTAATATTTAGATTCGAGCGTCAACTTTTTTGAGAATCAACATCGAGATGTTAAATGCAGAATCTAAAAACAATCGAGATTCGGAAAACTCACACTAATAATCAGATAAATTAGCGTTTACTATAGAAAGACTCGAAAAATACTTAATAAACATAATAAAATAAATAAATAAGTAATATAAAATAAATAATCAAGTCTAAGTCAGAAACACACGTTAACCGAAACAACAGCATCCCGCAATTAAAACCTACGACAATAACTTAAAACTCCAGCCGTCAGAAATCACAACTTCCGTTCTATAGCCAACATTGGAGAAAGTGGTAAAGCTTTCCTGATTGCCGTGACGCCATTGAATGCCTGAGGGGGTGAACTGCAATACCATTATCGCTTCGTTCCGAAGGGCTAAAACGCGCGTGCTTTGTCGCACGTCGTCGCCCGTGTTGTCGCGCGACGTCGCAGCGGCTGATTTATGCGCAGCCACGACTCCATTCACAACAGACACTCATTGTGCCTCTCGCGAGTGATCTACGACTGCTGTCACTGCCATAACACATTTTTAGGGACACGAATGGCAGATTTTCTTTATTGTTAAACCTAATTGACGCTTGGCGAAGAGAAATTGTGTTAATACTGTACAGTGTACAAAGGAAGGGCTAAAGTTTGTATGAACTTAACTTGATCGTTCTTTATACTCTTTTGAATTTGGATACAGAAACTTTCTTTAGTACTACGACTTTTCAGCCAACGACTTACGCTGCACAACTTTTTTATGGTCTGCAATTTTCACCATATTGATTAAAAAGCCATGGTTATATCTGGACGGTGTCGAAAAGACGCTTCAAAAACTTAGGCATGTTAAATACTCGGTTGGCAGCAAGTCAAACGTTGCTGATCTTTCTGCCATTAAACATTGTATTACAGAAATACTTCACTATCGGCTGGCATCGCCTGAATCGGCCTAATTTGTCAGGCGACTCCCGTTCGGCACCTGCCATCAATCTGGCCCATGGCCCGCCTCCGCATTTCTGGCCGTAATAAACGGTTCTCCATCTATCCAACAAAAGAAACTATCAGAATTCCAACAAACGTCCCAAGTCTATATTGAGTGTAAGGCTCAAGACATCTATGGAAAATCCGTCATTTATTTATTAAACACTGGAAAAGGCTAAACTTACAAGAAGGCAATTCCTCTTATATTTTCTAATCTCGAAGTTAACTTATGGCCTGTTCAAACAATGTCTTATTTTAGTCCTTTCTATCTTAATCCTGATATTGTTTCTTCAAATTTGTTTCCAGCAGCACTTGCGTCGGGTCCCGGATAAGCGGCTGCGCTAATTCCCCTCACGTAGGCATGTTTATCCTGAGGATTTGTGTGCTTGAAGGCTTCGCCGCTCCAACGCCTTTGCCCTCCACGATAAAGATTTGTTTAACCAGTCGAACCGTTGTTTGTTTGGTGTTCAAAGTCGAGCCTGATTTCATCATTACTTTATTAACGTCTTCACTTCTACTATCGGTACTTCGATCTTCTTCCTGAATAATGTCGTTGATGAAAGTAAAGCTACTACTATAGTACAGTATACTTCTCGACTTTCAACTGACAACCAGCACAGTATGATCCATCTGTCTATTAAGTCTACAAGGTAATAAAAACATACATCAGCTTCAACCTTCACTTGAATGCCACTTGATTTTCACTTCTAAAGCGTTTAAAACAAGGGTCACACGGGATGCATCTTACTTCCATAAGGAGGTACTACCGCCATTAAGTTAACCCTCTCGTAGACGGGGGGTGGGGAGGGGAGGAGGGCCCGCGACACACCGGAGGGCCCAACATCCAAGTTCAAGGTTCCGACCGCAAGATGAACATAAAAACTTATTTGATACATACGCCATTGTCTTTTCGATCTGAGATGTGGCACATTTCTATTGGCAAAAGCAAACATTTGTCTTGTACTAAAGCTAGTCAGACTACAGTAAATAGTCAACAATTGGGCAATGAACTTATGAAGTTGTAAAACTTAATAATCGATTCGGTAAATTATGATGTTGAGGTACCTACTGAAATCTTGAAAGGTAGGATTGAGTCAAAATAAGTGATAAAATCTCTGATCTGTAAGGGAAATCTATGCTTATGAGATAACTAGTTATACTGGAGGAAAATAATTCTTCACAGAAAACCAGTTCTCTCTCGGTTCATCTGGCCATGGTAATTGCCAAAGAACAGGGGATTTTGACTATAAATTTCATTTCAACAACCAAGAAGTTCATAAAATACTGGCTAAAATCATGACTACCAAAACATATGCATAGCGTAATGTTACGAAAAGATATATAATTACACACTACTAGGCTATAAGATTCATTGCTGAAAGGTCACGCACACCTGGACTGTCGCGTTTATATAACATCCTGTCTCTAAATAAGAATTGGACATAATATTGACATACAAATCATTGGCCGGATATTAATCTATTTCTGCTGAGTCAGCACGCGCCTCATTTGATTGAGGGACACGACAAAACGTCGAGGAACCCGGTAATATGTCGTCGTACGAAATATTGTGATCCATCGCTTGACTACGCGCAGGCTGACGTGCAACGAGCTTTGATGTAGGGCAGCTTACGTTAAAAGCCTTTTAGAGGTCAAAGGGCCTCCAATCGGATAAGAGTATTTTGATTTTTAAGAATGTTGAATGAATGAATGAATGAAAAATCCTTTATTCAAATAAACTTGACACTTAAGTCCTTTTGAATTGTCTATATTTTCTTACAACGATTCGAGAGTTTTTAGCTGAAATTCTGCTATTATTTTGTGTAAGAATAACAGATTTTTAGATAAACTAGGTGCAAATCTTTCTGCACCCGGACAGTACAGAATAAATAATATTAGAAAGGAAGAATCTTAGAGTGAAGTGGTTTGAAAATACAAATAACTAAAGAATCTTTACATTATACCTTACAATGATCTCCCACAACTCAAAAAGTTTTGTGTTGTAGACAAAAAAAAAACAACAACAGGTCAGCAACCGCTTACAGACAAGACGATATTATGACTGATTATAGTAAGTATTCGTATATCGTACATAAAGTTATAGTTTCTCTACATTGACGGTCCGGGGTCACGCTAATTTTCAACGATAAAACCAATGTATTTTAGTTAAATATAACCTAAATGACAAAGTAACGGTTTTGGTCTTATCGTTCAGAATTTGCGCGACTGGGCCCCTGATCCTGAACGAAAAACTTTAGAAGTAGCAATCAGAGTTTCAGCTGTTGTCGCATTATACGAAATTTTATGAAAATAAACGATAATTTGAACTAACTTTAATAACATCGGTCTCCTTTTCAATTCGGATGTGGAATGATAATAATGCGCCGTGTAAACTGTGGCGGCAGCTGCGCCGTGCTATATGCCTGCGCCGCGGGATCGCTCGTGAAGCTCACCTTTAATTAAACGCCTCAAATTCGTGTTAACGCGCCCGGATCGCATTATACAAGAGTGGGGCAATCATGGATTTGTTCCGGATACGTCATGTTCCTGACTCGTCGTATTCCAGATTCGCCGATTTCTTGATTCGTCGTAATATGTACAATCGATAACACTGGCGCTTTACCATTCTTAAGTTTAAAATTGCTTGCAAGCCACGCCATCACGTTGCACATGTTAGAAACGGTCGCACAATAAAATAAACTACTGAAATGGACAAATTATCAGTAAAGTAAGAGATATTAATAGTCTTTTGTTTTATAAACAATAGGCAGGTTTAAAGTTTCAAGTAACAACAGCATTGTATAAATTCTAACTTTATCAACAAATTACCAAAAGTACGTTTTCATCTTTTTGTTCATCGTAACTCATGTGGGCGGGAATCTGCTAAACAACTTTACTAATTGAAATACGATACGGCAAATTCACAAAACACTCGAGAGGTAATAAAACAAAGAAATAGCAAATAATATACCTATTATAAATAGGTGCCCACTTTAAACCTTAAGATGATATCCTATTTGAAATAGCAACTTTCGCAAGGGTCGGTCTTGGGATGGGTGATCAAAAATTTATTATTTTTAGTTCCTCCGTGCTTTGGAAGGCACATTAAGCCGTTGGTCCCGGCTACATTTGCAGTCGTTAACACCCACCTTATCCGCATTGGGCCCGCGTGGTGTGGTATGGCCCATTCTCATTATCCATCCGGAAGGCCTGTGCTCCAGCAGTTAGAACATGAAAAATGATTGATGTCGAAGGTAATCGGTTTACTATTTCTATATAGGTACCTACTTACCAACATATCAACAAGATTAAGAAAATTATAAATATAGTTACAATCTCTCACACTAAACTTGTTTAATTACCAAAGCGGACGAAGGGCTTGTGTCACAGGTGCATGTTTATAAAATATGAAAACAATAATTCCTTCATAGGTTTTAATCATTCCGACAAAGTAAAATAGTAACCTTGAACGAGTGTGCTATATCCACAGGTTTACGATCTAAGTAAACTTATGGTTCACAGTAGTAATCTACATCCAAAGGCCAAGCCGTAAAAGCAGCTTTCATTAGTAATAAAACATCATATTCCTAAGAGCTGTAAAAATTAGTGGCCCAGCTACTTAGTGTGGGTCGTTATTCCTGAAACTTCGTTGGATGGTTCGCCACTCGTAAACCTTCCTGTACCCACATACTCGTTACAAGTTGGCCAACATTTGCCTTAGCTCGGCCACGTTAATTATTCAGCTTTAGATCAATTAAGAAGAAATTAACACTTATCCTAGACGAACATAAATTAATTTAAAGCTGATAAAGTTGAACCGGTTTATTGTAAAAAAGCGCAAATAAAATTATATTTTCTTATATTGACTATCAATTCACCTGACGACGCCGACGGACGGTAAGATTCAAAGTCATATTAAATTTAATAAATTGTTATGAATATTTGAAATAAAAAATACCAAGTATACCATAAAGTACACATAGTTTTTCAAGTTAACGAGGCATATGAAATGTTGGAAATGACCTGATATAGAGGGCATGCCAACAAATAAACAAACCCAACAAACAACACGAGAGACCTTGGTACTACCAAGTTGGTAGTGTCAGCCTGCCATTTGTTTTAAATGTGCAGGCATGCCAGGCAGGCAACGTACATTCATTCATTCATCTGTTTTAATTGTAATGTTGTTAACCAAATTTCCATTCTATCCATTCATTCAAATTAGAAAACAATTTCTTTTTTCTACCTGTTGACAACACTTGTTATTAAGTTTATTTACATAATTGGCTCTCTCTTGCACGGCGCGTTCCCGGCAGGAAGACCCGATTAAAGAGCAAGATTTAGAGCGCGCGGTCGGAGCCACCTGCACCGTGGGAGGAGGCAATAACCACGTGTCACAATTTACTACCGACGTAGATGGCGCTGTTGACTTGTGAATTTGTGACACTTGATATAGAAGCAAACTTGGTTGGCTAGGATGAAAGAATTCATAAAATTTTACTTAGGGAACACAGACAACAAAGTCCACCGCGTAGGAGGATTCCCTGGTACACTTTTATAAAATTGCTGAAATTCTTTTTTAAAACACTTATTTGAATGCTTTTACATTATTATTATGACACACACACACACACACACACACACACACACACACACACACACACACACACACACACACACACACACACACACACACACACACACACACACACACACACACACACACACACACACACACACACACACAGACAGTGATTTGAAGTAGGGAGCTAATAACACCCCGTTTCGCCTTTATTCCTGATCTAAAAATAATAAGTCTGATTTCTGCAGCCGATTGCAAATTCGAACATAACTCTCTGAACGCGGTATCTAACAAAATCGCACAAAATCTAATAGATTTGAACAACTAATTATCAAAAGAAGTGTTTCGTAAAAAAACCTTACGTAACATCTCATTCGAAAGACATCAAAAGATAAATGCGGTAGCTAATCGTATTAGGATATAACTAAATAGCACACATCTAATAGATTAGCACGATTAATAATTGGATGTGTTTAGTAAAAAAACCCAAAGCAACATCTCATTTAAAAGTCATCAAAAGATCATCGATGAACCGCATCTATAGTATTAAACCCGTACCTATGTATACCAAAGAATATATAGTAGGTACTAAACGACTTATATATATCTACGAGTACGTAAGCTATCATTCGTAACAAACAAACTTATCAGTCTTAGTAATCGGCCGTACCGCGACCTTCGTACGCGCGTACAATCTGCCATATTGTCCTCCCAGGGGAAACTTAAATTTTATTACTGGCCCTATATATTATTATAGAAGAAGGATAGAGAGATCGATCATACAGAACCGAGCAATCTTCACTGAGTAACTAGATTACATAGGGTTTCAAAATGCTTATTTTAACTGTGTACAAATTCAAGGAATTGAATGTTGCATAGGTAAGTGGTAAAATTAAATGTTTTCGTAATCTAGAACTATTGTTTAAAATCACTTAAAGTAGTTGCCCAAGCAGGCGCGGTCTGAGGGGGGGGGGGGTCACAGGGGACATGACCCCCCCCCCCCCCCCAAAATCGTACATGTCACACAGAAAAAGGAGTCCGTTACGCCAGCAAGAAAGTAGCTTCTAGAGGGAAGCGAGTTTGATGAATAATCTGTGCGCAATTCGGTGTAAATGTGCGCCAAATAAAAAATTTGTAGGCCTTATAGTTTTGGAATAAAACGGGAAAAACGAATTCTGCTGGGGTAACGGTACTCCAGCAGGAAGATTCTAAACTAATGATCGGAGAGAAATAAAAGATATATGGGCGGGTAGCTTGATACTAGCAAGAAATGTGCGCCAAATATATAATTTGTGGGCCTTATAGTTTTGGAGATATTTGATTTCCTGCTGGCGTAACGTTTTGCCGGATCCCAGATCTCGGAAACTACTAAATGTGCAATCTTACAGTAAACATATATAAGTAGCCCCTAATTTGTGCTATTTGTGCGGTAGAAAACATTTCGAAAATATTTACAAATTTTGAAGTAATCGGGCATTTTCTGAAAACAGAAAAAAATTCTAGCGCCTAAACTACCACATAAATAAAGAAACCAAAAACGGTGTTCTAGTCTTCTTATTATTTCTCATTCCTATAAAAATTTTGAAAACCGCACATTTACACGTTTTTCAATAATAGTGCAGTATTTAGTGGCATCATTTGTATGGGGACCTTGCAAATCGTCAACAAAGGAATCCGCTTGGCACAGGCGTACTTTGTGGTCATTTGAGCTGATTTAGCCCTGTACCCACGTGGTACCACCCTGGTGGTAGCCAGGGGTGGGGGGGAGAGGTGCCTTCTACCACGCTGCACTTTTACATCCATACCTCCATAGGTTTAGCAAATAGGTCGTGTTTGGTATCATTTTCATATAAATCAAGGACGAGGAATTCATTTCTGGAACAACTTTTACACTCGTTCATATAAAAAATAAAAGTTCTGCGCAAAAACAGAAAAGTAAAAAAACAAAAATCTTACAAAATCTATGCCTACAAATGAACCACGAGATTGTGCTTTATAAAAAAAATATGATTAAACAGCCCTGTTTATATAGAATATATAAACAGCAACTTTCTTACACAAATTATATTTATAAATGTGTCAAAAAAAACATTTCCGCCGCGCGGCGGTATCTTGGTGCAGTATATTTGGATAGGATTTATCACTTATTGTTTAATAATGACACAAATATGTTGTGTTTGGTATCGTTTTCATGTAATTCAAGGAGCCCCCTCCTCTCACTCATCATTTTTGCAACAACATTTTCTCGTTCATAGAAAAAAAATAAGTACAGTGCAAAAAAAATAAATAAAAAAAACTTACAAACTCTATGCCTACAATTAAACCACGAGATTATGCTTTATAATAAAATATGTTTAAACAGCCCTATTTATCTTAAATATATAAACATAAACTTTTCTACAGAAATTATATTTATAAATGTGTAAAAAAAATCAGATGCGACGCGCGACGGTATTTTAGTGCAGTATTTTTTAATTTGGATTTATCACTTATTGTTTAATAATGACACGGATTAGTATTGGTATACCCATAATTTTACTTCAAAAGAGAGTTAAAGTTATAATTATATTATTTACCTCGTTGTAACAAATTTTATTGGCAGTTTCCGTTGCATTCACTTTATCTTTTTAAACAATTGCACCTTCCTACGCATTTTTGCTTAAACTTACACCTTATTTACTCCATGCAAGCTGTGGCTGCTGGCAGAAGGGTGGTCCACATAGGCTCCCATAAGCCATTATTTTCGACCCTAATCTGCAGGCCATGGCAGGTTTTGGATTGGTTTTAAAAGTAGATCCCATACATTCCTCCCTGATAAATCACTCGCAAAATTTGGTTGCGCAGGGCGTCTCTGGTTGGTGGAGATTCTCCAGCTGCTTGTCCTTTTTCGTGAATAGCACTTTTCTGCATTGATTAATATCGAGGAGATTCGTTCCAACATTTCCAGCAATAACTTAAATCACAAAAGCCTTATTGCCAAGCCAACTTATTGGCGCTTATTACGCTAAAAAAGGAAATGTGGAGCAGGCTTTGCCAATAAGTTGGCTTGGCAATAAGGCTTTTGTGATTTAAGTTATTGCTGGAAATGTTGGAACGAATCTCCTTGATATTAATCAATGCAGAAAAGTGCTATTCACGAAAAAGGACAAGCAGCTGGAGAATCTCCACCAACCAGAAACGCCCTGTTCAACCAAATTTTTCGAGCGATTTATCTGGGAGGAATGTATGGGGTCAACATTTAAAACCAATCCAAAACCTGCCATGTTCTACAGACTGGGGTTGGGCTAAAAATAATGGCTTGTTGGAGCCTATGTGGACCGCCCTATCGCCAACAGCCACAGCTTGCATGGAGTAAATACGGTGTAAGTGTAAGCAAAACTTCGCAGGAAGGTGCAATTGTTTAAAAAGATAAATAAAGTGCACCGAACTATGTGGATGCAGCGGAAACTGCCAATAATATTCGTTATAACTAGGTAAAAAAAAAAATGTTTTCTTAAATATTACTACAACTCTCTTTTAAAGTAAAACTATGGGACTACCAATACTAATCCGTGTTATTATTAAACAATAAGTGATAAGTCCAAATCAAAAAATACTGCACCAAAATACCGCAGCGCGGCGCTGATAATTATTTGACACATTTATAAATATAATTTCTATAGAAAAGTTTATGTGTATATATTTAAGATAAATAAGGCTGCTTAAACATATTTTTTTATAATGCATAATCTCGTGGTTTAATTGTGGGCATAGATTTTGTAAGTTTTTTTCTTATTTTTCTTGTTTTGCACTGAACTTATTTTTTTCTATGAACGAGTAAAAATGTTGTTGCAGAAATGAATTTCCCGTCCTTGAATTACATGAAAACGATACCAAACACAACCTATTTGTGTCATTATTAAACAATAAGTGATAAATCCTATCCAAATATACTGCACCAAGATACCGCCGCGCGGCGAAAATGTTTTTTTTGACACATTTATAAATATAATTTGTATAAGAAAGTTGCTGTTTATATATTCTATATAAACGGGGCTGTTTAATCATATTTTTTTATAAAGCACAATCTCGTGGTTCATTTGTAGGCAAAGATTTTGTAAGATTTTTGTTTTTTTACTTTTCTGTTTTTGCGCAGAACTTTTATTTTTTATATGAACGAGTGTAAAAGTTGTTCCAGAAATGAATTCCTCGTCCTTGAATTATATGAAAATGATACCAAACACGACCTATTTGCTAAACCTATGGAGGTATGGATGTAAAAGTGCAGCGTGGTAGAAGGCACCTCTCCCCCCCACCCCTGGCTACCACCAGGGTGGTACCACGTGGGTACAGGGCTAAATCAGCTCAAATGACCACAAAGTTCGCCTGTGCCAAGCGGCTTCCTTTGTTGACGATCTGCAAGGTTGATGCCACTAAATACTGCACTATAATACCCACATGAAGGTGAGACCGACCATGTCATGAATTTAACGGTCAGCAGGATAAAAATATCAGAGATTATTTAGATCCTGGCCCAATGAATAATCTGTGCGGTTACTGAAGTATATGCTCTGAAAATTTCAGCTTCAAATTCTTCGTATTATAGGAAATATCAATTAAAATCCAAAACAACTGTCAGTATTCCGATTAACCGACCAAATTCGATAGACCACAAAAAAGCTGCAGTGTTGGCGGTTCGGGGATGTTTAATGAAAGACTGACTGCGATCAAATACTGACTTTTATTGCAGTAGCGTACGGCTTATATGTACGAGGAGAAGATGAGTGTGTGCATAGGTACATGTTAGTACACACACTACACCTTCCCCCTAAAAAGAAAAAAAAAAATACACGCAAGTTATTTTTTTTACACAATAACAAAATGAATAAAAAAAATTTTTCCGACACATTACCTAAGTCTAAAATGGGCTGTTATACTGTCAGTTTTTTTTTCCAACTAAAAAATAATAACTTTGCTTCACATTAACCAGGCAATATCTTTTACTTTAAGCTAATGAAAAAATCTTTAAGTTTAACAAGTCCATAAAAATTAAGTATTTATAAACTTTCGAAAAATTAAATCCAAATTACACTTGTCTCTTCTACATTCGCTCACTATTTATTTATTTTTAATTTAATTTAATTAAATTACATAAATAATAATACATTATGAAATTACTTAAAACAGTGTCACAAAAACCTATTTAGGTTTGACCGTACACTGTCTGCATTCATCATCTTGTACAATAAATCATTGAATTCACAATAAACAATCAATAAAATAGTAGGGTATTCATTCATTATCTACGATTTGCTTACGAATAGTACTTTATTTTTTCTCTCTCTACCTGCCCAGTCCGACCAACGCACCAACGGCTACGAGCGCAAGCTCACGGGTGGATTTCTGAGCATTCCATCTTCGTGCAAATTAAGACATTTTAGAAATTAACGTTACTTTGTTAATTATGCATTCAAATACAATAATAATTCTATTCATTAATTATTAATTTAATTAGTTAGGTAAATATTATTTTTATTATACTTTTTTTAATTAATTATATTTATTATTATTATCAGAAATAAAATAAAATTAAAATTTAAGATTAAAATTTGAAATTAGCAGTTGTTATTAATAAAAATCAATTAACTATTTATCTTTTTTGCAGTAGTGAGGATAAGAAATATTGTTTTAGTTTAATTTTGATGTTGCTTTCATTTATTTCTTGTTTTAGTGTTATGGGAAGATCATTTATTAATTTTGGAACTAAAAGTATTCTTTTACAGAAAATATTTTTTTAGAGAAACTAGTTTGGTCTTCACAATTAAACAAAATTAATGAAAATTTCTACGCATGAGAAAAAACAAATCACAATATAGGTACTTACTCGTATAGGTAGGTAAAATCAAATGCACTACTTATTCAAATTAGTTAATTACTTACTAAACTAATAAAACATGTTATTCTGGTCACAAAAAAGCTATCTTATTTCTTCTAATTATAAAATAGAGATAGATTTTCATATTAATAGAATTTTAATTTAAAATATTAATTAAGATTAAAATAATTCTCCATTCCAGACCAAAAATAAATCTAAAATTGTTCTGTTTGTCACAACTTTACATTTGTTACCTTACATAAATTATTCAACATTCATATTTTTGTCACAAAATATTAATACACAAAAGATACTCCACTACATTACACTACATGAATCTTTTTCTGATTTATACGGGTACAGATTGCACAGTCTTATATTCCATCACAATAAAACTAACTTTATAATTTTCATAAAAATAAAATTTTCTTTTCTTTTTTCAACAGTTGCAAAAGGTAACTGAATAAAATGCTAAACTTTACTTTAATATCCAGTTAAATACTCTATTTTATTTAAGAGCTTATTCCTTTTATCGCGAATAAAACTTTAATTTCTAGATACTTTTAGATAACATACCTACTTAAATGAAAGTTTCACTAATCATTCTTCACTTTAATCCTTCCCTTTTAATTAAAATCTTTTATCTTTCTTATCATCACATTTAAAACAAAATATTCCTTCCTTCAAACTTTCTAATTGAATTACATATCATTCATCACCTTCGTAATATAAATATCCTCAACCATTTCTTGTTTATTTTATCACATAACCTCCTATTTTGTAATATTCCTAGCTCTCAATATTCTTATCTAAATTATCCCGTGTCAATAACAATATTCCCATATTTTTACTTCACTTTAAATCCTACTCTTGCTCGTTAAAAACTTCATTTTCATGAATAACACTATCGGTACACTATACACATTACACATCACCTACTAGGTACTCACATATCATAATTCGCCCGGCGCCGGCGTACTTTAATTTTTATTTAACTCATCATTTTTGGTACATACTTTATCATATTTATTTATAGTCGACTTCATCATAACACAATATAAAAATGGACAATTGCCATTTTGGGCTGTGGCCACAGCTCAATTATTAATGGGGAACTAATTTTAAGACCTACTCTGACGCTGCGTAGCTCGCGCACCTTCGTCATGAGTTGCCTCCAACAATTCTCACGGAGAAAGCTCGTTTCTACCATGATCGAATGGAAGGATCTGACACCCCACGTATGTACCATTATTAATAGGGTCATGAATTAAGACACATACTAATTTGGTCTCCAAACAGGATTCAAAGGGGAAATCTCGTTCACACCTTGATGCAACTGAAGGACCTGAACCCTATAGTACCTCTCCTTTAATGTGTACCGTATAATCGAGCTTTTATCTAAACCATTTCGTTTCAAAACCTATCAAATAAACTAACAATCCTAAATTGAATATAAAGTAAATAAGAGATTCATCGCTTTTGGGTGATCAGTCTAATCGCATGTGAAACCTTATAAACCGTATATTCCCTTACTTCTATAAATAAATCCTTATCATCATTCGAAATCCTTCATAAAAAAACGCATCACATTACCTATACCTAAACCTTGCTGTACCTAATTGCAAACTAAAAAGCTACAAAAAGATTTTTAATACAGCTACATTAACTTTCCTACAATATTCCTTCTACCTATAAAATCTATACCTTTGCTTTATTCTAATCATATACCTACCAAGCTTTCAAACTGTTCTTCTAACTTTTTCCTTTCAAACCTCAACTAAATATATTTTCCACAAACATAAATATCTCAATCATACCTCAACATAAACTTCCACATCCGAAATTAATAAGTTCCTTAAAGTTTTCTTCCCACCAAATTAATACTCATTATCTTTTCCTATTGAAACAATGTTTTATATTACAGCTTAACTAGCAAACCCGTGTGATATTTTGCGACAAGATTAATATTACTGCTTCGCCTAAATATCAACTTGCATAAGTACAGCTGCGCTACCTTTTTGTAATCTACCGATATCGAAATACAACACTTTACATTCCAATACCTTGTTCGTTATGTTTACCAAAATAATATCATTGCATCACTTCTACTTAGAAAATTTGTCACAATAATTTACTACCGATACTTACTTATTGAATTGAATTGCGTTGGTATTAAACAATTACACTCGACCAAGTTAATAAAATTACAAATTCAGAAAAAAAATGAAATATTTTTACTTTATTTCTAATTTGTATGATAAATTAAAATGCTAGGGGACACTAATAAGTATATAAAATATAGAATAAGAATACTATTAGTTAAAATCAAATGTCTTTTCAATAGTACCTACCAAAATAGCTACCTAATCACTATTTCCGATCAATTTTTTTTTTTATTTCACTCCTAAAACTTAAAAGAAGATAATTTCACTACGAAAACGAATAAAATAAAATTTATATCGCGCGTTTATTTACTTACTATACGTAATAAAATTATACATAAATAAAATATAATTATGTTATTCGTAAAAAATAGAATGGAAACATAATCTGACACTGTGAATGTACGCAAAAATTTTGAAATCTAATTTTGGTTTTGTCAATGTCATAAATAATATTATGAAATCAAATTCGTAAATAAAATTTTGTCAGGCAAACTTTGAAACTAAAATTTCGAACTTTCCTATTTACTTAATTAGTTATTTTATAAGATAGAATATAGTTATAAATTACTTGTACCTACATACATAATAGCAAAGAAAATTATGTACTAATCTGAAGACAAAAGATTGTTATAAGAATACCTATAAGTTTATAAGGCCGCTTTTATGTCTATTGAAGAATCGTTGAAAAACAATTATTAAGTATTTTTACTAGAGAAATATTATTGCATCACCTACATACGATAAGAATGAAAGAAAATAGAACCTAATCAAATATCTATTGTATATAAGTAGGCGGACTTAATGCCTTACGCATTTTCTACCAGTCAACCTTAAGGTGATTTAAATATCGATGTAGATATAAAAGGTATACAATAGAGATATAAGATAATTTTTTTTTTACATTAAATAAAAATAAATCCTATTTAAATAAAATTTTCATATACATTAGTGTCCTGCGAAAGAATGGAAAATTTAAGCCATTTTTAACCTTTTTGTAATTTATTGAAATACTTTATTTCAACAACTTAGTTTACGATAAAAAAATAAAAACTCGAACGTTAAATTCTTTGATTCAACAGAAATGATTCCTGCTTACAATATCACACGTGTTGCTATGTCAGCAGTTACGATGTCGGTCACTTATTGAAAACGCATTACAAAGTCCAAACTTTTACTTGCTCAATGCAATGCAATGATAATTTAAAAATAATTGACATCGATAAATATTCTTTAAAATGATTTAAGTAATGAAAACCACAAAATAATTAAAAACACCATAGCTACAAAATTTATTTACCACTTTACTCACCTACGAGAAAAAAAATAAGTCCAAAATGTCCATAAAATTATAATACAAAATTATATTTCACGTGAAATCAAATATTCAAAAGTGTAAAATTAGAGTTACCTTTTACAACCACGCTGATTCTTGGGAAAACTAACTGTAAAATAAAAAAACATGATACATAAATAAATACCAACACAACAAAAATGATCTAACAACTTGTCACTTTTTCTGTGCAATCGTATAAATCAGAAAATAAGCTTATAAGTAAGTAATTAATTGGAATTCAACATTTATAAGTTCAACATTAACCCCATTATTATTTATTCCTATTCATATTTCTTACTGCTAATTTGAATTTGGCACTTATCGTCAACAACAATAAAATTATAAAACTACAATGATAAGATAATAAAATTGTTTTATAATAAAAAAGTACAAAATTAAATCTTACAATAAATTCTCCAATGCCTTTTTTAATATTTTCATCTTATATCGTTAATTATTTTACTTTCAACACTGACAAATATTATATTCGAAACTGTATACGAAACTTACTTAAGTCCAGAACAAAATCATTAAATCATTATTTAAAGTTGTAAATCATTATTAAAACTTGTACTTATTTTTTGAAAAAACAAAATTTGCGTAAATTATTGATTCATGAAAGGAAAAAATAAAGAAAAAGGTATATTAAAATTAAAATCAAACCACAAAAATGTCCTTGGTGTAACTTTGAGTTGTCTCCGAAGTCGTCGCCACTTTTCGCTGGTAAATTCTTCCTCACTTCTGCTGGTAAATATTCCTCGCGACACCATCATCTGCCGGCTGCGTCCACTTCCGAATCCATCATCTCCCGGCACCCTGCTTTTCACCTCCATCATCTTTCCGGTGATAGCATCACAGCAGCAACACCGTATGCGGCGACGAACACTTTGTTCATATTGATGTTTAAATTGTTCATCAAATTATTTTTGATTTGTGGCACTTGGGAATTTATTTTTATGAACTATCATTATTTTATAATATTTTTATTTAAACTATGAAGAACAGTTCTTGATAAAGTCCTTAAATGTGTCACTCACACACATCACATTTTTTTTCATAGTCCGAATTTTTTATTGAAGATTTATTCACTTTATGACTAACCAGCTGCACAGCGCCGCCGACACAGGCGGCACTGGCAGGGTCGCCATGCAGTGTTGGCGGTTCGGGGATGTTTAATGAAAGACTGACTGCGATCAAATACTGACTTTTATTGCAGTAGCGTACGGCTTATATGTACGAGGAGAAGATGAGTGTGTGCATAGGTACATGTTAGTACACACACTACAAAGCGACGCGTTCATACATATTGATGACCTCCTTAACTTTGTTGTCGAACAGGTTTGTACACGTCACGTCTACGTACATTTAAGTGAAAAAGTGATTTGAGTGAGTGCTTTTATTTAAATAACGAATTAAGTTATTTCTGTTTCATTTCATTTTTACTTGAATTGAAAGAATTTTAACCTTTTTAACATTATTTTATTAAAAAAATAAAGGATGTTTTGTAATTTTATTTCGTTTTTTTTGTCATATCTAACTAGGTACTTAATGTACCTACAATGCGATTAAATTGACAATAGACAGTGATCCCTTGCATGCAACATCTACATGGATGTAGGTCTCTTCACAGAGGGCCTAGTACGAGTTGGTTTAACGAGTTGGTTTAACTCTCTTTCACTCGTTCACTCACTCGCATGATTTCCTCTCTTTCACTCGATACTATTCGTAAAGTGAGGTGAGAAACACAACTCGTACTAGGCCCTCTGACGTCCATTATACAAGTTGTATTCGCTGGGTGCGAAGGTATAATAATCGATCGCAGCGCTCATGGTGGCAAAAAGTAGAAATAATGAAGGCTCTGTAATCTGTTTGAAAACGATATTTAATTGATTACTAGCGATACAGGAACAATTATATATGTTTATTATCACTTAATAAAATTATTAAAGTGGCTTTATCCTCTTAAGTAAACAAATCTTCTAGTAACCTAAGAAATTTAGCTGGTTTCAAAGTCACGTGTTCGAAGAGTGCCGTCCGCAAAATATATAATCTGGGTGTAATGTAACAGATCAACGCCACATTGTATTGGTATAAATACAGGCTCAAACTATTTAAATGTTAAAACACTATTTACCCACATTTGCCAATAAGAAGATATGAACGCGACTGTACAAAAAAATTTTCTGCATAATACGACACATTAAAGAAGGTCATCAATATGTATGAACGCGTCGCTTTTTTGTGGTCTATCGTATTTGGTCGGTTAATCGGAATACTGACAGTTGTTTTGGATTTTAACTGATATTTCCTTTAATACGAAGAATTTGAAGCTGAAATTTTCAGAGCATGTACTTCAGTAACCGCACAGATTATTTATTGGGCCAGGATCTAAATAATCTCTGATATTTTTATCTTGCTGACCGTCAAAGTCATGACATGGTCGGTCTCACCTTCATGTGGGTATTATTCAAAAACGTGTGAATGTGCGGTTTTCAAAATTTTTATGGTAATGAGAAATACTAAGAAGAATAGAACACCGTTTTTGGTTTCTTTATTTATGTGGTAGTTTAGGCGCTAGAATATTTTTTCTGTTTTCAGAAAAAGCCCGATTACTTCAAAATTTGTGAATATTTTTGAAATGTTTTCTACTGCACAAATAGCACAAATTAGGGGCTACTTATATATGTTTACTGTAAGATCGCACATTTAGTAGTTTCCGAGATCTGGGATCCGGCAAAACGTTACGCCAGCAGGAAATCAAATATCTCCAAAACCATAAGGCCCACAAATTATATATTTGGCGCACATTTCTTGCTAGTATCAAGCTACCCGCCCATATATCTTTTATTTCTCTCCGATCATTAGTTTAGAATCTTCCTGCTGGAGTACCGTTACCCCAGCAGAATTCGTTTTTCCCGTTTTATTCCAAAACTATAAGGCCCACAAATTTTTCATTTGGCGCACATTTACACCAGGGGCGTGCATACCATATAGGCAATTAAGCAGTGCCTACCTCATTAAGAACCTAAATAATATACCACTGGTATTAAAATTAATTTAGTTTAATTGGTTCCGTAATCCGATCCGATCGGTTAACTAAAGTTAACCAAACTTCTATTGAACACCCACCCAGTAAGTTTTTCCTTACGCTAAATACGTACGGTAGGCAGTGTGCAGATTGCCTATTCGAAGCGAGCAGCGTTTCATACAACTTATTTCGAAAAGGTACTGGTCAAAGTTATACGGCCGCAAAAAAAAGTGCGCTCTTTGTCCGTGTAACGTTCTAAAACATGACCTTCGCAACGTGACAGCGCTAGGTAGGCTCCATTACCGTGCCGGCCGAACGAATTTTTTAGCGAGATAAACCGACGACCCCCGCTCGACCCTATATCTGTCTCACTCGGTCCCATACGCAATAGATTATGACCTTTCGCTCACGCTATGTCAGACACTGAGAAAAACGGGCTACTTAAAATTGGCAAATTTGTAATGCACTGGCAGCCAGATACGTATAATGTGCTTTTCACATGAAATAAATAAGAGCCATACTTATAATGAAACGACACCATGTTCAGTAAGTATGCGGCATAATGCCCTGTAAAGACAATGTAAACGAGTTACTTGTAATGAGGCCGAATCCTTAATACGTAAGCCGCATCATGAAATTACTGTGCCCGCACTGTTAACGTTTACGTATGCGGTTTAATGATGCCGCATATGTATTAACAAAGCAGCATACGTAATTTACTTAACCCGCAACAGGAAATATGTATGCGCTATACGTACGAAGGTATACAGCCGCATTATTTCAGTATCCAGGCTCTTTACAACAGTAACTGGTTGCCAAATCATTGTACTGACTCCGTCTCATTAAGTAATGGTCCGGGTTACGTAAATAATGTACAAGCAGGGTCGGAGATATGCCGATACATTTTACGTACACGGGATAATTAATAATGTCTCCTCCTACATAATCATTTACGTATCCTGGCTCATTTTACGAACTCCGTTTACTTACTGGCAGTGTTCGGTACATAGAATCTTTATGACGTCAGCCGCATCATGAAATTACTGTGGCGCACTCTTTACATTTACGTATGCGGTTTAATGATTCCGCACAGAGCAGCATACATAATTTACTTAACCCGTAACATAAAATATGTATCCGCTATACGTACGAAATTATACAGTCGCAATATTTCAGTATCCAGGCTCTTTATAACAGTAACTGGTTGCCAAATCACTGTACTGTCTCTGACTCATTAAGTAATGGTCCCGGTTACGTACATAATGTACGAGCAGGGTCGGAGATATGCCGATACATTTTACGTACACGGGATAGTTAATAATGTCTCCGTCTACATCATCAGTTTTTACGTATCCTGGCTCATTTTACGAACTCCGTTTACTTACTGACTGTGTTTGGTACGTAGGATCTTTATGACGTCAGCCACATCATTAAATTACTGTGGCGCATTCTTTACAGTTACGTATGCGGCTTAATGATTCTGCACGGAGCAGCATACGTAATTTACTTAACCCGTAACATAAAATATGTATGCGCTATACGTACGAATAGTTATACAGCTACATTATTTCAGTATCCAGGCTCTTTATAACAGTAACTGGTTGCCAAATCACTGTACTGTCTCTGACTCATTAAGTAATGGTCCCGGTTACGTACATAATGTACGAGCAGGGTCGGAGATATGCCGATACATTTTACGTACACGGGATAATTAATAATGTCTCCGTCTACATCGTCAGTTTTTACGTATCCTGGCTCATTTTACGAACTCCGTTTACTTACTGACTGTGTTTGGTACGTAGAATCTTTATGACGTCAGCCGCATCATTAAATTACTGTGGCGCATTCTTTACAGTTACGTATGCGGCTTAATGATTCTGCACGGAGCAGCATACGTAATTTACTTAACCCGTAACATAAAATATGTATGCGCTATACGTACGAATAGTTATACAGCTGCATTATTTCAGTATCCAGGCTCTTTATAACAGTAACTGGTTGCCAAATCATTGTACTGTCTCTGTCTCATTAAGTAATTGTCCCGGTTACGTACATAATGTACGAGCAGGGTCGGAGATATGCCGATACATTTTACGTACACGGGATAGTTAATAATGTCTCCGTCTACATCATCAGTTTTTACGTATCCTGGCTCATTTTACGAACTCCGTTTACTTACTGACTGTGTTTGGTACGTAGGATCTTTATGACGTCAGCCGCATCATTAAATTACTGTGGCGCATTCTTTACAGTTACGTATGCGGCTTAATGATTCTGCACGGAGCAGCATACGTAATTTACTTAACACGTAACATAAAATATGTATGCGGTATACGTACGAATAGTTATACAGCTGCATTATTTCAGTATCCAGGCTCTTTATAACAGTAACTGGTTGCCAAATTATTGTACTGTCTCTGTCTCATTAAGTAATGGTCCCGGTTACGTACATAATGTACGAGCAGGGTCGGAGATATGCCGATACATTTTACGTACACGGGATAATTAATAATATCTCCGTCTACATCATCAGTTTTTACGTATCCTGGCTCATTTTACGAACTCCGTTTACTTACTGACTGTGTTTTGTACGTAGAATCTTTATGACGTCAGCCGCATCATTAAATTACTGTGGCGCATTCTTTACAGTTACGTATGCGGCTTAATGATTCTGCACGGAGCAGCATACGTAATTTACTTAACCCGTAACATAAAATATGTATGCGCTATACGTACGAATAGTTATACAGCTGCATTATTTCAGTATCCAGGCTCTGTAACTGGTTGCCAAATCATTGTACTGACTCCGTCCCATTAAGTAATGTTCCCGGTTATAATTTTGTTTTTGGGCCGATTTTGATAAAACTCGGTTTTCTGGTACTATTTTGACAAGGAAAAAACAACGCAATGTTTAAAATATTAATAAATTCAATAAGGCAGCCAACTTTTTGTTTTTGGGCCGATTTTGATGAAACTCGGTTTTTGGCACTATTTTACAAGTAAACAGCAATGCAATGTTAAAAATAATAAAACACCTAAACTGGCGGCCAAATTCTTTATTTGTTTTTTTTTCAACCAAGTTACATGAAAACCAACCCTTTTTCTCAAGCTGTTTTCTTGTATAATAGAACCAAAAATCGAGTTTCATCAAAATCGGCCCAGAAACAAACTGTTGGCTGACATCTATTTTTTATATTTTTATAATTGCGTTGCTGTTTTCTGTCAAAATAGTACCAAAAAACGGAGTTTCATCGAAATCGGCTCACAAACAAAAAAGTTAACAGCCATATTGGACTTTTCAATATTTTCAACATAGCGTTGCTGTTTTCTCTTTTAAATAGTTCCGAAAACCATGTTTCATGGAAATCGGCCCACAAACAAGAAACTTGGCCGCCATCTTGGATTTTCTAATATTTTGAAATTTGCGTTGTTATTTCCTTGTCAAAATAGTACTATAAACTGAGTTTCATCGAAATCAGCCCAAAAACAAAAAAGTTGGCCGCCATCTTGGATTTTTTCAATTTTTATTATTGTGTTGCTGTTTAATTGTCGAAATAGTACCAAAAAACGAGTTTCATCGAAATCGGCCCAAAAATAAAAAAGTTAGCCGCCATCTTGGATTTTTCCAATTTTTATTATTGCATTGCTGTTTTATTGTCGAAATAGTACCAAAAACCGAGTTTCATCAAAATCGGCCCAAAAACAAAAAAGTTGGCCGCCATATTGGATTTTTCATATTTTTAACATTGCGTTGTTATTGCCTTGTTAAATTAACACCAGAAACATAGTTTTATCAAAATCGGCCGAAAGACAAAAAAGTTGGCCGCCATCTTGGATTTTCATATTTTTAACATTACGTTGCTGTTTTGTTGTCTATATAGTATCAAAAATCGAGTTTCATCGAAATCGGCCCAAAAACAAAAAAGTTAGCCGCCATCTTCGATTTTTTATATTTTTAACATTGCGTTGTTATTGCCTTGTTAAAATAACACCATTAACGAGTTTTATCGAAATCGGCCGAAAAACAAAGAAGTTGAACGCCATCTTGGATTTTCATATTTTTAACATTTCGTTGTTATTGCCTTGTTAAAATAACACCATTAACGAAGTTTCATCGAAATCGGCCGAAAGACAAAAAAGTTGGCCGCCATCTTGGTATTTCATATTTTTTACCTTGCGTTGCTGTTTTGTTGTCTATATAGTATCGAAAATCGAGTTTCATCGAAATCAGCCTAAAAACAAAAAAATTGGCCGCCATCTTGGATTTTTTTATTTTTAACATTGCGTTGCTGTTTTGTCGTCTATATGGTATCAAAAATCGAGTTTCATCGAAATCGGCCCAAAAACAAAAAGTTGGCCGCCATCTTGGATATTTTATTTTTAACATTGCTTTGTTATTGTCTTGTTAAAAAAACACCAGAAACCAAGTTTCATCGAAATCGGCCGAAACACAAAAAAGTTGGCCGCCATCTTGGATTTTCATATTTTTTACCTTGCGTTGCTGTTTTGTTGTCTATATAGTATCAAAAATCGAGTTTCATCGAAATCGGCCCAAAAACAAAAAAGTTGGCCGCTATCTTGTATTTTTTTACATTTTTAACATTGCTTTGCTGTTTTCTTGTCAAAATAGTATCAAAAACCGAGTTTCATCAAAATCGGCCCAAAAACAAAAAAGTTGGCCGCCATATTGGATTTTTCATATTTTTAACATTGCGTTGTTATTGCCTTGTTAAATTAACACCAGAAACATAGTTTTATCAAAATCGGCCGAAAGACAAAAAAGTTGGCCGCCATCTTGGATTTTCATATTTTTAACATTGCGTTGCTGTTTTGTTGTCTATATAGTATCAAAAATCGAGTTTCATCGAAATCGGCCCAAAAACAAAAAAGTTAGCCGCCATCTTGGATTTTTTATATTTTTAACATTGCGTTGTTATTGCCTTGTTAAAATAACACCATTAACGAGTTTTATCGAAATCGGCCGAAAAACAAAGAAGTTGAACGCCATCTTGGATTTTCATATTTTTAACATTGCGTTGTTATTGCCTTGTTAAAATAACACCATTAACGAAGTTTCATCGAAATCGGCCGAAAGACAAAAAAAGTTGGCCGCCATCTTGGTATTTCATATTTTTTACCTTGCGTTGCTGTTTTGTTGTCTATATAGTATCGAAAATCGAGTTTCATCGAAATCAGCCTAAAAACAAAAAAGTTGGCCGCCATCTTGGATTTTTTTATTTTTAACATTGCTTTGTTATTGCCTTGTTAAAATAACACCAGAAACCAAGTTTTATCGAAATCGGCCGAAAGACAAAAAAGTTGGCCGCCATCTTGGATTTTCATATTTTTAACATTGCGTTGCTGTTTTGTCGTCTATATGGTATCAAAAATCGAGTTTCATCGAAATCGGCCCAAAAACAAAAAGTTGGCCGCCATCTTGGATATTTTATTTTTAACATTGCTTTGTTGTTGTCTTGTTAAAAAAACACCAGAAACCAAGTTTCATCGAAATCGGCCGAAACACAAAAAAGTTGGCCGCTATCTTGGATAACAGACCCACAACAAATTGCGGAAGCTTTTAATGATCATTTTATTGATACGACAAATATTGATAATAGCCAAAATTGTCGTAATACAAATAAGATAAGGCTACGGAATAGTATGTATCTTGAGCCTTATACAGTTGACGAAATTTTGAAATTAATATTGACATTGAATAGTACAAGATCGGAGGGTTTCGATAATATTTCAACTGACATACTTAAGAATTGTAGGGCAGTTTTAGCCAATGTCCTTACATATTTAATAAACCTATCCTTTGAAAATGGTACTTTTCCAACCATACTCAAAATGTCAGTTGTTAGGCCTATACATAAAAAAGGTGACACTAAACATTTAAACAACTATAGACCTGTCAACTTAGCTTCAGTAGTGGCCAAGTTATTTGAAAAAGCTATGGTTAAGCGGATAATTAAATTCTTGACGAAATACAATGTCGTTAATAAACAACAATATGGCTTCCAAAATAACAAATCAACAAGCTTTGCTGGTTTTGATCTTACTGATGAGATTATAAAAGGAATGGATCGTAAAGAAAAAGTTACAGCCATTTTCTTTGATATGTCAAAGGCGTTTGATTTTATATCCCACAAAGTTTTATTGGAGAAACTAGAAAATTTAGGGTTTAGAGGACCTGTTCTAAACTGGATTAATAGTTATTTAAAAAATAGAACTCAGTATGTTGAAATAACAAATATTAATGAATCTCAGACAGTAACGAGTTATAAATCAAAAAGTAGACTTAATTTATACGGTGTTCCACAAGGAACTATACTTGGACCTATTCTATTCATTTTGTATATAAATGATTTACCTAATGCAATAGAAAATAAATGTGTTTTGTTTGCCGATGATATTTCGGTAATAGTGACATCTAAGAATGATATTGACATGGATAATTATGAATTGAAAATTAACAATACTATAAATGACATTTCAAAATGGACTATGTGTAATAATTTATGTATTAATTTTGACAAGACATGTTTAATACAATTTATTAATTATGGTGCTTCATCTAATAATTTTCATCTAATCTATAACGGACAACATATTAAAGAAGTGACTGAAACAAAATTTTTAGGTATTATATTAGACAATCACATGAATTGGAAAGCTCATATTGACAAAGTATGTACAAAATTAAATAGTTATATTTATCTTCTCAGTAGGCTCAGACGAACAACATCGCATAACACATTAATTATAGCGTACTATGCTTATGTATATTCAGCGCTGGATTATGGTCTGTTGCTTTGGGGTAACAGTACAGATGCTGATAGGGCCTTTATCGGGCAAAAGAAATGTATCCGAGCTATGTATGGACTGGCACCGGATGATACTTGTAGGTTTTTATTTAAAAAATTGCATATCTTGACACTGCCATGTATGTATATTTTGAATTTAGTTTGTTTCGTAAAATCAAATAGTCATCTGTTTACTAAGTTCAAAGACATTACGCAGAGATCCACAAGGAATTCTGAGAAGCTTACTTACAGTATCACACCAAAGACTAAACTATATTTAAAAAATTGTGCGGCTATGTGTGTCAATGTATTTAATGCGCTCCCTAATGAGTTTAAAACTCTTCCAGAAACACGGTTCCGTAGAACCGTAAAGTTATGGCTACAGGAACAGTCCTTCTATTCTGTTAAAGAATATTTAAAATGACACTTTATTTTCTTTTTGTTTTTTGACATGGAATGTTTATGGCATGTTTAAAATTTATAATAATTAATACAATGTACCTAATAATTTTAATGTTATATAATAATAATGCATAATTAATTTGACATTCGCATACTAATTTTAGTGAAACATGTTTGGACTTATTATTTCTTATTGTATCATCTGTGTACCGTGTTTCGTGTGAATAAATGAATCTGAATCTGAATCTGAATCTTTCATATTTTTTAACTTGCGTTGCTGTTTTGTTGTCTATATAGTATCAAAAATCGAGTTTCATCGAAATCGGCCCAAAAACAAAAAAGTTGGCCGCCATCTTGGATTTTTTTACATTTTTAACATTGCTTTGCTGTTTTCTTGTCAAAATAGTATCAAAAACCAAGTTTCATCGAAATCGGCCGAAACACAAAAAAGTTGGCCGCCATCTTGGATTTTCATATTTTTTACCTTGCGTTGCTGTTTTGTTGTCTATATAGTATCAAAAATCGAGTTTCATCGAAATCGGCCCAAAAACAAAAAAGTTGGCCGCCATCTTGGATATTTTATTTTTAACATTGCTTTGTTATTGTCTTGTTAAAAAAACACCAGAAACCAAGTTTCATCGAAATCGGCCGAAACACAAAAAAGTTGGCCGCCATCTTGGTATTTCATATTTTTTACCTTGCGTTGCTGTTTTGTTGTCTATATAGTATCAAAAATCGAGTTTCATCGAAATCGGCCCACAAACAAAAAAGTTGGCCGCCATCTTGGATTTTTCATATTTTTAACTTTGCGTTGTTATTGCCTTGTTAAATGAACACCAGAAACCAAGTTTTATCGAAATCGGCCGAAAGAAAAAAAAGTTGGCCGCCATCTTGGACTTTCATATTTTTAACGTTGCGTTGCTGTTTTGTTGTCTATATAGTATCAAAAATCGAGTTTCATCGAAATCGGCCCAAAAACAAAAAAGTTGGCCGCCATCTTGGATTTTTATATTTTTAGCATTGCTTTGCTGTTTTCTTGTCAAAATAGTAACAAATACCGAGTTTTATCGAAATCGGCCCACAAACAAAAAAGTTGGCCGCCATCTTGGATTTTTTATATTTTTAACATTGCGTTGTTATTGCCTTGTTAAAATAACACCATTAACGAAGTTTCATCGAAATCGGCCGAAAAACAAAAAAGTTGGCCGCCATCTTGGATTTTTTTATATTTTTATTATTCGTTGCTGTTTTTTTGTCGAATTAGTACCAAAAGCCGAGTTTCATCGAAATCGGCCCAAAAACAAAAAAGTTTTCCGCCATCTTGGATTTTTAATATTTTCAACATTGCGTTGTTATTTTCGTGTTAAAATAATACAAAAAAATATAAAAAACCGGCCAAGTGCGAGTCGGACTCGCGCTCGAAGGGTTCCGTACCAAAAAACGGCAAAAAAATCACGTTTGTTGTATGGGAGCCCCCCTTAAATATTTATTTTATTCTTATTTTTGTATTTATTGTTATAGCGGCATCAGAAATACATCATCTCTGAAAATTTCAACTGTCTACCTGTTGTTGCTATTAATATAGAGCAAAAAACGGCAAAAAAAAAACACGTTTGTTGTATAGGAGCCCCCCTTAAATATTTATTTTATTATGTTTTTAGTATTTGTTGTTGTAGCGGCAACAGAAATACATCATCTGTGAAAATTTCAGCTGTCTAGCTATCACGGTTCATGAGATACAGCCTGGTGACAGACAGACAGACAGACGGACAGCGGAGGCTTAGTAATAGAGTCCCGTTTTTTACCCTTTGGGTACGGAACCCTAAAAACCGAGTTTTATCTAAATCGGCCCTCAAATGAAATAGTTTGCCGCCATCTTGAATTTTTTAATGTTTTCAATGTTGCGCTGTTATTTTTGTGTCGAAATAGTACCAAAAACCGAATTTCATTAAAAACGGCCCACAAACAAAAAAGTCGGCGGCCATCTTTGGTATTTTTTATATTTTTAAGATTGCATTGCTGTGTTTTTGCCAAAATAGTTCCAAAAACCGAGTTTCATTTTAATCGGCCCATAAACAAAAAGTTGGCCGCCATCTTGGATTACCTATATGTTCTTAGTAGGTAACTCGACGAACCTATAGATATCCCGAAACATTTTAAGTAGTCGCATTAGTTAAAAGATACCCTGGAACCGGAAAAAAACAGCCGCTATGCGTAACATAAGTAACCGCATACATTATACTGCAGGCGGTTACGTAACATAAGTAAGCGGGTTCATGATAATGAAACGCGCTATTTACAAATAGCGCGGTTAATTACGTCGTCGTACTGCGCATTTAACGTATTTGGGGTTGCCATCACATTAAATTTATGTTGTTTGGTGGTCATTAAGCTACTTCATAAGTTTATTTAGCGTGTTTGTGTTTGCTCTTTTTTTACAAACAAGTGGGCAACCACTTTAGTTGACTAAAAATATAAGCGAAACAAAATAAGTCTTTTAGATGCAAATTGCTACCATCTGGCTACTTTCTAACGTTACAATTTTGTATTTTAGTAGCCGACTGCTGTATTTTATTGTAATGTAAGAATCGAACAAACATACAGGGGACGGGCGAATCCACGCAGAAAATATCTCCAGAAACAAATTTTCAAAATTTTATTGGCAACTGTACTTTTTTGTTCAGTCATCTTTTAACTATTTAAGGTTCAGTTAAATGATTTTTTGTCCTGCGAACGAGTAATTTGGGAATTTCTCCTTTGCAGTACATTTTTGTCGTCATAAGTAGAGCGCGATTATTCTTTGTTTTTATTTTACTTGACGCATCCATCCGGAAAGCGTGGCGTGTCTAGTTTTGCCTTCGAATAGAATGTAAAAATTATGTACAATACTAACTTTTATTGTAGTGATGAATTAATAAAACCGGTTTTATATTTATATTTTTGAGGTGCTTCGGTTTTTTCGAAAAATTTAATCTGGTCACACTGACCCCCGCGCAACGCAACGCAAGCAGGCAGAGTGAGTGACGTGACCAGTGATGCAGCGCGTGCCCTGCCCGTTCCCTATTACGAAGTCATGGAAGAAATTAAGGATATTGAGGGAGAAACTAAGTGAAATACAATGATATTAAAAGTGAAATACTGCCCTTTCTTGAAGGTAAGCCATTTGCTTGTCAGTAAAGTTCAAAATGTTTATTGCACTTTTCATGTTATAGGTACAAGTAAAATACTAGTTTTCTTAGATTAGTAAGGCTAGTTTTATGCAAAACTTGTAGAATGCTTGTTGTAAGCCAAAGATTTAAATCGCCCTTACCATAGTACCAGCTCACCGAAATGTGTCAACATTCAAATGAGTGAATTTTCACATACAAACGAGTTTGACCAGTAGGTATAGTTGGTTTTATTGAAAAACCTGAATAATACCAATTACAAACAAGTCCATTGCTTGTTGGATAAAGTTGTAAACCTGAACGGACAGCAATTTTTCTTAAACCAGGGGGTTAAGTCTGCTAATTTTATCGTAAAAATTGTGTTTCAATGGTGTTTGAATGGTAATGCTTTTTGACACAGTTATTGTTTCTTAAACCCAAAAATGAGACATAATGTGTTTCCGTTATGAGTTAAAGAAACACCATGTGTTTCGGTTTTGAGTTTAAGAAACAAGAACTGTGTCAAAAAGCATTACCATTCAAACAATATTGAACCATTATTTCGACGTTAACATTATGCATTAGCAGAATTGACCTCCAGGGGAGAAGAAATAATCTTTTTTTTTTCTGCCGAGCTTTTAAATTCCATTTTTGCCATTCCAAAAATATTTATAAACATGCTCTTACTGTCAATGAGCTCTAAAGTTTGTTTCTTAGACTACTCCATTATTTAATACCTACCTAATTAAAGTATAAAACATGAGATTATGAACATATAGACAATAAAAGTTTTGAACATGTAGGCAATTTCAAGTAGGTAGGTACATGATAAGTTTTGTATACAACATTATTTTATTTGTATTTGTATTTTTCAGTCAACCATATTGAAACTGCCATTCAACAATGCAGAATCAAAAGTAATGATCCGTTCATTTCAAAAAGCTAAATGACTCAACTCAAACAAAACTCTGTAAGTACGGGACTGATGTCGATGATAATGGAAAAATCTCTACAGATTGTTACTGCAGCTAATAACAATGTAAGTTACTCATATAACATTACTCAGTTTGATAAAAAAACTTATTTAAAAAATTGTCGAATTGTAGCGACCATTTTATATGTTTCTGTCCAATAGAGATTTTCATTTGACGCCTGAGGCCGTACTCTGAGCTCTTATAGCAAGCTCAAACTAATGTTGCTATAGAGACAGAGCTATATTATATCGCGTATAGCGCCATCTCTATCACCACATCGCTTCGATATTACTTTTGACAGTCATTGTAGGGGGGCTGATGGGCAATAATTAAAAAATTTCTCAGTCACTGTAGTTACAAGCTTACAATATTGTAGAATTGTAATACAATTCTAACAGGCGGCCTCATCCTTTTCAATCTCTGGAAAGTGGTAAGCAAATAATAATTACTAGTCAAATTCGAGTCGGGCTCGCGGGTTATTCCCAAAGCTCCATGACTCTATTCTTATTATTCTATCTTCATTTCCCACCGGCTCCATGAAATTTTAAAATCAATTTTAAAATTTTCATACATGAATTCCCAACGGGTCCACGAGATTTATCCGAAGTACAATCAGCAAAAACGATACAAAGAGTTTATGATATTTTTAACCGACTTCAAAAAAAGGAGGAGGTTATCAAGTCGACTGTATTTTGTTTTTTATTTTTATATTTGGTGAACGGTGTCATTATCGTTGTAGAAAGGGCCACCGTCGGTTTAATGTAAGCTAATCAACATAAATAATACGTGAAGATATACTTCAAATCGCTTTTAAATATTATATTTTTATTTTTAGAGGTCCGTACCCAAAGGGTAAAAACGGGACCCTATTACTAAGCCTCCGCTGTCTGTCTGTCTGTCTGTCTGTCTGTCTGTCTGTCTGTCACCAGGATGTTTCTCATGAACCGTGATAGCTAGACAGCTGCAATTTTCACAGATGATGTATTTCTGTTGCCGCCACAACAAAAAATACTAAAAACAGAATAAAATAAATATTTAAGGGGGGCTGCCATACAACAAACGTGTTTTTTTGCCATTTTTGCTCGATATTAATAACGACAACAGGTAGACAGTTGAAATTTTCACAGATGATGTATTTCTGATGCCGCTAAATAATTACTAAAATCAGAATAAAATAAATATTTAAGGAGGGCTCCCATACAACAAACGTGTTTTTTTTTTGCCGTTTTTTGGTACGGAACCCTTCGTGCGCGAGACCGACTCGCACTTGGCCGGTTTTTTCTTTCTTGCAAGGTTGATTAAAATCATGATTTTTATAAAAAAATCAATTTAATCGGATTTATTTGATTTAAATCGGATTTTTTGATTTTTTTTTATATTCTGATATATATATTTATTTTAGTAATCAGTTATTAATAAAAAAACAACATATTTTTTTTAAACAAAACAGTTTCATATTTAAATAGTACCTTACATTACATATAGCGAAATTAATAGGTACCTATTTACTTTAGTAACAAAAAATATTATAATATTATCAAAAATAAAAAAGTCCTTCTAAAATCAAATCACTTTTTAAAATACAGACTGTCATTTTAATGAATACGGAAAATAATTTTAGTTTAGTTGTTTAAAAAGGTAGACTAATTTGCCTGCTTTCTGGGTGCCTAATCTATTTTTTTTATAGTGACACATTTTGTTTGATAAGGTCGCAGTAAAAAAGTATTGATTTTATAAAAAAAAACCGGCCAAGTGCGAGTCGGACTCGCGCACGAAGGGTTTCCGTACCAAAAAACAGCAAAAAAACACGTTTGTTGTATAGGAGCCCCCATTAAATATGTATTTTATTATGTTTTTAGTATTTGTTGTTATAGCGGCAACAGAAATACATCATCTGTGAAAATTTTAACTGTCTACCTGTTGTCGTTATTAATATCGAGCAAAAAAGGCAAAAAAAATCACGTTTGTTGTATGGGAACCCCCCTTAAATATTTATTTTATTCTGTTTTTAGTATTTGTTGTTATAGCGGCAACAGAAATACATCATCTGTGAAAATTTCAACTGTGTAGCTGTCACGGTTCATGAGATACAGCTTGGTGACAGACAGACAGACAGACGGACAGCGGAATCTTAGTAATAGGGTCCCGTTTTTTTTCCCTTTGGGTACGGAACCCTAAAAACACTTGATTTTAATCGCGATTTATATCACCGATTTAATCAAGTGATTTAAATCATATCTATCAACCCTGCTTTCTTGTAATAGAAGTGTCTCCAAAGTACCAGGATCACATAAATATGGCGAAGGTTAACGTTCATAATTTTCAAATTTATAAGTTTTTGATAAGATTATAAGTATCATGAGTTTTGAAAATTACAAAAGTTAACCTTCTTTATATTTATGTGATCCTGGTACTTTTGAGACGTTTTTATTACAAAGTATAGAAAACATATATTTAATATATGTAAGCAAATAAAAAAACAAAAAAAATATTTTGGAAAATTACCCTTCTACATATTTAAGTGATCCTGGTGCTTTAAAGACATTTTTGATTAAACCAAAAATGTGCTTTTTGTATGCTTTAAGTCTTTTTTAGTGTAAGATGAGATGATTTACTGTAATTATTCTAAAACATAGAAGTGTATATTCTAAAACTGTTATTTTTCGTCTAATCCAAAGACAGTCTGATACAATAAAGACTCCTTGTTCATTTAGTCAACATTTTTTTATTTCATAATATTTTTTTTTTATTTCATACACATATAAATTACAGGTATTGTCTATGAAGAAACATTACTGTGGCTAAAAAACAATGTCGATCCATGGAAATCTGTTGAGGAAAATTGATACTGCAGATCACCGCTTAAACCGCATCCAATGTGGAAAAGGTGATATAGCGGATTCATTCAAAGATTTCCCAGTCTTAAAACAATCACAACGGCTATACCTTGGTAAGCATATATACTGCAGCCTTATTTTTTTACATAATCTTTGTAGTCTTTCTATAAAAACAAAAGTACGCAATGACATATAAATGACAAAATTTTGTTTATTTCTTTCAAGATAAATGTCTGAATTTCGATTGCCATGTAAAATTCATAATGTTAGTTCCCGTTTCTGCCACGATTCTTCTCTTTTCGCACAGACTCTAGACACTTGTAATACCAAAAGTATCACTCGCGCGCTGCTGACATTGCAGAACTAGCTATTGTGCACGCACTAAAAGAGACAAGCTATTCTAGTGCTCGCTTAACAACCCAATAAGCTCTGTGGTTGCGATCCAGACCTTTCTTTCCAGTGGAAATAACATAGCGTACTATTGTATTCTTTTTTTCAGCTAATGAACGATTTCAGTCGTCTGTATCCGGGCAAGGAAAACAAATTAGTGTCCTCTATATGAAGAATCCCTCAAATATGAAGAAATTATAAAAATATGCGTCATTAAAACTACAAAAATTAGAGACCAAGACACGAGAACAAAAAAGCAAATATAATTGCACTGATTGACGGTATTTTTTTTCTCAAGTATTAGTTCTTATTATTAAACATTCATAAAATTAAGTCTCAAAAATTAACCAAACCTTTTTTTTCTTTGGATACAGAAGATGAACGAGAGACATCTACCAAGGTTGCTTTGATGTTGTTGGCTTATGTCATCAACATTTCACCTGCACGAAAATAAAAGTATAGCCAGCGTGGAAGCTATACAGAGCAGAGGTATGCGACATTAGTTACCATACATACATGATTATTATATATTTTGTATTAACTATATTTTAGTTCATACAAAACCTCTCGTGGGGTTGATCAGACTATCAAACTGAACAACTTTCATTATGGGACCAACCTTGAAATTGCGAAAAAATCTGCTATTTCAAAAATTTAATGAAGAGGGCGTTGTACTTTTGTATGGAATGGAACAGCTGATTTTTTCCGTGAGTTTGAGGTTGGTCCCATAGTGAAAGTTGTTTAGTTTGATAGTCTGATCAACCCCATGAGAGATTTGTATGAACTAAAAATAACCTTGTATATCCAGAAGTTTGTTTATTATTTCAAGACAAGTGTCTGAATTTCGATTGCCTTGTAAAATTCATAATGTAAGTTCCCATTTCTGCCACGATTCTTCTCTTTTCGCACAGACACTTGCAGCACCAAAAGTATCACTCACGCGCTGCCGACATTGCAAAACGAGCTATTGTACAGGCACTAAAAGAGACAAGCTATTCTAGTGCTCACTTAATAACCCAATAAGCTCTGTGATAGCAATCCGGACCTTTCTCACCAGTGGAAATAACATAGCGTACTATTGTATTCTTTTTTCAGCTAATGAACGATTTCAGTCGTCTGTATCCGGAAAAGGAAAACAAATTATTTTCCTCCATCGCCCTCAAATATGAAGAAATTATAAAATAGGATTATTAAAATTACGAAAAATTAGAGACCAAGACACGAGAACAAAAATAGCAAATATAATTGCACTGATTGACGGTAAGAAGTTTTTCTCAAATATTAAGTCTTACTATAAAACCATCATAAAATTAAATCTCAAAAATTAACCGAAACTTTTTTTCTTGAATACAGAAGATGAACCAGAGACACATCTAGCAAGGTTGCTTTGATATTGCTGGCTTATGTCATCAACATTCCACCTGCACAGAAAATAAAAGGAAAGCCAGCGTGGAAGCTAGACAGAGCAGAGGTATGCGACTCCTATATATCCAAAAGTTTGTTCATTTCTTATAAGACAAGCGTCTGAACTTCGATTGCCATGTAAAATTAATAATGTTGCTATCAAACAAGCTATTGTGCAGGCACTAAAAGAAACAAGCTATTCTAGTGCTCGATTCACAACCCAATATGATCTATGGTTGCGATCCGGACCTTTCTAACCAGTGGAAATAACATAGCGTACATTTATTGTATTCTTTTTTTCAGCTAATGAACGATTTCAGTCGTCTGTATCCAGGAAAGGAAAACCAATTATTTTCCTCTATCACCCTCAAATACGAAGAAATGATAAAATATGCTTCATTATTACGAAATTGAAATTACGATTACGAATTAGAGACGAAGACATGAGAACAAAAATAACAAATATAATGGCACTGATTAACGGTAAGAAGTTTTTCTCAAATATTAGTTCTTATTTTAAACCTTCATAAAATTAAGTCTCAAAAATTAATCGAAACTTTTTTCTTTAAATACAGAAGATGAACCAGAGACATCTAGCAAGGTTGCTTTGATGTTGCTGGCTTATGTCATCAACATTTCACCTGAAAATAAAAGGAAAGCTAACGTTGAAGCCAGTGCAGCGTTATGGATTATTATTATGCTTCATCAAAATTGCAAAAAAAAATAGAGACACGAGAACAAAAATAGCAGATATAATTGCACTGATTAAAGGTAAGAATTTTTCTCAAATATTAGTCCTTATTATTAAACCTTCATAAAGATAAGTTTTAAAAAATTAACCAAAACTTTTTTTCTTTGAATACAGAAGATGAACCAGAGACATCCTGCAATATTGATTTGATGTTGCTGGCTTATGTCATCAACATTTCACCTGCATGGAAAATTAAAGGAAAGCCAGCGTGAAAGCCATTGAGAGCAGATGAATGCGACGGCTATATATCATAAGCTGCTTCTGAATCCGACGTATCCAACAAGATCATTCAAAGAAAGCATAATGTTTCACGGGTACGCCAAGTTGACGACCATGTAATTCTAGAATAGTATGATTAATTAAGCTTGTTGTGGTTTTTTTGTAACTATGTCTCAATTTTACGATTGAAAATAAATAATATGAATCTTTTTTGTCTATTTCCTTTTAAGCATGTAAAGCTATAAAACTTGTACAGGGTTTGAGAACGGAATTTCTTCTGTTAATAACCTTGTAAAAGTAAAAAAAATAAAAAATGTTGTATCATGGCTGTGTACACTAAATGTATATGTATCGTGAAGTATGATTTTTATCTAAATTACCAATTATTATATGCTTTTCACTTACAGGTCTGGACTTTGGTGCTATATCGGTGTAGCTGTTAAGTTTGCTATAAAATTATTTTGCATAATAATAATTATAATAATAGCCGCACTAATATCGTACAAGTTCAACAAAAGTAGATAAAGCCTGACCAGAGTTAAAAAAAACCCTGCAATGAGGACGCGACCTTTGTGATTTATTTATACGTAACCATTGCCAGTGAAAGAAATTAAATATGAAAAATACCGCATGCGGGTTTTTAAAACATCTGGTCAGCTTTATAATGATACATCATTCTTTATCGTACCCGCACCAATATTTATAAGTAGATGATATCTATGTAACCAGTGCAGGTTATACTACAAAGAAGCATAATGTTGTATAAAACTTATTAACTGTTATAGTAGAGGTATGAACGGGAAGTCGAAGCGTGGGCAGACCGCCATTCCTAAGATGTCAGGGCCTGCCTCAACCAGATACGCCGCAACAAGGACGACATAGAAAAACCATGGGAGAAGCATATGTCCAGCAGTGGACAAATATATATGCTGAGAAGACAAATAGAAGGTATGATACTAGTGTGGGACAATAAGGCACCATACCATTCACCATACGTATGTACATAGATGGACGGCTATTAGACATACTTGATTTTTAGGGTTCCGTACCTCAAAAAAAGGAAAAACGGAAAATTAAAAATCAAGTGTGTCTAATTAGACTCACGCCCGAGTACATGCGATACTGCTGCGGGTATAAGGCATGATGCACTATTGCACTACGTGTTACGTATTGCACACTATGCCTTACGATAATTGCACCTGTTTTTTCCTTATGTTGGCATGGTACAGTCAGTGTCATTTACATACATACAGCCATTGAGTCAACATATGTAAACACCAACCTTATTGTCAGTGAAATAGAGGTGTGTAGATATTTTTGAGCTCTTGTTAACGTATATATATATTTATGACGCTGGCCGTACATACATAGGTGTTCAGATAATTATTTTGAATATTAACCAATCAAAGTCAATTAAATTTTGTAAACATGGTCTAGAAAGTAATATCTAGGTCTGTGGTTTAATACATTTTCGTAAAAATGTATAGTTGAAATATTACAGGGGGTTTTCATATTTTCATTCAAAACTCCCTGCAAAATTTAAACTATACATTTTTTCGAAAATGTAATGAACCACAGACTCAGATATTAGTTTCTCGATCGTGTCTACAAAATTTCATTGACTTTGGTTAATATTCATACTAATTATCTGAACACCTTTGTATGTACCATGCCAGCATAAGGAAAATACAGGTGCGAGTATCGTAAGGCATGGTGTGCCATACGTAACACGTATAGTGCACCATGCCTTACTGTACCCGCAGCAGTATCGTACGTACGCTGGCGTTGTACATAAGTATGGTTCACCGTGCTTTTTTACTGTTCCCGCACCAGTATCGTACGTACGCTGCCGTAGTACATACGCACGGTACATCATGCATTACTGTACCGGCAACGGTACCTTACCTCTACTACGACAGTTAATACGTCTGACACATCATGCTTTACTGTGTCCGCCACAGTATCGTACGTATGCCGCCACAGTGCATACGTACGGCTCACCATTATTGACTGTGCCCGCTACAGAATCGTAGGTATGCAGCCACGGTGCATACGTATGGCTCACCATTATTTACTGTGCCCACAACAGTATCGTATGTATGCTGCCGCGGTGCACACATATGGCTCACCATTATTTACTGTGCCCGCTACAGTATCGTACATATGCCGCTACGGTACAAACGTACGGCTCACCGTGCTTTACTGTGTCCGCCACAGTATCATACGTATGCCGCAGTAGTACACACTTACGGCTCACCGTGCTTTAACGTGTCCGCCACAGTATCGTACGTATGCCGCCGCGGTGCATACGTATGGCTCACCATTATTTACTGTGCCTGCTACAGTATCGTACGTATGCCGCCGTATTACACACGTACGGCTCACCGTGCTTTACTGTGTCCGCCACAGTATCGTACGTATGCCGCCGCGGTGCATACGTATGGCTCACCATTATTTACCGTGCCTGCTACAGTATCGTACGTATGCCGCCGTATTACACACTTATGTCTCACCATTATTGACTGTGCCCGCTACAGAATCGTAGGTATGTAGCCGCGGTGCATACGTATGGCTCACCATTATTTACTGTGCCCGCAACAGTATCGTACGTATGCCGCCGTAGTACACACGTACGGCTCACCGTGCTTTACTGTGTCCGCCACAGTATCGTACATATGCCGCCGCAGTGCATACGTATGGCTCATCATTATTTACTGTGCCTGCAACCGTATCGTAGGTATGCCGCCGTAGTACACACGTACGGCTCACCGTGCTTTACTGTATCCGCCACAGTATCGTACGTATGCCACCGCAGTGCATACGTATGGCTCACCATTATTTACTGTGCCTGCTACAGTATCGTACGTATGCCGCCGTATTACACACTTATGTCTCACCATTATTGACTGTGCCGGCTACAGAATCGTACATATGCCGCCACAGTACAAACGTACGGCTCACCGTGTTTTAATGTGTTTGCCACAGTATCGTACGTATGCCGCCGCGGTGCGCACGTATGGCTCACCATTATTTACTGTGCCCGCTACAGTATCGTACTTAAGCCGGCATGGTATACACGTATGGTTCACCGTGTTCTACTGTGCCCGCAACAATAGTATACGGGTGTTGCAGTCGTAGTTTCAGGAGTATTCAGTGCGACTTGCGCACTACGTATACGTAGCCGGATGTCGGGCTACGTACGTACGTACAAAAATCGACCACGAGTAAATTACGTATCCCGCTACATGATGAGCGTCA
Organism: Agriphila geniculea; assembly: GCA_943789525.1. NCBI lineage: Eukaryota > Metazoa > Arthropoda > Insecta > Lepidoptera > Crambidae > Agriphila > Agriphila geniculea. Next base: position 412,187 of record OX038890.1, on the reverse strand, counting down.
GTATGCCGACTACGTATGACTGACTACTTACGCGTAATGGAGCGGGTTACGTACGTAATAGTGGTCGATTTTTATCCTTATTTTACGTAGTGCGGCAGAGGAAATTTTTCTCAGTGGAGTTTTATCTCACGAGACCGGATGAGTTGAACAAGTTTCGACTTTATTGCGATGACATAAAAGTGTTGAGGCACGTGTGAAAAATGCAACCATGCAAGCAAATGCAAGTCAAGTGCCATCCTTCCTTCCTGCCATCTTGTTTTTTTGTTTTTAGTTCCTGTGTGTTTGTCGTGTTTTGTTGACATCATCACGCGCGCGCGACCGCTAATTACTAATTAGATTAGATAGATAGCATTTTTTTTGTTGTTTTTTGTTAATTTCGTTCTGTGTGTGTGTTTGTACTGTACTGTGTGTGAAGAAAAAGAGGTTGAAGAGTGTTTTTGTTAAAAATAAGTATCGAAGTTAGGTAATAATTTATAACAATGGAGAATTTACAGTGTGCCGATTGTGGGGATTCGATTTGTATACAAAAACTACGTACCTATCCTTTTGGTCAGTTTAAGTTCATAGATAAATTAAAAATCGTTTCTTTTACTAGACCAACTCCAAATATCGAGCTTATTCAACGGAAAGGTAAAAATATCAGACATTTCAATACCAAATATTACGACAGTTATACTTGGCTAGCTGGTTGCCGCCATTCGAATTTGTTGTTTTGCTTTCCCTGTCTTTTGTTTTCTACAACAAAGACTGTATGGAATGACACTGGTTACGGTGATTTGAATAATTTAACAAACCTTGCTAAGAAACACGATCAATCCGACAAGCATATTCAAGCGTGTCTCTCTATGCTTTCTTTTGGGAAAAATCGCGTTGAATTAGGTATCAGTGTGCAATTAAAAGGCGACGTTGAGCGTCATAACGCAAAAGTCGATCGCAATAGGAATATTTTTTTTCGTTTAATTGATATAACTTGTTTTTTAGCAAAACAGGAGCTACCTTTTAGAGCACATAACGAAACAGAATCTTCTCTGAATAAGGGCAATTTTATCGAAACCGTTGAACTTTTGGCTAAATACGATGGGCTTTTAGAAAATCATCTTCATAATTATTCAAACGCTTTCACTGGTCTTTCGAATAGAACGCAAAATGAATTGATTTCTTCAATTGCCACGCTTATGTTACGGAATATTAAAATTCAAATTAGTAAAACAGACTTCGTTGCAGTTATTATGATAGATGAAACGCCGGATGTTAGTGGGAAAGAGCAGCTAGTTCTTATTTTGAGATATTTCGATAATAATGAAATCGTAGACAGATTTATTGGTTTTATCGATGTCAGTTCGGATCGATCAGCTCAGCTTCTTAGCAAGACTGTCTTAGACTGCCTTAAAGAATATGATTGTATTTCTAAATTAGTAGCTCAAACATATGATGGGGCCAATGTTATGTCTGGGGAGAACGGAGTCCAAGGATTGGTGCGCAAGCACTGCCCTCAAGCGTTGTATGTATGGTGCTCGGCTCATGTTTTAAATTTAGTTCTTTCGAAATCTTGTGAGAGAATTAGTGAGACGAAACGATTTTTCAACGTTATAAAAACAATAAGTAACTTTTTCAGTAACAGTACTAAACGACTTGCTTTTTATAACGAACATTCGGACGCGAAAAAAATCCCCCGTTGTGCTCCAACGCGTTGGACTTATAATTCGCGTACAGTAAGCGTAATTAAAAATGAGCTAAATAATTTAATACACGTTTTTGAACAAATGATAGAAAATCCCGACTCCTGGGATGGTGAAACCTTAACACAGGCCAACACTTTTTTAATTACATTAAAAGATTTTGAATTTATTTTTCTGTTACAAATATTCAGCGAAATATTTGAAAGAACTGATTTGCTTTATAATTCTTTGCAGAAGCAAACGTGTGATATTGCTTCTTGTCTAAAACAAATAAATTCTTTCGAAAAATTTTTGAGTCACTTTAGTGAGGAATTTAATACGATTTTTCAAAATACAAAAAGATTGTGCGGCCCTCCAAAACGAAAACGAAATGTTGACGATGTTAAAACCCATTATAGGCGGATTTTAATAGCTATAATCGATAACATTTTGATGGAATCGCGCAATAGATACAGCGACATCAAAAAGTTGTCATTTTTTCAATTACTCTCCAAGGAAAATTTTGTTACATATTCTGCAGATTTTCCGGAAATTGCTTTTAATGATTTAAAAAGTCGCTACGGGTCATTTAATTTTAATTTTGATCGTTTGCATAACGAGCTTAAATGCATTTATAATAATGACGAATTTAGACAACTAAATCCTTTAGAAATAATAGACCATTTGTCAAAAAATAATATGTATCAACTTTTCCCTGAAGTTGTTCGTTTAGCAAAACTAATAGTGACAATTCCGGTAAGTAGTGCATCGGCCGAGCGATCTTTTTCTTGTTTAAAGCGTATTCATACGTATTTACGTAATACACAAGGGCAAAGTCGTCTCACTGATCTCTCACAAATTTCTATCGAAAAAAATCTTTTGACAAGTTTGAAACGATCAGGAACATTCCATAAAGACGTACTAGAAATTTATTTACAAAAAGACAGACGAGTTGATCTTGTTTATAAATAAAAAAACATTTAGAAATATAATACATAAGTAATACGAAAAGGTTCGATCGAATTGACGCAAACTGCAGCAACATCTTTTTTTTTCTTACTCAATTTACCTCAGTCAGTGTATTATTACTCGTATAATTATTTACACCCGGTATTCGTAAATCGTGAGTGATGATGTGAACTGACAAAAAACTTATAACAACAACAACAACGGCTTTTCTAAAAGCCACTACGGCTATCGCTCAAATGACATGTGTATGTGACTCTTTAAGAGTCATGTATAATATTCATGTATTTCTGTGATATCTGTGGTGGCGAATAATTCGTTCGGTCTCGGCCATCAGACGCCAATGGATGATGCAATCGATACATTGGAACTTACAGCCTGAAAAAAAACTGCAAAAAAAAAAGTGGTGAGCTAATTTATATCCATATTACCTACCAAATATTAGGAATTTTTAAATGATAAGCGCAACTACGACTAGTTAGATCTACAGTGCCTACCGCGCTGGAAAACCAATGCACGCCCCTGATTTACACCGAATTGCGCACAAATTATTCATCAAACTCGCTTCCCTCTAGAAGCTACTTTCGTGCTGGCGTAACGGACTCCAGAAAAAGCATCTAAAAATCTACAAAAAAAGCAATTATTATTATTAGTGACCCCCCCCCCAAAATTTCAGGCTGCGACCGCGCCTGTGCCCAAGACGACTACTTAATCAATAATCACCTCACAATCAGGTATGAATGATCAATGACCAAACTGCAAGCCATTAGCTTAATTAATTCAGATTTCGACTGGCTGAAACAACTTTTTAGTAAAGGTTTTTCTAAAAAATAACCAAAAAATCGAAACAATGAATTGTTATCAATCTTAATTAATTATCAACCTTATTTCATAGAGCTTAAAGTCGTTTAACCAAAACCGCTGCCTACCGATAGCAGTGCAGTCTCAACTCAAATAAACGTCGGATACTGAACTGAACACAATACATCACGCAGGCACAGCTTTACCATCTTGTTAAACTGTGACGCAGGTACCTGGTCATGGTAATTTGAGCTTTATTTCTTCAAGCATAGAATTGAATTCAGATTAGTTTGGGTAAGGCTAACCGTGAGTTGGAATTGTTGGTAATCGGTGCGACGGTAGTCGTCAGGTAAACTGAACTCAGAAGTTGCATAACGGCGATCAGTTTTGTTATTACTAAGGAATAAATCAGACTAAAATATTGTATAAAATAAAATAGGCTGGAATACTGCATTGCTTTACAGTTTTTACATGAATGCGCAATAACATATTCGCCAAAATTGGGTTCTGAAAGGGCAATAATAACATTTACAAGATATAAACAATTCAGTCAAGCTTACCAGACTCGGTTGAAGAAAAAAATGGTACATACCTGAAAACAAAACAAAAAATAAAATCAAACAAAATAAAAATAAAATAAACAAAATATCCGCAACCAACCATTCAGCATGCAAACAAAAGCCCCACCACCTGTGCTGTGTTAGTTTATTTGCGATTACTACATGCTACGTGGCAACAACTTGCACGTGTAAGGGTCAACTCAGACTAAGATTGCCACCCGTACTCTAAAATAGAATATTGTCCTCTCTTTCGTGTAGGTGTACTCTATTATCTACTCTACGACAGCAATAGAGCGTACTCTATTGCTCCAAAACTCTATACACCTAACTCTTGACTGTTATTGGCTTGTTACTGGTTGTGAGTACCTTCTTATGAGACTAAATATAGTAGTTTTTAAGGATAAATACATTTTTTAAAATAAATGTCTAGATTACTCTTTTTATTATATGCTGCGTACTTACTTTGCTTTTGGTCTACCTAAATGAAAAAAAAAAAAATTGTATGAAATAAGGTGGCAACCCTATCAGACAGAGCATCAAAATACTTAAACAATAAATATAAAGATAATTTTAATTCAGGCGGGTTGTTTAGGGCTGAAATTAAAATGCAAGAGTTAATCTAACTTCTGCGAGCAGCAGCTTATCCTTACTAATATTATAAATGCGAAAGTCCTTTTGTTTGTTTGTTTGTTACGCCTTCACGTCTTAACTATTGAACCGATCATCATGAAATTTTGCATACACGTTGTCAGGGGTCCAGAAAAGGACATAGGGTACCTTTTATCCCGAAAAAAGTTTTGTTCCCGAGGGATAGCAAAAAACCTTTCCACGCAGACGAAGTCGTGGGCGGCCGCTAGTTCTTATTAAACTTTTTCAAAATAAGATTTAAGTATTAGCGAAAATATCAATTTAAAAGAGCTATAGCATTTTGATGCCTTGTCTGAACCGACCCTTAACCGCACGGCCGCCCGCACCCGCCGAGCTGCCGATTAGCGGTAATCCATTAATTTAAATGCACCGACCGACCGCCGGCCGCCGCAACCGCCGCGTGCCGCTTTGTTGTCGCCGCCACGATACTCGTGTTGTCACCAATTGAATGTACATAATGCTAATTCTGTTAGTACGGACACATCAAACTGCATAATCTGCATATATCCATCCGCTATCAACTACAGTACGAGGCATATAACCTGAAATCGAGTGGGGATTGCGCGAAACGCGTATTTTGGGTGTCCGTAGCGGTGAGGGGCGCGGGCGGCGGGAGAGGGACGCGCGCTACTGGTCGCTCACAAGAGCACATGCGCGAACTTATCCCCACTCCGTCGAAAAAATTTCAAGATACGTGTCTAGTACTGTACGAAAGCTACAGTATGAGGCATATCTTGAAATTGGGATTGCGCGGAACACGTCTTTTGGGCAAGCGTAGCGGTGAGGGGCGCGAGGCGGCGGGAGAGGGGCGCGCGCTGTTGGTCGCTCGCAAGAGCAGTCTGCACATGCGCGAACTTATCCCCACTCCGTCGAAAAAATTTCAAGATATATGCCTCGTACTGTACGGTCAGCAACGAAAATTGCTTAACACTTTAGTACTTTGTCATAGCAACTTTTTTGATAGAATGTCTCAGTTTTGAAGCATTAGTCAAAAAAGTTACTATGACCAAGTACTAAAGTGATAAGCAACTTTAGTTGCTGACTGTACCTACCTTGATTTTGTCTAGGACGCACACGTGCAATGACAATGTGTTTTGATCTTAAAAACATGATAACAAAGGGCATAGAAGAAGTTGTCCGAGCCAAAATCATTCGTAATCTGGTATTCAACTTCTATCTTTCCCAAGTAAAAGCTTCACAATATGTACAAATATTTGAACTTAAATGTTTTTTTTGCAAATAAAACTTTTTTGCAGCCATCAACGATCACTACTAATTATATGAATAAGTAGTGATCTTTGATGGCTGCAGTAGTTGAAATAGTAGTCAGTCTGTTAGTATTTTGTGATAGAATGTGGATGAAGTTACACCCCATGTAACTACGGGGTTTAACTTCAGCCACAGTAAATAGGTCACAAATCCGCCCTGCATGAGTGTCAGTTTTTCGTAGCTTTGTCATGAATCGGGCGCGCGACAAATTACACACGACACGATGACGTGTGACGTGATGCCGGCGTGACGTGACGCCGGCCTGGCGTGCGCGATTGTTGTCTGACGAGTACTTCCGGAGTATAAGCACAGTTTAATGCTATAAGCTCCTTTCATTAGTTAAAAAGCTTTTGGCTTCGCAATTTCGCATTGTAAATTGAACGAACAGACAGCTTATTTAAAAAATATTACTCATTTAAATTAACGGCCCAAAATATACGCCTACATCAATCTGAAAAGGATAAGCTAGAGATTTCCCTGGAGTCGATATAAGGTACCTAGAGCTAAAAGTGTTCAATTTAATCCGAATAATTGATAATTTTTTTTTTAACCCCCCGACAATTTCTTGAGGTGTTTTCTTTCATCAACTATTAAAGAGCTGATGATCTTCTAACAGCTGATTACCATATTCTTCCAATCATTAAAGTGACACGGTTCCAAATTTCGAATCGATAGGACATATGGAAGGTAGTCAGATCCCCTCATCAACTATTAAAGAGCTGATGATCTTCAAACGGCTGATCAGGTCATGGTTACTCTACCATATAGTACTTCCAATGACATTGAGTCAGATCCCCTCATCAACTAGAAAAGAGCTGATGATCTTGAAACGGCTGAACAGATTTTCATGAAACACGGCTAAGAACACTCGGGATAAAATTATCTGACACAAAAAAACTAAACTAAAATCTGTTCATCCGTTTAGGAGCTACGTTACCACAGACAGATACTCAGACATATTAAACTTATAACACCCCTCTCTTTTGCGTCGGGGGTTAAAAACTTTATGTAGGAAATGATAATATACTAGTAATTATAATAACTTGATTTAACCGGGAATCGAACCGAGATCCTGATTTCTCAGAGATTGTCAAAATAGATTTCAACTCTACAAAATGAGAACAAAAGCGTATGAATGCTTCGATGCATCTCTCGCTTGGCCAAATATTAACATGCAGCGGAGCGTCAAAAACGGTCTTCAAATCCTCACTACAAATTGTTGTTCCTGAAGACTTTTCCCTATATTCCAAAACGCGTATTAACGTCAAACAGACATAAACCCTTCCCAATAAGATTAGTGAAGGGCGTATGAAATAAAGTTAAACATTGCATCCACTGCGCGGTGCACATACAATGCTGTAGAATTCACAGGCAGCGGAAGGAGCAACTTATTCGTAACGTGTTGAAACTATATGCAATATTTTACTTTTCGACGCTGTTTGAACATTGAAATATCTTCATAATCAACGCTCGGTTTGCTCGGTTCGGTTTAAGCGCAAATATTCAAGCCCTGCTTTCGTTACGAGCCTTCGTAGCTTCGTAGATACAACCGACTACGATGCTACGACGTAGCAACCGTAGAAAGATAAATAATTGTACGTACACCAAAACATTTGCATGTCATTAACTTTTTGTGTTTTACGAGGAACCTTTAAAAAATATTGAATACAATCATATTCCCGTTGTATAAAAGACCGCAGACACTCAAATTAATGTTGACATTATTATTGTTGACTGTGGCAACACCGACACAAACATATAAGCCCCTTACAGCGTTTTATGTTTGCTCAAGAGCACTGATGTATTTGGACAAGAGTCCAGTGCCAGTCCAGACAATATTTTTTTATTATATGAAGATTCGAGTACCTATCTATGCGAACCAGAAGGAAAAATCAATAGGAAAAGGTCAACAGTATTTTTGGAGTGAAAATGTATGAAAGTGCGGGGAAAGGTTAGTATCCGGAATAAACTTTATGTGAAAAGCGGAAAATTAAAGAAACCTCACAGAGGTGTGGGTATTTTTTCCCCTTAGCTATGTATGACTCCGCCATCTCTATCGGTCGTTAAATGAAACCTTTGTTTAAAAATGTGAACAAAAAACTGTGACACGAGCTGGAAATTGCCGAGATCCGCCGAAAAATACATTTCTTGAATGGCACTGATTCTGATAAAAAATATATATTTCGGAGTGGTAGATATCTACTAACTTTTTTTAATAAATATTCTCTTGATTATTTAAATTAATTGTACTCGCAGATAAACCTGCTATTAGGTTTTGCGAGATAAATTGCAAAATTGTGTACATACGAGTAACTTTTTAATAATAATTTTAAAATAATGGGCATAGCAATCTCGAGAGTTATATCTCCTTGTCTGAGAATCCTATCGAAAATTTGTTACTACGTTTATTGAAATGCTAATTTATTAATTAGGTTCTTGGTCATTATTAACGAGAAAAATTAATTAACGAGGGCTCATAAATAACATCTTGGCTCTCGGGCTAGATAGGGATCAAGAGCAAACCCACAAATATCAAAATAGTAGTTTGTGACTAATCAAGACTAAAGCCAGTTTCCAATGTAATCGCAGGCAATACCGCTTCAGCTATTCCTGAAGCGATTGCAACAAAACACGCGACTATTTTGGGAATATCCGCCAGGGGGCGGGAGGGCCGTAATATTCCGATTGCCCCCGCTCGTACAATTTTACAACTACCGCCGTGCCTTGGATCAAGTACGTACTAAAATATTATTCTTTCGAGAATACCTTACGAACGGCACGCGATTCACGAATATACAAATGTGAAAACAAGACAAAGTGTGAAAAATGGGTACTTGTCTATCAATATAAACGCAAGAAAAATCACCAGTACAAAAAACACTACTTACTCAATAATCCTTACTAATATTATAAATGCGAAAGTCCGTTTGTTTGTTTGTTTGTTACGCCTTCACGTCTTAACTACTGAACCGATCATCATGAAATTTTGCATACAGGTTTTGCATACAGGGTCTGTACCCTGTATGCAAAACCTGTATGGAAAATTTCGGGATGAAAGTTACCCTATGTCCTTCTCTGTAGAAGGACATAGGGTAACTTTCATCCCGAAAAAAGTTATATTCCCGAGGGATAGCATAAAAACATTCCACGCGGGCGGAAGCTAGTAATGTATATTTTCCAGAATGAGGTATTATGCGAACAGATCCTTTCAAGAACGAGTCATACCGAGAACATGTCCTTTTTTGGCCGTGTGGCATTTTGCTAATAGGTCATTTCACTACTAAGCCAAATTATACGTAAGTACTAGTTAACCATCACTGTTTCTGTTGATGGTTATCATTTATGTTTACAAATAAGCCGTTGATGACTACAAAAGCAAGCAATCATACTTCAGACGCCTTTGTACACAAGCTCTAGGATTACCAGCTGCAACGTAATGCAAATTACTAGGCGTGATCGCAGCGTAGCGGCGGCGAGGCGGCAGCGAGGCGGCGACGGGCGGGGCAGTAATCACCACTCGGCCCAGAAACTGTGTGACGTTACGGACACAATGCGTATTGTTAGTTGTCCCGGCTTCGCTGCAAGTAGGCCGCGTCTCTTTCAGCCCTCCTTTCATTTTCACGGAGATGAATGAGAATGTTCGGAAAGACTTCAGTTTTTGTACGACAGGAACTTTTTAAGTAACAAAGGCAAAGACGAAGATTTTTGGAGCGCAGTATTCGCGACGAAACGAGCTGCTGGAACGACGCGAGACGACGCGTCGCTTAAGGCCAGTATATTCCAAAAACTCTGTCTCTGTCTTTTTCTTTACGTGTAAAGAGTAATGAAAATAACCTCACTTTCACACCTTCATTTTTTCAATGTTTTTGTAGATATTTTGAGCATAAAGTCAGTTTTTGAAAAAGTAACCGTTGAATATTTTTCTATATGTCATTACCTATTTTTCAATATATTTTTCGAGAATAGGGATTAATAGACTTTAAGTATTATCCAAAAAATATAAAATTAATGAAAATTTTCTTAGTCTTTGCATATTTTTTTAGTCGAGTGAAGAAACGAATATCGTATTTTTAACCGTAAATTAATCAAGATCGTTTATGAAACTTCAACATATATTTTTATCTGCTCAAAATAAAGAATATTTGATTGTTCATTGTTGAATCAAAAATAGGCCAAATTCGATAATTTTAGAAGATACTGGCCTTAAATGAAAATTAACTTCTTGGTATTCGTATAACGTGCTGATACGATTAAGTTCGCAGCTGGTACCCTAATTGGAGATTTCATTTCAGTAGTCCTCTCTTCTCACAAAATAAAATGAAAAAACAACGCTTTACCAACCGATTAGCATTTTTCTAATCTACAAACAAAGTATTAACCCTATTTTTTTATTTAAGTAGGTATTAGAAGTTTGCATGGCAGTTTTATCGAAAGGTTCGCCTTTTTGATCGAGCGAGTGCGAAGCGCGGACGGAGCGTCTCTGCTTCAGTTTGGGCAAAATTTTTTTCGTATGTCCGAATTCCGGCTTTCCGTTTTTCTCCTCTACAGGTCCCATTTCTCAACATTCTCGTGAAATTTTGTGAGCAGGTTCGATAATTAGATTTTCTAGTTAAGCCAGTTTTTCAAAATTAACCCAAATCCAAAAAAAATGTACTTATAACTAGCTGATGCCCGCGACTTCGTACGCGTGGACTTTATGACTCCGGCGTATTCATATAAATACGAACTAATGTAATAAGAAAATTAAGTTAAAAGTTATTAAATTATTTATATATTTTTTTTATATTTAATATTGTAAACATGTTAATATAGTTTAACAAAATTCTTTATAAACTATGTTCGGAATCTTTCCTTCGGGAGTCAATATAAAAAGTCTTGTCTTGAAGCGTTCCTAACCCTGGAAAAAGCCACATAAAGTTTGCCATGCGAAAAACAACCCGTCCTCAAATCGACAAAAGCGGCTTTAAGCGTCTGACCCGTATTTAGGCAAGTCGATATCAAAACTTAGGCCCAAACTGTTACCGCCTTCACCTAATGGAGGTACTCCCAGCTTATGTTATTATATTATGCTAAACAACTTCAACCTGATCTCTTAGATTTCCACATCAGATGATCTTCGATTTTTTGTTAACACGTGTTTATGCAAATAAATTAAACTTGGTTCTGCATCAGGTATTCCAGATCTCCCATTTTTATACCTCAACAAAAAAATGCTTATCAGGCTGAACAACTTTTGCTATGGTGTCATTTTCATATTTTGTATAGTTTAGCTGGACCATTACAGTTCTGCATCAGGTGTTCCAGATCTTAGATTTTTATACCTCAACAAAAAATGCTCATCAGGCTCAACAGCTTTTGTAAAGGCGTCATTTTTATATTCCTTATAGTTTAGTTGGACCATTACGGTTCCTCATCGGGTGTTCCATTTTCCAAAATCAATAATACCCTATACTATGCCCAGGCTTAACAGCAAAAGTTTTATTCGAATCCGTTCAGTATTTCTGGAGATTAGCGTGTTCAAACAGACAAACAAACAGACACACTTTTTTTTATTCTTACTCTATTACTATGTCTCCCTCGCCGCAGATATTTTTTTTTTATATAAATGTACAGACACAATTTTTTTACTGTTTTATCATATGTAAGGCTGAACATAATATGAGGCAGTCCCAGACTAACAGTTAACATAAAAATCGGCTCAGCCAAACGTGAGTTAATCGCGGAGAAACATACATACATGCGGGTCAAACTGAGAACCTCCTTTTTTAAGTCGGTTAAAGAACTACACTTTCCCTTTTCCCTTTTCCAACAAAAAAATAATTATCTTATTCAGTTCATAAACAAAGAAGTTAAACGACTGATCATCGAGGTAGTTCACACAAAATCATACTATTTTCGTGCTTTTTTCAAGATTACTTGAAAAGTACTGAACCGATTTCAAAATTTAAAAAAATGGGACCAACTTGGGAGTTTACCTAATGTAATAACGTTCGAATCATTTCAATCGGTCCAGCCGTCTTCGAGTAATCGGTGTCCATACAAAAAACAAAAAAAACGGGTCGAATTGAGTACCTCCCTCCTTTTGAAGTCGGTAAAAAATAATACCTATTCTGATGCATTAGTATGGGAGTACTTGCAGCAAATTGCTCCAGCACTTGCCGCCAGGTGCACCGACGCGACGCAGTTTGACGTATAGTGCCGTTGCAGCGTTGTGGCCTTTGATATAAGCCTCATCGAAGGACCAAATAATAACTAATCAGAAAAAATATTTAACACAGTCATTGCAGACTTCTAAAACATCTAGTTAATTTTAAAGTTGATCTTTAAATTAATGTATTATCTAATCTAATGTATTGTCTCGATCTCGAGCTCCTCCCTGTTTCGGAGGCTGTGGATCTCGGCTGCAGTTGCAGTCGTTAATGGCCCATCCTTTTTGTTGATACAAGTTGAAGACCCAAGGCTCAAAATGCAGTCGTCATCGCCATAAGAAGGTAGTGAGTACCTTAGGAGTGCAAGTTACGGGCGCTCGACGCTGCAATATGCACGCAGACGAGCCGGCACGCGCCGAGCGCACCCGACGACAAACGGAAATATAAATGGCGACGTGATAAATATTTGTAGTGCTATTAACAAATATTATCACGTCCAGTACTATATACTCCAGATGGGAATTGACGAAAAGTTGGTCTACTATTTCGCAATTTCATGTAAGTCACAATCGGACATTATAGCCCGTGAGCCCGCGACAGTATTGCCTACGTCATATGACATCACGATGAAATGCGTGGCACACGGTCGGAAAAGTTTCGCTAAGCGAGGATCCGAAGATTATCGATTATGACGTAAATATAATCTTAAAATTTTGACCGGAAGTGGAAGATTTTCTCAAGCTTCCAGCCAATTTTATTTGCGATAATCTTCGGATCCTCGCTCAGCACAACTTTTCCGACCGTGTGCCATGCATTTCATCGTGATGTCATATGACGTAGGCAATACTGTCGCGGGCTCATGGACTATTACATTTACAGGATACTATGATGATAATCCTGAAAAAAGCAGCGTTCGAATGACAGGCGCAACGTTAGGAAAGATATTATCTATACCACAGATAATATAATACTTTAAACTGGTATCGATACCTAGATCATTAAATTAGCTATTATTATATATGTAGTAGCCGGTCATGAGCACGGACACTAAACGAAACGCAGGCGCGCCACCTGACAGCTCAGTTTTCGCGCCAATAACTGACAGTGACAGCGCCTCGACAGAGTCGTAACGTCACCGACGGGCCGGATCAAGCGCACTTTTGCTGGGGTCGCCGTGCAGTGAAGACGTCGTTACGGAACTGTCCCACGTTTCGCCTAGTGTCTTAGTTCACAGTTTAGTCCATAGCTTAAGCTTAGTACTAGTTGCATTTCATTACTTGTGATTGTGATTAAATTAAACATTGTTAAATCAACGCTTGTTCTCATTGCACGATACCCATATCTGCCCACATGATGTCTGATGGTTCGGGTCTAATTCCTGACGATCCTACATCAGAAGTGCGATCAGATCGTGCAAATGAGACTCGCAATGAAAATAGTGAAATGCAATGGCGATGGCGACGCTGTGGCGGGTGCGAGTGCAGCATTACAAGCCGAGAGGTTACTTTATAAAGGTCAGTGGTAACGATTTTATTTTGATTTTATTTTACAACTGAAAAGTCACTAAGTATTTCTGTTGGTTATGATTATGACAAAAAAGAATTGATCGGCGTAGAAATAGGAAAATTACAAAGAAAACGGTCCAGATCGAGTCTTATTTTGTTTCAAAAGTATTCAAGTGAGTGGATTTAACTAAAATGAAAATGCTAAGTAATTTGTTGTTGGTGACATCATTACCAGAATTTATATTGGAATTTAGTGCAAAAATAGGAAATGGAATGAAATCTTTCTTAGTATTTGGAATGAAATCTTTCTTAGTATTTAATGTCATGTTCTGTGGTAATGTAATGTTAGCACTTTTCTGTTCACTAAACTACTTTTCGGTTCGAATTCAATGCTAACAGTTGCTTACAGAACATAAAAGTTTCTAAATATGTTCACTGTTGGTGCAGTATTACTGCAGAGTTGGTACAGTTGTGGTACAGTGTTGGTACAGTGTTGGTACAGTGTTGGTACAGTGTTGGTACAGTGTTGGTTCAGTGTTTGGTACAGTGTTAGTACAGTGTTGGTTCAGTGTTGGTACAGTGTCGATACAGTGTCAGTACAGTGTAAGTACAGTGTCAGTACAGTGTAAGTACAGTGCTAGTACATTGTTAGTACACTGTTAGTACACTGTTAGTACACTGTTAGTACACTGTTAGTACACTGTAAGTACACTGTTAGTACACTGTTAGTACACTGTTAGTACACTGCTAGTACACTGCTAGTACACTGCTAGTACACTGCTAGTACACTGTTAGTACACGGTTAGTACACGGTTAGTGTACTGTTAGTGTAGTGTTAGTACACTGTTAGTACACTGTTAGTGCACTGTTAGTGCACTGTTAATACACTGTTAGCACATTGTTCGTACACTACTAACATAACTACTACTAGTGTACTAACGTACACTGTTAGTAAACTGTTAGTACATTGTTAGTATACTGTTTGTACATTGTTAATACAATGTTAGTACACCATTAGTGCACTCTCAGTACACTTTTAGTCATAGTGCGGTGAATTTGAGTAAGCAGCTGTTGCTATGTAGGAATATGAATTCAGTTTAGTTACTGGTGATCATTATCACAAAATTAATTAGTTCTTGATTTAATAACGTTTGTTTGATTATCTGGAAAGTGATTGGATTTTCAAAAATGTGAGTGAACAAGGTTTTGGAGCGCGTACTGTGTGTTTTCTTCTCCGTTTCAGCTGATGTACCAGCGGCATAGAGTGCTGACAATGACGGTGGTATCAAAAGTGGCTTCATAACCAAGAGGCGTGAAGCGGCACATCTTCGCAACTCGTGTCTTCAACGGCGTGCGAGACGAGGAGGTGAAAGTAGACGACGACGTCGATATGTCTCTAGGATCTCTGCTTCCATCAGGTGATCAGATCAAAGTTTAGCTTTTTCTATTACTGTAAGGTTATAATGCAGTCACGACTGAGTGGCAAGCATTTAATCTGGACATTCACTGGATATTAATGATGGTGATGATGATGATGATGAGAGTGGTGATGATGACGATTGTGAACGAAGGGCAGCTCAACGATAACGTTGCTAAAACCTATAAGGTAAGGTCTTACAAACTTCATCGTAAAGCCCAGAGGAATGGCCGAACGAGATGTTTGCCCATCGTCCCCCGTGCTATGCGTTGGTCAGTCATAAATAATGTCCATGAATCTCTTGTTCACCTTGGATGAAAAAAAAACCTTAGAGAAGCTGTACAATCACTACTGGTTCGAAGGTATACGCCGGTATGTAAAAAGTTTCGCGGATAACTGCGTGAACTGTAAGATAGCCAAGTCTCATTCAGGTAAGGTACAGGCTGAGCTTCACCCTATCTCGAAGACGGTTCCATGGCACACAGTGCACATTGATGCTACTGGTAAGCTCAGTGGGAAGAACTATAACAAAGAAAACGTCTTCGTGATGATTGACGCATTCACTAAGTAAGTTCTTGCTCTTTCACACTAAAACATAGACTCTAGGAGCAGCATCAAGGCAGTGGAAGACAATGTGGCGTTGTTCAGTTTTCTAGCACGCATAAATTGCCGATCGAGGTCTCTGTTTCGCCAGCAAGGAGTTCCGTAACTTCTGTGACAGTAAGAACATACATCTTCATCTTATTGCTGGTCATGTCGAGCGAACGGTCAGGTCGAGCGGATGATGAGCGTTCTTAAGTCTATGCTAACTGCGGTAGAGGCTGACAAAGTTAAGTCGTGGCAGAATTCACTAGGGGAGGTGCAACTTGCTTTAAATTGTACCATCAATCGAGTTACAAAAGCTAATCCGTTAGAATTATTAATTGACCGTTTCAAGTCATAGAGATTTAAGATGGAGGCCAATATGTTTTAAAATCCCTTGTAAACAAGCGTACCTACAAATACGCTTATGATCGCTTGAGGAAGATGCCTGAGGGCCAGGTACCCATTGAGATTGTAGATGAAAGTAAGATAGATGACGAAGTTGCGTCTAGTTGAATTTCAGTTATGTGTCCAGGTTATCAATTCGTCAGGTCGGAGACTGTACCAGAATGCTGTAGCCGTAGCCTAATAGAAATCGGCGTCTACTTTGAGTAGTCCGTGGGTAGGCGGTAGGCAGTAGTTCTGGGTGGTGCAGTCGGGTCTTGCCTAGTAGCAAAGATCATAGAGTCATGGGTTGACTCGTGCTTCCTGTGGGAAGAGTGTAATGGGAATATATTTTCAAAAGCTATAGTGATAGCTGTAAGACTGCGAATGTGATACCTGGTGCTCTTTCATTGTTTATTTTTGTGACTGTGTGTGATTCGATATTGAAATCCAAATAAGACTCAATGGTGCGTGGCCTCAGCTATCTTTGGTATTTGAAAATCAAGTTTTTTTGTTTATAGTCCCTATGAGTAGGCGTCTAAGTGCCTAGTTTGTAAGTTGTGCTTGTTGTTCTCGAACAAAAGCTGTGCTGTTCTGTTTCTATTGCAGATTAACACACGAGGGCGTGCGTCACGCAGGACGGCCGTGTAGTAGCCGGTCATGAGCACGGACACTAAACGAAACGCAGGCGCGCCACCTGACAGCTCAGTTTTCGCGCCAATAACTGACAGTGACAGCGCCTCGACAGAGTCGTAACGTCACCGACGGGCCGGATCAAGCTCACTTTTGCTGGGGTCGCCGTGCAGTGAAGACGTCGTTACGGAACTGTCCCACGTTTCGCCTAGTGTCTTAGTTCACAGTTTAGTCCATAGCTTAAGCTTAGTACTAGTTGCATTTCATTACTTGTGATTGTGATTAAATTAAACATTGTTAAATCAACGCTTGTTCTCATTGCACGATACCCATATCTGCCCACATGATGTCTGATGGTTCGGGTCTAATTCCTGACGATCCTACATATAAGTAATAGTTCTAACATTAGTAATGTTTGATCTACCAACCATTCTGAAACGTATGTTTAATCTAAGCTTTAGGACTTTCAAATAAATATGTCACGTATCGTCGCCAGCTTCGGCGCAGGACATTAAACAAAACGCGGCCAGTGATTTGTGTCGGCGGCCGATTTCAATATACGGCCGCCGGGGACCGAGTGCAGTTTATGGCCGCTGCACCGGCAGCATGCAGTCGAAACGAATCTTATGGATTTATTTTATCAAAAATATGACTGAAGATATAGGCTTTTAGCATTTATGTAGATAAGGCAATTTTGTTTATTAGGTGCCAACACTGCGTCAATCTTTCAGTAACAATAATTTCAGCTCATTTTTATGTGCAATATTGATAAAGTATGAAAACAATGTCAACATTATTACGTTTTTTGGCAGGCAAGACTTAAATACTGAAGTATCTTTCGGTTCCTCAGTAGCAAGTCTGTATCGAGGTAAGCTTCACACATATCAGTGAAGTCACAGTTCCGGCACAGTAACGCCACCGTGATAATTATTCTTTCATACATTCTATATGAACGCGTCCACACATTATTTGAGTGCCAGTGACGAGATAATGCTCTCAGTGAACGCGTGTTCATTGAGAATGTATGAAAGAATAATTATCACGGTGGCGGAACTATGACCGAACTGATATGTTTAAATCAGGCTTTAATCTATTTTTGATTTCAACCTCAGCGCAAAATAAAAAAGTTCTTAAGTTTGAATTACATTTCGATACTCTCATACACAAAAACGTCTAACACTGTCTTCTAATCTAAAATCTAAGTGGGAGCTTTTCAAAAACTTTCCAAATATGTCGAAACTTTTCAAATAAAACGTTGCTAAGTAGGCTCACGTCAGGCGGTATGTTAATGAAAAAACTTGTCACGCGTGGGCGGGCGATTTGCGGCGATTAGCAGACATCCCCCTCCCCCCACCGCCCAAACATGCCGCTTATGTGCTTTCCGACTTCTCAATTTAGACGCCGGTCATTTCATTATGTTTAAGCTTGATGGAAGCAAAAAGTTTGCTTAATTACCCCTCCTTATCGCTGGATTTGACCCTACTCCGCTTCACTGCTATTAGAGGTCGCTCTTATAAAATTAAATTACAACACAGGCATACTAACCGATTGCTTTATTTTTCTAAATCATATTAGACTATGTACAATAAGTTTTTGTATTAAAACTACATGATTAGCGCTACACATACAATGTTGTTAGATGTAACAAGACCTTAGTAATCAGACACGCATAACACATGTTAGCTTTACAACTACAAACCACAAATCACGTGCTTATTAGTAAAGGAACTTCAAATTCACACATCGGACTATACTCGTACAAGAAGTTCAACCACTGTCTATGTATAGAGTAGCTTTAAGGGGTTATGTAAAAAACCTTTTCGAAACTTGACTTTTTTGATGTAATGCCATAGGTCGCTGAAAGATCCTACAGATCTGAAATTAAGATATACAATATGTTTCGTTAGCGATGTCGAAGCTTTTAAAGGCAGACAATATGATCAATTTTTTTGACAAAACTCCTCACATGTTAGGGTCTATCCTCTCTCCTGTCGGAATGACTGGCATTTTAAATTTGACTTAACAACAATACCTCTCGAAATATGGAACTGAGAGCAATGATTTTGATGTCGTTTTGTAGATAATATTCCTGTATATTATAAAAATGTAAAAAAAACTGCACTTGAATGTCTTAGTTTTTGAGATCTGTGAGAAAAACTAAAAAATGCACACTAATTTCGGATTAAAATTTAATTTAGTATTTTTTTATGACATACTAGCGGCCGCCCGCGACTTCGTCTGCGTGGAAACGTTTTTTGCTATCCCTCGGGAAAAATCCTTTTTTTCGGGATAAAAGGTACCCTATGTCCTTCCCTGTACCCCTGACAACGTGTATGCAAAATTTCATGAGGATCGGTTCAGTAGTAAAGACGTGAAGGCGTAACAAACAAACAAACGGACTTTCGCATTTATAATATTAGTGGGGATTAAAGTAAAAAGTTTACATAATTAATTTCTTTACTTGATAGGTGATATTATTAGCTTTCGAAAAATATATTTTTTTATAACTGTAGAACTTTTAAATCCGGAGAAATTAATATTTTTCGGCAGGGCCATCTATTCTTATCTTATCTATTCTTATCTTATCTATATCTTATAATATATATTAATATCTTAATTATCTTAATAATTTTATAATAAAAAGTCACATTTAAAATGCCGGTCATTCCATCAGGAGAGGGGATAGACCCCAACATGTGGGGGTTTTCGTCGATAAAATTGATCATATTACCTGCCTGTAAAAGCTGCGACATCGCTAACCAAACATATTGTATATTTTCTTTATATCTTTCTGCAGGGACATATTTAACTATAAACACGATTCAGTGATTTTGGCCAGATACATTTTAATTTCAAAAGTAAGTACGTCTTAAAAATTCTTAAATTTGAAATTACTTAAAAACAACATTAGGTTTTCAAGTCGAAGTTGCTTTTAATAATGTGTATTATCAATATTCATAATCGTGTAGAATCATTTCTCTTTAATCGCTATAGTTATTTACTACAAATTGATGTCGTGATTTTTTCGCCTAATCTGCAAAATCGGTCTCGCTCTGGCGTGCGAAGTAATCTCATGCTATCTCGCTTTACGCTTTCTTTTTTTTTACATAGCCCTTTAAAGTTCGATGAAATAATTTTTACGTAATATGAATTCTCTTTGTAGCGAATTGGAAGTTTTCACAAGTGTATAGTTATATTAAAGTCCGTGATGTTAAGTTACGAGCAGTTGCAGACCCAAGCCATCCCCACCACCACTTTATTTCCACCACCTTCGTAGCTGCAACCGGGACTCACATACTATTTAAACTTTCTTCTTTCTATAAAATTGGTTTCCTTAAGAGTTCGTACACATTTTGCCGCTGACTGCCGCTCTCTCGCTCGCACATTTCATGTTTTCTCAAGATTTCTGAAATCTGAGTCCGTAATTGTAAAATGTGTTTCGGCCATTTTTCGTAATATAAGATTACCGACATTTCAACTTATAATTATTTCAGTTTCGAATTGCAGAAGTACAAAAAGTTATCGCTTTTGCCAGTTCAAATAACTGTTAGAACGACAACTTTGTACTTTAGCAACAAAAAACTGAAATATATTTTAAAATGTCCGTAATCTTATATTGCGAAAAGTGGTCGAGACACATTTTTAAATTTCAAACTCAGATTTAAGAAATCTTGAGAAATCATGAAATGTGCGTGCGAGGGCAGTCAGCGGCAAAATGTGTACGGGCTCTTAAACTCACCTATAACTTTAGGTATCCCTTCAAATGTGATACTTTTTTTTGACAAACAAAGAGGTTCAAATTTATTATAATGCTTAGTACTCTCAAGTTATACTTTCAACCCAGAAATAGAGACATCTACAGCTAATAAGTGGTGCCACGAGTAAGTCCCGATCGCTGGCACAGGTATCCGTTCGACACTCACCGCTGGGAGTCGAATCCGCTGACCCTCGCCGCTGCAACTCTTCCTCCACCGAGTTCTGTATCCTCTCCACCGAGTTCCGCCTCTTCTCCACCGAGTCTCTTCTCTGCTCCGAGTCTACAGCCCGTTCGATCGAGTTCCGCGATCTCTCGGCCGAGTCCCGCGATCTTTCGACCGAGTTCCGCGTTTTCTCGACCGATTCCCGCTGTCTTTCGACCGAGTTTCGAGATTTCTCGGCCGATTCCCGCGCTCTCTCGACGGAGTTGCGCGACCTCTCGAGCGAGTTCCTGGTGCCGAAGTGCTTGAGTAGCGGCCAGTCGGCGCGCAACCGCAACACATCGTCGCGCAACTCGGGCGCGACCGAGAGTCGCGCGCCGGCGCACTCGCGCTCCATGTTGTTGTAGTTCTCCAAGACTTCGTGCACTTCCGCCGACCACTCCGATATCTCGTTCTGTGTGTGAGAAAATACAGGGTAATTTTTGGACCTCTTTTTAAATTTTGTCAGGTCATTTTTTATAGAAGTAGCAGTACAATCAATCTATTAAGTAAAAAAATCTTTACTTTTTTACCCCAAATTTTTCCCTACACAAATTGAAATTGTTGTCACTGTTTGCGCATCGCATAAGTCGACCCGCGCGAGTCCCCTCCCGCCGCCCGCCTCCCCCCGCTCGCGTCCTGTGCGCGAGGGTGAGCGTGCGCGCCTAGACTTTTAGGATATAAAAAGTGTCTGAAAACTGTGAATTTAAAATTCATAATTATCTCACCAATTTTTTTTTTATTACTTCCTATTTGATTTTGTAAAGAGGTCGAAAAATTACCCTGTATAATAAATAATAATAAATATTGAAAAACATGACATACATTACCCAAAGTAGGTAAATAGCTAAAGCATTTGTATTATGAAAATAAAATTTAACGGTGGCAATACAAACGACAAGAACTGAGATAATATAGAGAAGTTCGTTTTTTAAATGACCCAGCCGAGGATCGGATCCGAGACTTCAGGAATAGCCACATCTCGAAAACCTTCCTGCAACTATAGTCAACTCGTTGAATGCTGCTGTTGAAAGCGTTAGAATGCTGATAAGATCAGTTGGGTGTGTATAGCGATCTAAATCTTGTCCATTCACTCCCTGGATAGCCGTCATCAGATCACAGCACGGTACATCCCTGACAGGAAACCAAGGCTTCAAAGTTTCGTCTCGTTTGTATAAAAAATAACAGCTGTATCCCTAGACAAATTTATTGTGTGTAGAACGTGTTAATGAATTAACGCAAAATGAGAAAACCGTTTCACCGGACCATCAAACTAAACTAATTTTACTATGGGACCAACTCTTAAATCGCGAAAAAAATCAGCTGTTTAATTTAAAAATATATGAAGCAGCTGATTTTTTTTCGCGATTTCAGAGTTGGTCCCATAGTAAAAGTTGTTAAGTCTGATGGTCCGAAGAAACGGTTTTCTCATTTTGCGTTAATTCACGTTGTATAAGGTACTGACAGCGAGCACGCGTGCCTCGTCGGGCGTGTGCATGCGCGCGCGCGCGGCGGCGGCCCAGGCGCGCGCGGCCAGCAGGCGCGCGCAGTACTTGTGCAGCGCGCCGGCCTTGCCGCCCACCACCCCCGAGTGCGACCGCAACTCCGCCTGCACCTACCACAAACACCGACATGTACACACGACGCCACCTCACATTAAAAATGTTGACCTAGATACCGCCTATGTCCTACGTAATAGAAGCTTCTTCGTCTTCTTCTTTTTAATTTGGCAATCTACTCTCCTCTTGAGAGAGTAATTTTTGCCAGTGTCAAGTGTTGAATAGTTCAGTGGTAGATTGTATCAATTTACATTAAAATGCGGGTGCATCGCATTCCAATGCTTCTTGGAGGCTCTTTGGAGTATTTGGCACCAAGTGTAACGAGACAGTTTACTCGGTAAAATCAGCTGAGGTAGCCACCACTACGATACAAGTCTCAACTTCACACGACCGAGATCGCGCCTATTACAATTATCCCACATATTGTTCAGTTGCGTAAACACTTGTACCACAAAACTGCACCAATTTGAAGATACCATGTTCACTATGAATCAATTTGCGAATAATTAAATTAGTCACCGAACCAAACTCAACAAAATGGAGCCAAAAACTCGTAATAAAAGCTGTTTTAGCAATTTAACCGTATAACCTGACGTGCTGTCATATGTAGTATTTTTGTCTATTACAATTGATCCAAAAAGTAGATAAATAATTTCCTTTGCAATATATTGCATTCCCGGCTAGCATGATAGCCAGTTCCTCAGTGATGAGAATTCCGGGTGTAATGCGCTTCCATCTTCGGCCTTATTGTTACTTAAAATCGGGTGAGGTGAAGACCAAACACAAACCCGTTGTGCATAAAAAAACAGAACCAATAAACCATAATTATGTAGGGTGTGAAGATACACAATAATCCTTGCAAAAAGGAGAGTATCTTTATTTAATAGTACATACAGGTAGTATCAAACTAGTCTCAAGTGACTCTATAAAGTTAAAGTTCAACAAGCAAGTCGCCCGCTCTCAGCAGAGGCGAGCGAAGTTCGCGACCGGTCAACAGTCGCCGGTCGCCGACCGGCCGCGAGTCAACTGGCAAACTATTGCTTATAGCCTGGCTTAGGAACTGTCTCGTCGCTAAACTTGTTAAGTATTTGGCACTCCATTGTTTAATGGTTAGCACTAGAATTGATAATTTGAGGTATTAACTTTTATGGAATATAACCACAGATGATTGTAGAGAAAAGTTCCACGATTACGAAATATGAACAAATGTTTTTTAACACGTTTTTATTAGGTTGCTTTCTCGTTTGTTAGTTTGATTGTCCACAAAGTTTGCGAACGACTTTAAACTAGCTTCCCGATGAGCTAGAGACTTGAAACTTTGAATATAGGTCAGAACTATAAAGCAATGCAATATTATGGTGTCATTGAACTGATCTGATGATGAAGCCGGAAGAAGGCCATAGGAACTCGATACTGAAACCATGCAACCCCATCAAGTTTAGGCTCGTCTAAATCGTCTTGACGTGTACTTTGTTGGGAAATAGTTGCCAGAGTCTGATGATGGAGCCGGAAGGCCACTGGAACTCTGTATGTAATAAAATCATGCAATCCCATTGAGTTTGGGCTCGTTTGAATCGTTTTGACGAGTGCTCCGATAGGAGATGGCATATTTTTAGTCTTAGCTCGTTAAATAAAAAGCAGAAAATAATAATTTACTATAAAAAAAAAACTTTTAAAAACACGTTTTTAAAACGGACTAAACTATTACAAAAAAAGAATCGGAACAAAAACATTAAAACGGACTAGTAAAAACACACTAAAAAGTAAAAAAAAATCTTCTGTAAATATTTTAAACTTAAAAACGTGGGGCGCATGCTAAAGACAATATGAATGATATTTTTTTTAAAATGCGCCCCACGTTTTTAGGTTTAAAATTTCTGTAGGTATAGGGTTATAATATTTACAGAAAAAAATATTTTTTACTTTTTAGTGTTTTACTAGTCAGTTTAAATGTTTTTATTCCAATTTTTTTTTTTGTAATAGTTCAGTACGTTTTTAGTAGTTTAATTTACGACTTAACATATCTTACTAATTCTATGACTTTAACTCTTGATTAATTATTATCTTCTAGTTCTCAATGAAAATTCTACATAAACCCAGAAGTGTTATTAGCTGTATGACGTCTGTGTATGTGTTGCGACTTCAAGAGGAGTAGTGTAGTGTCGGCGTCCGGCGCGTAAGGACGGCGGAACTTTTCAGACGACACTCGCCTTTGTTCCCGCCGTCGGCGAGTGTTCGCCAACTCAGAACGCACGTTTGAAGTATAGTTCTCAAAGAGATGTCATATATTTATAAATCCAGTTTTCGTTCATACACTTTTGCGTTATAAATGAAACAATTTCTACGAATTAACACGTATTTTGTTAAGTATTAAAATTGCTTGAATAATTATCTACTTTTTACATATTTTACTGTTCAAATCAGTTTCAAGCAGCTAGTTGGATAAAATATTTGGATGTCTCCTTAGTAGTGTTTAAAAGTACTATCACATAAATATTTGTCAAAACCGGGGAAAATCAATTATTTATTATGATTGCACATGTTTTATAAAAATATGGACAAATGATGATGAATGATTAAAGGTCTGTTTCCGCGACATCGTACCATACCATGACCGTGCTAGAAACGTATCAAGCAAAAAATATTCTTTGTATTGTAAAGTATGACACTATTCACAAAGAATATTGTATTGCCTGCCACGTCCCTATCACGGCCATAGTATGGTACGGTGTAGTGGTCAAAGACTTTAAAAACTACTTTAGTATTGTTCCAAACTGTCTATGTTTCTGTAGCATAGCAGTCGACATTCAATCAATATCTGTGGTGGTGACACATTTCACGTAGCGTATGTAGTGTTTAGCGCTAGTTACCTCCTTGAGTTGCCGCAACAGGCGGTCTTGTTGCGCGGGCGCCGACTCCACCAGCCGACCCACCTCCTCCTCGCGCGCCTGATGGCGAAAAAAACAATCACTAACTTGACATTTTCCTTGTATTGGTTCTGTAATAATATATGTCGAGTGGTATTCTCAATGTAACTTATTTTTTTATTACTTTGGATTAGGTTTTAATTACCTACTTTCCCCCTAGCCAAAGCCACATTGTGTAAAAACGTAAATGGATTTAGCTGTCTAAAAATGTATCATCAACATCATATCAGCCGCACGATACCCACTGCTGGGTATAGGCCTCCCCCAAGTATCTCCACGACGATCGGTCCTACGCTGCCCGCATCCAGCAGCGCACCGCGACCGCGCACCAGGTCGTCGTTCCAACTTGTCGGGGGCCTACCCATATTTATAAATAAATAAATATTTGACACCATACATTATATTACTCGGATTCCAAAGAGAGTAACTAAAGCACTTGTGATAAAGAAATCAATAAAATGTATAAACCAAAAAAATATAGGGAATCGTTTCGTCATTATAAATCTTCTATGTTCCAAATATCTACAATACACTATACATAAAATTTCTATTTAAGTTAAAAAATAACACTTAAAATTTCAATAAATTGTTAAATATATCGCGACAATAAAATATCAACGACGCGTCACTAAATTACGAATACGTCTGCATGGGGATGGCTCCAAAAACAAATTACTTATTCAGCAATCCGACTCATAAAACAAACTTAAAGTACTTAAAGTTGCAATAAGAGTGTTATCAGCGGGGCCCAAACGGAGGAAGTCATAAGCGGATGTTACGAGAGTTAGGTTATAGCGTCAGCAAAAGTTGGTGCATCTATCTTCCCCCCTAGACAAACACATTTGTAAAAACGATAACGAAGCTGTCATTTTAAAAATATATGTTATGCTACGGCTCCACCTGCGTTAACGTTAATGGTAATGTCCAAGTACGGTCATTATAAATATTTAGTACTATCGTTTGTAAATTAACGCCGTTAAGTCTTGGCCACATCTGCGTAACGCCTAGATTAACGCTTTAAGCTACGCGTTAAGACGCAGGTTGAGCCGTAGCCATACAGAAAAGTTTATGTCATTACCATACATCATTTGATACGTTTGTTACTGATTTAATGTGACATTGGCTAAGGGGCGGGGTCACCTTAGTTCACTTAAGGGAGGAGGATTAAAATTCCTGTTATAAACCGACAACCGTCCTAAAAGCGAACCCGCCGAGGGTAATCTTTAGTAAAACTTCTGTATTTATATTTAAAAGGGATCATAATCTGCTAAACCGGGGCTAAACCGTAAACAGTTGATCGTATAAATTTAACGAGTTTACAGAGTAAATATGCTTGTATCACATAATTACTTTTTAACTTAAATATTCCATTAATAAAAAGGATTTCCTTCTAATAAATAACAAGAAACACAATATATTTCCAGAATTAGGGCTTAATTTTTGTATACAATCGCATACTTTCGTAACACTGTAAGCCACGGCCTGCAATGATTGAAAGATGAAACTGAGTAACAAGTCTGTAACACTAACACTAATTGAAAACCACCTTGTATTCCAACTAACAGGAATGAACAATGTCACTAGATCACTTTCACAAACCGCATCGACAAAAACTGAATGAAAATATTATTATGACAGTAGAAATTTACTCACAGAATCAGTGGCGCGAGTAACGCCAAAATATTATTTAGGGAACCGCGAGTAAACACTATAAATATTCGGCGGCAACGTGTGATGCGCGAGTTTGGGCGGGACCACTCTCGCAGGACCACACAGGACCACGGGGCGTTGGGACCCGGCACCGGGACCACGGCGACACTCCACCAAACACTCACGGAAATGCCAGCCGGGAAACTAACGCACACTATTCACCTACCAACAATATTTCATTCCTACTACTCCTTGACTTCAGAAGAACAAACTTTACGTCAAAACATTTTCAACTCTATTTCCACACTGTCACAGTTAATAATAGATCACGTAATTGTCGCCGTATCGGCTCTTTCGCGTCCCGAGTGCAAACAACTGATGGGACAGGAGTATTTTCATAGATTCAGAAATAGATGCCGGTTCCCGCGCGATAGACATTGCGCGCGCGCATGGCTTTCTCCTGCCTTATACGGCATAAGGCGCTGCCAAAATAGAACTTTAATTATGTGTTTCTATATTTAAAACAAAGCAGATGTAGATTTTGGAATTAGAATTTGAAAGACACATAATTATTAACCAATTTGAAAAACAGCTATAATAATTATTAAAATAATTTTATAGTTTTTATCAAATCTTAATGTAAATAAATTTGGCAACAGCGAAGTCAGCGCCAGAGGGGCTAATTGCTCATTTGTCGGCGCCCTCTCATCGGCTACAAGATGTGATAACTGGTGAGCGGTAACGACTCGAAGTGTTTCTGGCGGCGGCTTTCGGCGGATAACGGGCGCGACGACAGCGCAATCAACGGCGATCACTCACTGCGCTCATCTGCACTTGTGATTGAGCGCCGACAAACAACTACAAGTTCGCGGTAAAAATTACGACAATTTGAATAGTAATATTAGTAATGCATTGTATACTTGTATTGAAACTTTGACATTATATTGTTAGGGTGCAAACATATACAGGTTTTCCGGCCCCGATATGTCAGTACGGGTTTGTGCACGCATTCGCGAAGCAAACCTACAAGTTTCAGCCGGTTTTCTTAATGCGGGCTCCCATAGAAAAGTGTGAGGCTACTTTACCCTTACCGATCTTGTAACCTGCTGTTATGCGGGCACACTTAGTCACACTTAGCTTCTCAATAGGTACACATAATAAACTTTACTGATTCTAAATCAAAAAGTATGCAATGAGTTTAGAAATATGTTTGTAAGGTTATTTGTAAAACACCAGCAACCTCGCAAGAGTAGATTACAAACATTATAAAAAATCGACTTTTCATACAAAACTCGATTAGCTGTTGGTTGGCACGTTTGTTTGTTTATAACGTCGATTTTTTTATGTTATTCGGAAAGTCGTAGAACAAACTTGTTGTTTACGGTGTTAATTATCCACTCCTGCGAGGTTGTTAATGTTTTACAAATAACCCTGCATAATTTGGAACTGATTTTCCTTGTGATAATTATCTCATTAATAAAGGTCAGAATAATTACAGTCAAATAGGTACTTAACGTGGCCATTATTCACTGTCATGATACAGTTAAACAGAATTAAAAAGTAAGTAATTAGGAAGCCCTCAACTTCGCCGATCGCGTCCTCAATCAATTAGTGGAGTTGAGCGAAAGTTGGCGACAACCAGAGAAATGATCTGCGGAGCGGGCGCATCCGTCACGCGACCCCCGACCTTGTGCGACACTCATTACCGGGTTACAATTTGAGTACCGTTAAGGCTTAGCACGCGTTGCGATTAAACGCGAGCGGTTTAGGAATAGCTGAAAACGCAAAACAGCAAGCAAACACGCACTGCAGTTTGCGTTTTGCTTAATTTTCCATCAGTAACAGCATGAATTTCTTTCATCACGAACACCGTATGTTATGGCTTGTGTCACCCAGACGAGGATGAATAAAAACGGAATGCGGTTAAACGCTGTGCGTGTCCCACTAATCCCACTATACTATTACCACAGCCGAAAGATAGTCTTCATACAGTCGGCCATCGGAGGCGTCTAGACAGAGCAATCGTGCGGGGTGATGCGGTATAGGAGGGGGGTGGGAGGGCCCGAGAGCCCATACTTTGGCAATGTATGCATCTCGGGCCCTATCCCGTCAGGGCTTACGCTTTCGATTGGGTTACATTGTATTATATTGAAAGTAGTGTAATACTCTCTAGGCTGTGCTATTTCTATGGGTCACAAAAAAATCACGCGTTTACGAACCGCGGTCAAAACCTAGCAAGTTACGTTTTTTAAATCAGTCACTGAAAAACTCGCAAATGCGTGCGCTTGCAAAGTAAACTTATGTGCTACTTTTTTTGGCGGTTTCAGACCTGCGATTAAACGTGTGCGTTTAATCGCAGTGCGAGCTAAGCCTTGGACCTTGCATATGGAGCCGGATTCAGATCCGGCGAAATAACCGGGCCTACGAGAACGACGCCGACGATCGTATAACGAGGAGCATGCCAAAAGTTTTTAGATAATTTTTACTCAATAATTTGATACTGGCAAGTTATACACCATCGTAGGCACTGGTTATTTAGTGATAAATTAAAAACATGGAACATCCTTGGATTGAAATTTTTTTTTTCTTAAAAATGCTTAAATATATTTGTAAGAATCTGGGACCCTACTTTTTAATCCTTACAATACAAATATGTGTTCATTTCAGCTTTCTAGGTCCAATGGTTTGGGCTGTGCGTTGATACGTCAGTTACCTTTCCCTTTTATATAAGAGATGACATATTTTATTGTCTAGCATGGAAAATCAATTTCTTTGTTACCATGCGAAAATCTATTCACATACTAGAGTATAAAAAATTACAGCCACACGCCGCACGCACTCGATCACGCGCCAACCGCGCCGTGCAATTACGAATCGCACCACTCCACCGAAGAGTCCCAAGTTCCACTATTGTTATACACGACACGACCGTGTGTTTCTAGTGTCCTTTCACGCGAAACCTACGGGCAAGTTCGTGCCCGCGAAAGAAAATTGTTTGATTCTTTTCAACGAATCCAGTCTACCTGAATAGGTATGTTGAATATCATGTCTGCTAAGTTTGATTCATAAAACGAACGTGAGTACTAACAACTCATATATAATTTTATTGCAACACACAGTCTGTTTATCTACTCGTTAGTTTTGTGCTTGCCAGGTTCCATCGTGATTAAACACTCTAAACTACAGAATTTCGCTAATGCTCAAAGAGACTTCCATCCCACTGGGGGACAGATACTCATAATCAAATATAACAACGTCACTTCACCGTAATACCTTTCCGGCGTCCGGCGACCGGCGTCCGGCGTTAATTGCCGCCGCATTCCCGTGTGTCTAAAATTTATAATTAATACGTACAGCGCCCTAAGGGGAGCGGACAGCGATCGACGTTATCTCGAAATAGCTGCCCGAATATTATCATAATCGTATCTTATGCTCAGATCAAATAAAAAAGGAAGATGGAGCGTTGCGCAGTGGTTGCGAACAACGAAGTGAGGCCGGTTTTTGATGGTACATGTGTGCGTAATAGGGGGCGGGCGGGGGCCGGGCGGAAGGGTTCACTGTGGAACGCCTAATGACGAACGAAAGCTAAGGCGTAGTTTCGTTATGTGTGCACGTATACTGTGTATGTACACAGCCAAGGCGTAGTTTTACATGCCTCAGCGCTTTGTCGGAAGACTCCGTCTTTACTTTTTTATTTGGTCTGAGATCTTATGTATCTCAATAAATTCCTCAATTAGTGCCGAGTAATAAAAACTGCAATACTTTTTTTTATTTAAGTAAAATAGCTACAAAACCAATAGAAAACCATGATGACACTGTAGTGTCAAGCAATATAGTGTCGTCGTGTCACACACACTGCATTTGTTTACTCGAACAACAATTTTTATTGGCCCAGAAGTCGTCATAA
Source organism: Agriphila geniculea (assembly GCA_943789525.1). Taxonomy (NCBI): domain Eukaryota; kingdom Metazoa; phylum Arthropoda; class Insecta; order Lepidoptera; family Crambidae; genus Agriphila; species Agriphila geniculea. Next base: position 381,616 of record OX038890.1, on the reverse strand, counting down.
GTCTGTACTTTATTGCCGCGAGACGTCCACTCTAGTCCCGCTGCAGGAGCCGTAAGGAACGAAACGAGACACCTCACAAACCAGGAAACGCCACACGGCAATTTGAAACGGCACGCGATACTAAACCTTCTTTTTATACCATTAAAACGCAAATTTGGAAGCATGCGCTCACAAGATTTATGTGAAGGGTGTTTTGGCTACAGTGTAAGGGAAATACGTCCGTATTTTGAAGCGTTTAGGACTCGGATTCCATTAGTGGTGTTTAGTGGAGTGCATCGCTGGCCGGCTGCCAACAGCTCGCGAGTGACACCGCACGTACTGTTTTGTTTTTTATTACGCCGTTCGCTTGCACTGTCGTTTTTTTCTTCGTTTCACCGTATCCGCATTTAAAGCAAATTACTTTTTAAAAGCGGACTCGGAAAATTATTTGAGACATTTTTTACTCCTACTTAATAGTTGCGAGAATCATTTCAGAGATGGAAATTATATTCGTTTTTTCCTATTTTAGGTTTCTGTTTGGCATCAATGTTTAACTACTTAGTTTTTGAAGTAAAAACTTTCTTAGCGGCGTTGTACATTTTTTTTTGTAATGGGGAAAAAATGTTAAACTCGCGTCAGTCAGGGTCACGTGACTCTGATCGAAAATTCGTAAGACGGATGTAGCGTAGACAGCCGGCGGCGGAAGTATCCCCCTTTCTTTCTACGGGGCGCGGCGAAAATGGCGGCGCGTCATTTCAAGACGTAAACACCTGTGTCACTATAGCAACGCGCAAATTTTTTAATTCAATGTCAAAACTATATTTTCTGTCAAGCTATGGATAGGACCTTCGTACAATACTGGGGCCGTACCGGCTAACGAATTGATTATCGAAAAGTCGGTCGGGTTTCAAATTAAAAGAGATAAATCGAGCCTCAATTAGGCCAAAATGGCGAACCCCAATTCATGATGTCACACGAACATCGATATCTTCCAAATTACGTTAACAGAAAGTACAAAACGAAATTCCTTACTTTGATTTTTCTGTTTTAAGTTGAAACTCGGCAGACTTTTCAATAATCGATTCGTTAGCCGGTACGGCCCCTGTTCTGTATTCGTAAATTCAAATGCAGAGTAAATTCGTAAAACGGCAATTCGTGCAAAATTATTTCCTAACCATTCCAAAATATCAAAAATGCACAACGTTAATATTCAAGTTTTCACATCTGCCGGTACTCCCGGAGTGCAGCCCGATTTTTTTAAATTTATTTTATGAAACTGTATACTTAGTAAACAACTAACTACAAAAATATGCGTCGTAAACTTGTGCATAAAACGAAACTTTTGGCGAATGTCTCTTATTTTAAAAACTACAATTGGTTATATTTTTATAAGGCCTCTTGGTGCACGACCAACCAGGGGCCGTACCGGCTAACGAATCGAGCTTCGAAAAGTCTGCCGGGTTTCAAATTAAAACAGATAAATCGAGCATATCGGGCAAACAAAGAGAAGCATAGGGACCCGCGTCAAAGAGCATATAGCTGACATGAAACATAGGCGCGATAACAAGTCTGCAGTGAGTGAACACGCCTTTGAGGGGCCCAACCATTATATTAGATTTGACAAACCCCAAATCCTTGCTAGGGAACGTAGATTTATTCCTAGAATGCTCCGCGAGGCTATCGAAATAAATAAATACACTAATTTCAATAGAGATGATGGTTGGAAAATTCCACCAGCTTGGGACTCCATCATTCACAAGCTTAAGCCCCTCACACACACTGTAAGATCTAATGATACAGTTAGTTCCTTTTGCAAATAAATAAATTAATATAAAAGACGGAGGTCGGTTTTCCTCTCCAAGTTTTCTTTCGCCATTTCTTTCTTGGAGGGGCCTCCCAATTTTATGAAATGGTGGTAGCTTCAGTAGATTCTCTCTCTTTTTAGCACTAAATAATTCATAAAATTAAATTATAAATCAACATAAAACATTAAAAATTTTGTTAAAATTTCAATTTCTGAACGTCTAAAAAAATTCATCGCTTGAGGGTAGACTCACGGGTAGCTTCAGTCCCCCGTGACCACGGCAGCTGCAAAGTTGCCGAAACGTCGGGAAAACCAAAAATCAAACCAAATACCAACTAATTACCAAAGTGCTTTCAATAAAACCGCGCTAGTATCCGTTAAAAATTGTTTTATTTCATGTCTAGTGAGCGCGTAAGCTTGAGAAGTGAATATGTCAACCAGTACGGACTGGATGTTGCAAACAAATTCCGTCGGTTGGAAGATCTTATGACGAAGCGCGCAAGAAGAATAACATCATTAAACTTCTTGAAGAGATGTCGTGATCAAGATCTCATCCCGCACTGTGTCAGAATTTCTCCAAAACATGACATACGAGGGAGCGCCAAGATCTTACAACAGGCAAGCAAAAAGTTACTCGTGAGTCTTATCCACCAACATCGCTCCGATTTAGTAACATTAAATCAATAAATAGATCGCTTGTCCAATGACTTAAAAATACAACTTGCCACGGAGGACTTTAACCATTACATTCTGGTGCTTAATAAACGTGAAACAGCCGCATACAACGAATGTAAGCATAGACAAATTTTTAAATATGAGAAGTTGCACAAACGTCATCATGCATTTCCGAACCATAGAGTAGAAAATGACACCCGTCAATGTCAAACCCGTGCTGTTGTCAATTTATCAAAACAAATATTGGATGAGCCGACTTTAAAAGTATTAAATAAGGGTCTAAATTTCGCGGTAACACCTTCCAGAATACCGTATGAGAATATTATCTGCAACGTAGAGGATTGTCTAGTTAAAAACCAAATCAAAAAAGACGACAGTGAAGCTATTCGTCAAGATATTTCATCCGTTTTACGACGTAGTAAACTGCCCAAACACAATCTTCCATATGATGAAATCGTCGCGTTAAAGAACTTACGCACTAGACCAGAATTAACTATCCTCCGAGCTGATAAAGGTAACGCAACGGTAGTTATGGATACGTCGGATTATAACACAAAAATTCAAGAACTTTTAAGCGATGAGAAAACATACAAACATGTAAATTGTGATCAAACCACCAAAATCCTTAATAAAACGAGAGAACTCATCAAAAACCATTCAGAAAAGTTAGATCTGGACGTCGATTATCTTATTCCATCCTGCCCTACACCGCCGAAACTGTATGGGTTACCAAAAATACACAAAGACAACGCTCCGCTACGTCCCATAGTAAGTCAAATTGACTCACCAACCTACAAATTGGCTAAACACGTAGCGAAAACACTCACTCCACCAGTGGCGAAGTGTCCATACAAGCCGATTCCCATCGGCTTACCTTTTAAAATCCCATCCCCATCGATCCATTATAACATGTCATTACTTAATTTATTTCGCCATTTAGGTAAGATTAATTAATAATAGCTATATACAATTATTTTTTATGAATTTCTAAGTATTTAATTGTCTGCTTTAAAAACGCTCGCGCGCGCGCCGCGCCCCGAGTGCAAGGAATATCAAATCAATTTTCGTACAAAATCTCCTTGAGGCAAGCCGACGTCCTTTAGCTTCCTTTTTGCACTGTGTCTTGGCGCGGTTGCCACGGGCAACGGTTGATTGTTATTACTCTGTCTCTTTCTCACCAACGCACCACAGTCGCGTGCCTTTCGGTTGAAAATGGTGAAAGGCAAGCCGGCCGGCTGTGGCTTAAGTTTTCTCTCTCTTTCTATTTGAAGCGATGTTAACGTTTCTTTTCTCTTTCTGTTATGAAGAGCCGTATAAGTTTTAAGATGCAAAATAAACAAAATAAGAACGATAGAAGAAAATACATCGCAAATTAGATATTTTTATTTAGAAGTATAATAGTACGTTTCCGCCATTATCATTGTTTATGTGAGTGTTTGGAACGTGATTAGTTTTTATCAAAATAGTGAATTAGTGAGTGAGAATCGATAATTTTTCCCGGTTTTTGTTTATTTTAATGTGTTTATCTCATGTATTTGTTTATTGCGGTAAGTTTTATTTGCCATAATGGCTTTAATTAATATGGATTGTCGTTTAAGTGACTAGCGCGGCGAAACATTGTTTTCCAAACTTAGTTACGAAGTTATGGTTACGTTAGCAAGATGGGTTTTTTTTAAACATTTTCAATATAATACATCTTTCTACGATAAAGATGACAAGCAGTTACACACTCAATAATTTTTTTTGTTTTCCATGATTATTATTTCTGATTCCAACTCAGTATAGAGTAGCGCGGGCTAGACTGTCACTATTTTATCAGTGCTTTTTTGCATGGTGAAATTGAGGCCCTAACTTCTGAAGAAACGCGTGAAGCTTGCACCACGCGGTGGTGTTTTTTGGTCCGGATTACCTTCGCCATATTTCGACCCCTCGCCACTGCACTCCACTGAGAGGTAACACATCAGCCTTTGTAAAAGATTCCTACCATCTTGTCAGTGAGATACAACATCTACATCTCGCTGATGATGAAACTATGGTTAGTTTTGATGTTCAGTCCTTATTCACATGCTTACCAGTACAGGACTGTATTGATATCATCAGGAAAAAGCTAGTTGATAACAACATGCCAATTGAATATGCAGAACTACTAGAATTATGCCTAACATCTGGCTATCTGTTATGGAAAGAGGAGTTCTACGTGCCCTAGAAAACATAGGCGCGATAACAAGTCTGCAGTGAGTGAACACGCCTTTGAGTGGCCCAACCATTATATTAGATTTGACAAACCCCAAATCCTTGCTAGGGAACGTAGATTTATTCCTAGAATGCTCCGCGAGGCTATCGAAATAAATAAATACCCCAATTTCAATAGAGATGATGGTTGGAAAATTCCACCAGCTTGGGACCCCATCATTCACAAGCTTAAGCCCCTCACACACACTGTAAGATCTAATGATACAGTTAGTTCCTTTTGCAAATAAATAAATTAATATAAAAGACGGAGGTCGGTTTTCCTCTCCAAGTTTTCTTTCGCCATTTCTTTCTTGGAGGGGCCTCCCAATTTTATGAAATGGTGATAGCTACAGTAGATTCTCTCTCTTTTTAGCACTAAATAATTCATAAAATTAAATTATAAATCAACATAAAACATTAAAAATTTTGTTAAAATTTCAATTTCTGAACGTCTAAAAAAATTCATCGCTTGAGGGTAGACTCACGGGTAGCTTCAGTCCCCCGTGACCACGGCAGCTGCAAAGTTACCGAAACGTCGGGAAAACCAAAAATCAAACCAAATACCAACTAATTACCAAAGTGCTTTCAATAAAACCGCGCTAGTATCCGTTAAAAATTGTTTTATTTCAGATAAATCGAGCTTCAATTGGGCCAAAATGGCGAACCCTAATTAATGAGGTCACACAAACATCCATATCTTCCAAATAACTTCAACAAATAGTACTATATGAAATTCCTTACTTCAATTTATCTTTTTTAATTTGAAACTCGGCAAATTTTCCGAAACTCGATTCGTTAGCCGGTACGGCCCCAGATTGTCGGTTAAGAAAAAAATTACTAACCGCCCCACAAGGTCGAGAGTGGTTTGTCGGTTAGTAATAGACGCAAATGGACCTCTGTTTTAATTATATCTATTTTAAATTTTTCGTAAAACACAAAATGTGAGTGAGGGTTGGCGCTGGTGGCGAGCAGCGCGCGCGCGTGCTGCAGCTGCGTCGTGGCCGTGGCTCGGCTCGACTCTAGTGTATGCACGCACCTTGACGAGGCTGAGCCTGATGGCGAGGCTGGTCCGCTCGGAGGGGTTGGCGCTGGTGGCGAGCAGCGCGCGCGCGTGCTGCAGCTGCGTCGTGGCCGTGGCTCGGCTCGACTCTAGTGTATGCACGCACCTTGACGAGGCTGAGCCTGATGGCGAGGCTGGTCCGCTCGGAGGGGTTGGCGCTGGTGGCGAGCAGCGCGCGCGCGTGCTGCAGCTGCGTCGTGGCCGTGGCTCGGCTCGACTCTAGTGTATGCACGCACCTTGACGAGGCTGAGCCTGATGGCGAGGCTGGTCCGCTCGGAGGGGTTGGCGCTGGTGGCGAGCAGCGCGCGCGCGTGCTGCAGCTGCGTCGTGGCCGTGGCTCGGCTCGACTCTAGTGTATGCACGCACCTTGACGAGGCTGAGCCTGATGGCGAGGCTGGTCCGCTCGGAGGGGTTGGCGCTGGTGGCGAGCAGCGCGCGCGCGTGCTGCAGCTGCGTCGTGGCCGTGGCTCGGCTCGACTCTAGTGTATGCACGCACCTTGACGAGGCTGAGCCTGATGGCGAGGCTGGTCCGCTCGGAGGGGTTGGCGCTGGTGGCGAGCAGCGCGCGCGCGTGCTGCAGCTGCGTCGTGGCCGTGGCTCGGCTCGACTCTAGTGTATGCACGCACCTTGACGAGGCTGAGCCTGATGGCGAGGCTGGTCCGCTCGGAGGGGTTGGCGCTGGTGGCGAGCAGCGCGCGCGCGTGCTGCAGCTGCGTCGTGGCCGTGGCTCGGCTCGACTCTAGTGTATGCACGCACCTTGACGAGGCTGAGCCTGATGGCGAGGCTGGTCCGCTCGGAGGGGTTGGCGCTGGTGGCGAGCAGCGCGCGCGCGTGCTGCAGCTGCGTCGTGGCCGTGGCTCGGCTCGACTCTAGTGTATGCACGCACCTTGACGAGGCTGAGCCTGATGGCGAGGCTGGTCCGCTCGGAGGGGTTGGCGCTGGTGGCGAGCAGCGCGCGCGCGTGCTGCAGCTGCGTCGTGGCCGTGGCTCGGCTCGACTCTAGTGTATGCACGCACCTTGACGAGGCTGAGCCTGATGGCGAGGCTGGTCCGCTCGGAGGGGTTGGCGCTGGTGGCGAGCAGCGCGCGCGCGTGCTGCAGCTGCGTCGTGGCCGTGGCTCGGCTCGACTCTAGTGTATGCACGCACCTTGACGAGGCTGAGCCTGATGGCGAGGCTGGTCCGCTCGGAGGGGTTGGCGCTGGTGGCGAGCAGCGCGCGCGCGTGCTGCAGCTGCGTCGTGGCCGTGGCTCGGCTCGACTCTAGTGTATGCACGCACCTTGACGAGGCTGAGCCTGATGGCGAGGCTGGTCCGCTCGGAGGGGTTGGCGCTGGTGGCGAGCAGCGCGCGCGCGTGCTGCAGCTGCGTCGTGGCCGTGGCTCGGCTCGACTCTAGTGTATGCACGCACCTTGACGAGGCTGAGCCTGATGGCGAGGCTGGTCCGCTCGGAGGGGTTGGCGCTGGTGGCGAGCAGCGCGCGCGCGTGCTGCAGCTGCGTCGTGGCCGTGGCTCGGCTCGACTCTAGTGTATGCACGCACCTTGACGAGGCTGAGCCTGATGGCGAGGCTGGTCCGCTCGGAGGGGTTGGCGCTGGTGGCGAGCAGCGCGCGCGCGTGCTGCAGCTGCGTCGTGGCCGTGGCTCGGCTCGACTCTAGTGTATGCACGCACCTTGACGAGGCTGAGCCTGATGGCGAGGCTGGTCCGCTCGGAGGGGTTGGCGCTGGTGGCGAGCAGCGCGCGCGCGTGCTGCAGCTGCGTCGTGGCCGTGGCTCGGCTCGACTCTAGTGTATGCACGCACCTTGACGAGGCTGAGCCTGATGGCGAGGCTGGTCCGCTCGGAGGGGTTGGCGCTGGTGGCGAGCAGCGCGCGCGCGTGCTGCAGCTGCGTCGTGGCCGTGGCGACCCAGCTCGATTCCTCTATGTCCGATGTCGCTTTCGCCCTAAACACAAAATTTTGTTTTAAACGTGTTCATACTAATTAAACAAACAATCTTTATTAAGCGTTGTCTTTATCTTTTGTAGTAACACCGCAAGACCGCAACTATACTAGTGTGTACTGGTCTATAGTGTAGTGTATACTAGTGTGTAGTGTGTGGTACCTCTGCAGCAGCATGCGGGCCTCGTGCCAGCGCTGGTTGAGGTTGTCGAGTTGTTCCTGCACGCGGCGGCTCAGCGGCGCGCCGCACGCCGCGAGCACGCCACGCGCGCTGCTGCGAGCCTCCTCTATCACCGGCTGGAGGGACATCACCTACAGGAAAGGCATCGTCAGTGATGACTGAGCTAAAACATTCTCCGTTGGGTACAGGTCGCCTACAGCCTTCCATAGGACACCACTTACGCGAAGCGGACTTACCGAACACTGTCTACGCACTGACGGCTAAAGCAAGCACAGCTCGCCCATACTTACCGCGATAAGTACCTACAGCGCGCGACAACTTGAAGTTCCAAATCAGGGCGGGCGGCTGCCGCGCTTGTGAGTACACGCGTGCGTTATTCTGTGCCTATAAGACGGTCAATCGATCATTGTTTATTGCTCCCAGCGCCAGCACCTGCTTCAGCTTGGGCAAAAATTATATCGTGTGTCTGTCTGTTCTCACCTACAGCTCGCATTTCTCAACCGATTCTCGTGAATTTTGTGAGCAAGTTTGAAAATTATATAGAATTTTTTTGTCGAGCCAGTTTTTCGATTTTTTTTTAATGGCGGAAATATGTCAAAAAAACATATTTCAGTACGACATTCCAGCTCTGCCTGTTCTCCTTTACAGGTCGCATTTCTCAACCGTTTCTCGTGAAATTTTGTAAGCAGGTTTGTAAACGATGAATCATTTTTTTGTCAAGCCAGTTTTTTTAATTTTTTAAAATTGCGGAAATACGTTAAAGAAACCTATTTCAGTCCAGCTTTCCGGCGCTGTCTGTTCTCCTCTACAGGTCGCAATTCCCAACCAATTCTCGTGAAATTTTGTTAACAGGTTTGAAAATAATATAAAAAATTATTGTCACGCCAGTTTTTTTTAATTTTTCAAAATGACGGAGAAATGATAAAAAAACATATTTCAGAACTTCGGAACTGTTTGTTATCTCATCTACAGGTCGCATTTCTCAACCGTTTCTCATGAAATTTTGTTGGCAGGTTCGAAAATTATATAGATTTTTTCAATTGAGCCAGTTTTTTGAAATTTATCGTAATGGCGGAGATATGTTAAAAAAATGTATTTCAGTCCGGCTTTCTGGCGCTGGCTGTTCTCCTCTACGGGTCGCATTTCTCAATCGATTCTTGTGAAATTTTGTGAGCAGGTTCGATAACAAATAGAATATTTTAATTGAGCCAGTTTTTTTAAATTTATCAATAAATCACCCATTTCGAAAAATGTTTTAGCACCATAGACCACATCCAGACGCTGCGGCAGGTTATACAGAAGACCGAGGAGTATAATCTGCCACTTTGCTTGGCGTTCGTGAACTATGAGAAAGCCTTTGAATCGATTGAAACCTGGGCGGTGCTGCAGTCTCTCCAAAGGTGCCAAGTGGACTACAGGTATATCGAGGTGTTGAGGTACTTATATAAAAATGCCACCATGTCGATCCGAGTACAGAACCAGAGCACAAATCCTATCCAACTGCAGCGTGGTGTGAGACAGGGAGACCTTATTTCTCCGAAACTGTTCACAGCTGCGTTGGAGGACATCTTAAAGCTTTTGGACTGGAAAGGACTCGGCTCGTGGCCAGGACTCCCTTAGCCGTCAGCTCTGATGAGATCTCTCCTTCTCTTGTCTAGTGAGTCTGCTTGACTGGCAGTGAGAAATGACTATTCCTAAAACCTGACTCCTTCCAACACTCCATCTGTTATCTTAGGTCTCTCGGTAACAGATATCCTGTTGTATTTATATATTTATCTATTCACAATTTATGATAGGGTAGGGTTGCAGGAACTATAGGGACTTAGGTCGTAGGGATCTAGGGAACGTAGGGAAATTGTCGATGCAAGTAAAACAATAACACAACTACTCACTAACTCTTACATTTTACAGACAACAAAGGTCATTAGGTATGGGTTGCAGGTCATGATTCATTTTTTATCATAATATCATAGTGTTTCAATAACAATAAAAAAAATAAAGACAATACAAACTTTTATTATACTTGTACCACACATTTTCACAATGCTGAAAGTAAAAACTTTTGTTTTATTAACAAAAGTTTAATAATATTAAACATATACTCATACACCTACTGTTAAATAACTTTTTTCTGCCGGTCGGTACATAAAAAAATAATACATATTTTAATAAATTGAATTCTTCAATTTAAAACTAGTTCGATTTCTGTACTAGAACTTTTAACGAGTAAGTCAAATATGCCCAATGACCTTTACATTTAACATTGACATTAGTCGGCAAGCTGTTCAGCCCCGATGTCCAAGAAAAGCAGAACGATATTGATGTAGGTTTGTACCTGTTCGGCCGCGTCGGGGTGTTGATGGTTGAGGGCGTGGGTCGCGCGGTCCAACGCGGCGCCGCCTTCGTCCAGCGCCGAGTATAAACGCCGCCACTGCTCGCTGCACGACACCCATCTGGGTGCAATTAAATACCCGTTACTCATATTCACAACATTTTTGAAGTGAAAACTTCTTTAGCGGCGTTGTACGCTTTTTGTAATGGGGAAAAAATATTTAACTCACGTCAGTCAGTCAGGATCACGTGACCCTGATCGAAAATTCGTAAGACGGATGTGACGGATGGAGAGTAGACAGCCGTAGGCGGAAGTATCCCCCTCTCTTCCTACGGGGCGCGGCGAAAATGGAACTAATAGCAGCGATCTCTTCGGTGAAATCATAGACTTAATTACTCTGTGACTATAAGTTTGTAGCGGCATCTACCTACGACGCCGCACATACTACACAACACACGTTTGCAACAAGATTTCATCACCATGTGACTAGATGGCGCTAGTGTCGAATAAACACAAGGATTAGTAAGGAATAACACCTCGTAGTATGGAGAATATATGGAGAAACCTACATCTCGCTAACGGAGTTTTCTCAGCCACGCAGCATATATACAACTGCCAACCATCATTGGTTGGACCGCGGTCCCCGGGATAATACCACCCAGCCCGGAGGAAGATCTTCCACTTTGGCCTTCCTATCTGTGGCTACCCTCTCCATACCACCCTACCTCATTCCTACAAGTTTAAATCGTAGAATGCGTGCATGTAGAAATTAAAAAGGCCACTGGCGCGAAATCTTTAGAATTTTTCTCTGATTACAAATTGATTGAATTGTGTGACTGTATAGTAATAGGAAAGAAATAATTTTAATTCTTTGCCGCTAATTTCAAAATATCAAAAATGCACAACGTTAATATTCAAGTTTTCACTTCTGCCGGCACTCCCGGAGTGCAATCCGATTTTTTTTTATTCTAATTCCTCTAACGATGTAGAATATATCAGTGTCATTTTTATCTAAAGTTATCCATTTACGCATTTTCGAGTTTTGAGATCGTCGGAGAACATGACGTTAGAGATACCCAAGCACTCCACTAAATTTCTAGACAAGTCGTTCTGAATTCAAGCTGCTCGACTGTGGAATGCATTGCCAGAGGAAATAAGACGTGCACAGTCTTTGGAAAGTTTTAAACAGCTAGTGAAGGAACACTATCCGTCGCTGTAATTTTGTTTTCAAATTTTATCTGATATTTATCATTATGGAACTGTATGTATAAATATATATTTAAATCTGGTCATTTTGAACTTACTATACAAATTTTAAGGATGTGTCCAGTCCATGAAACTAAACAATTTTCTCTAAGAAACATGTGTCAAATTTCGCCAAAAAATGTCAGTCATCCCATACTAAATTGATCACGTGATCTCTCTGATTTGTATGGAAAGTCGATTTTTATCGTTTGTGGAACTGTATGTATAAATATATATTTAAATCGGGTCATTTTGAACTTACTATACAAATTTTAAGGATGTGTCCAGTCCATGAAACTAAACCATTTTCTCTAAGAAACATGTGTCAAATTTCGCCAAAAAATGTCGGTCATCCCATACTAAATTGATCCCGTGATCTCTCTGATTTGTATGGAAAGTCGATTTTTATCGTTTGTGATGTTGTCTAGTATTTAATCTTACCAGCTTGAGATACATGATATCGTACTGTGGTGTCGTGTGGTGTAGCACTCACTTGTCGTATCGTCGCTGGTAAGCTTCGCGTAGCTGCTGCAGTTCCTCCGTGAGGCGCGTGTGCGCGCGCTGCGGCCGGCCGCCCGCGCCGGCCGCGCCGGGCGCCAGCGAGGCGGCCGACGCCGCGGCCTCGTCCAGCGACGCCTTCACGCGCTACGGAACATATCCGACACTATAAGCTAGGGACTCGTTACGGATTAGGCGCGGACGTCTCGTTCGTCTACATACAGTACCAGGCAAACATCTTGAAATCGGGTGGAGATTGCGCAGAGCGTGTATTTTGGGTATGCGCAACGGTGAAGTACGTGGGTGGCGGAAGAGGGGCGTGCGCTATTGGTTGCTTGCTCGCAAGTGCACATGCGCATTTATCCCCACTCCCTTGAAAAAGTCTCAAGATGTTTGCCCCGTACTATGCTGCGCTTTTGTTTTTATTCTTCTTAATATGGCACGTCATGAAATTCGGTACGCGGAATTCCGCAATATTTTGCTTAGGTTTTAAACACAGTGCTACCGCGTGCGATAGTATCGGCAATTCGATGCACTCACGCTATTTTTATTATTTTAAGAAATAACGTTTTTCAAGATACATCATAAAAAAAATAAGAGAATAATGAAAGCAGGGGAATTTTACTTTCTAAGATCTAGCTAAATCAACAGAAATATCCTATAAGCTTAGGCTTGTTTGTATTCTAAATATGTAACAAAAACGGCTATTTCTTGTGAACGAGTTGTTAAAAGCTTGATATTTATTTTTACAACTACACGGAATATACATTTTGTATAGTATCGGCACAAACCGGGCGTTCGATTGGCCGCGCTCGAGCCACAAACTGCGAGAGTCGCCCGCGCTCGCTACTTGTGACCGCGATTGTCGCTCGCATCGCGCGCACACTCAGCCACAGGAGCCGGCTTCCCGGCGGCCACTAAGCCACTAGCTGCGATCGGTGGCTGCGTCTAGTGGCTTGACTGAGCCACTAGTGGCCGCGACTACCTCGTGGAGTACCTCAAGTGCGTCCTCCTGCAGCGGGAAGTCGTCGTAATCCCTCGTAGCGAGCGGCGCGCTCCACCGCAGCGCGGCGCGAGCGCTCGCTACTGTGGACCGTGCCGCGTTTATACGCGCCACCAACGCTGTGTGATCGGGATTTTCAGATTTTTCCTATACAAAAACATTAATTTATTTTTATTTATTTTATTATTTTATTTATTATCACAAAATCCACAGCACTTAAAAATTAACAGTAATTATAATCTTACAAATTTTGCTTAATACCAATAACGGATTTACATTTTATTTATTGAACATATAAAATAACATGAGAAATAGGCAGAACACCCGTGCAATAAGAGTAACGTTATTAATCTAAGAAAATTAAAAGCACTTAAATATAAAACACATGTCGATGACAATGCAAATCGTATTATATGATGAATTCATCTGTGAAGAAATGCTTAGTTGCCATCTCACGCACTTTAAATCCCTTTTACATCTCTCATATTCAGTAAGTAGGTCCTTAGTATCCCTAAATGGGGCTTGTAGGTAACCAATTAGCGCTCTAATGTAATAATGTAGCTAGGAAAGCATTAGGGCGGTTAGTAATTAAAATAATAAAACACTTTTGCACATATTTTGCAAAAATTGTGCACAGCTTTTGCACAAATTGTGCACAAATTATGCACAAACTTTGCACAGATTTTGCAAAAATTCTGCACAGCTTTTACACAAATTGTGCACAAATTTTGCACAAACTTAGCACAAGTTGTGCACAAATATTGCACAAACTTTGCACAGATTTTGCACAAATTGTGCACAAATTTTGCACAAATGTTGCACAAACTTTGCACAGATTTTGCACAAATTGTGCACAGCGTTTGCACAAATTTTGCACAAACTTAGCACAAATTACCGCTTGTTGCCGGGGTTTATTCTTGTAATGCCGGTTTTTTTCTACTTACCTCACCATCGAGATGTAAAGCAGAGTAGTTAGCTCGTAGTAGGTATGAACCTCTATACTAAAAAAAGTTGGGAGTTACAAGTCGTGATAAAGTTTCGCCACATGATAGAAACTGATCTGTAGGCTGTTTCTAACTAATATTAAGCTGGGCCAAGCTATCCTTACATACAGTTCCATACGGCGGCGGGTTGAATAGCGCACTTTTCCCGGCTTCATTCTAAAAACTATAACAATTTAGGTTTAGCTAATAGGTCAAATATGGTATCATTTTCAGATAAATCAATAACGTAGAATTTATTTCTGATATAAAAAAAAACAATTCATTAAGCAGTTTCTGAAAAATTACACAATAACCAACATTTTTAAACTTCATTTTTTTAGTTTAGGTATTGGCACTTGTTTTAGTATTTTCAAAAAAACTACTTTAAAGAAGCGTTTTTCAGGTTAATTTGTTATATGCTTTTGTTATGTTAACTATATTTTATACAATTTGAGCTTAACCCAAGTAGTTTCAGTCCATTGTTTGCGGACATACAGCTAGTCAAAAATATGCATTTTTTCACGAAATAAAAAAGATTTCCTTTTCGTTCAGAAACATTTTTCAGGTTTTTTGTTTATATTTCTGTAAAGTTAATTAAATTTTCTACAATTTGAGCTTAATTTGAGTAGTCTAGGTCTATTAGTTGCAGAGACATAGCTGGTTAAAAATGGGCTTTTTATTGAAATTAATTGAAAAAATCTTATCTTTGACTAGCTGTGTCTTTGCAACTAGTAAACCTAGACTACTCAAGTTAGGCTCAAATTCTAGAAAATTTAGTTATTTTTACAGAAATATAAACAAAAAAACGGAGAAATGCTTCCGAACGAAACGGAAACCCCTTTTATTTCGTGAAAAAATGCATATTTTTGACTAGCTGTGTCTCCGCAAACAATGGACCTCAACTACTTGGGTTAGGCGCAAATTGTATAAAATATAGTTAACATAACAAAAGCATATAACAAATTAACCTGAAAAACGCTTCTTTAAAGTAGTTTTTTTGAAAATACTGAAACAAGTGCCAATACCTAAACTAAAAAAATGAAGTTAAAAAATGTTGGTTATTGTGTAATTTTTCAGAAACTGCGTAATAAATTGCATTTTTTTATACCAGAAATAAATTCTACGTTATTGATTTATCCGAAAATGATACCACATTTGACCTATTAGTTAAACCTGAATTGTTATAGTTTTTAGAATGGAGCCGGGAAAAGTGCGCTATTCAACCCGCCGCCGTATGGAACTGTATGTAAGGATAGTTTGGCCCAGCTCAATATTAGTTAGGAACAGCCTACAGATCAGTTTCTATCATGTGGCCAAACTTTATCACGACTTGTAACTCCCAACTTTTTTTTATATAGAGGTTCATACCTACTATCGGGTGTAAGCAATCAATTGCACCCTCGAACTATAGGCGCCCTCGCAAGCGCAATCTCGGGCTGCAATTGATGCCTTACAGCCCTTAGCTACTAATCTACTATTATTGACGGGATTGGATTTGAGCGGGACAGACGCATTCTTGGCCCACAAGCGTATGCTAGGCCGGTAGGACAGACAGCAACATAATAACAAAAAATAGTGTAGTACGTTACCGCTAGCGCCTGCTTGGCGGCGGCGGCGGCCAGCGCGGCGCCCACGCTGCGCTCGTCCACGGCCACGTCCTCTATAGTGTAGTACGTTACCGCTAGCGCCTGCTTGGCGGCGGCGGCGGCCAGCGCGGCGCCCACGCTGCGCTCGTCCACGGCCACGCGCTGCGCCACGTCCTCTATAGTGTAGTACGTTACCGCTAGCGCCTGCTTGGCGGCGGCGGCGGCCAGCGCGGCGCCCACGCTGCGCTCGTCCACGGCCACGTCCTCTATAGTGTAGTACGTTACCGCTAGCGCCTGCTTGGCGGCGGCGGCGGCCAGCGCGGCGCCCACGCTGCGCTCGTCCACGGCCACGCGCTGCGCCACGTCCTCTATAGTGTAGTACGTTACCGCTAGCGCCTGCTTGGCGGCGGCGGCGGCCAGCGCGGCGCCCACGCTGCGCTCGTCCACGGCCACGCGCTGCGCCACGTCCTCTATAGTGTAGTACGTTACCGCTAGCGCCTGCTTGGCGGCGGCGGCGGCCAGCGCGGCGCCCACGCTGCGCTCGTCCACGGCCACGTCCTCTATAGTGTAGTACGTTACCGCTAGCGCCTGCTTGGCGGCGGCGGCGGCCAGCGCGGCGCCCACGCTGCGCTCGTCCACGGCCACGTCCTCTATAGTGTAGTACGTTACCGCTAGCGCCTGCTTGGCGGCGGCGGCGGCCAGCGCGGCGCCCACGCTGCGCTCGTCCACGGCCACGCGCTGCGCCACGTCCTCTATAGTGTAGTACGTTACCGCTAGCGCCTGCTTGGCGGCGGCGGCGGCCAGCGCGGCGCCCACGCTGCGCTCGTCCACGGCCACGCGCTGCGCCACGTCCTCTATAGTGTAGTACGTTACCGCTAGCGCCTGCTTGGCGGCGGCGGCGGCCAGCGCGGCGCCCACGCTGCGCTCGTCCACGGCCACGTCCTCTATAGTGTAGTACGTTACCGCTAGCGCCTGCTTGGCGGCGGCGGCGGCCAGCGCGGCGCCCACGCTGCGCTCGTCCACGGCCACGTCCTCTATAGTGTAGTACGTTACCGCTAGCGCCTGCTTGGCGGCGGCGGCGGCCAGCGCGGCGCCCACGCTGCGCTCGTCCACGGCCACGCGCTGCGCCACGTCCTCTATAGTGTAGTACGTTACCGCTAGCGCCTGCTTGGCGGCGGCGGCGGCCAGCGCGGCGCCCACGCTGCGCTCGTCCACGGCCACGCGCTGCGCCACGTCCTCTATAGTGTAGTACGTTACCGCTAGCGCCTGCTTGGCGGCGGCGGCGGCCAGCGCGGCGCCCACGCTGCGCTCGTCCACGGCCACGTCCTCTATAGTGTAGTACGTTACCGCTAGCGCCTGCTTGGCGGCGGCGGCGGCCAGCGCGGCGCCCACGCTGCGCTCGTCCACGGCCACGCGCTGCGCCACGTCCTCTATAGTGTAGTACGTTACCGCTAGCGCCTGCTTGGCGGCGGCGGCGGCCAGCGCGGCGCCCACGCTGCGCTCGTCCACGGCCACGTCCTCTATAGTGTAGTACGTTACCGCTAGCGCCTGCTTGGCGGCGGCGGCGGCCAGCGCGGCGCCCACGCTGCGCTCGTCCACGGCCACGCGCTGCGCCACGTCCTCTATAGTGTAGTACGTTACCGCTAGCGCCTGCTTGGCGGCGGCGGCGGCCAGCGCGGCGCCCACGCTGCGCTCGTCCACGGCCACGTCCTCTATAGTGTAGTACGTTACCGCTAGCGCCTGCTTGGCGGCGGCGGCGGCCAGCGCGGCGCCCACGCTGCGCTCGTCCACGGCCACGTCCTCTATAGTGTAGTACGTTACCGCTAGCGCCTGCTTGGCGGCGGCGGCGGCCAGCGCGGCGCCCACGCTGCGCTCGTCCACGGCCACGCGCTGCGCCACGTCCTCTATAGTGTAGTACGTTACCGCTAGCGCCTGCTTGGCGGCGGCGGCGGCCAGCGCGGCGCCCACGCTGCGCTCGTCCACGGCCACGCGCTGCGCCACGTCCTCTATAGTGTAGTACGTTACCGCTAGCGCCTGCTTGGCGGCGGCGGCGGCCAGCGCGGCGCCCACGCTGCGCTCGTCCACGGCCACGTCCTCTATAGTGTAGTACGTTACCGCTAGCGCCTGCTTGGCGGCGGCGGCGGCCAGCGCGGCGCCCACGCTGCGCTCGTCCACGGCCACGCGCTGCGCCACGTCCTCTATAGTGTAGTACGTTACCGCTAGCGCCTGCTTGGCGGCGGCGGCGGCCAGCGCGGCGCCCACGCTGCGCTCGTCCACGGCCACGTCCTCTATAGTGTAGTACGTTACCGCTAGCGCCTGCTTGGCGGCGGCGGCGGCCAGCGCGGCGCCCACGCTGCGCTCGTCCACGGCCACGTCCTCTATAGTGTAGTACGTTACCGCTAGCGCCTGCTTGGCGGCGGCGGCGGCCAGCGCGGCGCCCACGCTGCGCTCGTCCACGGCCACGTCCTCTATAGTGTAGTACGTTACCGCTAGCGCCTGCTTGGCGGCGGCGGCGGCCAGCGCGGCGCCCACGCTGCGCTCGTCCACGGCCACGCGCTGCGCCACGTCCTCTATAGTGTAGTACGTTACCGCTAGCGCCTGCTTGGCGGCGGCGGCGGCCAGCGCGGCGCCCACGCTGCGCTCGTCCACGGCCACGCGCTGCGCCACGTCCTCTATAGTGTAGTACGTTACCGCTAGCGCCTGCTTGGCGGCGGCGGCGGCCAGCGCGGCGCCCACGCTGCGCTCGTCCACGGCCACGTCCTCTATAGTGTAGTACGTTACCGCTAGCGCCTGCTTGGCGGCGGCGGCGGCCAGCGCGGCGCCCACGCTGCGCTCGTCCACGGCCACGTCCTCTATAGTGTAGTACGTTACCGCTAGCGCCTGCTTGGCGGCGGCGGCGGCCAGCGCAGCGCCCACGCTGCGCTCGTCCACGGCCACGTCCTCTATAGTGTAGTACGTTACCGCTAGCGCCTGCTTGGCGGCGGCGGCGGCCAGCGCGGCGCCCACGCTGCGCTCGTCCACGGCCACGTCCTCTATAGTGTAGTACGTTACCGCTAGCGCCTGCTTGGCGGCGGCGGCGGCCAGCGCGGCGCCCACGCTGCGCTCGTCCACGGCCACGTCCTCTATAGTGTAGTACGTTACCGCTAGCGCCTGCTTGGCGGCGGCGGCGGCCAGCGCGGCGCCCACGCTGCGCTCGTCCACGGCCACGTCCTCTATAGTGTAGTACGTTACCGCTAGCGCCTGCTTGGCGGCGGCGGCGGCCAGCGCGGCGCCCACGCTGCGCTCGTCCACGGCCACGTCCTCTATAGTGTAGTACGTTACCGCTAGCGCCTGCTTGGCGGCGGCGGCGGCCAGCGCGGCGCCCACGCTGCGCTCGTCCACGGCCACGCGCTGCGCCACGTCCTCTATAGTGTAGTACGTTACCGCTAGCGCCTGCTTGGCGGCGGCGGCGGCCAGCGCGGCGCCCACGCTGCGCTCGTCCACGGCCACGCGCTGCGCCACGTCCTCTATAGTGTAGTACGTTACCGCTAGCGCCTGCTTGGCGGCGGCGGCGGCCAGCGCGGCGCCCACGCTGCGCTCGTCCACGGCCACGTCCTCTATAGTGTAGTACGTTACCGCTAGCGCCTGCTTGGCGGCGGCGGCGGCCAGCGCGGCGCCCACGCTGCGCTCGTCCACGGCCACGTCCTCTATAGTGTAGTACGTTACCGCTAGCGCCTGCTTGGCGGCGGCGGCGGCCAGCGCGGCGCCCACGCTGCGCTCGTCCACGGCCACGTCCTCTATAGTGTAGTACGTTACCGCTAGCGCCTGCTTGGCGGCGGCGGCGGCCAGCGCGGCGCCCACGCTGCGCTCGTCCACGGCCACGCGCTGCGCCACGTCCTCTATAGTGTAGTACGTTACCGCTAGCGCCTGCTTGGCGGCGGCGGCGGCCAGCGCGGCGCCCACGCTGCGCTCGTCCACGGCCACGTCCTCTATAGTGTAGTACGTTACCGCTAGCGCCTGCTTGGCGGCGGCGGCGGCCAGCGCGGCGCCCACGCTGCGCTCGTCCACGGCCACGCGCTGCGCCACGTCCTCTATAGTGTAGTACGTTACCGCTAGCGCCTGCTTGGCGGCGGCGGCGGCCAGCGCGGCGCCCACGCTGCGCTCGTCCACGGCCACGTCCTCTATAGTGTAGTACGTTACCGCTAGCGCCTGCTTGGCGGCGGCGGCGGCCAGCGCGGCGCCCACGCTGCGCTCGTCCACGGCCACGTCCTCTATAGTGTAGTACGTTACCGCTAGCGCCTGCTTGGCGGCGGCGGCGGCCAGCGCGGCGCCCACGCTGCGCTCGTCCACGGCCACGCGCTGCGCCACGTCCTCTATAGTGTAGTACGTTACCGCTAGCGCCTGCTTGGCGGCGGCGGCGGCCAGCGCGGCGCCCACGCTGCGCTCGTCCACGGCCACGCGCTGCGCCACGTCCTCTATAGTGTAGTACGTTACCGCTAGCGCCTGCTTGGCGGCGGCGGCGGCCAGCGCGGCGCCCACGCTGCGCTCGTCCACGGCCACGTCCTCTATAGTGTAGTACGTTACCGCTAGCGCCTGCTTGGCGGCGGCGGCGGCCAGCGCGGCGCCCACGCTGCGCTCGTCCACGGCCACGCGCTGCGCCACGTCCTCTATAGTGTAGTACGTTACCGCTAGCGCCTGCTTGGCGGCGGCGGCGGCCAGCGCGGCGCCCACGCTGCGCTCGTCCACGGCCACGTCCTCTATAGTGTAGTACGTTACCGCTAGCGCCTGCTTGGCGGCGGCGGCGGCCAGCGCGGCGCCCACGCTGCGCTCGTCCACGGCCACGTCCTCTATAGTGTAGTACGTTACCGCTAGCGCCTGCTTGGCGGCGGCGGCGGCCAGCGCGGCGCCCACGCTGCGCTCGTCCACGGCCACGTCCTCTATAGTGTAGTACGTTACCGCTAGCGCCTGCTTGGCGGCGGCGGCGGCCAGCGCGGCGCCCACGCTGCGCTCGTCCACGGCCACGCGCTGCGCCACGTCCTCTATAGTGTAGTACGTTACCGCTAGCGCCTGCTTGGCGGCGGCGGCGGCCAGCGCGGCGCCCACGCTGCGCTCGTCCACGGCCACGCGCTGCGCCACGTCCTCTATAGTGTAGTACGTTACCGCTAGCGCCTGCTTGGCGGCGGCGGCGGCCAGCGCGGCGCCCACGCTGCGCTCGTCCACGGCCACGTCCTCTATAGTGTAGTACGTTACCGCTAGCGCCTGCTTGGCGGCGGCGGCGGCCAGCGCGGCGCCCACGCTGCGCTCGTCCACGGCCACGTCCTCTATAGTGTAGTACGTTACCGCTAGCGCCTGCTTGGCGGCGGCGGCGGCCAGCGCGGCGCCCACGCTGCGCTCGTCCACGGCCACGTCCTCTATAGTGTAGTACGTTACCGCTAGCGCCTGCTTGGCGGCGGCGGCGGCCAGCGCGGCGCCCACGCTGCGCTCGTCCACGGCCACGTCCTCTATAGTGTAGTACGTTACCGCTAGCGCCTGCTTGGCGGCGGCGGCGGCCAGCGCGGCGCCCACGCTGCGCTCGTCCACGGCCACGTCCTCTATAGTGTAGTACGTTACCGCTAGCGCCTGCTTGGCGGCGGCGGCGGCCAGCGCGGCGCCCACGCTGCGCTCGTCCACGGCCACGTCCTCTATAGTGTAGTACGTTACCGCTAGCGCCTGCTTGGCGGCGGCGGCGGCCAGCGCGGCGCCCACGCTGCGCTCGTCCACGGCCACGTCCTCTATAGTGTAGTACGTTACCGCTAGCGCCTGCTTGGCGGCGGCGGCGGCCAGCGCGGCGCCCACGCTGCGCTCGTCCACGGCCACGCGCTGCGCCACGTCCTCTATAGTGTAGTACGTTACCGCTAGCGCCTGCTTGGCGGCGGCGGCGGCCAGCGCGGCGCCCACGCTGCGCTCGTCCACGGCCACGCGCTGCGCCACGTCCTCTATAGTGTAGTACGTTACCGCTAGCGCCTGCTTGGCGGCGGCGGCGGCCAGCGCGGCGCCCACGCTGCGCTCGTCCACGGCCACGTCCTCTATAGTGTAGTACGTTACCGCTAGCGCCTGCTTGGCGGCGGCGGCGGCCAGCGCGGCGCCCACGCTGCGCTCGTCCACGGCCACGTCCTCTATAGTGTAGTACGTTACCGCTAGCGCCT
The DNA here is from genome assembly GCA_943789525.1 of Agriphila geniculea. Classification (NCBI taxonomy): domain Eukaryota; kingdom Metazoa; phylum Arthropoda; class Insecta; order Lepidoptera; family Crambidae; genus Agriphila; species Agriphila geniculea. The sequence continues at coordinate 359,940 of OX038890.1, read as the reverse complement.
GCTTGGCGGCGGCGGCGGCCAGCGCGGCGCCCACGCTGCGCTCGTCCACGGCCACGTCCTCTATAGTGTAGTACGTTACCGCTAGCGCCTGCTTGGCGGCGGCGGCGGCCAGCGCGGCGCCCACGCTGCGCTCGTCCACGGCCACGCGCTGCGCCACGTCCTCTATAGTGTAGTACGTTACCGCTAGCGCCTGCTTGGCGGCGGCGGCGGCCAGCGCGGCGCCCACGCTGCGCTCGTCCACGGCCACGTCCTCTATAGTGTAGTACGTTACCGCTAGCGCCTGCTTGGCGGCGGCGGCGGCCAGCGCGGCGCCCACGCTGCGCTCGTCCACGGCCACGCGCTGCGCCACGTCCTCTATAGTGTAGTACGTTACCGCTAGCGCCTGCTTGGCGGCGGCGGCGGCCAGCGCGGCGCCCACGCTGCGCTCGTCCACGGCCACGTCCTCTATAGTGTAGTACGTTACCGCTAGCGCCTGCTTGGCGGCGGCGGCGGCCAGCGCGGCGCCCACGCTGCGCTCGTCCACGGCCACGTCCTCTATAGTGTAGTACGTTACCGCTAGCGCCTGCTTGGCGGCGGCGGCGGCCAGCGCGGCGCCCACGCTGCGCTCGTCCACGGCCACGCGCTGCGCCACGTCCTCTATAGTGTAGTACGTTACCGCTAGCGCCTGCTTGGCGGCGGCGGCGGCCAGCGCGGCGCCCACGCTGCGCTCGTCCACGGCCACGCGCTGCGCCACGTCCTCTATAGTGTAGTACGTTACCGCTAGCGCCTGCTTGGCGGCGGCGGCGGCCAGCGCGGCGCCCACGCTGCGCTCGTCCACGGCCACGTCCTCTATAGTGTAGTACGTTACCGCTAGCGCCTGCTTGGCGGCGGCGGCGGCCAGCGCGGCGCCCACGCTGCGCTCGTCCACGGCCACGCGCTGCGCCACGTCCTCTATAGTGTAGTACGTTACCGCTAGCGCCTGCTTGGCGGCGGCGGCGGCCAGCGCGGCGCCCACGCTGCGCTCGTCCACGGCCACGTCCTCTATAGTGTAGTACGTTACCGCTAGCGCCTGCTTGGCGGCGGCGGCGGCCAGCGCGGCGCCCACGCTGCGCTCGTCCACGGCCACGTCCTCTATAGTGTAGTACGTTACCGCTAGCGCCTGCTTGGCGGCGGCGGCGGCCAGCGCGGCGCCCACGCTGCGCTCGTCCACGGCCACGTCCTCTATAGTGTAGTACGTTACCGCTAGCGCCTGCTTGGCGGCGGCGGCGGCCAGCGCGGCGCCCACGCTGCGCTCGTCCACGGCCACGCGCTGCGCCACGTCCTCTATAGTGTAGTACGTTACCGCTAGCGCCTGCTTGGCGGCGGCGGCGGCCAGCGCGGCGCCCACGCTGCGCTCGTCCACGGCCACGCGCTGCGCCACGTCCTCTATAGTGTAGTACGTTACCGCTAGCGCCTGCTTGGCGGCGGCGGCGGCCAGCGCGGCGCCCACGCTGCGCTCGTCCACGGCCACGTCCTCTATAGTGTAGTACGTTACCGCTAGCGCCTGCTTGGCGGCGGCGGCGGCCAGCGCGGCGCCCACGCTGCGCTCGTCCACGGCCACGTCCTCTATAGTGTAGTACGTTACCGCTAGCGCCTGCTTGGCGGCGGCGGCGGCCAGCGCGGCGCCCACGCTGCGCTCGTCCACGGCCACGTCCTCTATAGTGTAGTACGTTACCGCTAGCGCCTGCTTGGCGGCGGCGGCGGCCAGCGCGGCGCCCACGCTGCGCTCGTCCACGGCCACGTCCTCTATAGTGTAGTACGTTACCGCTAGCGCCTGCTTGGCGGCGGCGGCGGCCAGCGCGGCGCCCACGCTGCGCTCGTCCACGGCCACGTCCTCTATAGTGTAGTACGTTACCGCTAGCGCCTGCTTGGCGGCGGCGGCGGCCAGCGCGGCGCCCACGCTGCGCTCGTCCACGGCCACGTCCTCTATAGTGTAGTACGTTACCGCTAGCGCCTGCTTGGCGGCGGCGGCGGCCAGCGCGGCGCCCACGCTGCGCTCGTCCACGGCCACGTCCTCTATAGTGTAGTACGTTACCGCTAGCGCCTGCTTGGCGGCGGCGGCGGCCAGCGCGGCGCCCACGCTGCGCTCGTCCACGGCCACGCGCTGCGCCACGTCCTCTATAGTGTAGTACGTTACCGCTAGCGCCTGCTTGGCGGCGGCGGCGGCCAGCGCGGCGCCCACGCTGCGCTCGTCCACGGCCACGTCCTCTATAGTGTAGTACGTTACCGCTAGCGCCTGCTTGGCGGCGGCGGCGGCCAGCGCGGCGCCCACGCTGCGCTCGTCCACGGCCACGCGCTGTGCGCGCAGGTCCCGCGACAGCGACTGTACGCGCTCTGCTACGTCTTCTAGGTCGCTCTCAGATACATCTGCACCAAACGATTATTTTTGATAGTACATTTTTATCTTTACGCACGCGTCGTATCAGACACATAGCATTTGGATTCCCCATAATTTGATTTATATTAAACAAGCGGCCGACCGTTGAGGTGCCGTGCGGGGATAGCGGGGACGATAAATGATGAAAACGACAGTTTAGTGAGACGGCCTGTTTATTACTGAAAAAACATTATCTATTACAATGGTTGTATATTAAGCTTACACCACTACACCGTGATTTCGTGAGCGTAGAAAGTTTTTTTGCTGTCCCTCGGAAACAGTACTTTTTTCGGGATGAAAGTACCCTATGTCCTTCTCTGTACCTCTGACAACGCGTATGTAAAATTTCATGATGATCGGTTCAGTAGTTAAGACGTAAAGGTATAACGAACAAAAAACAGTCTTTCGCATTTATAATATAAGTAAAGATAATTAAAAGATTTTCGATAAAAATCGAATTGTCGACCTATTTTTATTAGAAAAAGTGGAATCACTTTTATGAACAAAACACTTTTCAAATACTAAAAACTTAACAAGAATCAACTTTGTATATAAATGAATGAGTGATGTAGTACCGTTGTTGTTGAGTCGTAGCGCGAGCGCGGCGAGTTCCCTCGCGTCGTCCTCCGCCTGCAGCGCGGCCGCGCGCTTGCTGTCGATCTCGGACATCACTGCGGACCATTTGCAGCGCAACTTGTCCTGACAATATAACGCATACATTATAACGATATCCTAGTGCACGTAGAGCCTACGTACGCTAATACGAGCCACCCCGAACCATAGGATCTTAATAACAAAACAAATGTCAAATTCTCAGAATCAATTAATCCCAAAATGCCTGAAAATGACTTTAATACTATAATGTCTGAAAAGAAAAATTACAAATGATATATATTTGTGCACAATGGTAGAAGCTGACCTTAATAAGTGTGTTGATGCATTTCGATGCATTTCTTTGAAGTGACACCGAACACCTCCGGTGATGCCGCTGACCGCGTACGTTTTAAAGTCAGTGCACAATCAATTGCCGTCGCGATCAGGGCATGCACCAAAGCATTTATTTTAGCATTATTATAATTTTATCATAATTTTTATATCAATATAAATCATTTTATCGACTAGCAATTGTTTTTATGTTCCTAACTGGAACATAAAATGGTCCTTCGAGCCGGATTTGAACCAGCGACCTATGGATACTTATGTATGAGTGCATACTTATTAACTGATAAAAGATGCAGATACTTTTTTATTCATTTTTTTATTTTACCATTAGTTGTTTTTGTTTATACAACGTGTAACAGATAGGGGGTATCAACCCGAAAGGAGGTCAATGAACTCGTGAAATTGAATACATTCCAGCAGAAAAGAAAATTCAAATAAAATAAAAAATTTTGAACTCTCCATACAAAATGTTAGCGGCAAATTCAAATTTTCTATGGAGAGACCAAAATTTTTTTTTTCGATTTTAAAATTTTTTTCTTGTGGAAGGTGTTCAGATTCACGAGTACATTGACCTCCTTTCGGGTTGATACCCCCTTTTTGTTACACGTTGTATAAAAGTCGATAAAAGTTATGTTTAAGTGACATACCAGATAGTCGGCCCGCACGCGGTCGGCCAGCAGCGGGTGGTGGCGGTGCTTGTCGTACACGAGCGAGTCCCCGCGCGCGATCAGCGCCGCCGCCGCCTCCGCCACCAGGCCTTGCTGCCGCTTCAGGATCTGACGACAGAGTAAACATGGTTACAATGGTACGAGTGTGCAGGAAGATTATGAAAAACAGTTCGCGTGATGTGAGCAGCATCAAGTACACGTGTCACTCGGCCGCTATAGTTTGCAGCGCGTTTTTACCTCGAGCCGCTTGGCGGGGTCGCGCTCGGCGGCGGCGGCGGCCAGCGTGAGCAGCATCACGTCCATGCGGCGCGCGGTGCTGCTGGCGCGAGCCACCCACGCGGATACCTCGCTGTCGCAGGCGCCGCCGAACGCCGTGCGGAGGGCGCAAACCGCCTCCTCTTCGTCGCTCTCGCTCGAACGCTCTGTGCGCTCTTCCGCCGGTTTCTGCAATTACACACAATTTGTACGGAATCGAAAAGATGTCAGAGCGCGAGCGTGAGCGTTGCAGTTTTTACACAATTCTATTTTATTGACCGAGCGAGCGCAAACCGCGAGCGAAACATGTTTCAGCATGGGCAAAAATACTTTCGCATATCCGTCCGGCGCCGGCGACTGTCCGCCTGTTCTCCTCTACAGGTCGAAATTCTCAACCGATTCTCGTTAAATTTTGTGAGCAGGTTGTGTAGAATGAATATGAATGGTATTGTAGATTCAGTTATTCGAAATTTTTCAAAGTGGCGGAGAAAATGTTAAAACGAGCTTACAGAGCCACTAGCATTAACTAATAAATTGTCATATCAAAATTCCTGACACATTATTGAGATGATGGATAGTACTGGGGTATATTACTGTGTTATTTTTTCTCTTTTATAATTTTATCTGTGTGTTGTATAACTTGTTTACAAATACTGAAAATAACGTCACGCTTTTTCTTCTCGAATTATGATTACATTACATTTTGTACAATCTGTGGAAACTTGTTATTAGCTCGTGATTTTTCGTGTATATTTCTGTATAAAATATGTATTAGAAGTAAGTTTTCCTAATGAATTAAATAAAAATAAATATATCATAAAGTAAAATGTTTCATATTGAAAGACAAAAAACCGTGTCATTTGACGCCCAGTTTCATAATAAATAGCGTATACTCACAGTGTCGTAGTCGTCGGTGCGCTGGTACTTCTCAGAGGGCACGGGGGAGGGGGCGTTCTTGCGCGCCACCCCCACCACGTGCGCGCCGCGCGCGGGCGTCGACGCACCGATGGGCGCGCCCAGCGGACTCACCTGAGGGGGAAACGATATCAGCTTGTCCAGATGACGCGATTTACGCGCGAGTTGCGAGTTAGCACGCGACTTTAGTTACTCTGCTTGCTGGTAATATTGTTCACATTACTGATACAGCTGAACCTAAACACGTCTCACTCACGCTTACATCAGGACAAGGTCTATAAGAAAACGCCAAATAACATGGCCACCGCCAACCTTGCCGATACTAATTGACCGAGAGCGAAGCGTCTCCATTTCAGCATGAACAAGTATGTCCGGCTGCCCCGCTCGCTGTCCGGCTGTTCTCTTCTACAGATTGCATTTCTCAAGTTGTTCACCGATTCTCGTGACATTTTGCAAGCAGGCTTTTTTTTCAAAATGCCGGAGATAAGTGGAAAATTCAGCCAAAAATTTTCAAAAAATACCAAAAACGTGAGGTCTATAGCTCACTGAGCCACTAGTTTAAATGCGTTAACGTTTATCTTACTCAAAAGTTATTTCTAGTTCCGTGTTTAAACAAGTTACATTTTTTTTTTTTCAAACTGACAACTGATCAACTGTAACGCAGAAGAAGAGATTAGGTTAGAACTGAAACTACCAAAATAAAAAAAAAGTTTTGAGTACGACTTTCATTCAGCCCAGTTGCCACCTAAGCCCGATGTAGCCAGTCAAAATCTACGTAATGTAGTTAACATATTCCGTGTGACATTGCTGCAGTCCCTGACGATGCCGGCCTAGCCACGGGACGAGGAGACCAGCGAGCGGCGCAATGCGAAAATTCTCTCTTCTCTCTAACTAAACAGTTAATCGGCCCCACACGCTATGTAATAAAATAAGAATTCGCTTGCCTCGCCAGTGGTCGCCCCTTCGATGGCTAGGCCAGGCCTCCATCACTCGCTCAAGGTCGCGCGATAAGCACCTACCGCTAGCCGTTCGTTCGAACGAACAAGTGAGCAGAGGGGCGCCACACGCCCGCCTGTGTAGTAGCGCGGCATCTTACCGCCTGCGTAGGTATTGTCTTTTTATAATAGAAACAATGTCGAATCGACATTACTGTACCGTGAGTGGATGTCTAAATAAAAAAACCAATAAACAATTGTCGTTTTATACATTATAATATATGCTATGCAATTCTTTTAAAAGAAGACAACCCTGACGTTGCGTCGTCAGAAAAGGTAAGAGCACGCGATAGAAAGAGAGGCAACTACTAGGTGAATATAACTAGGTCATTAGCGCTGCACGACCTGAATTACACTTTGTTGTGTCGGAGCTAAAGTCTCTATTTATTTAAATGACTTTGCGGAGTGCTGCTTCTGTACTTGTACTATTAGTTATTCTGTGGCTAGGCGGCCGATGGAGAAAACCTAAATATTTTTTTACTGGATTTTACAAGAACTTCATAAACTTGGGATTCTACGTCTGTCAGGAAAACGAATTGGAGAAAACACACCGTTTTGAATGAAGATGGTTCATGTTCTGTTATCTGTGGTTCAAATAGGTGATGGTTGTTGAGCTTATCTCCCTTTATTATAGTACATTATGATATAAGTGCGGTACGTTGAAAATTACAGCCGAGGCGATATTGCTAGCCCGAGCCGTAGGCGAGGGCTACAAGAAAGCAGAGGCTGTAATTATCAAAGCGCACGTATGTCATACGACGTTTTATAACATATTTGCGAGGAAATAAATAAAAGTCGGACTTTGCACCTTTGCTTGTTTTCCATATGATTAAATTTTGATACGCTTGTAAGTATCTTATCGGTCAATTTTTCGGGCAAGAGGCTTAGGGTAGCCTTTTTTGCTGCCTCTGAGACTTCTGGCGGTGTTGAATTAATAAATTCATCAGTACTTGACGACATTTTCAAATAAAAACAATACAGCAAAAAAAATTAAATTAGCAATGCGCGCGCATCAGTGCTTTTTTTTAAGGCAAAGGCATAAAAACAGCCAGTATTACTAATAAAGTAAATTAATATTTTTGTGTTTTTCTTACAGATAAATGGTTGTAATATAATGTCATCATTAATTAAATTGAATAATTAAATGTTTATTTATTATATTTTATCTCCCAAAGTTAATTTTATCCATAAAATGTTGACCTCTATTCTGACATAAAAACTCTTTGCTAAGATTTAAAAAAGTACCGTTCGTTTTAGACGAAATATCTTGATAAACCGTGCGGTAATGTAAAGTAAAACGCACGGTTTATCAAGGAAACCGTGCGTTTTACTTTACATTACCGCACAAGTTCGTAATGAGATACAATACGATATTGAAATTGGTGTAATAAGAGACCCTTTACGAGCAAATATGTTATAAAATAATTTACTGCGTTCTGAACAATTCTAAGATTTTTATCGTTTGAAATAATTCTCCGGTTTACCTGACTATCTTCGACCTCCGAATAAATGGCTTCATCGGATCCGTTCGGCGTGACGTCACCCGCCGGCGCCGACTCTAGAGTCAGCGGCGGGCATTCGGCGTGTTCGTCCATGGGCGTCGACGGAGGCGTGCCGCTCGAAAAGTCGCGCTCATGCCCCGGAATAAGGTCGGGAATCGCTATATCTTCCCGCTTAGCCAACACCCCTCTCGTAGGCTTCATTAAGCGCTCCACCTCCCGCACTTCAACCACGAATGTAGTCACTGCATGTTCGTCTTCGCTGTCGTCCGGTATTTCAACGGTTTCAACGCTTTGCGCCACCGGACCTGACGACGCCCGCACCGTACCGGACGGGAACTCCTCTGGGCTGACCGGACTGACTGTGCCTCTCACTATCTCCACCTCCCTAACGGCGACCATTTGGCAAGGGTCGCTAGTTCTTTTATCTTCTATCGGAGGTTGACTCGGTTCGATCTTGTCCTCGGAGATTTTCGTGAAGAGATCGCTGTCTTGGAGCAGGTTGAAGGTACTACTGTCCTTGGGTTTTAGAGGCTCGGAGTCTAAGGAAGCGTCGCTGAAGGCGGGGGCGGGGCCCGTGGGCGTGGTGGGGGTGACGGGGCTGGTGGAGGGGCGGACGACTCGTTCTAATGAAGAACCTCTACTCCTAGCACTCCCCTCTTTGATCTCCCGCCGTATAGGCGCGGGGCTGTGTAAAGCTAGTGGTATTTTGGACTTTTTTAGCTCGGGTCGATCGGTGTCGGGCGAGTTGACGGGGCTCTCGAGCCGCCGCTTGATGGTGTCCGTCACCTTCTCGTATTCTCCGTCCTTGTCCTGCAACCACAAGCGTCGCTGTACCCGCCGTATGATTACTAAGCTTTGTGGTTATTTACAGTGTTAGTTCAAACCGTTATGTCTCCCATGAATGGTCGATGTAAGCGTTGTCGTGACTCCCGAAAGCTGTGCGTCGACGGTCGCCGTGAATAAAGCTGTCCACACACGAATGCACACCGACACCACAACATATTTACATGATTAGCGATGATTTTGATGGTATGTACAGGACGATGAACGATGTCTTCGTATTTTGTACAATTACATGATTTTTCCGTTTCTTCTGAATTTAGTCAGTTAATCATTAATTCACACTCGGGTTAAGTTCACACACAGCCGGCCTTACACCGGACGACGTCCACCGAAGCGACTACACTACGTGCAAAGGATGTATAAACAAAGGGACGAAGCGTTGATGACGAAATGGGGAAATCCCGTGAAAAATGGATGTGAAACAATATTTATAGCACACGATAAATATCGGAGTCGGTTTTGCAGTTTCCATACAAGGTTACGTAATACGTATTTATCAGAGATATAATTTTCTATCATAACCAAACTGACGTAAATCTGACATAATAAACAAAACTAAAAAGCTAATATGGCGTCTACAGAAGTTTTTATTTTCTAATCAAAATATATATTACAGAAACAAAACACTAGTGCGGAAACTAACGGGCCTAAAGGCCTAAATTAATTAATTAATTGAATGAATTGAATTTAATAATTTTGTACTAACCTAGCTAACAATGTGATATTGTTACTAACCATAATGAGACTCTGTTTCTCGAGTAAATAAATAAATAAAGGTTTTTAGATAATTTTAATTAGGATTTCTTTCTTCTGTTTTTCCTACGTTTCCGCAAAAAGCTATTTCAACGTAGGTGTAGAAAGCGCAAATCATTGAAATTAAAACTTTAAGTAACATTTCTCTCTTTTATTTAAATTTGTAGTACAAAACCGACCCCTATGCAGTATACAATAAGCGCTTACCTCACTGCTGAGTTCCTCTGCAGCCGGCCTGTCGTCGTCGCCCGCCGCGAGTTCGGCGCGCACATCGTTCCACCTGACATCAAATTAACAATATAGTGGTGGCCACATAATTAAAGACGACATTCGATTTTGCCGATGATTGGCCGAGTTGTGATCTGATGATGGCCATCTACGAAGTACATACTCAATTAGTGACTTAGAGATGTAAAATTATGTTTTAAAAGACCGCAAAAATTGCATAAAAATACACGCTGAAATTTTAGTCATTCGGTTCCCGCAGTGGGGTGGTTCCACTCATGATTACAAGCAACTTTTACTATGGGGCCAACTCTGCGGGTGCGAAAAAAAAATCAGCTGTTCCATACATTTAGGTCGAGTAGGTATTGCGCTTTTGTATGAAACAACTGTTTTTTTTTCGCACCCACAGAGTTGGCCCCATAGTAAAAGTTGCTTGTAATCATGAGTGGAACCACCCCACTGCGGGAACCAAATGATTAAAATTTCACGATGTATATGGATATTTCGAAACTGAGAACTCTGATTCTTAGTTCTTAGAATGCTGATCAGATCAGTTGAGTGTGTGACATCTCCAGCGGTATCGTTACCTGTCGTCCAGCTGCTCGATCTGCAGCTTCAAGTGCTGCAGCGAGGCCGGGTCGCAGGCGGCGGCCAGGCGCGCGTAGCTGTCGCGCATGCGCGCTCTGGCCGCCCCCACGCGCGACATCTCCAGCTGCATCGCACCGCGCGCCGCGCCGCGAGACGCGCGAGCCTCTAGCCACGCGCTGAGAGAGGCCAGATCGGTTTGCAGCTCGCGGGCTGCTACTAACGCGCCCTGGACATTACGCACAGTTTAAGTCAAACATTTACAAGTTTTCTATGTAACTAAAATTTCCTGAAAAACTAACTTAATTCTCCCCCTTCTATCTAAAATGTGACGAAAGACAAGACCAAAAAAAGAGTTTTTGTAGTAAGATCTGCAAAAGTTAGGACGTAAAAATATAAATTGAGTGCACGAGAATGGATGCAAAAAACGCACTTTGGCTACTTCATGTCAGGTAGAAGTTTTGATGGCTACTTCACTAGTTTCGTGAATTTAAGTATATTTCAAAGCATTTGAATTACTAGAATGTGTGTAGTAGCAGTGTGCATACCTCTAGCCGGGCCTTGGCAGCCGTGACATGCGCCCCCACGGTGTTGTAGAGCTCCTTGAGGGCGTCCACCCTCTTGGACAGCTCGGGCGGCGCCCGCCCCTCGGCCGCGCGCCGCCCCGCCTTGATCACGCTCTCCACCTCCGCCTTCATCTCGCTCAGCGTGCGGTAGAATTTCTACAACACCACATACACACGTCACATCAGCCCTATTTATCGCATATAGCAACTGTACGAGTACTCGAGCAGAGATTTGAGTTTAAGTTTGGTTCTCTAATACGAGCCTAATAGTCTGATAGTGTTTAATAGCAAAATAATGTAGTATTTTTAGGTTTTTGATATATTATTATCTTGTAATTTCATACATTGAATTTTCATTTATCTGAAAACTGAAAATTTTAAAAGACTTTGACCTATTCAAAGTTAGCTATTACAAAACAAAGGACGATAAACATTATGATATAGTATATTTCATTACGAGTGCGGAAAGCCTGTCATTGTAAAGAGTTCCAACAAATGTCCACCCGAGCCGAGGCGCAGCCGAAGGTGAGGGTTGACAGTCGGAACAAGTTGCAATGACGGTTCCGCACGTGTACTGAACAACTATTTTTAATACAGTTGCGAAAAAATTAAGCAATTTAATAAAATAATAAAAACACAATAAACTCAACTAGCTAATCATTTATTTCTTATGAAAGTTATAATTCACATATACATTGAAATTGGTACAGTTTTTATACTAACTGGGGAATTGTCGTCGTATATAGATATGTAGTACTGTATGTACTTTTTGACTTTTCCGGTAAAATGTTCTCTGAAGCATTTTGTGCAATTATACTGAGTTCCGGTGGTGTTAATTCAAATAAAATATCGTCGAAATTACTCAATTTGTGCAACAAACAACTAAACTCGCAAAGATTTTTTTTTGGAAAATGGCGCCAACCGTAAAAGAATATAAGCAGAGATTTTTTTTTTGTTTTCTTCACCCATTCTGGGTAGGCAAAGGGAACTTTGCCCATACAGCCAAGTCTTCAGTAGATTTTTTTTATAGAAAATTAAAAATTAAAGTCCATCTTTTTCTTTTTACTTACCCGCGCAAACTCCTATAAGCAGAGACAATGGCAGTGCACGTCATACAGCCAACTTTTTTATATTAATAAATTTAATTTGGCCGATACTAATATTAATTTAATGTTTAAATTTTAATTAAAATTACTTTTAAATCTGATATTGAAACAAATTAGTAGCTTCTTTTTAGAAATATTTGCATGAATCATAAAAACTTCAATGATTTTTTTTAGTAAATACTTCGTGGTTGATTTTTTTCTTTTTAATAGACATTATTTTGACAGTTGGGAAAGAAAACGCACGAGTTCGGAAAAGGTAAAGAAAAAGCTCGAGTGTGTAATAGCCCACATCCCGAACGCTATACGTCCCTGCAATACGCCACTTTTTGAGCAACTGTATTAAAAAATCATATAACGGGGCGGGCTGATTATCTAATTAGAAACCACCTAGCGACCGGTCTCATTTGACAGATGAATGTGATACATTGCTACTTCTTTTTGGGGTGAAAAAAAAACATACCAACGAAAAGTAGCAATGTATGTTGACTGAGCCGGTGTGCTCAACCAGTGTAATGTCAGAGGTGTCAAGTAGTATCAGTATAATGATGCAGGAAGATGTCAAAAATGCACTAGAAATGATATAGGCGACCGATACTACGGAGTTACTTTATTGTACTGAAAATTATAATAAATGAATATTGCAAATGATTGAAGTAGGTCGCTACGTTGCACATTATATTAGCGGCTACTAATGTACGATGACCCGTACATATTTCAAATGAAACCGGTCGCTAAATAGTTTCTTTTTAGATAATCAGCCTGCGGGTGTAACAAGACCCTCAACGAAGCCGAAATCCACGTATTCCGCCCATCGCCAGGATCATTTTTGTCTTTTAGACTATACTTAGCTGGGAAACCAATAGCTACGAAGTTATTGAAGGTCAAAGTCAACATTTTATTTTTTATTTTTTTATGAAATGTTATTTTATTTGTTATTTCCTAATTTTTGTCCAAAGAAACATTATCAAAATTTTAAGTATTTCGCGACAAACAATGGCTTCAAAACGTCGCCACTCAACGTATCTCATGAGTACGCACATGAAGGCTGCCTTTCAACTCGGCCACACGCAGCTGTGTATCATACACTCGCAGGCGCCGTCTGTTGTACGCGTTACATTGGGTGGTAATGTGCGCAATGTTTTTTTAACACCAAAAAATAAAATCGTTTCCCAGCAATAATTTTTAACAGAAATGGTTCTGATGATGGGCAGAATACGTAGACCTCGGCTTCGCTGAGGGTCTTGTTGCACCCGGTATAATAATTAAAAACCTTGTACAAGATCCTAATATAAAAAACGGCAAAATGAGTAAATGTCACCCATCCTATTTAATCAGGAAGATAACTATGAGTACGAATGACTCTTAAATGCAGGATTTGTACCTACCTATAATTTATTCACTTCTCAAGCTATAATTTATTCACTACCGCGCTAGTGTCCGTTTAAAAGTGTTTTATTCCTGCCTATAAATTCACTGCGAGTAAAAATAAAACTACGGAAACACGTCAAACATCAGAATCACAAGTAGCAGAAACTCACAAGCCACTTGTAAGCAGTCATCGCGAACGCCAGCAACAAGTATATCAAATCCCAATTCATGACTTATTATTATTTAATTAATATAGACGACGCGACTTCAGAAAACGATGGCTTAAATAACGCAATGCGTATGATCCGGCCGCCGCTGTTTACGCGCGCATTGTTTGTCAACACTGCACAATGTTTTGTTACTGCAAAAACACAGCCCGCGGGAATCATTACTTAACTATTCAAATTACATTTTAGCGACGTTAAATGTATGTTACTTCATTATGAACCGGCGATGGTCACTATTCTGAGTATCTGTGTAATGTGAATGCGGCGGGCGCGTCACGTGAATGAGTGACATTCCGCAGAGCTGCCGATTCAACACAGAATCCTTTCAACGTGGCGGAAGCACGCGAGGCGAGCGCTGCGCTCAACCGTAGAACAGAGGCAACCAACGCCGACGCCGCCGCACTTGAACAAGTGGTGACTTTCGCAAATGACACGACTATCTATGGCAGGGGTGGCCAAACTTATGACTTATGAGGTCTACTGGTGTTTAAAATTATTTCTTGCGGTCGACTGCAAGGTAGAGTTTAGATGTTATTAAGTTGTTTGATATTAAATGTTATTATTTCATATTTTTCTATTCAGTTTATTTAACTCTCGCGGGCTACCTAAATCGCCTTCGCGGTCCACCTCTTGGCTATCCTGATCTATGGCATTGAAATAAATTTTCGCTAATAAAAGCGTTTTTAAATGTCAAATCCATACATATCCTTTGCGAAGTTCGATATCGCTTCTACGGTCTTTTACATTTCATTCAGCATAATCTCTGTTCTACAACAGCAGACTGCGCTCATAGCACGCGAGCCGGCGGCACGCACACCGCGCCGGCAGAAGCCGATTTGATTACACACGGCTTAGCTGATAATTCCTACGGGACGGTTCACTATTCTGATCGAGTTTCTAAATATTTCTTTATATTGGTTCTAACCTTCTAACAGAAATAAATCGAAAATTAATTAGAACACATAATGACATACCTTTTTTATGTTCATGTACTAGTTTTAACTTTAATTTCAATTAGTTGTTTTTATTTTATGGCAATAAAAAACTAAAATGTCCTCCAAACAAACAACAATCAGGCTGTGACGTAAGTCCGAACAATAAAATAATTTGTATAATACAGAGTTATCAGTGACGTAATGTAGGTCGTGTATGAATGAATGTGACACCATAGAATGTATTGAGTACAATGGTCCGGAAGCGCATTATGTAGTGGTTCCGCGGTCAGAAGCGGCACACGATGGGACAATCTAAGGTGACGGATAATAAAACCACTAAATGTGTCCGTATCCGTTAAAAATTGTTTTATTTCATGTCTAGTGAGCGCGTAAGCTTGAGAAGTGAATAGCTTTTGATAAGTTTCTTGTTGGTTTTCCTTGTTACAAAGAGTCATACTTTTTCGGACCAATGTTGTAGCTTTATTTATGTTCACACGTGTTTTTATCAGCCTTAATTGAATAAAGCTTGAATTTCATGGTCTCCAACTAGTTCCGTGACAAACGTGCGACCTAAATATTGGAAACCAGGGGCCGTACCGGCTAACGAATCGATTATCGAAAAGTCTGCTGGGTTTCAACTTAAAACAAAAAAAATCAAAGTAAGGAATTTCGTCTTGTACTTTCTGTTGGCGTAATTTGGAAGATAACGATGTTCGTGTGACATAATGAATTGGGGTTCGCCATTTTAGCCCAATTGGGGCTCAATTTATCTGTTTTAATTTGAAACCCAGCGGACTTTTCGATAATCGATTCGATAGCCGGTACGGCCCCTGATCGCACTGTCTATCTACCCGCAGGACGAGCGTTTAAAAGATATTGGGCATTTCAGAAACGCTAAATCCCTAATGTGATATGTTATCTACCATGTACTTAGGTGAAATATTTTCAAAAGGAACCAAAATATTATCTGTGATTAGGAAATTTTCAAAGATCAACCATTGTATTTTCTGTTAACAAATGTAAGTAGATTGCGTACAGCATTTAAACCGAAAACATAGCCCATGGATTGGATGTCAGCTCCACACGCTTTCCCAAACCTTGGCCAATGTATAGTTCGTTGATGCTTTTGAAAAGGACCTCTTCGACACACTCGTTACAAAACCGGCAATGTACGCCACTGCTCGTCTTCACTCCGCAAGCGTGAAATGCCGGCATGACACGTATGAAGGAAGAATAAAATAGGAAATACATTAGGCTGACGTGGGCCACGTACGCCGATCTGTGCGCGTCGGTCCCCATACATATTATATAGAGGCTAGTCGTTTATAGCGTGCTACTTCCACGTGTATCCATCGCTTGCGACGCAATACCACGATACGTGACGCAACTAAAAGTATGTCTTATGACGCGTCCATAGAGTATAATATTGGATGTGCCCAGAATGGCGTATGTGCCCACGTCGCGTTGGCCTAGTGTAGTTTTCGCTCGTTTTAAAAAACTCAACTCACTGACACTGGCGTAAATGTCGTGGCGGCGGGGGAGAGGGGCACAGTATTGCGCACGCGCCATAGAGCGGGACAGGCAGCTCGTACCTCTCGCTCGCTCCTCCACAATGACTCACCAGACACTGGCGTAGTTGGCCGCGCACGCAGTCCGGCGTGGCGGCGGGGGAGGGGAGGGCCGTGGCGCACGCGCGTTGTACGTCGCGTAGGGCGGCCATAGAGCGGGACAGGCAGCTCGTGCCTCTCGCTCGCTCCTCCACAATGACTCACCAGACACTGGCGTAGTTGGCCGCGCACGCAGTCCGGCGTGGCGGCGGGGGAGGGGAGGGCCGTGGCGCACGCGCGTTGTACGTCGCGTAGGGCGGCCATAGAGCGGGACAGGCAGCTCGTGCCTCTCGCTCGCTCCTCCACAATGACTCACCAGACACTGGCGTAGTTGGCCGCGCACGCAGTCCGGCGTGGCGGCGGGGGAGGGGAGGGCCGTGGCGCACGCGCGTTGTACGTCGCGTAGGGCGGCCATAGAGCGGGACAGGCAGCTCGTGCCTCTCGCTCGCTCCTCCACAATGACTCACCAGACACTGGCGTAGTTGGCCGCGCACGCAGTCCGGCGTGGCGGCGGGGGAGGGGAGGGCCGTGGCGCACGCGCGTTGTACGTCGCGTAGGGCGGCCATAGAGCGGGACAGGCAGCTCGTGCCTCTCGCTCGCTCCTCCACAATGACTCACCAGACACTGGCGTAGTTGGCCGCGCACGCAGTCCGGCGTGGCGGCGGGGGAGGGGAGGGCCGTGGCGCACGCGCGTTGTACGTCGCGTAGGGCGGCCATAGAGCGGGACAGGCAGCTCGTGCCTCTCGCTCGCTCCTCCACAATGACTCACCAGACACTGGCGTAGTTGGCCGCGCACGCAGTCCGGCGTGGCGGCGGGGGAGGGGAGGGCCGTGGCGCACGCGCGTTGTACGTCGCGTAGGGCGGCCATAGAGCGGGACAGGCAGCTCGTGCCTCTCGCTCGCTCCTCCACAATGACTCACCAGACACTGGCGTAGTTGGCCGCGCACGCAGTCCGGCGTGGCGGCGGGGGAGGGGAGGGCCGTGGCGCACGCGCGTTGTACGTCGCGTAGGGCGGCCATAGAGCGGGACAGGCAGCTCGTGCCTCTCGCTCGCTCCTCCACAATGACTCACCAGACACTGGCGTAGTTGGCCGCGCACGCAGTCCGGCGTGGCGGCGGGGGAGGGGAGGGCCGTGGCGCACGCGCGTTGTACGTCGCGTAGGGCGGCCATAGAGCGGGACAGGCAGCTCGTGCCTCTCGCTCGCTCCTCCACAATGACTCACCAGACACTGGCGTAGTTGGCCGCGCACGCAGTCCGGCGTGGCGGCGGGGGAGGGGAGGGCCGTGGCGCACGCGCGTTGTACGTCGCGTAGGGCGGCCATAGAGCGGGACAGGCAGCTCGTGCCTCTCGCTCGCTCCTCCACAATGACTCACCAGACACTGGCGTAGTTGGCCGCGCACGCAGTCCGGCGTGGCGGCGGGGGAGGGGAGGGCCGTGGCGCACGCGCGTTGTACGTCGCGTAGGGCGGCCATAGAGCGGGACAGGCAGCTCGTGCCTCTCGCTCGCTCCTCCACAATGACTCACCAGACACTGGCGTAGTTGGCCGCGCACGCAGTCCGGCGTGGCGGCGGGGGAGGGGAGGGCCGTGGCGCACGCGCGTTGTACGTCGCGTAGGGCGGCCATAGAGCGGGACAGGCAGCTCGTGCCTCTCGCTCGCTCCTCCACAATGACTCACCAGACACTGGCGTAGTTGGCCGCGCACGCAGTCCGGCGTGGCGGCGGGGGAGGGGAGGGCCGTGGCGCACGCGCGTTGTACGTCGCGTAGGGCGGCCATAGAGCGGGACAGGCAGCTCGTGCCTCTCGCTCGCTCCTCCACAATGACTCACCAGACACTGGCGTAGTTGGCCGCGCACGCAGTCCGGCGTGGCGGCGGGGGAGGGGAGGGCCGTGGCGCACGCGCGTTGCACGTCGCGTAGGGCGGCCATAGAGCGGGACAGCCGCGCGGACAGATCGTCCCTCTCACTCTCGCACTCCTCCATCGCCTCGTCTTCTCTCGCCGGGGACTCCACCGACGATGCCAGTTTCTCTTCCAGTAATGCGAATTGTTCCTGCATAGACGAATTCTTTAACTGTCTTATTAATAAACGAAGAGTAAGTTTACACCTAGAGTTTGTTTAGAAATATGACGCTTTGAGATGTCAAACGTTAGGAACACTTTCAGATGTAAACTTAGTCTTCGTCAATCGTTAATAAATAAGACCACGAGATGAGAGTCTATTGTCAGAATGTCTTAAGTTGGATATTTAAAGTGATCGAGTGTTTATTAATAAATGTGCGCGAAAATAAAAATAAATGTAAAGCTATATTATTGAACAACACCGATAAATCAAACAGTTTTGAAAAAGGTAAATTTTTAGTCTATCTTATCCTTATTATAAAAAAACAAACATTTGATAAAACTACAAAGTTAATATTATTTTATACGAAAAGCGTGTTAAATAAAAATAACAGGTTATATTTCAATTTAAAGCAGCAACCAAGTTATAAATAAAACGCGATTTTCATAGCACAACACACAGAGTTCACATAACGTTACTTGGTTTGGGGTCCAGCTCGGAAAACGCACGCCGCGGGCAGCTTGCGTGGGAAAGTAAAATTATGAAAGTAAATTATTTTATACATAAACAAATTATTTGAAAAGGATGTTAGAAGCTTTTTTGTTGTGTGTGAAGTACATTTAGTAACTTGGTGCTTATTGAGTCATCATTATCTAGTTTTTTTATGCACAACGGGATAGTGTTTGACCTTCACCTCACCTGATGTTAAATGACGATTAGACCGAAGGTGGAAGCGTACTTTACCCGGAATCCTCATCACTGAGAAACTGGCTATCTTACCTCTAACTGCCGGAACACAACAATTTTAAATTGTTGTTATTGCTTCAAATTTAGGTAAGATGGTAGGAGCTAGCCAGGCGGACTTGAAATATATCCTACCACCAACTAAACCCGAAATTGTACCCCCCTGAGAATCGAACTCATAACCCCTGCATCTTACACGGGTGGGATAAACCACTAGACCACAGAGGCGGTTATTATTTTATAAAATTCAAAATATTTTAATATTCAATGCAATTTCACAAGGAGTCCGTGGAAAATCAATATCAGAGGATGGCAATATTGGACTCAGTCACTCACTGTCCAACCATCGAGAAATGAAATAGTTGGGAAAACCTGCCAACTGTTGTTGCTATAACCTAGTTAAGAATAATCATTGTCATAAAGAAAATAAAGTTCTTCTTCTTATTATTTTAGTTTGGCAACCTACTCTCCTCTTTAAGGAGTAATTTTTGCCAGTGTCAAGTGTTGAATAGTTCAGTGGTAGATTGTTTCAGTTTACATTATAGTCAGTAGGCGGGAGGGGAGCGACACAACCAGCAAACACGGTGGCTCGGTTAACACTGCTTTATTTTTAAAAAGGCGGGACGCAGCCGCGCCTGACATATCTAAGGATACCCTCATACACAACACATTAGAATGCGGGTGCATCGCATTCCATCGCTGCTTGGAGCATTTGGCACCAAGTATATCAAGACAGTTTACTCGGTAAGTTCTGCCGAGGTAGCCACTACTACAATAAAAGTCTCAGCTTCACACAACTAATATCGCGCCTATCTCCATTATCCCACATATTATTCAGTTGCGTAGACACTTGTACCACAAAACTGCATCAATTTTAAGACACAATATCCACTATGAATCAATTTGCGAAGAATTAAAATAGTCACCGAACCGAACTCGACAAAATGGCTCCAAAAACTCCGAAAATAGAGTTATTCACCGTTGTTACTGAAGTTTATAAATCTATAGTAATTCCGTCATAACACTTACATCGAGCAGCTTCAGTTGATCATGCAGCCTCGCAGCAGCTTCCCTGTGTCCTGCCGTATCGTACGCCTCGGCTTGTTTCTTCAACGCCTTCATCTGTTCCTTCCTGGCGTCAATTCCTTCGTGCACTTCAGTCGCGTTCGAAGGGCTCGCCTCGAGCGCCGCTCGGACCCAGGCCACGAGCCCTTCCACGACCACCTCCCACTGCGCCGCCTCGCGCGCGCACTGTTCCAGAACTAGGCGACGGGACTCCGCCTACATACAAACAACTAGTTAAGTACCCACCTAGGGTCAGGCCCAATAATCATTCCATAGATAGGAGTAGGCCTATTCCAGATTAGTTGCTATGTAACGGTTGATATTTGTACGGTATACAAATGCCTACATTCAACTTGGTACTCATAACTAGGTCACGCATCAGCACTTTTGTAATTCATTCAATTTATTATATTTCGTCATACAATTAGTACGCAATTAACATTTATTCAACAATCACGCGTCCTCATTTAGCATTTAAACAAGTAATTTTGATCCCTTTGTGAATTAGCAATAGACTTTTATTTTCCTAAACTTATCTATCATTTAAACTATGATTCGTCAAGCTGCCCGGCTCGTAAAATATTAATAAAAAATAATGACAGTTACTGAGCAACTAATCTGGATTAGGCATATCCCTATCTGTGGATTGATTATTGGATTTAGGGGTGGCCAAGGGCTCGAGACAGACCAGGGGCCGTACCGGCTAACGCTCCCAACTTCGTCAAGTGTACCGGGCTTCAAATTGAAACTAATAAATCGAGCCCCAATCAGGAAAAAATGACGAACCAGTTTCACATTCATAATGTCACACGAACATCGATATCTTACAAATAACTTCGGCAAATAGTACAATACAAAATTCCTTACATTCATCTATTTATTTTCAGTTGAAGCGCGGCAGACCCGCCGAAGTTCGAAAAATTAGTCGGTAGGGTTACTCCCGAATGCGATCGAAAATCTGAGATCGAATCGATATCGAGTAAACGTCAAAACGGTACAAAGGTAACCATGGAGATCGTTTTCAATGTACCAAAATAAAAGATTTTTCATGTTCTTTAAATCCCGAGGTGAAGTTGATCTCGTCAATCCCAACGAGAGTAGGGGGCCGGGTTTTTCCGGCGACGTAGAGGTAGAAAAAAGGTAGTTTGCAAGAGCCCTTAGATTTATAACGCATCTCGATCTAAGCGCAGGCCCCAATGAAAGCGAAGCAAAACGAAAAGTTCCTTTCTTTTTGTTCAGTATGCATAGAGCGTACACGAGCATGAATGCAATGAGGGCTAACGCGTATGAATTCGCTGCTAGAGGCGCTGATGTTGCGTGAGGTCTTCGAAACGTCAAATGTCATACTTTGTGTGCGAGCTACGCGCGTTTATTTCTAAAATAAATAAAATGTTGTGATTATTTTGCAATACGAGATTCAAAAAGACAAATATGAATTACGAGTCAATGAGCGGCAGTGCTTTAAAAGCGTAGCTAAGAAAAAGAGGTTTTTCTGACCAAAACGGGACTGCACAACATTGAGGCATGCTGGATATTTTTAATAAATTGGTATTATCTAAGATTTATTTAGTTTCACACCCGTAGGGCCGTAGGGGCCGTAGTAAACAGACTTTTACAGGACCTCTCGTGACTGTGGCGCCAACTGGTGAGCTAAAAAACGGTAGCCCTCATTATGAAGTCGTAGTAATGACACGCTCTTTTGGCTACTGGCGTGAACTGCTCTTTATTAATAAAATAAATTTATAAAAAACACTGACTATAATTTTGTACTAAAAATATTAGTCTCATTTTATTTAATTCCTATTTTCTCCGGCCAATCTGTATGTAAATTATTAATTTTAAAATCCATGTAAAGTACTCGAGTTACCGGGTTGCCCGTCGAGGAAATGTTAACCAATAAGATTTCATAAAATCTCTTTTCTGCATTCCTATTGGTTAATATTTCCTCGTATCCCCGCTTCGCTCCGCGTCAATGGACAGGCAGCCTAATTTTATTTTATTTTATTTCGTTAGGAAAACTAACAGCTTTGAGACATGGTATGAGTAGTTGCAAAATAGGTTCTAAGAGCTATTTACATGTTTTCACTTATGGGTAATTAAAAACTATGGAGTAAATTACAAGTTGCAGGGAAACGCATGTAGACTTATAATCTAGGTACTAATAGAGAACTGCGATCAAGCGACGTATCGCAGCAGGCTTTATACTAAAAAAATCAATAGAGGTGTCAGTGTGAGAGAGTAAATGTTAGATTTGGGCCCGAGCCACACCCCGGGCACTCCATACAAGCGTCGCGTTTCAACTACCTATTACACAGACGCTACACAGTGACGTTTTGGCACACGCGCAACTGTTACGTGAAGTCTAGAGCTATTGAATGAGCACACGGATCGGCACAAGGAACTCGCGCGGTGGGCGCCGGAGGGGTGAGGTAATTGATTATGGGGCGGGGCAGAGAGTTTCTTTTCTGTACGGTAGTACTTATATGTATGTGTGCCCGAGCTTTGATATTACTTGGTTGTGCAGCAGTTCCCAGCGCTGGGCGAGGTGCTCCAGCTCGGCGGAGATCCAGGCCGGCATGATGTGCGCGTCGATGAGCTGCCGCCCGATGTCCTGGATGCGCGCCAGGCGCTCCGAGCTGTGGTTCTGCAGGTAGCTCTCCAGGTCCTGACATACCAATAAAAATATTTTTGATACTTATATAATGATGACACTGGCTCGGACGAACCTGAGGCATAAGTTGCAGGAGAAAGTACCTGAGTTCTCCAGGTTGCTATCTAAACCTCGAATTTATAAACTGTTCTCAAAGTTGACAACTATCTTGAGATCATACTTGAGATGCTGTTCTTATACGAACTGGATTTCAAATATGATCTCAACATAGCTCTCAACGTTGAGAGCGGTTTATAAATACGGGCTTGTCACCTAAGTCTGGATACGTTAATGGAAACAATTTTATTGGTCATGCATGACCCAACGCACATAACCCGACGACGGTTGCCGGCACGGCGCGGCAGGCAAATATTGAATGATCATCACTGATGTTAAGTGACGATAAAGCTGAAGGTGGAAGCGCACTACGCCCGGAATCCTCATCACTGAGAAACAGGCTATCTCACCTCTAATTGGTGGAACATATTTTTTTTTTTAGGTATGATGGGGTAATACTAGTTACCACCTTAAAATAAGCCCTACCACCAACCAAACCGAGTACAAATTGTACCCCCCTGGGAATCAAACCCGGGACCCCTGCGTCTTACACGGGTGGGCGGACCACTAGACCACAGGAGGCGGTTAAAAAATAATATAATATAAACGTGAAGGGTCAAAAGAGTGAATGAAAAGATAACGAACTATAAGGAATATAATAGAATCTGGTACTCACGGACAGCTCGTCGCACATCTCCTCGGCGTCAGCAGCGCTGGTGGCGGAAGGTCGCAGTCTCCTCGCCAGTCCGTCCAACCAAGCTTTTTCTTGCGCGAGCCACGCACGCAACTCGCTAGTCTCGTGCCACGCCTCCGCTAGCACTCTACAACGATCGAGCTTCATTAAAGTCCCCGCAAACTACAGACTTTCTATCGGCCGATAGTTTGGTCGGACCTTTTTGGGTTCCGTACCAAAATGGTAAAAAAGGAACCCTTATGGTGTGACTCAGTCTGTCTGTCTGTCTGTCACAGCTGGATATCTCGAGAACTGCTTAAGGTATCAACTTGAAATTTGGAATGGTTTAAGATGACATTTGCCCAACTATTTTGCAAATAAGAAATAAATAAAAAAAATAAATAACTTTTTTACAGCAGGGCCTGCAAAGGGGTCTTAAAAATTTGAAGTGGGGCTACTAGGGCATGTGGGGTATCATATGAAAAAGCGCCGTTTGCACGTTTTCAATCATTTTTTCTAGACCGCATAGTTTTCGACTTATGATGAAAAATGTAAAAAAAATATCGTTCCCCCCCTTATCTCCGAAGTTTGCAAAGAGAAAAATCTGAAATAATTCTATGTGATAGCAGTTTATATAAAGATTACAGGAAAAATAAAACGATGTCTCAATATAGCACACTTTTTTAGAAATTATCAAATTTCTAAAAAAGTTAACATTAGTTCCACTATCGGTCAAGAGATGGCGCTGACCTAAAACTGCAATACTAATTTTATTATTCTACTCTGCAGTGTGGTTTAATGGTGCAGTTATGGTATATGGATGGTACGCAACCCTCGGTGCGTGAGTCCGACTCGCTCTTGGCCGATTTTTTTAATATGAAGAATCGACCGATACCAAATCGTTGTAATGTGCGCACTTGCATACTTCTTCATACTTATTAAAGGCCCGACCAAACTATCGACCGATAGAAAATCGGTAGTTTGCGGGGACTCTCATACAACGTGTTAATGAATGAACCAAAATAGGAAAACTGTTTCTTCGGACCATCGAACTGAACAACTTTTATTAAGGGACCGACTCTGGAATCGGGGAACATAAATCAGCTGTTTCAGACAAAAATTAATAACGAAAATATTTATACAGTACGAGGCATATATTTTGAAATCGGGTCGGGATGGCGCGGAACGCGTATTTTGGGCATGTGTAGCAGTGAGGGGCGCGGGCGGCGGGAGAGGGGCGCGCGCTATTGGTCGCTCACAAGAGCACATGCGCGAACTTATCCCCACTCCGTCAGAAAAATTTCAAGATATATGCCTCGTACTGTACCTTGTATTACAAAATAAAAAGGACATACGAGGGTGGTTTGATAAGTCCGTGACTTTGTGAAGAAGAAAAAAATTTTAAAGAATATTTTGGTTTATTTTTCTACATAATCTCCTTTCAGCTCTATACACTTCGACCAACGATGTTCCAACTTCTTCAACCCATCCAAAAAATAGTTTTTATCAAACCCTGAAAAATAGGCTCCTGTTTAGCTATCACTTCTTCATTGGATGAAAATCTTTGTCCACCAAGCCATTTCTTCATGTTTGGGAAGAGGAAAAAGTCACACGGGGCCAAATTTGGTGAATACGGGGGGTGTGGCAAAAGCTCGTATCGCAATTCCACAAGTTTTGATGTTGCGGTTGCCGCCGAGTGGGCCGGAGCATTATCGTGATGAAATGAAACTTTTTTCTTTGCTAGATGCGGTCTTTTCTTCAGCAGCTCTATATTGAATCTATCCAACAAAGCAACATGGTAAGCTCCGGTAATTGTCTTGCCTTTCTCCAAAAAATCGATGTAAATAACACCTTTGCTGTCCTAAAAGACAGTGGCCATCTCTTTACCAGCCGAACAAACAGTTTTTGCCTTCTCCGTGGCACGTTCACCGGTAGAAGTCCACTGTTTTGACTGTTGCTTCGTCTTTGGCGTATAATGGTGGACCCACGATTCGTCAACTGTTACGTACCGACGAAACAATTCATTTGGATTGCGGTTATACAAACCTAGCATTGTTTAGAAATTGTTACACGAGTTCGTTTTTGGCCGACTGTCAGCAAACGCGGCACCCATCTTGCAAAAAGGTTTTTCATGCCGAGAATATCGAACAAAATATGAAAAATTCGTTCGGTAGAGATGTGAATAGCATCAGCTATCTCGCGTATCTTCACTCGACGGTCTGCCATAACAATGTCGTGGATTTTGTTAACAATATCTTCAGTGGTGACCTCAATCGGCCTTTCTGGGCCGTGAGCGACAGTTGTGGTGGTACGACCACAACGAAATTCAGTAAACCACTTATGAACCATTCCATGAGATTGAGCAGAGTCCCCATAATATTTTTTCAATTTATCTTCCGTCTGCTTAATGGTTTTACCACGTAAAAAGTAGTATTTGATCAATACGCAAAATTTGTTTTTCTCCATTATAAAAGAAAATCCCGACCTCACTTGCATAAATGCTTCCAATTTTTTTACTTTTACGCCAATTTAAAAAATGTAACAGCATAAGCTTAGCAATGAGTTCTAAATTAAGACAGGAAAATTGAATTAAGAAAAAATATTGTATTTAACCTTAAAGTCACGGACATATCAAACTGCCCTCGTAAGTCAAGCTTAGTACTACGCGCGCCCGATCAACACATAGACACCTTTCACCGATCGGCGAACTGCGTTACGCGCTCTAACTCGTTTGAAATTCGTCTGAGATTCCAGTTAACTATTCCGTGTGTCGGTGTAGGCTTGACTTCTGTCCTCTCTCTATTTTGTGATTATATTATCATGCATCACACATGTCCCACTACGAGGCACTGAACTTACAGTATAATAAATCGGACAAAATCTGACACGTACACCCGCGCAGATAAAGAATCGGATTAAAAATGGCGTTGTTCATATTCACTTCTCGCTCTCATACTAAGCGCCACATCGCGCTCTCACTTCAACTCATTGTGGAAAGCGTGATGAGCCGCCATTTTCAATCCCGTTCTTAATCAGCGCGGATTGTTCGTCATATAAACATTTTTATCTACACTCAACGTAATGTTCCAAATATGAATTAAAAAATATTGTATAAACCCGTACTTTATTTTTCCTGGATAGGTAAAATTAAAAAAAAAAAACCATTACGATGCATTCAACTGCATCATAAAATAACTTATAAATTTTTATATTTGTACTGAAAAACGATAAATCAACTCGATTTTTTTTTTATTGCCAAACGACCCTGTTTCTTACTGTGATTGAAAAACAATTTGAGTACAGACTCTTTTTTTTTATCTAATGTTGTAGAAGATTGTGAAAAATCTACTCTGTACATGTCACATGTTGTGACACGAATATTTCACTTCTTGTTGTTTAAGGAATGTGAGTACTAAAGGGATTAAAATAAGGTTGAATCTGGTCGTATGGGGCAAGCTAGCGCGAGCGGCCATATTATGTGGTAACACTACATAAGCAATATATAATTGTAGAAATGCAATATTAATAAAAAAACCGGCCAAGTGCGTGTCGGGCCACGCGCAGTAGGGTTCCGTAGGTACATTATATACCATACCATATTTTAATACCGCTATCATTTTTCGTCTGAAAAAATAACTTTGTTTTTCACAGTGTTTGTATGAATGACAAAGTTATATTTGCGGTTTTGGAAAATGTACTATATCTCAAAAACTAATTACTGTATCTCGTTCAAACCAATTTTCGTTGAAAGTGTTTATTAAGATCTATAGCATATATTTTTTTTAGATTTTTCACCCTCTTACTTTAAAAGTTAAAGGACACACATTTTACCACTTTGGCGGCAGATATCTTTCAAACGGTTGACTTTGAAAAAAAATAGTCTTAGGAACCTCAATGTCATTTTTAAAGACCTATCTATAGACACCCCACAAGTATTGGTTTGATGAAAAAAAATATTTTCAGTTTCAGTTCCATGTATGGGGAGCCCCCCCTTAATCTTTTATTTTATTTATTTTTGTGTAAAAATCGTAAAGCGGTTCACAGAATACACCTACTTACCAAGTTTCAACTATGTAGTCTTAATACTTTTGGAATAAAGTGGCTGTGACATACGGACGGACAGACAGACAGACATGACGAATCTATAAGGGTTCCGTTTTTTGCCATTTTGGCTACGGAACCCTAAAAACGAGCGCAATCATAACTGAACTGGCGCGGAGTCTCCGTTCCAGCTTGGGCAAAAATGCTTTCGTATCTCAGGTCACATTTCTCGTGAACTTTTGTGAGCAGGTTCGATAATTTAATAGAATTTTTTCGTTGATCCAGTTTTCAGATTTCCTATAAATGGCGGAGATATGGGGAAAAATATTTAGCCATATCGAAAAAATTATCAAAAATTTTACAAACGCGAGGTCTAAAGCTCACAGATATATTTAAGTTTGTAAATATCGTTACTTATTGCTATTAAAACTGATAAGTTTCTTGCGCCCGTTCTTCTTGTCAGTTAAAAAAGTCTTGAACGGGTGGTAGGAAAATATAGACGATTCAAAAGTACTTAATAATTAAGTTTATTTGAATAAAGCTATTTTTGACTTTGACTTTGACAGAGTAATTCGTTCAATATTTTTTTAATTAAAAAAAAGTAAGGTAAAATTTTTTTTAGAATTGAATAGAATATAAACTGATTTATTTAGTGACACAAAATAAGTTACAAATACATGCTTAAATAAAATACAGAATGTGACACCAAAAGGGCAATCTACTCAGCACGTGTCGGATGTCGCAGACATTCCAACGCTAATCTTCCGTGTTTGCCTAAATATATATTTTTTGAGAGCACTACTACGCCATGATTACGTTAAAAAGTTAAGGTTGACAGTTTGTATAACTCGATTGATGGTTTATCTTCTTGCCTGCTAAAAAAGTCTCTAATTTGAATCACATTAGTCGGTGTGGGAGCGTGCACTGACTTGTATCTCTCGTAGACGCCGTGCGTGACGTCGGTCCAGCGCGCGTTGAGGTGCGTCAGCCTGCGCGCCAGCGCGTCGGGCCGCCGCTCCGCCGACAGCAGCATCTCGTGACCTGACACGCGTATTATATCACACTAGTCGGTATAGGAGCGTGCACTGACTTGTATCTCTCGTAGACGCCGTGCGTGACGTCGGTCCAGCGCGCGTTGAGGTGCGTCAGCCTGCGCGCCAGCGCGTCGGGCCGCCGCTCCGCCGACAGCAGCATCTCGTGACCTGACACGCGTATTATATCACACTAGTCGGTATAGGAGCGTGCACTGACTTGTATCTCTCGTAGACGCCGTGCGTGACGTCGGTCCAGCGCGCGTTGAGGTGCGTCAGCCTGCGCGCCAGCGCGTCGGGCCGCCGCTCCGCCGACAGCAGCATCTCGTGACCTGACACGCGTATTATATCACACTAGTCGGTATAGGAGCGTGCACTGACTTGTATCTCTCGTAGACGCCGTGCGTGACGTCGGTCCAGCGCGCGTTGAGGTGCGTCAGCCTGCGCGCCAGCGCGTCGGGCCGCCGCTCCGCCGACAGCAGCATCTCGTGACCTGACACGCGTATTATATCACACTAGTCGGTATAGGAGCGTGCACTGACTTGTATCTCTCGTAGACGCCGTGCGTGACGTCGGTCCAGCGCGCGTTGAGGTGCGTCAGCCTGCGCGCCAGCGCGTCGGGCCGCCGCTCCGCCGACAGCAGCATCTCGTGACCTGACACGCGTATTATATCACACTAGTCGGTATAGGAGCGTGCACTGACTTGTATCTCTCGTAGACGCCGTGCGTGACGTCGGTCCAGCGCGCGTTGAGGTGCGTCAGCCTGCGCGCCAGCGCGTCGGGCCGCCGCTCCGCCGACAGCAGCATCTCGTGACCTGACACGCGTATTATATCACACTAGTCGGTATAGGAGCGTGCACTGACTTGTATCTCTCGTAGACGCCGTGCGTGACGTCGGTCCAGCGCGCGTTGAGGTGCGTCAGCCTGCGCGCCAGCGCGTCGGGCCGCCGCTCCGCCGACAGCAGCATCTCGTGACCTGACACGCGTATTATATCACACTAGTCGGTATAGGAGCGTGCACTGACTTGTATCTCTCGTAGACGCCGTGCGTGACGTCGGTCCAGCGCGCGTTGAGGTGCGTCAGCCTGCGCGCCAGCGCGTCGGGCCGCCGCTCCGCCGACAGCAGCATCTCGTGACCTGACACGCGTATTATATCACACTAGTCGGTATAGGAGCGTGCACTGACTTGTATCTCTCGTAGACGCCGTGCGTGACGTCGGTCCAGCGCGCGTTGAGGTGCGTCAGCCTGCGCGCCAGCGCGTCGGGCCGCCGCTCCGCCGACAGCAGCATCTCGTGACCTGACACGCGTATTATATCACACTAGTCGGTATAGGAGCGTGCACTGACTTGTATCTCTCGTAGACGCCGTGCGTGACGTCGGTCCAGCGCGCGTTGAGGTGCGTCAGCCTGCGCGCCAGCGCGTCGGGCCGCCGCTCCGCCGACAGCAGCATCTCGTGACCTGACACGCGTATTATATCACACTAGTCGGTATAGGAGCGTGCACTGACTTGTATCTCTCGTAGACGCCGTGCGTGACGTCGGTCCAGCGCGCGTTGAGGTGCGTCAGCCTGCGCGCCAGCGCGTCGGGCCGCCGCTCCGCCGACAGCAGCATCTCGTGACCTGACACGCGTATTATATCACACTAGTCGGTATAGGAGCGTGCACTGACTTGTATCTCTCGTAGACGCCGTGCGTGACGTCGGTCCAGCGCGCGTTGAGGTGCGTCAGCCTGCGCGCCAGCGCGTCGGGCCGCCGCTCCGCCGACAGCAGCATCTCGTGACCTGACACGCGTATTATATCACACTAGTCGGTATAGGAGCGTGCACTGACTTGTATCTCTCGTAGACGCCGTGCGTGACGTCGGTCCAGCGCGCGTTGAGGTGCGTCAGCCTGCGCGCCAGCGCGTCGGGCCGCCGCTCCGCCGACAGCAGCATCTCGTGACCTGACACGCGTATTATATCACACTAGTCGGTATAGGAGCGTGCACTGACTTGTATCTCTCGTAGACGCCGTGCGTGACGTCGGTCCAGCGCGCGTTGAGGTGCGTCAGCCTGCGCGCCAGCGCGTCGGGCCGCCGCTCCGCCGACAGCAGCATCTCGTGACCTAACACGAGGACAATATTAAAAAAAAACAAATTTATTCTGTATTCTTTACTAGCTTCCACCTGCGACTTTATCCGCGAGCACATTCGGGAAATCCTTAGGAATCTTTTAAGCAGGATAAAAAGTATTCTATATTTTAATCTCAGCAAAATCCGCTCAGTAGTTTTGACGTCCTTACGCTCCCCACCGAACGCGCTGCTTCGCGAGGCGAATGTCCACGCGGACGAAGTCGCAGGCGGATTCTAGTTTATAATATTACGGATTTCCCATTTCCATCCCCGAACTAGACCTGTCCTCGTCCCCTTCCCCGTCCCCGTTCCATTTTAAAAGTACTAGTACGAAATTTCAAGTCAAAATGTCTATTTTACATTATTTTTCCATACAAATTTTCACCCCTATTTCAAACTTTTAGAGAGTTAAATAAGATTCACCGTTGCCACGTGGTTCCCTTTGAATATTGCCCGCTGGGACCCACGAGACAAAAAGAATAAATTTAAGGTTGAAAAAATAAAAAATGGTATGGGTTGAAACAGTCTATATTAACTAATAAGTTGGTTTACACCTTACATGAGAAAAAATTCACAAATCTAGCTCAGCGACAGGGGTCGCTACATGGATTCTATTGGTTGGTGTGTGTCGGGTCGCAAAAAGAGTAAAAGTTACAGTTTATATTAAATTATCATCCCTAATTGGAAAATACCACGGTTCGTACTCACAATATTTAAAGAGTAAAAAAGCACCGACCTCGTGTGTCCTGTATTTACTAATGTGGGATTATTTAGACCTCTGAACTCCCTGGAGGATTATAATGTAGTCGTGGACAGCAACTCATCAGCACAGATGACGTGGCACGTGGTAGACCCAAAGACTATTGATGAAATTAATGTCCCATAGCAGATAGATAGATAGATGATTTATTAGCATCACAACACACATGCGCATAGACAGAAAAATTAGATTAAAATTAAAGAAAAGATACATAATTTCAACAATCAAATCTGCATATTGGCAACTAAATAATACTGGTTAAATTGTGTGTCACAGCGATGCAAGTAGGTAAAAGCTCAGCGTATAACTTTGCCCCGATGATGAAGCAAAACACTGGTTTTCAGCTGTCACCTGTAGACGCAAGGGCGCATTGACAAAATCGGCCGTGCCGTGATAAAAAGAAAGCATTAAAAACGAAAAACAAAATTGTTACAAAAATAAAAAATAAAAAAAGAACTTGGATATTGATGTCTGATATAAAATAAAATGAATAAAATTAATTGCATTGATATTTAATAAAATTTTAATAATATAATTATAATAAATTTATTTAGTAGAGAAATAAATAAAAATAAAAACATAATATAATCAATTAAATTAATAAAAATAAAATGATACCATTCAGGAAAAATAAATTAGGAGACCGCGACCAAAACAACTGCTAGTGCGTATAAGTACCTAAATTTTGCATTTCCAATAAGCCTAATTTTATATGATTTTTGAATGTATATTTTGACGTCAATTGCCTTATTGGAGGGGGTATATTGTTCCAGCACTTGGTTGCTTGGTAGCGGAAACTGCCCGTGAAAGCCACAGTCTTATGCACATGAAATTCCAGTAGAGGTCGATTTGATCTGGGAATGCCTGGCCCATAATGAGTATGAAAGGAGCGAAATATCAATTTGCTGTAAAGATATTCTGGTTTTTTAAATTTCATAAGGTCAAACATAAGAACTGCAAGATGCAACCGTCTGCGTGACTCCATATTAAGAATAGAGGCTCTGTTTAAAAAGGGTGACACATGAGTACGAGGCGGGATATTAAAACAAAAACGGCCGCAAGCATTCTGAACACGCTGTATCATTCTTTTTGTTCCTGATAATAAACGAGGACCATACACTAAGTCGCCATAATTGAGTACCGATAAAATTAGTGATTCGCATAAGGCGATACGTGATTTTTCAGAAAGATAATTCCGGATCCTATAGAGAATTTTTAATCTGTAAAAACAATTTCTGACTAGACTCAATACATGATTTTCAAAGCGCAAATTGTGGTCAAACAGTATTCCCAAGTTCCTGGCTTCTTTCACACATTCAATATCAGAACCCAGAACTTGAAGCATAGGATTACAACAGCTGTAGATTTCCTCGGTTTGTTTTTTTGTACCTACAATCATAAATTTTGATTTCAATGGATTAAGAACCAGAGCATTGTTGGTTGACCAAGAAGCTATAGCATCTAGATCTTCGTTTACATTGCGCAGAGCATCAGATATTTTATCCGGACTTGCTGATATGTATAACTGTACATCATCAGCGTAGCAATGGAACCTGCAATGTTTAATTACCGAAGGGAGATCTGCACTGTAAATAATAAATAAAAGTGGTCCAAGAATGGAACCCTGAGGGACACCACGATTAACCAACTTAGGTTGTGATGTTAAAATCAAGCCATCCGCTTTTTTAAGTTTGACTGATTGATAACGCTCACGTAGATAACTGTCGAAAAACCGTAGTGCATGAGGATCAACGCCATAGAATGAAAGTTTAGATAACAGGAGCGGAACGTTCAGACTTTCAAACGCACGAGAAAAATCGAGAAGCGTCAGCACAGTAGCCCGGCCCGCATCTTGATCCGCAAGCATATTATCAGTCACATCAAGGAGAGTCGTAACAGTACCTCGTTTCTTTCGAAAACCAGACTGAAAGGATGGTAATATATTATAAGCTTCAACATGGTGCAATAACTGTTCATAAATAGCCTTTTCTAAAATTTTCGAAAGAAACGGTAAAATACTAATAGGTCTAAGGTCTTTTAGTTCATTCGGAGGCTCAACCTTAGGTAACGGTGTCACCAACGCCATTTTCCACTTTTGAGGAACCACGCCAGATTCGATGGACTTATTAATAATGTCCGTAATTGTAGACAGAGTACGGGGAAGAGATAGCAAGATCATATCTCTACTAATATTATCGCACCCAACTGCATTCGACTTTATGGACAATATATACTTTGAGATGTCTTCCATAGAGACAGAATTAAGTTTGAATGGGGGAGCCGCCGTGTCATGTCGATGAAATTCGAAATAAGTCAATTGAGAGAGGGGAACTTTATTGTTTCCAGGAATATTCAAGAAGTGATCATTGATAACATCGGCATCACCCATACAATCAGGAAGACCTTCACTCTTGTCAGGCTTGACCAAAATTTTTTCTTTTACATTTTTCCAGAATCTTTTGGAATTGTTTACATTAGAATTGATTAAGTGATTATAATAAACCCTTTTCTCATTATCAGTACTTTTAATTACTATATTTTTTAGGTCTCTGTAATACTGCCCATCAACATCCGACTTTGATTTACGGTATTTATTACGAGCCTCATCTCGCAGACTAATCATAAACTTAATCATGTCAGTTACCCAAGGCAGATTATAATTCGGTTTGATTTTCGCAGTTACAAGAGGAGCATGCTTATCCATTAGAGACAGTATGAGTGAATTAAAACGATCCACCATGCTTTCCACAGACGGCTGCTCAGAGACAGACTCCCAGTCGAGAGCGTCGAGATCCTCATTAAATTTATCAGAGTCAATTCGTTTAATAGGTCTGTAAGTAACATAACTTGACGGTGGTTTATCCTTTTTTAGCAAAACAGTTAAGTTAATCATTCCGTGACCCAGGGGCCCAGAAATGTTAGATACTGTTACGTTTCGAGTCTTGCAATTTGTGCACACAAGGTCGATCAAAGTTTGACCGTCTATAGAGAAGTGAGTAGGTTCACTAACGACCTGCCGAAGATCTAAACTTCCTAAGAAATCATTTACTTTTAAAACGTTACTATTATTAGCGTTATTTAGCAAATTAATATTGAAGTCGCCCATGAGAACTATATAGTCATACTGTACAAAACTTGAGATAGTATCCGTCAGAGCATCAATAAATTCATCAACATTCAGCCACTGAGGCCTATATGCCGTTCCTATTATTACTCGGAAACCATTTACTTGTGTAGACAGCCACAGTTGCTCAATGCCCACATGAGGATGCTTTATGAACCGTACACGCAAATCCTGCTTGACATAAAAAGCAACACCGCCGCCCCTTCCTCTACACATGCTGCGAGGACGTGGTACATTGCGCAGTCTGTAGCCGGGTGCACAGGGCGCGCGCGCCTCCTGACCCGCAGGCAGCCATGTTTCGTTAATAGCTACTATGTCGGCATCAAATCGATTCATCGCTATAAGGAAATTATCATGATCTGTATTTAGTGACCCCGCATTGTAAAGAGCTAACTTAAGATATTTAGTTTTAGACGTCATTTTTATAAAATAATAGATAAAAAATTATTAAACAAGAAATATTAGTTAGGACATACCAACTGAAAATAAATAGAAATAAAATAATCCAAAATATATTAAAATTTGTATTTAATAAAGTTAATGCATAGTTGTTAATAAAATTTGATAAGTAATAATAATAATAATTGACACAATTGATAAAAACAAAGTGCATTGAATTAAAATGTTCATTAGTCATGTGACTTGTTATAATTAGCTGTAACTTTGACTGAGCGTTCATTTGCATCGCTGTAACACACTTTATTATACATTTATTTAAAAGGCATTTAAATGCATTTAATAGCGGTATCATTTCGGTGATTGATAAAGAACAAATTATAAAATTTATCAATGTGAAAATATATAAAAAACCATATAAAATATTACATTTAGGAATAAATAAAATATTATCATGATTTAAAAAAATAAAAAAAATAAAATTGAGATCATTAATTTTACAAAGTTTAAAAAGACATTGACTAGAAATATAAACAGTTACTGATTGCCCTAATGATTGAATATCTTGCACTAGTGTAACACATAAAAAAAGACAAATGATTATGATGACAAGTCTCAGAAAAGTACTAACAACATTACAGACATTATGGTCGTAAGTAACTAACAAAAAAATAAAACAAATACATTTTTTTACGTAAAAATTTAAATGAGATTTAAAATGACATATTACTGTCAGAAATACATTCCATGCAAAGTTAACAAGCAAGACATATTTGGCACATCTGCACACTAAATTGAAACTAATTACTAAGGTTAGAGCGAACCGCATCATGTCCAAAAACACTATTTAAATCGGCTTCCGTACGCAAACGTGAACGAGGGGCGTCAACACCCTGATGTTGTCTCACAAATATTCGGCCGTTTTTAGTCCACACATAACGCCAGTTCAAACGGTTCCCCAGTTCTCGTGCTCGTCGAAACAGCAGTCTGTTCACTTTGGTGAGCCTTTCGTTCACATAAAAACGACACGGCTTCCCAGGAAGATTGGTACCCTCGGTGGTAGCACCGCGGCGCACGCGAGCGGCCTGGAGTAGCTGGTCGCGTACGGCGCGCCGCGCTTTTTCGCCAAGATTTAAACTTGTGGATTGTCAGAACACAACGTTACACCGTGTTGAACTTCAAAATAAATGCCATTTTTGCAATCGTCATCCCATAAAAAGTCAATAACGACATCGATATCGATTTTTAGGTTTATTTAACCCTTAGGATTGAATTTCGAAAAATTACGAAATACGTGTTTGCTTATTTGTTATGACTTTCCAACTTTAAACCTAAAGGCGCTTTTCACCCCTTCGGGGGTGAAATTGTCAAAAACGCTGACACACATGAATATTAATTTTCAATCGTCAGTCTAAAAATAAAATTCGAAGATCCTAATTTCGAAACTAACGAACTTTCAAACAAACTTTCTACCCCTTAGGGGTGGAATTTACAAAAAATCCTTTCTTTGTGGATGCCTACACTGCATAAGGTGTCTAAGTGCAAAATTTCAAGTGTCTAGGTTTATCGGTTTGGGCTGTATATATGTATGTATATATCAGTCAGTCAGGTCAGGACTTTGAATTTTATATATTCTTATTATCTTAAAAAAAAAATTTTTAAAATTGTTACGAAGTTAATCAACGTATACGACACGATCTAATTAAACGACGACACGATGACATTTCTTCCATCACGACATAAGCCTTTTGTGTTCTAAAAGAATACAGCGGCGACGGTAGAGTAAGTCGACAATTACCTATACAATAGATCAGTGGCGGTACCTCCATACAAGCCGAAAAGCCGGGCTTGCCCTAACAATAAATTGCTTACACTACTAATGAATCGTAATTAATTACAACAACACAATATTATTAACGAATATTAATTTTCAATAATCAATAGCCACAAATTAAATTTTTACAACAACTGATCGATACAAGTCGCTAAACTGCATTACTTTCGACAATAAACCCTCTACAATGCATTTATCTCCCTCGCACTCGTTGGCTTGCAACCGGGCTTTGCGATCTGTATATATCCGCTCTCCTCTACACCAACAAAAGTGCTACCGCGTCACATACATACTGCTGTACGTATCTATAGATTCTATGAGAGCCGAGCGAAGCAGGCATTCCTACGAAGTTGGCACAGTTGCCTAGACTGCACGTACGCGCTGAGCAGTGTGAAGTTGTTTCAATCTGTGACGACAGCTGTTTTGAAACAACAAGTGTTTTGCCTTTATTAGTGTTTTTGTGTTAAAAATGTGTCTTAATTTCAGTCTAATGATTGATAATGTTTTTTTGTGATGGATTAAAATGTTTATTCACTGTGTGATGTGATCTGTGAAAGTGTCTACGAGTTGAGTCGATCCAAGAGAACAAAATAACCCTTGCCTTGCACTTGCAGTCCGGTAATAAACCTCTTCATTTCAGTATTTTGTAAAGAAATACAATTCTTCAATGTATCGTACGTACCTAATTTCGTCGTGGACTCGTTTACATTGTTGGTTCTTCTTAAAAAAAAAAATAAGTAAGGTTAGTTTTGCGTCTTTCATTCGAACAAGGGGATAGGATTAGAATTGTTTAGCAAAAGCTCAGGAATGCTAATATTTTGTGAAATGATTTAAATATTTATTATGAGTGACACATTTTAAACGAGAAATTTAGTTTTGATTACACATTAATTAAATTCGATAAAGTCACGCCATCTAACATTTTGTGTCGAACTAATTTATGAATAATTATGATGCTTAAAGGTTGTGCTTTTGGTGCTTTTTTGCGACTTATCTATGAATTAGTCTAGCTAGATGGCGCTGGGCGGTGTCGCATCTATATTTTGGTATGAAAAAAATCTTAAATTAGTAAAGAGAGACTGTGAGATGCATTGTTTTTTTTTGCTTGTATTGAGCTGGTAAAAATTTGCTTGATTTTATGGTTCGGCTTGCTCTACTCTGTAGGCCTAGGCACGCCACTGCAATAGATGACAGTTAACAAAAATAGTGAAATTGAATTCTTCTTAAAACTAGTGAAAGTCCGTTTGGTTTTTTGTTTATAATGTTACGCCTTGACGTCTTAACTACTGAACCGATCATAATAAATATTACATACACGTTCTCAGGGGTACAGAGAAGGACATAAGGCACATTTCATTCAGAAAAAGTGCTGTGCTGTTCCCAAGGGATAGCAATAAAAACTTTTCACGCAGACGAAGTCGCGGGCAGTCGCTAGTGAATTGGTAAAATATTCGTATATCACCACGCGTACGTCAAAGTACACTTTCCATAAATCTTATTTATACGGTCACAATCTCAACACACAACTGTTTTAAATATCAAAAATATTTCATCAAATTGACAAAATAGTACAACATTAGTATATTGTCACTTACCAGTCTCATTGAGGTCCCTGAAGTCAGTAGTCCTCGTGTCGCAACTATCCTTCATGGCCTGGAACCTTGCCTTCATCCGGTACAAGTCTCCAGCATCCCTGATCCCGCACTCTTCTTCTTTCGGGATTTGCCCCTCCACTTCCTCCAGCCACCCTTCTAAGTCGTCCATTCGTCTGAAAACCTCTTCACTCCTTTCCAAAGCTCGTCTCAACCCCTCGTTTAATTTGAAGCTCTTATCCGTCACTTCGTCGAATCGTTTCTTTAAATCTTTAGTTTCTGTTTGTATGTTCTTGGAGAGGGAGTCCTCACAGTCTTCGAGAATGGTTTCTTTGGCTTCGTTGATCGCTTCCAGTTTGAGGGAGTATTGTTTTTTCTCTTCGTCGTATTTCTGAATATAAAAACATGTTGATTATAATAACAAACTAAAAATAAAAAAACCGGCCAAGTGCGAGTCGGACTCGCGTACAAAGGGTTCCGTACCAAAAACGGCAAAAAAAAACACGTTTGTTGTATGGGAGCCCCCCTTAAATATTTATTTTACTATGTTTTTAGTATTTGTTGTTATAGCAGCAACAGAAATACATCATCTGTGAAAATTTCATTTGTCTAGCTATCACGGTTCACGAGATAAAGCCTGGTGACAGACAGACGGACAGCGAAGTCTTTGTAATAGGGTCCCGTTTTTACCTTTTGGGTACGGAACCCAAAAAACATAATTTAATAACAATCTATTAATATAATATTGTTTATTTTTAGCTAAATTTGACGTCCTTGCAATACGTGATGGTAATTAGGCCATCGACCACTAGCCCAGGACTTTTAGCAAAAAACCTAGGACTAATTCCGGCGGAAGGTTTTTTGTTTTTAAAGTGTTCCTTAGGTCCCCCTGAATATATTCGGAAAGTTCCCCGTGGATCCCATGTACGCTCCCCCCTCCCCCCCCCCCCTCCCTCAAACGTCTCCCTGATTTTAGTTTTTTCTATTTATCTCAGAAACGGTTGAAGATAGGAGAAAGTTGTCAACGTATGATATAATTGTTATAAAATATCCAACCCATCGGCACTTCAATCATTTCGATGTGAGCTGTAGTCTCTGAAATATACCTACAGACATTTCACCAAAAATTTTTTTTGCCCAGAAATCATTCTTTGTACTAGTTTTTAAGAATAATGAGTGGAGTTATGGCAAAATTTATAAAGTCATATGAGTCTTGATACATTAAGGAATAAAACAAGGTATAATACATTGTTATAACAGCATCAGTTCTACATTCACACCGAATGGTGTCAGCGCCACGATGTAATTTTTAGCCCAATACTTTTAGATATAAATTTCGCGATACCTAGGACTAATTCCGGTGGTAAGTTTTTGTCTTTTAAAGTGTTCCTTAGGTCCCTTTGAACATATCTGGAAAGTTCCCCGTGGATCCCATGTCCGCTCCCCCCTCCCTCTCAAACGTCTCCCTGATTTAAGTTTTCCCCATTTATCTCAGAAATGGTTGAAGATAGAAGAAAGCTATTGAAGTATGATATAATTGCTATAAAATATCCGACTTGTCGACACTTCAATTGTTTCGATGTGAGCTGTAGTCTCTGAAATATACCTAAAGACATTTCACCAAAAAAAATTGTTTTGCCCAGAAATCATCATTTGTACTAGTTTTAAGAAAAATTAGTGGAGTTGTGAGAAAATAATCTGAGTTCATTTGAATTTTGATACATTGAGGAATAAAACGAGGTATAAAACATTGTTTCCGCAGCATTGGTTCTCGATTTACAGCGAGTGTCAAACACCACAGTATAATTTTATAGTATGAAGACAGCAACTATGCAAATGACGTTGCCTTTTAGGATTAAGTTATAGCAATTATATTATATAAACGAAATTAAATTGAAAATTATTCTACTGGAACACTCAAGATTTATGCTTTTATATATGGCGCCAGGGCGCCACTTTATCATCATCATCAAAATGGTTGCTCCGATTTTAATACATGACGTGTCAAACGGTAGGTACATGTAATTAATAGTACTAATATCTTTGAACGAATCCTTCGTGTAATTATGATAGAATTACACTTACAGGTAAGTTCGTTTAATCATTGATGATCATGCTCCCTCACTCACCCGCGTCGTACATATTAAAGATTTGTATGTAAGTATGTTTGAACGAATTAACTCAGAAATTTCTAAAGCTAATACTACAATAAATTTATTTGGTGTTTGACACCACTCGCTATAAATCGGGAACCAATGCTACTAAAACAATGTATTGTACTACGTTTTATTCCTCAATGTATCACAATTCATATGAACTCAGATTATTTTGCCCAACTCTACTATTTTTTCTTAAAAATTAGTACAAATAATGATTTTTGGGTAAAACATTTTTTTTTGGTGAAATGTCTTTAGGTATATTTCGGAGACTATAGCTCACATCGAAACAATTGAAGTGTCGACAAGTCGGATATTTTATAGCAATTATATCATACTTCAATAGCTTTCTTCTATCTTCAACCATTTCTGAGATAAATGGGAAAACTTAAATAAGGGAGACGTTTGAGGGGGGAGGGGCAGCGGACACGGGATCCACGGGGAACTTTCCAGATATGTTCAAAGGGACCTAAGGAACAGTTTAAAAGACAAAAACTTACCACCGGAATTAGTCCTAGGTATCGCGAATTTTTTTTCTAAAAGTATTGGGCTAAAAATTACATCGTGGCGTTGACACCAATTGGTGTGAATCGAGAACAGATGCTGCTATAACAATGTATTATACCTTGTTTTATTCCTCAATGTATCAAGATTCATATGAACTTACATAATTTTGCCACAACTCCACTCACTTTTCTTAAAAACTAGTACAAAGAATGATTTCTGGGCAAAAAAAAATTTTTGGTGAAATGTCTGTAGGTATATTTCAGAGACTACAGCTCACATCGAAATGATTGGAGTGTCGATGGGTTGGATATTTTATAACAATTATATCATACGTTGACAACTTTCTCCTATCTTCAACCGTTTCTGAGATAAATAGAAAAAACTAAAATCAAGGAGACGTTTGAGAGGGGGGGAGGGGGGAGCGTACATGGGATTCACGGGGAACTTTCCAGATATATTCAGGGAGACCTAAGGAACACTTTAAAAACAAAAAACCTTCCGCCGGAATTAGTCCTAGGTTTCTTTGAATTTTTTGCTAAATGTCCTGGGCTACACTGTACACTATGACACTTCAGTGCAATATATTTCGCGTCGATGATCGGTTGCGCTCATTAACGTTTCCCTATCATTTTACGTATACTTTAAACATTTAGCGTGCCCGCAGACTACAGACTAAACTGTCGGCCGATAGTTGGAATCAATATGTTCTTCATATGCAAGCGCACTACAACGATTTGGTATCGGCCGATTCTTCATACAAAAACAATTAACGGCCGACAGTTTAGTCTGTAATCTGCGGGCACGCTTAAGGTATGATTCCGATCTCGGCAGCAAGCAGCAGTGCGCTCCAAATTGAACCGTAACGTTATGAGTAAAAGGCTCAATTTGAAGTGAGCGGAGAAGTGTCGCGACCGCATAACTATGCGGCTATACTTCTTAGCTCACTTCAAATTGTGCCGCCTTTCATAACATTACGGTTCAATTTGGAGCGCACTGCTGTTTGCTGCCGTGATCGGAATCATACCTTTATATTTACATATTTTAACTTGAAAAAAAATCTTTTTTTTTTCACGTACATTTTACATTTAGTTTCGCCTTTATAAGTGAAAGTTCCAGCGAATAAAAGTGAAGACTATTAGCTTATTTATTTTTCCATAAAACCTCACGCAGACTGCATCTCCGAACAAATAATGCTATAGTGTTCAAATTCAACTACTTATTTTAGAAACCATCTTTATGTATACCTACAACTGATTTAGTCCAGATATATTTTCAAACAATAATTTAAAAACGTTGAGATGTAGTAGTATACTTAATAAAAAACCGGCCAAGTGCGTGTCGGGCCACGCGCCATAGGGTTCCGTAGTTACCTTATACCATACCATATTTAATACCACCTATCATTTTTCGTCTGCAAAAATAACTTTGTTTTTCACAGTGTTGGTATGAATGACAAAGTTATATTTGCGGTTTTGGAAAATGTGCTATATCTCAAAAACTAATTACTATATCTCGTTCAAACCAATTTTGGTTGAAAGTGTTTATTAAGATCTACAGCATATATTTTTTTTTAGATTTTTCACTCTCTTATTTCAAAAGTTAAAGGGGGGGGGGACACACATTTTACCAATTTGGCGGTGAATATCTTTCAAACGGTTGACTTTGAGAAAAAGTTGTCTTAAAAACCTCAATGTCATTTTTAAAGACCTATCTATAAACACCCAACACGTGTTGATTTGAAGAAAAAAATTTTTTTCAGTTTCAGTTCCATGTATGGAGAGCCCCCCCTTAATCTTTTATTTTTCTTATTTTTGTATTAAATTCGTTAAGCGGTTAACAGAATACATCTACCTACCAAGTTTCAACTGTGTAGTCTTAATACTTTCGGAATAAAGTGGCTGTGACATACGGACAGACAGACATGACGAATCTATAAGGGTTCCGTTTTTTGCCATTTAGGCTACGGAACCCTAAAAAGGTGATCAACCTACATTACTAGTGTCGAGGAGCTTGTCGAGTAGTGTCACGTCCCCCAGCGGGACGCAGCTGTGGTCCTGCAGGAACGCCTCCAGTGCGGCCAGCCAGGCCTTCACGCTACACGAGTCTTCCTCCAGCTGCTTTAGAAGACTCACACCTACAGGAAACATTACGCACATTCGTTTAAGGCCGCTATTACATTATCATATATTTATCATTTATATATGATTTCATATCTGTCAAATTCTATGATCATAGTTAAATGGTGCTGTCCTTCATTTTTACATATTACACTAATGATCCACCTATGATCATATAAACAATGTCATAAATGAAGATGGATAACGATTTAGCTGTGTTTTCCGTTGCTATGAGTGCAATTTTTATAAATAGCATTAAAAAAGAAGAAAACTGTTGAGAAAAAAGGAAAAAATAAAACGTATTTAAGTTTTGTAAAAACGTATTTCGTTATCCGGAGCAAGATTATTATAATAAACACTCATTTTCCTCGTAAAGAGCCTAATTAATATTTTTGTTATCTCATTATCCAGTCAAAATTCTTGCATTTGAAGACGCCATTTTTTGAAGTTAGGCGAATAGAGGAAAGAATCACTACTGGAACAACGAATATGATCCTACTTGTACGCTCGCTGTCAAATAGGATCCCATAACTATGATCAAAGACAATATGAATCACATGAAGTTATTATACCATCCTATATTCTTCATATAAAAATGACTCATACATATATGATCATATTTCTATGATAGTCTAAGGCCGCTATTACATTATCATATATTTATCATTTATATATGATTTCATATCTGTCAAATTCTATGATCATAGTTAAATGATGATGTCCTTCATTTTTACATATTACACTTATGATCCACCTATGATCATATAAACAGTGTCATAAATTAAGATGGATAACGATTTAGCTGTGTTTTCCGTTGCTATGAGTGCAATTTTATTAATAGCATTAAAAAGAAGAAAACTGTTAAGAACAAAATAAAAAATAAAAGACGTATTTGGGTTTTGTAAAAACGTATTTCGTTATCCGGAACAAGATTATTGTATAAACACTAATTTTACTTGTAAAGAGTAATTAATATTTTTGTTATTTTAATATTCCAGTCAAAATTCTTGCACTTGGAAGACGCCATTTTTTGAAGTTAGGCACATAGAGGAAAACATCACTACTGGGGCAACGAATATGATCCTACTTGTACGCTGGCTGTCAAATAGGATCCCATAACT
Organism: Agriphila geniculea; assembly: GCA_943789525.1. NCBI lineage: Eukaryota > Metazoa > Arthropoda > Insecta > Lepidoptera > Crambidae > Agriphila > Agriphila geniculea. Next base: position 316,018 of record OX038890.1, on the reverse strand, counting down.
ATGATCAAAGACAATATGAATCACATGTAGTTATTAGACCGTCCTATGTTCTTCATATAAAAATGACTCATACATATATGATCATATTTCTATGATAATATCACTCTAATATCAGTCTAATATCACTCTAATAGCACTCTAAGGTTAGAACTCACCACTGGACTCAAAACTATAAGTCAGATAGATGGCGCTGATTTATCATAGCGTGCTTTCCCAGGATTTTAGCTTTTACACAATATATTGTGGCGTGTTCGACGACTAACCCCAGTTCTTCCCTATGAACTATTTTATCGAAGCAAAATTATCTCATTAGATGCGATATGTTTGTAGTATATGTCTATTACAGTGGCCCGATGTTCTATGCTGACAGCATCTAAACTATCAGCTTTATAATGCTGTCAGCATAGATGGCGCCGAAACGTTGGGCCCCGCCTGTAACGAGACACGCTCAAATAAATATTGTGTAAAAACTAAAATCCTGGTAAACCTAGGAGTCGTCGAGTTCTACTTTTGAAGACTCGAGGCGGATCGGCGAGACTCGGTGAGCTCAGTAGGCTCGTAAACCCGAGTCTAGCCGAGACACGAGCTCTCTGAGCCACACCTCGAAGCTTCAAAAGAGCTCGAAACTATCAAAAGAGATCGAGCTTTCAAAAAAACTCGAGTCTCAAAATGAACGCGAGTCTGAATGAGTGAATGAATAATAATATTGACAATATTATTATTTACGGAGATATTAAAGCCACGCCTATTGAGCTCACAAAGCCCTGCAAATCTGACTCTAGTGTCCCCAAAATTAGAACTCAAAAAGATGAATGTCTTATCTCATAAAGAGCACTGTAGATGTGAAAATGGGTCAAAATCGGCTTAGCTCTGAAAAACGCTCAAGCTCTGAAAAAGACTCCCGAGTCGTCGAGCTTCATACAAACGAGGTGAGCCCTGTAAAACGACTCCGAGCTCGAGACAATAGGACTCTGGAGGCCTCGAGTCTCTAGGTAAACCGCGCTATGATAAATCGACGCCATCTATTTGGCTAATAGTTCCGAGTCCAGTGCTGATGTTTAACTTTAATATAGTACGGTCAATAATAAAACTCGCTGGACAATTAAGATCTTTGTCGTAGTGAAGTTTTTGACTAATGTTTCAAAATGTGAACAACTGTGAAACAAGTTGTTATGACAAAGTACTAAAATGTATAGGCTCAATTTACACCGCAGTAGATAGAAGCGAATTTTATCCTTACTTAATATTATAAATGCGAAAGTCCGTTTGTTTATAGTTAGTACATAAATATAATGAGTCTTATTTTTATTGCGTGAAATGTAAACTACTATTATAGATACTGCAAATTTTCAATGCTTTCTTTGGCTCATATCTAGTTTACACTTTACATTACACAATGAATTCTCTTTCCATTCCACCGCGGTGTAAATAAGCCATAAACAAACAAATTGTATACGTACTGAGTTGTTTCTATAAATACGTACCCGTTTCCAGTTTAGAAATCTTCTGGTCCAATATGGCGCGCGAGTCCCCGAACTTTGTAACCAAGTTCTCCAAACTACTTCTCAGGTCGAGTTGGTCTAAACTCCCTTTATGGTCGCCTCGCTTTTCGTCCACCACACTGTCATAGGTCGCTCGCAACTCATCAAACTCTTTACGCAATTTTCTTAATCTTTCCAATTCTTCTTCAGTGTCAGGTTTTCCCGTCAAAAGGGCGTGTTCAGCGAGAATTTGCGTTTCTAATGCAGCAACTCTATTCCGTAACGCGTCGAATTTGGCTCGTGGATCGTCGGTAGCGCGAGAGAGGGAGAGCTTTATTTCCGTCTCCCTTGCACTCAAATTGGAGAGTAACTCTTCGTATTTCGTTTTGAGGGCGTTGCCGTCAGTTTCTATTACATTGCGGTGTAATTGAGGTAAGGGTTTCGTTAAGAGGACGATCGCGCGGGCTGTTAAATCGTCTAGAGTCGATCGTAGTTGTCGTAATGCGCGTAATTTGTTGCGTAAATGTATGAGGGCGTTTTGTGAGGGAGGGGCTTTCCCTCGTTGTTGCCACCATTTCTCCACTTGGAATAACTCTTGTTGGAGGGATTTGCCCGCTTCTATAAGTTCGTCTTTGTCGTTTAGCGCGCTCGATATGCTTTGCGCTTCTTTTATACTTCGGTCTACATTTCGGAATTCTTCGGTCGATTCTGTGAATTTATATTTCTTTATTAGTTTAGAGATTACAAACACGAGCTGAATATTTTTTGTCTCAATAGGTACTCTAAACATGATTTAATAAAATTATGAGGGGGGAAAAGCACAATAAAATAAAATAAAATAAAATATTGTCAAAAAACTCTTAAGAATTTTGAATCTTAATATTCTCTCATTTATGTTTAAAATTGATCACTATGTTATGGTAGTCTAGCGTTGCACAATAAACATTTGTTGCATTATTAATAAACGAAGAATAAGTTTAGACCAGTAGGCCTACCGTCTAACTTAAAACGCTTTCAAATTGCTAGTTTATGACGTCATTGCACTGTCCGTCCTTGTCATCGTGTTATGATATGATAAGGACGGATAGAGCATAGCTATCGCTTTGGCTAACGTTTTGAGATAGGCGGTCTAGCTACAGATCCTTATTTCACCAAATTGACATTTGTCAGCCTTTTTTCAGTTTCCTTACTTTATTAAGGTACACACTAATGATAAGAAACAGGGATAACTTTTACAAGTCGATAATTTGTCACTCAAACTTGACTCAGCTCCAATCTCGTGTCAAGAATTACTGACAAATCTACAAATATGTCAACTTGCAAACAAAATCCTTTTCACAACATACTTGTCCCTAATTAAAGAAACGACAATTGTAAAAGTAACCGGCATATGTCACTGACAAATATCGACTTGGTGAAATAGGACCCTGGTTTAACCAAAAATATTAGTTAGCAATATTACGCCTTACATTTGATGTCTCAAAGTCTCATAGTTCTAGCAAACTTTTTTGTAAAGTAGGTGTAAACTTACTCTTCGTTTATTATAAGGGGGTTGGTGCTTTATTTCCAAAATCGATTTAATTTAGTTATAATCGAATACGTAATCGATTACGCACCGTATCCAGTGGGCCGGCGCGCCTCGAGCTCCTGGGCGAGGCGGTCGAGCGCCGTCGTCAGCTTCGTGCGCGCTCCTTCAGACTCTTCTAACTGTTGCTTGCACTAGATAATATAATAAAAATAATCAAAGGTAGGTAATTAAACGAATTTCATACAATTATGATGTAATATCAATCCTCATACAATTTTATATTTTTGTTATTATTTTTTGTATGGAACAGCTGATATTTTTTTTCGCGATTTCAGAGTTGGTCCCATTGTAAAATTTGTTCAGTTTGATGATCGGAAGAAACAGTTTTCTTATTTTGTGTTAATTTAACCATGAAAAAACAATAAGCTGGACCATAAATATTCAAGTTTGTAAATATCGTTACTTATGGCTGTTACAGCTGATAAGTTTCTTGCGCCCGTTTTTCTTGTCAACTAAAAAAGTCTGAAACGGGTGGTAGGAAAATATAGACGATTCAAAAGTACTTAATTATTAAGTTTATTTGAATAAAGCATATTTAATGGACTAAGCAAATAAAATGTCACCTTACCTCGTCAACTTCTTTGACGGCTTGTTCAGCCCAGGCCTTGAACTTGTCCATCTCGGCTTGAGCTTCGACGGCGACGTTGTTGGCGGTGGTGGTCACCACACTGGTGCTGGTGGTGGTCGAGGACAGGCGCGGTTTCTTAGATAATGCGCTGGATTCCGCCTCTGATGTCAGTTGCTCTACTTTGATTTCGAACTCGAAGCCTAGCTCTTTGATCTGGAAATCGAAAAAAAAAGTGTAACTGATAATAAGAATCAACATTTATTCCAGTCAATAAAAGAGTTGTAGATTGCAATCTATATATACCGTATCCCGAGCAGTACGGTACGCCCAACAGCACGGTAAATTAAATAGTTGAATTACGAAAGCAGCTCTTATTATGTAAGGCATAAAGACGGTCTTGATGACAACATGTATAGTCGGCCGTTGACTGTACCTAAACGAGCATGTCTTTAAATCTAATTACTGTATTCGCCCTCTGCGCCTGCACTTCCGGTATAAGATGCAGCGCACCTGTTTTGTCGTGCGGCGCTTCAGCCCTCTCCACTAGCGCGGCATCTTCTCCCACCGCCACATCCTCGTTCTCGTCGCTGCACTCAACTAATATCGTCTAAATGTGCTACAGTTACCAGCAGATTATTCCAAAGTACTGAAGCGTAAGTGAACATTGTAAGTTCTTCTAAAAAATGTCTTTAAAGGTTAACGCACATTTGGGCGGGCCGCATCGCAAAAATCCGTTGAAATCGCTCGTATACATTTTATATGAACTATTGCCCACTATGCCGAGGCGGAGCGAGCCGCATAATCCGTCGCGGATTTTGGTTGCGTGCGATGCGGCCCGCCCCGCCCCGCTGCGCCCCGACTCAGTGTGCTATAGCACACTGAGTCGGGGGCAAGCGGATTTATTGATCAGGATTCATCCGAAAATACCCCTCATTTTTTTTATCGAATAAAATAAATACCCTTAATAAAAAGTCCCTTACTTGTTTTTTTCTTTACAAATAAAAAAAATACAAATTAATATTTTTCAATATTATTATGGCACATAACAATGGAAGTAACCTCTGCCTCACTATATTTTTTATTTATTTATTTATTTATTTATTTATATACTCTTTATTGTATACACACAGAACAAACAAATAACAGAACAAACATAAAGGAGACATACAAATGGCGGCCTTATCACTAAAAAGCGATTTCTTCCAGGCAACCTTGGGATGGACAGGAATTCAGATAAATTTGATGGGGTAGTTGGAAGTGTGCTAAATCAATAAAGTAATAATAATAATCCTACTAAACTCGAATACCTACACAAATATATGATAAAAAATACATACATAAAATATAACTACATAATATACTATAATACATACCAAAATAAAATAAACCTACATAAACTACATAATACCTACAGTGCGAGGAGGAAATTATTAAAGTTAAATCTAGTTCTAAAACCAGAAAAAAAAAATTATAAAGTAAGATAGTGCTCTTTGACTAGCTTTTTAAAAGTGTGCTGAGATTGAGCAGTTCTTATCGTTACCGGCAAAGCATTCCATAGACGGACAGCTTGTACCGAAAAGGATCGATCGTAGAACATAGTAGAATGTATTGGCATGTCCAGCACCAAGTTTTCTGATGACCTTAAGAAACGGGAGTGGGTGTCTTTAGTAAATTTGAAACGATCTTTAAGATAAGAAGGGGTGGTAGGATTAAAGAGAATATTGAATAATAGGGAAAGAATATGCATATTCCGGCGAAGGCGAATAGGCAACCACTTAAGCTTTTTACGAAATTCGGAGATATGGTCATATTTGCGAAGTCCAAACACAAATCTGATGCAAAAGTTTTGAAGCCGCTCAAGTTTATTTAGTTGCTCTTCTGTGAGATCAAGATAGCTGACATCTGCATAGTCAAGTATGGGAAATAGCAAGGACTGCGCTAGCGAAATCCTAGTGGCAGTTGGCAAGAAGTTTCTGAGCCTACGCAAAGAACCGGCGGCAGCAAAAAGTTTTCGGCTGACTTCCTGTAGCTGTACGGACCAACTCAAGTTGCAGTCGAAGTACACGCCCAGGTTCCTAACTTGGTCACTGAGCTGGAGATTTGTTCCGTTGAAAGTGATAGGTGGCAACAAAGAAAAATTGACTTTAGATCTTAGCCTAGTGCTACCAATTATGATTATTTGTGTTTTGGCAGGATTTACCTTCAGCCCATGTGCTTTACTCCATTCACAGATTTTTGCCAGGTCAGTATTCATTTTATCAATGGCTATGGTGACATCGCCTACGGTGGCCTGAGTGTAAATTTGTAAATCATCTGCATATAGGTGGTAGGAAGAAGTTAATTGATTGGAAATAGAATTGATAAATATAGCGAAAAGAAGAGGAGATAGAACGCCACCCTGCGGCACCCCGGCAGTGGTACTGCACCAGGAAGAGAAGGAATCTTCCGTGCGAATCCGCTGCCGACGATTGAGCAGGTAACTTCGAAACCAATCAACAACTGATGGAGATATGTTAATAGAGCAAAGAGTCTCAAGCAGAACATCAAAGTCAACAGTATTGAAGGCATTGCTGAAATCAAGCAGCGATAGGATTGTGAGTTTCCCAGCCTCCATTCCGGACCTAATGTCGTCGGTGATGTTGATAAGTGCTGTAGTAGTGCTATGGCCAGGACGGAAACCAGACTGATAGGAGTTCATCAGTTGGTTCTTACAGAGGAATAGGCTAAGTTGATTATGGACAAGGCGTTCTAGGACTTTGGATAGGAAAGGAAGTATGGAAATCGGGCGATAGTCGGAGAAGGATAAGGGTTTTGGTTTTTTAGGAAGTGGGATAAGCTGAGCATTTTTCCACATCAGCGGAAAGACACCATTGGACAAGGAATAGTTCAGGATGTGAGTAAGGACAGGAAGGATTTCATCAAGGATAAGCACTATCATTTTCCTGCTAACACAGTCACTACCAACTGCATTAGAAGTAACAGACAAAACGCTCTTTTTAACATCACACTCAGTAAGTTGATTAAAAGAGAAAGACTCATGATTAGGGCGGGGAAGTGATGAAAGGGTTTGTAAAGTATTACCTTTTGCAATCACATCAAACTGGGGCGAAGAAGAGAAATGTTGATTTAGTGAATTGATGTTAATATTCCTTGAAATAGAAGCTTGTTGCTGTTTCCCGATCCCTATTGAGTTCAAAAATTTCCACACTTTAGCTGGGTCTCCATTTTCGATGGAACTATGAAAGAAGTGGCGTTGTGCTTTCCTACACACCCTATGACAGCGATTACGGATGTCAACAAATTTTTCCCAGTTAGAATCGGTAGGTTTACATTTATATTTTGTTTTGGCGACTGCTTTACGATGTAATAGTAATTTCATATCATCAGTTAGCCACGGGGAAGGTTGATGTTTAATTTTGACGGTACGCACTGGGGCGTGCAGATCATATAGTTCAATGAGTTTATTGACAAAAAAATGAAGCTTATCGTCCACATTCTGCAGCTCTACAAGTGAGCTCCAATCTATTGCATTAGCATCACTACGAAGACTGTCGATGTTAATACCACCAAAATTACGCTGCTTTAGTACTTGAGGCTTTTCCTTGGGAGGGCGAACTTTATAGGATATAAAAATGAGATCGTGGTGAGAAAAAGCATCCGCCGAGCACTGCCCATACTTGGCAACACGGTCCAGGGAGGAAACAAATACAAGATCAAGAAGAGAAGGAGTACAATTTGGAAGATGATGGGTAGCGTTTAAAGCTACAGTAAATAAATTGTTTGACTGTATAAGAGATAGAAGAGATGAGGAACGGGAATCTTTCTTAAGGAGACAAGTGTTAAAGTCACCCATTAAGATTGTATGACTGTAAGAGGGGACAAAAGTTTGCAAGATGTTTTCAAAAGAGGAGAAAAAGTCGATTCGTGACGATGGACTATAGTAGACACCAAGCAAAACCTTTGTATGATGCAGTGTCACTTCTACGAAAAGATGCTCACCTGCGTTATGCAGCGGTGGTTGGGGCGATATGTCAAGGACATTAAAAGGGATGTGCGAACGTAAGTATATGGCAACACCACCCCCGCCACCAACCGCGCGATCGTTTCTGATCAAGTGAAAACCCGGCAAAGAATAAGAAATAGAAGGGAGACATGGTTTAAGCCAGGATTCAGAGACAAGAATGGCATGTATCTCCTTACAGTCAAAACTAGCCAGCATATCTGTAAAATGAGCCGGAATACTTTGGGCGTTGATATGAATAACATTAAAGTTATTAGGAACATCAGAAAACTGCGAGGTCAGAGTGTCTGAGAGGCAAGGAATACTAACAAAGCTGTCATCACTATCATTACTGGAAGCTGATAAAAAACTCTCTGTGTCACTACTTTCATCTGTAGGCATACTAATATAAAATAATAAGATATAGATATAAGAAAGACAGAAAATAGAATAAAAAGATACTTAAAAAAAATAAACAAAAGTTATAGCTAGTCCACCTGCCAGTTGTATGGAAAGAATCTTTTTGAGGAGCAAATACAAACACATATATGACATACAAAAAACTACTTAATTAGCACTAAACAAAGCAAGTAATTTAACCAAGTTATTATTTTAAGAATTTAACAGCTTGATTTTTATCATTCATTTATTAGAAGTGGCACTCGCCATAGAAAAAATACTTAATTTGTATACGATTAAATTAAATTTGGTCTTAAAATAAAGCCATTATTTCCCTTTTTTTCCTTTAAAATCTATACTCTAATAATTACCCTGTTGGATAATTTTTACCCCAAATTATTTCATTAAGTTATTTGTCTGTTAATTTCCCAAATAAAATAAAATACAAATCTAGGGTAAATAAACCTGTCCATCATCCATTTTTGATGTCCCCACTGCTGGGGCACAGGCCTTCCTTATGGGTGGATAAGGAGGAAGGGCCATAACCCACCACGCGGGCCCAATGCGGATTGGTGGGTATTAACGACTGTAAATGAAGCCGGGACCAACGGCTTAACGTGCCTTCCGAAGCACGGAGGAGTTCGCGATAGTAAATTTTTGGTCACCCATCCCATGACCGACCCTTGCGAACGTTGCTTAATTTACTCAATCGCTGGGCCAGGCGCTATACCACTACGCCACCGAGCTCCTCACTTTATTTCTTTACACGAAATTAACCTAAGCTGGCACTACTGTCCCAAAATCCGTTAATGCGATGCGGCCCGGCCCGTCACAATATACTATAGGATCATTTTGCACTGCGCTGCGGCCCGGCCCGCCCCGTTGCGACCCGCCTAAATGTGCGTTAACCTTAAAACTAATTATTGCACTCACCTTCTGCGCTTGAAGTTACAATATAATATACAGCTCCACCATTAGTTTTTTGTATCGTCTAAGTGTGCTACAGTTACCAGCAGATTATTCCAGAGTACTGAAGCGTAAGTGAACATTGTAAGTTCTTATGAAAAATGTTTTTTAAAACTAATTATTGCACTCACTCTCTGCGCTTGAACTTCCAGTATAAGATGCAGCGCGTCTATTCTGTCGTGCAGCGCCTCCGCCCTCTCTACCAACGCGGCATCTTCCCCCACAGCCACATCCTCGTGCTCGTCGCTACACTCGGCCAGCAGCTCGGTAGTATCGTCCACGTGCGCGCTGACGCGGCGCTGGTGGTCGGCCAGCGCGCACGCGAGCCGCTGGAGGGAGGATATGCGCTCTAGGACCGAGCCCACTTCGCTCACGGGGTTGGCTTCCATCTGGGGGACGTTAATTTATTATTTTATTTTTAATTAATTTTATTGAGAAACAAACAGTCTTATACTTAAATATAATTAACAAAATTAATACATAGAGACCTTATAGTCTCCAAACTTTATAACTTCGTAGGTACTACATACTACATACATAAATTGGTATTACATTACTTATCAAGAACAGTAGGTACATATTACATTACAAGAATGATGAATATATTCAGATCTTTGATAGCAGATGCTGTCTTACAGTTGTTTTGAATGAGGCTAAAGATTTACTTGAAAACATGTCTAAGGTAATAAGTTCGTCATTAACGTTAGTACATGCTCGCTTGATAAAACTATTTTTGACATAGACGGTTCTACTATATGGTATACTAAACAAAGCTTATGAAATTGTATTACTGTAGATACGTTGTGAATGTGTTTGGTAAATAATACACGATGTTAAACCAAAAGTCGTCATAGTGTTATGAAACTAAGTAGTGAAAGAATTCACTGATGTTATCGTATAAAAAATTACGCAAGCCGTTAGAAAGGGGCGATGCGCTCCAGGATCGAGAATATTCGTCCACGGAGTTGGCTTCCATCTTAAGAATTATTGTTATGAAAGAAAGCACGATATCGATGTTTTGATGCACTTCGCATAAATATAAATTCCAACATCTATTAATTGGACCGCGGTCCCCGAGTACAGACACCTAGCTCGGCGAAAGTACTTTCCTTTTCGCTAAATGTATTATGAAAAGATCTTGACTCAACAAGGGGTACATAGAAACAACTAATCATTTCCCACTGTTGTATGGTATGGTATTCAGTACGAAGCCTTATTGGTGCTGTATCGACGCACTTACATCACCACGATAACGTAAACCAACTGCAGCTTATAGGTTTGAGTACGCATCCCTGCACGTAGTGCAGAAACCCGCTTTGATCCTTCTGACCAAAGCGTATCGCTCGACGAGCTTTGTCGCTCTGCCGGTCTTAGCTGGCGTTTTACCGGCCGACCTCGAGGTAGACCGTGCTGGCAGACTATGGGCCCGGCCACAGCCGGCGCGGCAGGCGCCGTTCAATAATCACTGCGCGCTATCTCGATGGCGGCACAGATTACATAATAATACAGTAGTACAGATACCTCATCCCATACTAAAGAAATGGCCCCTCGTAAGGCGACTATCGGGGCGATTTAAAATGTTTTTCTTGTAAAATGCTAGATGGCGCTGCTATCGTGCATGCCTAGCACAGATAGCAACAAACTTTACCAAATTTTCAAAGAAACGTCAAAATCCTTGAAACGCAAAAAGTAAAACAATCTTATTAGTACAAATTATTGCCGATAGGTGTCACACAATTTTTATTGAAATTTGTTATAAAAACCCTTTATTTTACTGTTTCCCTACAATTTTGCATTTGGTGATTTTTTCTTAAGGAAACAATTTAAAAAATTATTACTTTTTTATTTATATTTGAATATTACAAAAGCAAATCGAAGCTGTTGAACCTGTTGCGAAATCCGCTAGTCGCGCCGCCTGCCGCGCTAGTTGTGGCCGGGCCGTAAGTGAGGCACGCGAGTCGGGGCTTGCTAAGGAGGAGTTTCGAAGCGCTAAACTCAGAATATCCGAGTACGCCCTTGCCGAATGGCAGGAGCGTTGGGACACATCGGACAAGGGGAGGGAGTTATATCGGTTTTTGCCGGAAGTGGGAGCCCGTTTCAAGGCGACTTGGGTCGAGCCTGACGATTTAATCCGTCTGGAACATGCTTTAGAGGTAGAATTTTTAATGGGGCGATGACGGGCCATTAAAGCAATTTCACATCATGTTTACTTTGTATTTTCGCTGAATATGTCGTTGACTGACCAGCCTATCGTCATTGTCGGATCCAAAAGATGTTCCTTGTCGCCACCATATCCCAGACAGAATAAATTTATTTGAAAAACATGACGAAGAAAAATCCCGGGTGCACTACTGTTTTTCAAAGGAGGCAGCGCTCCTGCTTCGAGACCGCCTCAATCTGGAGCCACAAACTCTGAGGAGTAAGGCCATTTGTGGTCTTATCTAGCTTCTGATCTGTTTGCGGTTCTTCGCGACAGGCTCCTTCCAGATGGTACTAGCTGATCTGGCGAACATAGACAGCTCTACCTAATGTCCCCTTACATTACATCACATCAAAATGAAACGTCTGTTCGATCAGCCCTTGTAAACACAAGAGCACGCAAGAGTATATGAGACTAGACAATAAGACTGAGTGTTCTTGAGTCCGTATTAACTTGTTTAAGACTAATTTAAGAACAATGACAAGGTACAAAATAATTATAAGAGCCCTGGGGCCCTATTTTTGAATCGCTCGGCTGGCGTCAAGCGCTCGTTTCTACTGATTTTCGTTCGACATCTCATTGTTTTGAGTCATATGTCGAACGAAAATCAGTCAAAAAGAGCGCTCGATGCCAGCCGAGGGATCAAAAATAGGGCCCCTGTAAGCCTACCACTCTAAAAACGTGCGCATCCTGAGACTTTTTTGCTTGTTGGGTCTTTGTTGTTATTCACCCCATGTAAAATATTTGAGTTTGTTACCTTTATTCCTTTTTCCGTATCGATATTGCTGCAACGACAGTTGAGCCCAGCCCTTTATGTCAAAAACGTGTCATATTTTGATGTGTGACTCATCCGTACACAAATTTTTGCTATTTTGTTTTATTTTTTATGTGTTGGTGTCGTCTTTACAGTGTTCTTTTTGTATGTGAGTATGCGGAACTGCATGTAGCGGCATCTACCGTACCGCCGTGATTTTTTCTTAAGGAAACAATTTAAAAAAATATTACTTTTTTATTTATATTTGAATATTACAAAAGCAAATCGAAGCATTTACCACCATTTAGTGAGGTAAATTTAAATTAATTCCAACATTAGTTTAAATTCACCTCACTAGATGGCGGTACCTGTTAACTAAGCCACATCTGATGTTCCTAGTGAGGCCCCATGAAGGCGGCCTCTCATCTCGTCGTCACAACCGCGCAGCAATTGCGAAATCCGCTAGTCGCGCCGCCTGCCGCGCTAGTTGTGGCCGGGCCGTAAGTGAGGCACGCGAGTCGGGGCTTGCTAAGGAGGAGTTTCGAAGCGCTAAACTCAGAATATCCGAGTACGCCCTTGCCGAATGGCAGGAGCGTTGGACACATCGGACAAGGGGAGGGAGTTATATCGGTTTTTGCCGGAAGTGGGAGCCCGTTTCAAGGCGACTTGGGTCGAGCCTGACTATGAAGTCTCGCAACTGTTGACGGGTCACGGCTGTTCCAGGGGTAGGCTTCATCACGCTCTGCGGGAATGCGAGCACCACGGGGATGAGCGTGGGAAACTTATAGTTAGTGTGAAGGCGCTTGAGGTCGAACCAGTTTACTACCGCGACCTCGTTGGATCAGATGCGAACTTCAGGCGGCTGCGGGAATTCCCGCTGCTTCCACCTTTATAGCCTAGATGTTCGCCAGGTCACGGGTGGTCGGTGGGTTTGTTGACGGGTATTCTCGATCGAAGAGTCGGTCGGACCTGCTTGAGCTCGGTACGTGAGCGCCCAGCGCCGTCAGCTCGTCCTGAACTGTGACCGACCTGCTTGAGCTCGGCCTCGATGTGCTCGGCGCGCTGCAGCAGCGCTGTGTGGTCGTGGTCCAGGCGCGTGGCGCGCGCGTGCAGCGCCTGCAGCCGCTGCAGCTGCGCCAGCGTCCACTGGCACGTGTGCGTCCAGCGCTCGCCCAGCGCCGTCAGCTCGTCCTCGATCTCCGTCACCGCTGCTGGTAACGACGACGAAAACGTTCGAGAACATGTTTACTATACCATATCAAATTCAAACAAAAGCTTGTCATTGAAAAAATATTGCTACAAAACAGAAAGATTTACCAAAAAAATACTATCAGTTTGAAATCATACAACAATAATAATTATATTACTTAGAAAACTTGAAAACAATATATCCAGAATGAAGAATAGAATGTACCGTTGTCCTGCGGCGCGCTCTCGTCGACGACGACCACGCAGTCGGCGAGCGCGTCGACGAGCGGCTGGTGCGCGCGCAGGTCGGCGTGCAGCGCGTGCAGCGCGCTCAGCTGCGCGTGCACGGCGTGCGGCGCGCCCGACAGCCGCCCCATGCGCGACATGCGGTCTTCCGTCCCAGTCAACCAACGGCGGAACTCCTGCCACCACATACATACGCTTTAGAGATTTTGATAACAAAATAATCTTTTCACTTCTCATGCTCGTAAAGTTCGTCTTTGTGTTGGTTATAGGCTGCATAAAATCGCTTTTTATGCTCTAGTCACTAGTGCATAAAGTAAAATCTTCGTCTAAGTATCAGACTTTAAGACAAAGATCGTCAGGTAAACAGCCACACACGCAATTTAACTTCGTTGAATTAACTTGTTATTTCATTCTGTTTCTTCATTTTTTGTTGTGTTATAATACTTTTTTATTTTTGAAAATGGGCATCAATTTTATTGAAAGGCCTTGATAAAAAAGTTTTTTTTTTCAATTTTTTTCGATTTTTGAATATGGGTATCAAATGGAAGGTCTTGATGAGTACATTCCAAAAATATATAATTTGTCACTAAAATTTAAGTTTTATTTTTTTATTTTTACGTTATTGTTGTTTAATTTTCTCACAGTCGGAGTTGAAGCGCTCATGGCGGAACTTAACAGACTGATCGTATTCAATCACGTTTGTTAAGCAACGCTCGGTCCGGTCAGGTGTCGGATGGGTGACCGTTAAAGTGGCATTACAACTGAGCGCTTCCGTGCTTCGGAGGGTACGTTAAACCGTCGGTCCCGGCTGTTGTCATCTGATAACAGTCGTTAAGCCAAGTTAGAGGCCTTACAGGCGGCTTGATAAACTCTAACACCAGAGGTGGCCACTAATCCTCATTCGATAAGAAGAAGAACAGTCGAAGTGAAAAGCAGAGTGTATAATTCGTACATAAAACCCATTTTACCCTCGACTTGACTATCCACCTATACATCTCCGGTAAAATGATGCATTTTATGCACTTGTTGTACAATACAATCTACTATTAACAAACATCGACAATTTAGTGTGGTTATTTTTTTAGTTATAAACTAATCCCTTAAAATCGAACACTTTTACGGATACTGACGTGATTTATTTTAAGATTTACTGATGTTTAAATTGATTGTTTTTTTCCCAATCCCTCGAATTTCTATCAATTTTGTTACTTTTGTCTATGTTGATCGAAACATTACGATATTCATTTGGGCTTAAGTCATCGAGAATTATCCCAATAGCTAAGATATAATCATGATCAAAATATGCGAGATGAATAGTAATATCCTTTGATAAATGTAGACTTCCAATATTTCAAAGTTTCTGGAGATCAAAGGCTTGTAAAAGGAGTCTAACATGACGCAGGCGACCCCGAGGCTGGGCCAGCTCACTCACCTGTAGATGGCGCTGCTGCTGGCTCATGAGGCGCGCGTGCACGGCGTGCTGGCGCGCCATGGCGGCGTGGCGCAGGCGGTCCCAGCGCTGCGCCAACAGTCGCGCCTGTAGCATGACGCAGGCGACCCCGACGCTGGGCCAGCTCACTCACCTGTAGATGGCGCTGCTGCTGGCTCATGAGGCGCGCGTGCACGGCGTGCTGGCGCGCCATGGCGGCGTGGCGCAGGCGGTCCCAGCGCTGCGCCAACAGTCGCGCCTGTAGCATGACGCAGGCGACCCCGACGCTGGGCCAGCTCACTCACCTGTAGATGGCGCTGCTGCTGGCTCATGAGGCGCGCGTGCACGGCGTGCTGGCGCGCCATGGCGGCGTGGCGCAGGCGGTCCCAGCGCTGCGCCAACAGTCGCGCCTGTAGCATGACGCAGGCGACCCCGACGCTGGGCCAGCTCACTCACCTGTAGATGGCGCTGCTGCTGGCTCATGAGGCGCGCGTGCACGGCGTGCTGGCGCGCCATGGCGGCGTGGCGCAGGCGGTCCCAGCGCTGCGCCAACAGTCGCGCCTGTAGCATGACGCAGGCGACCCCGACGCTGGGCCAGCTCACTCACCTGTAGATGGCGCTGCTGCTGGCTCATGAGGCGCGCGTGCACGGCGTGCTGGCGCGCCATGGCGGCGTGGCGCAGGCGGTCCCAGCGCTGCGCCAACAGTCGCGCCTGTAGCCTGACCTCGGCCGCCTCGTCGCGCGACAGCCCCCCCTCCGCCACCAGCCGCCCGCCCGCCTCCAGCACGCCGCCCACGCGGGACTGCGCCTCCGATAGCTCCAGGAGGAAACGCTGCAACACACATATACTCTTCACCGTCTGGCCAAGCCACAGAACAACCAGTCGCAACAAACTTTATTAGAATCGCACGCCAAGTATTAATATTTTACTGTCTCTGTTACATAACCTAATCGTAACATTACTACTAAATAAATAAATAAAGTACACTACAAACTATATAAATGCAAATATTACAGTTTCTTATAATTACAATCCACAATTTCTCGAAGTTTATTTTCCGCTTAGTATGCAATAAAACTTGTACAACGCTTGGAAATTATACTCGTTATAAAATTTATGTAAATAAATCGTTAAACATTAAAATATAAATTTTCCTAAAAAAATGTTAACGACTAACAAAAACAAATTATTAATAAAAACAAAAAAAATTGAACAACGAAAGCAAGATAAACCAACGTTTAAATTACACCCAAACAGTCCCCAATACCCACCTCATGCTGATGGAAATGCTCCTTCAACTGCGGCAAATCATCCGGCAGCGGCGGGCAAGCCGCCAGCCTTTCCTCCGCTTCTAACAACCACGCTAACGCATCCTCTAGCGCTGCGCTGTACCCCCCCAACTCTACAGAAGCGGCGGTCCCAGAAGACAGCGGCCGGCCTCCCTCCTCACACGTTTCCGCCTCCCCCCCGCCCCCGCTCGAACCCTCCCCCCCGCGCGCCACCGATTGGAACACGCACATCAGGTACATCATGATCGATTTCTTGTCGGGGGTTGAGGTGTTCACGTCTGGAAACCATATCAATGATTCAATTCTGTTTCGGGACAGCTGTAGACTGCTTCAAAGACTGCACAGTTTTATACAGTAAGTCAAAGTAAACATTGTTCATACATACTTATTCCCATTTTTTAAGTTTATTAAAATACCAATGAATCAATTTAATGATTCAACGAAATGGAGTAAGGATTTATTGGCTCTCAAGAAAGTTAAAGACGATCGTGATCTACACCGCTGCTGACTGGGAGAATGAAAAATGAAGAGGAACAAGCAGACGGAAAATGATGAATGAAGAACGAGAGAAACAGAGAGAGAATTAGACATGAAGAAGGTGAGAAACGGAGAGAGAATTAATGATGAAGTATGCGTTAAGAGGGGTAAGGAGTACGCGGCGTGCATTCCTTATATTTAAAGTGCGCAAAAAAAGGGGGTTTGTGAGCCACAACCCGCGTCGCTTCCTCCCAGCGGTAACTCCACCCAATCATTTTATAACACTTTGAAATGGATTGTAAAACAGTGACGTTGCAGAAAATGTCAAGAGAACATTCTACTTTTCCTAAGGCTGGCTAAATCGCACAATCTGTCATCAGCTGCAACCTCCAGCTACAACTGCTGCAGTATACTCACCCTCAGGGTCGAGTAGGCGCGGGATGGCCAGGTGCTGGTGCGCCAGGCCAAAGGCGTGCTCGAGGCGCGCGGGCGGCGGCATCTCCTCGAGCGAGCTCCACTCGAACAGCTGCGGCCGCCAGCGGTGCAGCAGCGCGTTCAGCGCCAGCCCGTCGCTCCACGACGACGTGAAGTTACGCACGTTTACACCGGGGTAGTTCTATATACCACAAGTTAGTTATAGGCCGCGGCACATAAGATTGTTTAATCAATCAACAGACATCAATCAACAATCAGATATATCAACAATCGAGGCCCAACGAGCACATCTAGAGGAACCTATATAAACAGACAAGCTACGAGGCTCGTTGAGTGACCTGTGTGTGCGTGCGGCACCAGGCGAGCAGCGTTTTTTCGAGGTTGGTCTGCTGCGTCTCGGTCATGAGCTCCTTCAGGTGGTAGTGCACCTGCCAGTGCAGGATGATGCTCCACACCAGACCTGCAACACACCCAGCGTCACAACATTCTGGCAGACGATATCAACTGAATGCGAATATTTCTACCACAAAAAACAACCAAGCAGACACCGCATCGGGAGTTTTGTCCAAGCTTGCAATTTACTTTTCTGTTTTTATGGGTTTGACATTACGAATTGTTTCCGACATTCGACGTTTATCTCGCCTATTTTGCGTCCGGAGAGTATTAGTAAGCAAGCTGGATTACTCCAACCATCCCTGATCAGAATCACTACAAGCGCTTTTACATTGAGGATTGCTTCCGAGCCTGGCTGTCCAGTTTAACGAACCCATGTAGTTAGTAGAAACAAGTTCCTCCTGTGCGGTGTCTACAGGTTGTTGTCTGTGATTGCCTCACACTCGATAGTCCAGTACTGACCGAGGATGAGTTTAGGGTTGCCGTCGACGACGTCGTTGCTGCTGATGTTGACGAGCTTCACTCCGTTGGCGTCCAGCACTTGCAGCGCGGTGTTCACGTTGTTGATCTGGTGCACGCGCATACGCCCGCGCTCTCGTTTCTGTCATAACACCGGCAGCTTCAGTAACGGACCTTAGAGCGTCCGCTGCGTTAAGCAGGATCCCGCCGCGGGTACACGGCGCGGGAATATAGATATAGCTTCTAACTCTTTACAAGGCGCAAGTCCGGTCGTGCATGGAATATTGCTGCCACCTGTGGGATGGGTCCGCAAAGTACCAGCTAGCCGCACTCGACTCGGTTGAACGCAGAGCCAGAAAACTCATAAGGGATAGTGCGCTATTAAAAACCAAGCTTCACAGTCTTTCCCACCGCCGTGAAGTAGCTTGTCTGACGGTGTTCTACAGACTTTATTTCGGAGAGTGTGCTCTTGAGCTGCATGAGCTCATTCCGCCATCCCCGTTCTACCATCGGACATCCAGACGCACGGCGGGGTTTCACCCCTATTTGGTTGACATTTCATGCATGCGCACGAAGCGTTTTTTATCTTCCTTCTTAATGCGCACAGCCAAGGAGTGAAATTCCCTGCCTGCGTCTGTATTCCCAAAAACATATAACCCAGCGATATTTAAAGCCCGAGTGAATAGGCTTCTTCTGGGCAAGCTCGTTTCATCTTCGGCCTCTTCTTAGCCTTATGGTTCTCGAATGTGGCCGAGAGTAAGCCCATTAAATGTAAAAAAAAAGATTGTTCTTTTCTGACGAAAAGGTGCTTTGCAGTGCATAAGCTCTAATCTATGTCGCCCCGCGCTGGGATCCCGCTTAACGCAACGGACGCCCTTAGTGAAGTACTGTGGTGGCGATGTCGCCGATTACTCTAAGAGCGCTTTCACATTATACCATATGTATATACAGGGTCATTTTGTATTCACCATCCAAATTTTGAGGATGTGTTCAGTTCATGAAACTGAACAACTTTCTCTAAGGAACACATGGCCAAATATGTAAAAAAAATCGACTATCTGTACAAATCAAAGAGATCACGTGATCAATTTTAGTATGGGATGACCAAAATTTTGTGGTGAAATTCGACACATGATTCTTAGAGAAAGTTGTTTAGTTTCATGGACTGGACACATCCTTGTGGATGGTAAGTTCAGAATGACCCGATATATGGATATGACAGACGCACCGCTTACTTACGCCACGCCTAAAACGCCTATATTGTGAAAGTAAATCTGATTGAGGCACATAGATGGAGCAAGTCTGCTCCAGCAGCGTTTTAGCTTTTACTACTATCTAACCATAACAAATTTAAAAAAAAAACTTTATAAAACTATATTTTTTTAATGAATCCTTTTTAACAATCTTGGATTTTAATAATCTTAGACTAAATGTGTAAGATTAAATTACATTTTAACGTCACTTGAATTACATCATTTAAGTTTGTAAATATCGTTATTTATGTCTATTAAAAGCTGAAAAGTTTCGTAACAGTTAAAAACATAGACGATTGAAAAGCGCTTACTTACTAAGTTTATTTGAATAAAAATTGTTTAAATAAACAAAAAACCGACTTCAAAAAACCTACTTCTAAAAAGCAAGAAATAATATTCGTAATAATAAAAACACGTCTATTGAAGTCGGGTGGGGCTGGAGTACAAATTCTTTTTTTTATTCTAAAAGCCCCACCCGACTTCAATAGACGTGTTTTTATTATTACGAATATTATTTCTTGCTTTTTAGAAGTAGGTTTTTTGAAGTCGGTTTTTTGTTTTTTTAAACAATTTTTATTTTTTAATTTTTAGTGTAGGTACCTTTTGTATTAGGTAGTGTAGGAAAATTATTTGGGTAGAAATATGCGGGTCAAACTACGAACCTCCTTTTTTAAGTCGGTTAAAGAACTACACTTAAGATATCCCTTTTCAAACAAAAACATAATTATCTTATTCAGTTCATAAACAAAGAAGTTATACGACTGATCATCGAGGTAGTTCACACAAAAATCATACTATTTTCGTGCTTTTTTCAAGATTACTTGAAAAGTACTGAACCAATTTCAAAATTTTAAAAAATGGGACCAACTTGAAAGTTTACCTAATCTAATAACGTTTGAATCATTTCAATCGGATCAGCCGTCTTGGAGTAATCGGTGTACATACAAAAAACAAAAAAAAAAACAAAAAAAACGGGTCGAATTGAGTACCTCCCTCCTTTTGAAGTCGGTAAAAATATTTTGGCTTGACTGACTTTTTCATCAACAATCAATCTGGTATTTGATTGATTAAGAGTGTCTTCTAAAATTAAATAAAAAGAACACCGAAACAACCAAACCAAATTTTCCAAAACCAGAGCAAAATCGTCGGTGTAACATAAAACCGTAAACAAAATAAGCAAAGCTATAAAATATATCGACTGTCGTAAGATGCTATCGATCACACGCATCGCATACTGATTTTATAACAAGCGGCAATGCGGGTCATTACGACTATATCTAGTCGCGTGACGCTCATTCATTTATAAACTCTTGAACCCTAAACAAATTCGACAGTAGGCTACACAAAAATTACGTCTGTGAATATATTATTTGAATATGACATGGTTTTTTGTGTTTGATGTACAAAACTTGGCATAATAAAGTCTAGGAACATAAGTCTTTTTCAGAGTTGATTCAAAGATCCTAAAAAGAAGTATGAAGTATAGGTGCCATGCCGGTACGAATCGTGAACGGTGAGAGAAATTTGAGGAAATGACTGTGCATGTTTACAGTCGCCCCGAACCACGTCCCCTCCAATGAGACCCAAAAATGACTTCTGAGGATTAAATGTCACCGCTCAAGATCCGTACCGGGGCCTGTATATCCTGTAATAACCATCGCTGTTATATGTTAATGCTAGAATAGAAGTCGGTAAAGTGTGGAGCGTGATGTGTGTGTCGTAATTATGACTGGTTTATACAGGTTCAGTAACATGGCAGTACAGTGTAGTGATTATTTCCTCTGTGACCCAGTCCAGCGCTGACTTGCTACTGGGCTCGTGTAGACACTAGTTTCAACCCAGTCCAGTGCTCGCTCGCACTTCTCGCTCGCTCGCTAGGTCGTCACTGATCCCGTATAAGTCCTTAGTTGAGAAGTGTCCTGTATGAGTAGTGTTGGGAGCTCACGTATTGCTGCGCGGTGAGGATCTCGAGCAGCGACAGCAGCACCTCGCCGTCGCGCAGCTCCGCCACCAGGTCTTCCACCAGCGGCTTGTCGTTCTGTAACACAACACTATGCGTCACACATATACAACTTGGGTACGTTTATAAACGTACGTTTATAAATACTTTTATCATCACCTAAAATCTGTTATCAGTGTCAGGCAACATGGTTTTGTAACGGGACGCTCTGCTACCACAAATCTTCTAACTTACACTCACGACCTTAACCTTGCTTTCAATAAACATGTCCAAGTAGACTCTGTTTATTTGGATTTTGCCAAGGCATTTGACAAAGTTGACCACGGCATTCTATGTACTAAGGCATATCACGTTGGTATTCATGGGATACTTCTACGATGGCTCATTTCTTATCTATCTCGACGAACACAGCTGGTAACAGTATATGGCTATGATTCCGTTCCTTATGAGTCTCAATCTGGTATTCCGCAGGGGTCAAATTTGGGTCCGCTGTTGTTTGTGGTGTTTATTAATGATCTTATTGAGTCCACATCATGTAAATGTGCGGCATATGCAAATGATATAAAAATATATCATGAAATAACATGCACGGAGGATGCCAAACTACTACAAAGCAATATCGATCGAGTACATGATTGGTGTGTACATAATGGTATGGATTTAAATATTGCAAAGTGCTGCCTGATAACCTTTACAAAAAATAAAAACCCAGTGCAATACTCTTATTGTATTAACGATACTCCTTTAAACCGCCACAATGTTGTCAAGGATTTAGGTATTTGGTTGGACTCGAAGTTAAGCTACTCGTGCCATTATGAAAACATAATACTAAAGGTTAATAAAACTATAGGCTTTGTACTAAGAACTACGAAACCCTTCCGTAACCCACTCACTGTGTTGACATTATATTTTGCCCTCATTAGAAGCGTCTTGGAGTATAATTCCGTAATATGGTCACCTCAATATAATACCCACATCGATAGGATAGAGGCTGTTCAAAGGCGTTTTTTACGTTATTTGAGCTCAAAGCTTGGCATGAGGCGTAAGTTGCCTTCATATGAGGCTAGACTCAAATTTTTCGGTCTCAGTACACTACAGTCGAGACGTTCCGTCCAGGATTTATCAGTGCTTTATAAAATTGTTAACTCTCAGTGGGATGTTGCGGATTTGTTGAGCCGTCTATCATTTAAAACTAGTGGAAGTAAAAGAAAATTTAAACTGTTTTCTGTACCCAGCTGCAACAATAATGTTACACATCATGATCCTTTGTTTCGTATGTGTAGGGCATATAATGATAATATGAAATATGTAGATGTTTTCTCCCAAAGCTTGTATTCTTTTAAAAAAAATCTTGGAAGCTGTCTTGAGCTGTAATCTCTTTAATATTTTGTCAATCTTGCTTGGTCTTTGGCTGGTTGTATCGGCGTTGTTTGTCTTAATTTGTAATTTACTTTAAATTAACTTGGTTTATCTTTCTGTTTAGTATAAAATTTAAATTTGTTAAATTCTTTGATAAGTTTAAGTTTTTGAATTTGAATAAAAAAAAATAGTGGATCTGTACCAATCCCGTATATTTAAAAGCGGGTATCTGTAAATTGTAAATTATACTTTTGTGAATGCTGTGCGCAGTATTTTTAGAAATACAGTTTAACACTACCTATATCTAGCTTTAATGAACTACAAATAATGTTTTGGATTGTATTTTGTTTCTGTGCCTAATAAATAAATAAAATAAAAATAAGTATCAAAATGTCTAAAGTTAGAATGACTAAACTTAAAATGACAAAGTTCATAATGTCAAAAATTTTAATGTCTAACGATTAAAATGTCAAAAGTTCAAAATGTCAAAAATGAAAATGTCAAACGGTCAGATAGTCCAAAATAAAAATGTCTAAGTTTAAATGGTCAAAACTTAAAATATCTAATAGTCCAATTATGTATAATAGGGTGGGCCGATTTTGATCAATTTTCGAATTTTGCTTCACAAGACCCCTCAAAAGTTACGTAATGCGACGCATATAGGAAAAATAATATAAAAAAAATACGATTATTACTTTTAGCCCTCTACTAGCATTCCAATTTTTATAAAATACCTGTATTTCGTGTATATCAGACTTAAGAATTTTGCATTAAATGACCCCTCACAAGTTGCGTAATGCGACGTAGGTTCTAGGAAAAATAATAAAAAAATAGTAGATAGCTGTCGAATTTTGTAAAATATAATTAAACAGAATTCGATTTTTCGAATCGGTTTTGATAAATTTGCTGTTTCAAAGTGATAAGCTTATTTTTTTAATAATTTTTCCCAGAACCTACCTACGTCGCATTACGCAACTTTTGAGGGGTCTTTTAGTGCAAAATTCTCAAGTCTGATTTACACGAAATACAGGTATTTTATAATAATTTGAACACTAGTAGAGGGCTAAAAGTGATAATTTTAATGTTTTATATTATTTTTCCTATAACCTACGTCGCATTACGCAACTTTTGAGGGGTATTGTGAAGCAAAATTCAAAAAATGATTAAAATCGGCCCACCCTAATAAATATAATTACGTATAGAATTGACGTATAGACAAAATCCACCAATTGAGATTGAAATAGATTTTTTTCTCGCGCTTCGCCGGCCGCTATCGCTACCTACTCGTCAAGTATTTGATACGTTTGATACTTTGAATTTTGCTATTTTGAAGTTTTACATAATGATTTTCGACATTTTAAACCATTTGAATTTTTGATATTTTGAACTTTGCCATTTTAAGTTTAGACATTCTGATACGTACCTATACAACTTACATACCGTCGCTTATAAACAACACCGCACAAGTCATATTTGTCAAGTTTTCAGGAGAGACAAAAACTGATTTGCTCACATCAACACCCGATAGTGTGGCGGTAGTACCTAGTGTAACATCGCACAAGACGCCGCTACTACCAGTTTTTTTTCGATTAAGAGCTGTGATTGACTTATTTTGAAATTTTGAGTAACATCATTAGATGCGCGCCAACAATAACTATCCAATGAGGTATAAAACATCATAATTATTATGGCCATTTTTCGACTTACGCGGTGTTGTTATATAAGCGACGATACATCATCAAACATTTTAATGTTCCCACTGCTGGGACACAAGACTCCCTTATAGATGATCAGGAAGGGATTAATGATTATACAGCCGGAACCAAAGGTCAATGTGCAACATCTGGTTGCTAAGCGATCAGAGCATTGAGTAGCCCCAAAGCTTGGGCAGTGGGTGCATATTTTGCCGTCAGCTTGCGGACCGACGGAGTCGCGAATAACCGTCGCGTGTGCAGCCGCGTCAATTTTTGAGGAACGAATAAAGAACATTTGGACAGGGTTTCAGGATTATCTATCCTGTTGCTAGCTATATGACTGAGCCAAGCGATTTAACAGTCACAATCACAAGCCGAATGCGCTGCTACTGCACCTTCGAACTCCTGTTACGGCCTAGATCTGACACCAACCCCTGTAGCATGAGCACGACTCGAGACGGGCTTGTCCACCAGCGAAAATTTTTCTATGTTTATGGGCTTGTCATTGTGTCTATATTTATCGATGACCGAAAAAATGAAGGCTCAACCTATGCAGATCTCAATGGAAACTTTAATCCCTTTACTCCCAAGTCAACAATTTGTATCTTAGTAAATAATTGCTGAATATGTTTTTGGCGTAGGTACCTACTTACTTTTAAGGAAATATTAGATCTACGTTGAACCGACTATTTTATTAGAATCAAATCATAAAATGTTAAACAAATTAATTTCTATTGGGCCGTGATATAACCGCAGCGTGTTTACTGAGCAACGGCGAGTCCAAAGGTTTATTGAAAACAACTGTACTAGCTAATTAACATACATACATCTAATATTGGTACGGCAGCAAGCGCGCGCGACATTGCCCTTAATTTGCTCATAACTGTTGGCCCAACGGCCCGAAGCCCCAACACTTTTGTTGACACTTTCTCCACAACTATTGAAGAGCAGAACTCACCTTCACGAGCTGCGAGTTTATCCATTTGGCGAAAGTTTTCTTCTGGACGTCCTCCCGCTCATCTGGAACAAAACAGAAAACTCTTTAACCACATGTTTTGAATTTCGGGTCATATGAGGACATTATAACTATCAGGGAATCAGAAAATATCTGCTGATCCTACTTTCATCAACCACATCTTTCGGGTGGAAAAATGCTTCCCATGTCTTGAGCAACGTTATCATGTCATATCAATCGGTAAACAACTTGAGACACTTATCACACTAATTTTGATTTCACACACAACGTAAAGTTCACACGTATTTGTGTAATGTTAAATGTCTGTAAAAAGACTAGTACTATTCGCAATAGGTTCCTGAAAACTGTGGCAGTGCGCGGACGCATGGAATAGTTACAGGCGCGTCCCGACGCCACGCTCGGGCAGGTTTTACGCGTCTTTGTTCCTGATCTTGCATAATGACTTACGACCGACCTTCGGCAGGTCGCAATGGCCATTACCATATCAAAAACCAAACCGAGGGTCGACCACATAGATTTAATATCTCTAATGTGAACATCCTTAATGTTATAGAACTAACATAGATAAAACAAGCTAACAAGCCTATCGTTAGTATAGATTTAGATAATCATGTTATTGATTTGGTTTATAAATTAGAAGTTTTTTATCTCAAAACATTTTGGTAGACTGAGCAAATCCGAAAGTCGATTAGATGTGATCCAAATTGGAGCATAAATGAATACAATTAATCTAAAATTTTAGATTGATATGTACAATTGAATAATAAAAAAACAGCCAAGTGCGAGTCGGACTCGCGCACGAAGGGTTCCGTACCAAAAAACGGCAAAAAAAAAACACGTTTGTTGTATGGGAGGTCCCCTTTAATATTTATATTATTCTGTTTTTAGTATTTGTTGTTATAGCGGCAACAGAAATACATCATCTGTGAAAATTTCAACTGTGTCTAGCTATCGCGGTTCATGAGATACAGCCTGGTGACAGACAGACAGACGGACAGCGGAGTCTTAGTAATAGGGTCCCGTTTTTACCCTTTGGGTACGGAACCCTAAAAACGTGTTAAAAACTCATCATCACGCAAAATTAAATGAACTTGAAGTTGACTATAACTTATTGTTGGTGATATCAAAAATTGCACCTAATTTCGCTATACTTTTACTAATTCTTATGATTAAAGTTGACTTAATTAAGCTGGCTGATAGCACCATGAGAATGTATTAATTGTCGCCTGAGTGGGTGGCACTCGGCCTCACTCTCACCCATCGCCGGCCGTGCTGGCTCTTCGGTTGCGCAAGCGCCGGCTACGCCGCTGCCTCGACGCTGTCAAGGCCAGTTTTCACGTGCAGTTTGCACCTCGGCGTGCGAACTGTCGAGGTGACGTCAGACAGGCGAAGACTTCGCCTCCATAACGCTAATTGGATTTGTTTTTTGTACAGTAACTTCCTCTTTGAGGCCAGAATCTCAAAGATTGTACTGAAAAATCGTTTCACGTATAGTCAATATTCTTTTTGAAGAGATACAAAAAATCTGCTCATCTGCTCTTAATAGATTCAAGAACCTACTTTTACAGACCGCACACTGCAAATTATTTTTCGGGAAGATATTATTATTTCACCAATGTTTTGATTAAGTTGCTGATTAAAGAGAGGTTTACTTCAAGTGGAATGTTTGGTTTGAAAATGGGTCTAATAAATAGAACCACTACCACCGCGATTAGACTATAACAAAAAAACTGTAATGTCCAAGTTTCCTCTCCTCTGCTTTAGACTTCGAGCAAAAGGTATGCAATTGCAAAGATGCATTTTTTTTGGGTAGTTTACAAGAATGTATAGTATAAATGTTAACCAGGAAACACGTGACAGCGCATCATAACTGTGATTACGCTTGGTTCTATTTTTATCAGGGGTCGAGCGGCGAGCCCAGCGGTGGCGGGTCATCACGGATGCAGCCCGCGGCGGCGCTGCACCCGTCAATGGAGGCACCTCGCCGCCCCCGCCCGCCGCAACTGACGCACCGTTCACTTACTTCTTATCAACCTACTACGTGATATAATGTTACTCTTAAATCACCTGATCAGAATACATCATGGAATTATAATAGACTAGCGACCCACCCTCGCTTCGCTTCGGTGTAGTGTGGAATTTGACACCATGTATTATACATGTAAACCTTCCTCTTGAATCACTCTATCTATTAAAAAAAAACCGCATCATAATCCGTTGCGTAGTTTCAAAAATTTAAGCTTACATAGGGATATAGGGACAGAGAAAGCGACTTTGTTTTAAACTATGTAGTGATTTAATAAATAAATAGGTATTAGGGACCTATTAGTACTGCTCCCTTTGTTCATTATTTATTTTTGAATGCCGCATGCTCTGATTAGACTGTAATCACATGAGAAAGCATTATTTAAGCTTTCTAACTAAAAGGATAGAACCAATATATGTCCGTCTCATTTGGATGAAATAAGATCGATTTTTATAAGCATGAGATACCATACTACTACCGACTGTATGCAGCTATAATATTTTAGCCTATAATAGTACGATTCTCAAAGGGCCCTGGCGCGGAAAATATGGCAGCAAAGTACAGTGGTACAATGGAGTGTAGGCATCCTCAGCTCCGCTCGTTATGCTTCTAGCTGATGCCCCAGTCAGCTGCTTTTGACAGTTTAGCAGGCAATTTAGCTAAGTGACTAATAGGCTATCTTTTAACTTAGAACATGTAATAGCAACAACTTCCAATGGACCACAGGCAGTCAAACTTCGAAAAGTATATTGACACCAGAAATAAAATAGTTGGTCTGTGGTTGAAACAGTTTCTTCGCACTGTCATTTTCGCAAAATTAATTACCGCGTGTCGGTAACATTAAGTAAGCTAGCTTCGTTTCGTGTTCAGTGGGCACAGTAGCGAGCCCAGAATGCCGGTCGGCGGAGCGTCGCGAGCGCAGCATTCCGCGCGGCGAGCGTACGCGGCCGATCAGTAATTTCTCTTCATTAATTAAACTGTTTGTGACGCACCACACGCACCACGCACGCGCGCCCACTGTCCCCGCATCTCCACTATCATTACGTTACCGAATAGGGCTAAAGTTGGTATCTTTAAACTTTCACATCATACATCACTATACACGCATGCATGCGGTGGCACTGCAAGTAGGGCCCAATATCGGCCCTGTAACCACGGCTTTGAGTCGCCCGCTTAGTGCAGCCCTACAACCTACAACTTTATTGACGTCACTTAATAAACTGTAGCTTGCGTTGCGAGGTTCACAGTAGAATGTGTTTTTTTATCACACACAAGTTTCGGAGAAAATCCTATAACTAAGTTCAAGAAATGATAGAGTACAGGTGCTGGAAATAGATTGTACAGTCTGTTCATCCTTACTTGTCCTATTTAGTAAACAGTTTTTGACAGTTGTCATACGTCTTTTAAACTTAAATCGTTATTTAAAAATATGTTAGTAAGTTTATGAAATTATTGTTAATTTATTAACAATTTATTTCGTAATCTATGTATGGAAAACCATTTGTTTTATTTTATAAATGATTATTTCAATAAAGAGTTGGGTGAAGATTGTTTACCATATAAGACAAGTAAGGATGAACAGACTTTAGCAAGTACTGTTACCTCGATCCTTACATGGTGCGGCTTACCCATAGAAAGCAATGTAAGAAAGCTGTTGCCCAGCTGTTCCATTATCATTACGCGACTGACGCGTTGTCAGAGCAAAAATATCTGCAGTGACATACATTTCGAAGTATATACTTTATAGGCTGCAAATCTAGCTTCAGTGGAAAGTCTACGATTTTTAGGCTTTTGCATATATCTCAGTAATTATTAATTTCCTCACGGCGGGAGTGGCACTGGGGATTTACCGCCCCCCCCCCCCCCTCCCCCCCTCCCCCCCTCCTATCTATCTCGATCTTCATTTCAATCGACCTATTTCTAAAGATTACCCTAGCTTTCTTCACTTGTATCATCATAATGAAGGAGTAAGCCTACAATGTAACAAAAATAGGTAGTTTTGACAAGGCAAGATGATTCCAAAATTACAAGGAGTTCCAGTGATAATTTATTAAGAATAGAAAACACAAGCGCCAAGATATGTCGTTTGCAAGACGACCGGCCGGCGGCAGGTCGCATAATATGACAGACGCTATACTATTATTTATTCTGTGATGACAGACAATATCGATAAAGTTGACCATTTGTATGCATCGCTACACCGGACGCCGGTCTACGCCACGCCGCCACTACACAAATCACCTCAATGGCGATGCACAAGTTACGCAACATTGTGCCTTCATATCATAGCAATCGACCAATATAAGAATATGGTGCAAGCAACCAGATACAGTGAGATTTCTTTTCTGTCAAGGGAAAGTCATTTGACATTAAGCATAACTGCATGGGCGTCAACTTAAGTACCTACCTGCATACATTTATTAAAATTCGTGGGAAAAGAAAAGGCGCGAAAGTGATCAATGCTTCTTGTTACGTAAGAAGTGTCATGTTTTAGGAAAGACAAAAAATAATAATTACAGTAATTCTATTTTCTTTTCATAAGAGCAATAGTGGCCACCTCTGGTGTTAAGAGTTTATCAAGCCGCCTTAATGACTGTTAACAGATGACTACAGCCGGGACCAACGGTTTAACATGCCCTCCGAAGCACGGAAGCGCTCAGTTGTAATGCCACTTAACGGTCACCCATCCGACACCAGGCCGGATCGAATGTTGCTTTACAACAGTGATCGGCTACAATCAGTCTGTCAAGTTCCGCCATCACTACTAACTAGAATTGCTATTATTATCAGTGCCAGCGGCTGGTAATATTTTAATTATCAATGTATATTTAGCTGAACTCATGACTTTTTTTTACAAAGTGATGGGAATTAGAGTCATGTATCAACTGGTGAATGACATCATATCACACAGATAAAGGCGGCCATTAAGGCCACACTGCAATTAGGCATAAGTGACACACACTATACAAAGTAAGAGAATGTACACTAGAAACTGGCCAAGTGCGAGTCGGACTCGCGCACAAAGGGTTCCATGCCAAAAAACAGCAAATAAATCACGTTTGTTGTATGGGAGCCCCATTCAAATATGTATTTTATTCTATTTTTAGTATTTGTTGTTTTAGCCGCAACAGAAATGCATCTTCTGTGAAAATTTCAACTGTCTAGCTATCACGGTTCATGAGATGCATGATGACAGACAGACAGACGGACAGTTGAGTCTTAGTAATAGAATTCCGTTTTTACCGTTTGGGTATGGAACCCTAAAAATTATTACAATTATCATTAGGATAGGTACCTGAAATTAATTTAAAAACTGAGTAATGGTGCATGCCTTATTCGTTAAAGCAAAAAAGGATTTCCAATGGTTGTGGGTACATGTCCTAACTGAAGGGCTGGTGATGGTGATGAGTCTGACAAATAAATGATTTGTATTTGTTGCTTTTTTACTAACATATTATTTTAACTTAAGAGAAAGTTAAGTTAATAGGATAGCAAAATATCAGCATTCCTCAAACTTTACTTTTCCCTGGCCCAGTTATTTTAATGTTTCTCCATCCATAGTGAACCACCACAAGGTATTTAACCCTCATAATGCATATAAGGAAATTGAAAAACATGAACTTTTAGTTGATGAGCCAAATGTTGCTTTATTTTTGTGGCCTGGTGCCAGGTCACAACCCACCAATTGGGAAACAATGCTCATAACTATCAAATTATCGGTCGACAGTTTGGTCTATAGCTTGCGGGGACTCTCAGGTGACATTCAAAATAATCAAAACAATTAAACAGACATATAATATTCTGATAAGTCTTAAATATTTATTCTGCAAGTAGATAGACCTATTACGTCTATAATATTATCAATAGCCTAATTCTATAATTTGTAAGGGCATCATGAGCAGATGGTAGCGGCGTAGACTGCATGGTGTAAAGTGCACAAACTAGTTTCTAAGATAAATATGATATACCAAAGGGTATTATGTTTCACTACAGCTTTCTTCAGCAGAATTGGTGCATGACAGACTCCTGGTAACCAATCTCACTATCATTTCCTAACTTATTAGGTAGATTGCTCGATGAAAACTAAATCCAATCAAATTCAATGTCCACTCTGAGAAGAATTTGGGATAATCTGAGGTCTTGTGGAGGGAAAGGTGGCTGATTTCAATTTTATCAGCACAATGCAAACATTGGGCAGATAAGATAAGAATTCCGAGCGTGAGCCGAGCTGTGGCGCCAACACTTGCCCAACTAGCAATTATTCCAGCTCACCGATACTATTTTAACCATCTATCTAAGTCTTGCTTCGTTGAACTTAACATTCAAGGCTAAGTTAAAGATGTCACGTAGCGTAGGTAGTTAGTTTACAACTTTACTCACCCACAAAACTTGGCTCCATATCGGCCGGAATTTCGTTAAGACTTTCAGTTGTAAGTATTTGAATCAGGTTGTTATGAATGTTTTAAAGATTTCCTGAGACATGACCACACAAGATACACCGCCCCGCCACTCCCAAGCACAAACTTAGTTAGAGCAAACTTTTCAAATCACAAATATCCAGAACTTTGCACCGGGCGAGAACACTTAGAGCTTCGAACGATTTGGTGGACACTTTTAGTTTAGTCACTTTCGCCTTTCGCACAGAAAACAATAGAATATTTCGCCGAAAAGCGAAGTAAACATTAAAACAAAGTAAAAAAAAGTGAAGCAAAATCCATCACACATCCAAAACTACGCCACAGATTATAATGCAAGCACCGCACAGCACAAGCAGCAGACAGCAGCACAAATGACAACCACAGACTAACTAACACAACATTGACAGACGACTGACAACAAACACCGTTCCAAAATAGTGGTGTGCTTTTCTAGACTACTTCGCTAGTTCGTGATTTAAAAGTCAGCACTCGCAGCAAAAAAATGACTTTGCTCTCTTGTATAACAATAGTTATTTTCACCTCTACCAGCGAGAAAATTTTTACGTGAGTTTTCTGGTAAAAAGCTAAATTTCAGCATTAGAAACTTGTTCACTGAATTCTTCTGGAGTTAGACAACTATCTTCATCGTTGGACGCACTCATTTTTTGTAATTTATCGCAAAAATAGTTCGATCAAACCTATGTTGAATTTATTCATAAAGTAGATTTCCGCCGTTTTGTTTAATATTATTACGTTGTGATTTTGTCTTATTCATTAATATCCCATCTTATTTATTTATTTATAATAATAAAACACTAATTTCTTAATAAATTTCATAAATTTACCTTATATTATACTTCAGATTCGTCCTTTGATATTAGTATATTAACACATGTAGTATCGCTTGCATGTATCACCACTTAGCACGTTATTTTAAAGTAATAACCTAAAAAAACCTGAAAAGAGAAGGTTTTTGACTTAAAATTGACAGATATTTTGACATTTCCGGTCCAAGCTCGCCCCGTCACTACTACATGCCAAACACTTCATTCGCTTTTCGTGCTTCGCCACGGACGCACGCATACACTCTCAAAGTGAGATTTTTTCAGAATTATATTTTATACAGTGAAAATTAATTATACTTAGTTAAAATGCTTCGTGCAGAAAGGAAAAACGTTTTCAAGATGGAAGAGGACAAGAAGAAGAATACCAGATGGAGAAACACTATTAAATGCATAACTGCCATTTTGGGCTTTTACCGTTTACTTGGCTTGGACGCGTAACTGCCAGACTGGGCTTTCACCGTTTACTTGGCCTAACTGCATAATTGTTTTCTTACCTTTATGAATGCGTAACTGCCATTTTGGGCTTTTAGCATATATATTTATTTTACTTTAATGTACATGAGTACAAAAAGAGCGGACTTAATGCTAATAGCATTCTTTCCCAGACAACATTGTTTGCTGAGATTTAAAAATGCGTAACTGCCACACTGGGCTTTTACCATTTGGTTATTTGTCTGACACGAACTTACCATACTGGGTACTTTCTGTCATAAGGCATGTGTCTAATAAGGCATGAACCAAATATCTATTGCACTCGAAATAGTCACACGGGACTATTTCACCGCATAGATAGGTCAGACAACGCAACTGCAACAAGTGCAGCAACTCAAAGTGCCCCTGATGACGCGACAGTGTAAAAAGCAGGCTGCCCTCAAAGGTTACCACGTTGGAACCGTTGCTGAGCACCAATCGGGTGACTCCGCCGTCCGCTGAATTCGCTGTCATCCGCCTTCCAGCCAGGCGGCTGCTCTGCTAGAGCTGCAGCAGCAGCCCTGACAGCAGCTAAGTTCATCAGGTATGAATTTTGATATCATAGATATCCTTGGTGTTGAGTTGATCCCAACGAAATAATAGAGTACCATCGGTACTGAGATTGCAAAATTGATATAATTTAATGATGTATGATTTTATTACACACATCGTTACAACTGTAACGAAAAACTGCCAGTATAACGTGCATAAGCAGCTATAAATAAATGCTAAAATTTATCAACTTCATGGAACCAGATAATAAGTTATACAGCAACTAGCTGATACCTAATATTACACAATTTTCATGTGAAATAGCTTCTATTAATATAGGTAAGCCTAACATGGGCCTGCTGATAGAAATTTCAATAAGAAATTGAATAATAGAATCCATACATTTTGCTATCCATAAATGCAGTAAGTGTTTATTACTGTGTACCACAGTTTTGATAAGTAAAAACTTTAAACATTTGCCTTAACTAGGAGATCCTATGTTTCAGGCTTATTATTTATGTTTAATCACTAACTAATTAGTATGTTTATTTCTAAGCTATGCCCTTGTAAAATGTAAAAATTACCTGTCTATTAATTTTCAAATTGAATTTGTGTGTGTAAAACATAAATTGATCGATCTTAATGATAATGATTCTGATGTGCAGAAATTATTAGCCAAGTAGATATATAATAGTAATAATGAAGCTTAAGGAGCAGCTTTCCAATATAGAACACCTTTTTTATGACAGTAATTTAAGACAGTGTTTTGCACTTTATACATTATACAATGGGGCATTGCAACATTCATTTGTTGTGCACAACATACATTTTATTATAAACAGAAGGTATATGGTCAATTCAAGTGTAATTGATGCTGTCCATTTAAAAGGCCACCAACAGTTGAGTCGAATATGAATGATGCATAGGCCACAGGCCTGAGGTTAACGATATTGATCAACGAAAAAACTGTAAGTAAACCAGGCGCAGTACTTAAATAAAACATAAATTTTAAAACTGATTTATATATTTATTTGCTGGAACATTTTGTTTAAAACAATTTAAACTTGAAAACAACAAAAGAAATATGCAGCCAGGTATACCATATGCTTCATCTCCGACGGCAAACGAACAGCGAGACGCGGCGAGGAAGCCCCATCAAAGATTTGTTTCGTCGATCGTAGGCCGCAGCAGACCTGCAGGCGGCCGTTACGGTCCATTGAAACAGTTGCTGATGATGCATTCGTCAACATTCACATTCGATCATCGTACACAGGATGGGTAAGGGTAAGGACACTCGTAAGGATCTGGTGCGGCATTTATCTGTATTCAGAGAATACAGGCAGTGGTCGCCAACTACAGTCACATAGGCGTCACACAGACAGTGAGCCGGTAATCGTCTAAATTCGGCATGTGTGGAAATAATATTTTCGCTGCGCTACGAAGGACACTTAGACTAATTATTATTTTCTTTTACACTCATTCGTACTCACTTGTACAATCTTCAGTGCCCATAATTTTACAAATTGATGACGTCTTATACAGCATTATCTATGACGTCTTAGACAGCATTATTTTCTTGTTATATTGGACATTATATTTACTCTAACAATGTGTCTCAGTTCATTTTTTAAAGAATTGAAATGCACAATACATTTAAATTCATTTTTTTTATGCAACTACCTTCACAACTTTCCATTAAGGTCTTTCACAAGAACAACGTTCACAAAATTGCAAAATATCTTAAATTATGACTATTTTATGAATTGATTAAAACTGTAGATACCGGTATAGTATTATATTTTTCTTTATATAGTTGAATGTCATTGATACTTACACCGAATTAGAGATGACATAGTTGTGGACTATTTTCTCTGGTACCTCTCAACAATGGGGTAGACTGGGGGACACTTGTGGCCAGGAATCAACAAATTGATAAATAATTGCATATAAATTATCTAGCTAGAACATGTAGCTTATTATATTTTCATTGCCTTTTTTCTTATTGTATTCAGTGTAAAGTATTCTAGACGTTTTTATTCTGATGCTAAATAGAAATTATTCGATTCACTAATTCAAAAATTATCACCAGTTTTGGTATTTTCGGACTGAAATTGAGTAAAATCGAATACAAGTAGAATTAGGTAGTAGAAATAAAAAATAGTAGAAATATTTTTTCTTTATTCCTAGCACTTGGATCCCAAAGATGATTATTTTGAATTTTAGATTTTAGCATTCACAACGCTATTTTTGTTTAGTATTTTACAAAGACAATTCTGTCACTATTAATCAGACAAGCTATTGTTTTTATTCTTCTCCACCAGTTTCTTAGCCTAGAGTTGTTATAATTGTGCCATCATGACATCACAACTTTAAGCCTTGGTACCCATAGTTCACATGTAATATAGTGTCTAATTTAAAATACTAACATCCTATAACTTCCAATTCCAGGGACGGAAATTTATGCACAAATAGACTGGTTTGTACAACATTATCAAGGTGATATTATTTTACAGGTATACTACTATGTTATTGAAGTTTCTCTGTCTGCTAATACTATCAGAAAGTACAGAGTTTGGTTATAAAAATGGTTCCATTATTCACCAAATAATAATATAGACAGAATAAACACAAATTTTCTTACAGAAGTGTGCAACACAATTACCAGTATTATTTAATATTGGATTTATTATTGATTGCACAATATGAGCTAATCTCAAGGTTCAGTAAAGAATTTAACTAAGCCTTTGCGTAGACTTACATTGCTCAAATACAATGGATATCTTAAATTTATTACTATTTATTAAATATTTTCAAAGTTCTTTCTCAACTTATTGATTCTAAAAAGAAAAAGGAAGTTTCAGATTGATTAGGTACTTAGCCTATTGCAAATAGAATGCAAATAATATAATCAATTAATTATTTGTTTAGTTCAAGTATGAAACATTAATTCTTTTTAATTTGACACAAGTAAACCATTTTATAATTACCTTCTTTTTCGAGAATGCTACATATTATTATTATAATAATCAATTTATAATCACTTCTTTTTATTTATAAATATAAAATAAATATAAGAATACAAAAAAAAAAAACCTTATATGTAATATAGATAATGGGTTGCTGAAATGTAAAATTCAATGATAGTGGAGTAGACTCAAGTCCATGGTAACCAGTTTTAGCACTCGACGTACGCCGATACCTATATTGCTATCACATTTTTTCTTTATTGTAGACGTTCCACGTAACAGATGGTAGATGATTTCACTATATTTGCAAGATATCATCGATTACATCGATTAATGATAATTAAACTGAATTTTCCAAACGAATCTTGCTTATTGTTTCTTTTTGGTACCTACCATCTGTAGGTACCATCTTTGCTACCAAAACATTAAAAATTATGTTAAATGTGACTGGTTTTCTTTTTAAATTTAAAAGACTAATTACACAAGAGATGATATTTCCATTTTCTTATTATAATGCTTTCAACATCTACATGTGTTAATATACTAATATCAAAGGACGAATCTGAAGTATAATTAATGATTAAACGAACTTACCTGTAAGTGAAGTTCTATCATAATTATACGAAGGATTCGTCCGAAGATATTAGTATAGAATCCCAGCCTCCCTACTCATTATTGTAAATTACAATAACTATTTACCCACTGAAGAAAATGAGGAAATATCATAGGATTTGAACTTTAAACTAAATGAAGTGTTTGGCATGTAGTAGTGACGGGGCGAGCTTGGACCGGAAATGTCAAAATATCTGTCAATTTTAAGTCAAAAACCTTCTCTTTTCAGGTTTTTTTAGGTTATTACTTTAAAATAACGTGCTAAGTGGTGATACATGCAAGCGATACTACATGTGTTAATATACTAATATCTTCGGACGAATCCTTCGTATAATTATGATAGAACTTCACTTACAGGTAAGTTCGTTTAATCATTAATTATATTTATTTCAAACATGCGACCTCATTTCGTCTATACTCTTTCTTTCTAATTATCAACCTTCTTTTTTAACAAACCTTATTTAAAACTCCTTGGTATATCCGTGCATTTTATTTTTTTACTTTTTAATCCATGTATGACACCATAAAGCACTCTATCTATCCTTTTCTCACATATCAATTTTACAAGTGTTATCTTTGTCACTTTATTTCTTTTTTCTTTATTATTTTAAAAGTTGGTATTAGAAATTAAAAAAGCACTTTGCCGCACGCTCGCAGCAAAAATCGATTTTGCTGCGAGTTTTTACGTGCCAAAAGCGCCCTTTTCGTGCTGGAGAGGTGAAAAGTTGTATGTTTTACACGATACCAAAATTATGTTCTGCCTCGTGACTTTAAATCACGAACTAGCGAAGTAGTCTAGAATTGAATCACAGCGTAGCGAGTGATTCTAATATAGACTACTGAGCACAGTGAGTGATTTAAAGTCGGCACTCGCAGCACAAATTGATTTTGGTCACTTGTATAACAAATAACTATTAATCGACAATCGAAATGCATACCCAAGTTAAATCGACTTCATGAGATGTTATGAGGTTTTTTTGGCTCCATTTTGTGTAGTTCGGTTCGGTGTCTATTTTAATTATTTGCAAATTGATTCATAGTGTATATTGTGTCTTAAAATTGGTGCAGTTCTGTGGTTCAAGCACGGGCGTAGCCAGAATTCTGTAGGGGGGGGGGGGGGGTTTTAAGAAAATAAAACTACAACAATGTAAATGAAATGACATTTATATTTTTATTAAATGAATCCATGGGCATTAGAGGACCGCTCGGAGAAATAAATATTTAAAATTTAAAAATGTAACTTAAATGCCTGTATATAGTAAAAAAACGGCCGGGCAGCGCGATTTTTAGTCAGTTTCATCCACTAATCTTGAAAGTTATGATCTTGCCTGTCTATTGAAAAAAAAACGGCCGCGCAGCGCGATTTTTCTTCAATTTCATCCACTAATCTTGTAAGTTGTGATCTTGCCTGTCTATAAAAAAAAAACGGCCGCGCAGCGCGATTTTTAGTCAGTTTCATTCACTAATCTTGAAAGTTATGATCTTGGCTGTCTATTGAAAGAAAACGGCCGCGCAGCGCGATTTTTAGTCAGTTTCATCCACTAATCTTGAAAGTTATGATCTTGCCTGTCTATTGAAAAAAAAACGGCCGCGCAGCGCGATTTTTCTTCAATTTCATCCACTAATCTTGTAAGTTGTGATCTTGCCTGTCTATAAAAAAAAACGGCCGCGCAGCGCGATTTTTAGTTAGTTTCATCCACTAATCTTGTAAGTTGTAATCTTGTCTAACTATTGAGAAAAAAAAACCGGCCAAGTGCGTGTCGGGCCACGCGCAGTAGGGTTCCGTAGGTACATTATACCATACCATATTTTAATACCACTATCATTTTTCGTCTGAAAAAATAACTTTGTTTTTCACAGTGTTTGTATGAATGACAAAGTTATATTTGCGGTTTTGGAAAATGTACTATATCTCGAAAACTAATTACTGTATCTCGTTCAAAACAATTTTCGTTGAAAGTGTTTATTAAGATCTATAGTTTATATTTTTTTTAGATTTTTCACCCTCTTACTTTAAAAGTTAAAGGGGGGGGGACACACATTTTACCACTTTGACGGCATATATCTTTCAAACGGTTGACTTTAAAAAAAAAATAGTCTTAGAAACCTCAATGTCAATTTTAAAGACCTATCTATAGACACCGCACAAGTATTGGTTTGATGAAAAAAAATCTTTTCAGTTTCAGTTCCATGTATGGGGAGCCCCCCTTAATCTTTTATTTTTTTTATTTTTGTCTAAAAATCGTAAAGCGGTTCATAGAATACACCTACGTACTAAGTTTCAACTATGTAGTCTTAATACTTTTGGAATAAAGTGGCTGTGACATACGGACGGACAGACAGACAGACAGACAGACAGACAGACAGACAGACAGACAGACATGACGAATCTATAAGGGTTCCGTTTTTTGCCATTTTGGCTACGGAACCCTAAAAACGGCCGCGCAGCGTGATTTTTAGTCAATTTTATCCACTAATCTTGTAAGTTGTGATCTTGCCTGTCTATTGAAAAAAAAACGGCCATGCAGCGCAATTTTCAGTTAGTTTCACCCGTTTCATCCATTAATCTTGTACTCTTGCCTGTCTATAGTAGAATAAAACGGCCGCGATTTTTAGTTAGTTTCATCCGCTAATCTTGTGATCTGTAGTTTCTTATGCGAAAATTAATGTTTTCTAGAGAACTTTCGGAACAGCAGTTTTTCCGGGAGATTTTTAGATTTTTCGGAAGTCGGGAGACCACTTGGAATTCCGGGAGAATCCAGGCAAATCCCGACCATCTGGCAACCGTTGGTAGCAGTGGAAACGGGTAATGGTCGCTAAAGTTTGTAGCAATGTATAAATATTTGGATATACTTAAGTAAAATGACAGGAATTAAACGCATGCAAACTACGATAGGTATAATCGGTGCTCCTGCTGACTGTTGACTGGCGACAGCCGAGCGGTGCACGAAAAATACGAAAATCCGAATGCGAATTGCGATGCGGTGGGTGTAATTCAAATGATCGGTGACAGATGGCAGCGCGGCAAATTCAGAATGTTAATATGTATAATAATTATACTCTTCGCCTTGCCTAACTTTATTTTAAGGTTATAGATCAATAAATAGATGATGCCTATTGTATATTTCGGGGGGGGTTTGAACCCCCAAAACCCCCCCCCTGGCTACGCCCGTGGGTTCAAGTGTCTACGCAACTGAACAATATGTGGGATAATGGAAATGGGCGCAATCTTGGTTGTGTGAAGCTGAGACTTTTATTGTAGTGGTCGCTACCTCGGCAAAACTTACCGAGTAAACTGTCTTGATATACTTGCTGCCAAATGCTCCAAGCAGCATTGGAATGTGATGCACCCGCATTTTAATGTAAACTGAAACAATCTACTAGAAAATCTAGAAATACTGAACTATTCAAAACATGACACTGGCAAAAATTACTTCCAAGAGGAAAGTAGATTGCCATAACAAAAATAAGAAGAAGAAAAAACCGGCCAAGTGCGTGTCGGGCCACGCGCCATAGGGTTCCGTAGTTACCTTATACCATACCATATTTAATACCACCTATAATTTTTCGTCTGTAAAAATAACTTTGTTTTTCACAGTGTTGGTATGAATGACAAAGTTATATTTGCGGTTTTGGAAAATGTGCTATATCTCAAAAACTAATTACTATATCTCGTTCAAACCAATTTTGGTTGAAAGTATTTGTTAAGATCTACAGTATATATTATTTTTAGATTTTTCACTCTCTTATTTCAAAAGTTAAAGGGGGGGGGACACACATTTTACCACTTTGGCGGTGAATATCTTTCAAACGGTTGACTTTGAGAAAAAGTTGTCTTAGGAACTTTAATGTCATTTTTAAAGACCTATCTATAGACACCCAACACGTGTTGGTTTGAAGAAAAAATTTTTTTTCAGTTTCAGTTCCATGTATGGGGAGCCCCCCTTAATCTTTTATTTTTCTTATTTTTGTATTAAATTCGTTAAGCGGTTAACAGAATACATCTACCTACCAAGTTTCAACTGTGTAGTCTTAATACTTTCGGAATAAAGTGGCTGTGACATACGGACAGACAGACAGACAGACAGACAGACAGACAGACAGACAGACAGACATGACGAATCTATAAGGGTTCCGTTTTTTGCCATTTAGGCTACGGAACCCTAAAAAATGATAATATCATATGCAGCTTGACCATAAAGAGTTGAAATTAAATAAAATGGAACTAAAAATTTTCAGTACTAAATGTAGTCAGTGTTGCCAAATTATTCGTGATTTTGACGTATTTACATAGAAAGTGGCGCCCTCAATTTATGTCAACTCTTTATGGTCAAGCTATAAGTAGCTAGCTTAGACTTGAAAACAAGCCGGGACTTGATAGGCTACCTATTCATTCAAGAATATATGGGAAAGTCGGCTAAATTAATTGATAGGTTTTTATGCAGCATTGTAACATTGCCGCACACGTTTGCGCGATGATTGAACAAAAGTTTGAACAAGTTTGATTATTTTTTCATTGCACCGTGTAGTGTAGGGTCAACATTGCGCAATATTTTTTAACCAGTAACGTTTTCATCAAATAGTAACATTAAAGAAGTTAGTACTATTATATTATTGTGAGATTATAGATGCAGGTAAACCTTGTTCTGACATCTTGCTGACGATAGCACACGAAATACCAACACGGATCAATACTATTGCACAATGTCAATATGTCATCAATAATATTATTGAGCAATAGAATTGATCTTTTAGGCTCTAAGGATATTTCAATCTGATTGTGCAGTGAAATATTGCGCAATATTATTATGTCGTCTACGTGTATGAACGCGCTTGAATTTATTTTCACACGCGTTAATATTTTGCGACAACTCCTAAAATATTCATTTAAATGGTGTGGTGTGAACTTAGAGCATACAGATACAGAACGGGAGTAAGCAAGAGCGCTCTCCTACACTAGATTTTGTTCACCGATTCTGGGGGGAGACGAGGTACACACGCACAGCACACAACTTCATATTCACGCACATTCTTGAAGCTTAAAGTTATGTTGTTACACACGCACACAAAAACATAATGACCACAAAGCAAGGAGGTTTATAATAAGGAGTGAGTACTCTACAAAAATTTTCACCTATCGTTTAAAAGAAATTCAACTTTATTGCATTGCACATAGAGTTGAAATTCTATCGACGACATTGACTGAAGGCACTACTGTGTGAAAGAGACAACACCAGGTGGAGGTCGGTGTCTCGTTCGCACAATTGCCATTACTAAACAATAATACCACGATAGTAGGACTAAAAATATGTACGTTACCAATCAAGTAGTGTATCAAAATTAAAGATTCGGAGTGGGAAGTCGAATATATACTATTTAAATATTAATTTTAGAATGACACATAATAATTGTAATATAAAACAGAACTTTTTTGATTTAATTAGATATCTACAATAATGCTAATCAGCAATCATCGGTGAGGTGGTAATAAATAGAAGTGTCAATCCTAGCAACTCCGATTTTGACCTTGAATTTCAATTTAAGAATTTCAATCTATAGGAAATGTTACTTTACAAAACTAGTGTGACCATAAATACTTCACCATTTCAGATTTCCAGAAAAACGAAATTGTTCTATTGAAATGGCTAGAGGTCGCAGGCGAGACGGTAAAATTAATAATAATAATCAAATTCATGTTTGTGCGCCTATTTCAATGAAACTCGGTTTCTGGTACTATTTCAACATGAAAATAACAACGCAATGTTGAAAATTTTAAAAATCCAAGATGGCGGCCTACTTTTTTGTTTTTGGGCCGATTTCGATGAAACTCGGTTTTTGGAACTATTTTGACAAGAAAATAACAACGCAATTTTTAAAAAAACTAAAAATCCAAGATGGCGGCCAACTTTTTTGTTTTTGGGCCGATTTTGATGAAACTCGGTTTTTGGAACTATTTTGACAAGAAAATAACAACGCAATTTTTAAAAAACTAAAAATTCAAGATGGCGGCCAACTTTTTTATTTATGGGCCGATTTCGATGAAACTTGGTTTTTGGAACTATTTTGAGAAGAAAATAACAACGCAATTTTTAAAAAACTAAAAATCCAAGATGGCGGCCAACTTTTTTGTTTTTGGGCCGATTTCGATGAAACTCGGTTTTCGGTACTATTTTGACAAGAAAATAACAACGCAATTTTTAAAAAACTGAAAATCCAAGATGGCGGCCAACTTTTTTGTTTTAGGGTCGATTTTGATGAAACTCTGTTTTTGGTACGATTTTGACAAGAAAATAACAACGCAACGTTGAAAACTTACAAAATTCAAGATGGTGGCCAACTTTTTTGTTCTTGGGCCGATTTCAAAAACACATTAGCAGCCATTTTGATCTTTTTTTTATTTTTCCATCAGTTTATATTGAGTGGTTTTTCTTGTCAAAATAGTACCAAAAACCGAGTTTCATCGAAATCGGCCCAAAAAACAAAAAGTTGGCCGCCGCCTAAGATTTTAAGTATTTTAAAAAATTGCGTTGTTATTATTTTGTCAAAATATTACCAAAAACCGAGTTTCATCGAAATCGGCCCAAAAACAAAAAAGTTGGCTGCCATCTTGGATTTTTAATTTTTTCAATATTGTGTTATTGTTTTCTTGTCAAATTAGTCCTAAAACCGAGTTTCTTTAAAATCAGCCCCAATCACAAATAAAAGAGTTGGCTGCCATATTTGTTTATATTTTTAACATTTCGTTGTTATTTTTTATCAAATAGTAACAAAATCGAGTTTCATCAAAATCGGCCCACGAACAATATAGTTGGCCGCCATCTTGGTTTCTTGTTATATTTTTAACATTATGTCGTCGTAAATCTCATGCACCCATTTTATTAACTTCACAAGTAAAGAAATTGGTGCAAGAATTTTAGACCTTATTGACATATTTACCAAAATAACAGTTTTTAATGAAACAGCAAAGTAAATGAACAAGTATAATTATGGGAAAAAGCAACCGAATTTCAAAGGTCAATAAAATGGAAAATCGTTTGCATCTTTTTTTGACTACAGATCACTAGACAATGTTTTCCTACTTTTACTTGTTTTTCCAACATTCATTTGTTTTTCCGAAGTTCACGCACATTGTATTTTTATAAAAAAATGGAATAAACTTTAAAGTTGCGTAATTATTTACACTTGAGCTTAAATTGAATTGAATAAACTAGATTTTGTATTGGTTGA
Source organism: Agriphila geniculea (assembly GCA_943789525.1). Taxonomy (NCBI): domain Eukaryota; kingdom Metazoa; phylum Arthropoda; class Insecta; order Lepidoptera; family Crambidae; genus Agriphila; species Agriphila geniculea. Next base: position 271,846 of record OX038890.1, on the reverse strand, counting down.
ACTACCATATTTCAAAAAATAAAAACAAAAAGCAATTTAATAAAAACGTGATAAATAAATTGTTCCAAATTTTTTTTAATAAATAATTATTTTCTGTTTTTTAGTTAACGAGCTAAATTAAAAATATACCACTGCCTATCAGAATACTCGTCAAGACCATTCAAACGAGTCCAAACTCGATGGGGTTGAAAGGTTTTATTACAAAGTTCCTGTGGCCTTCTTCCGGCTTCCTTCATCAGACTCTTGGATACTATTACCCGACAGAGCACTCGTCAAGACGATTCAAACGAGCCCAAACTCGATGGGGTTGCATGATTTCAATATTGAGTTCCTATGGCATGGCCTCCAGACTTCATCATCCAACCCTGAACCTCGTCTCCCGTCAGAGTACTTGTCAAGACAATTCTAACAAGCCCAAACACGATGGGGTTGTATAGTTTCATTCATCATAGAGTTTCTGTGGCGTTCTTCCGGCTCCATCATCAGATCAGCTTAATGACATTGTAATATTGCATTTCCTTCCATTTCTGACCTGTGTTCAAAGTTTCAAGTCTCTAGCTCATCGGGAATTCAGTATAAAATCGTTTGCAAAATTTGTGCTCAAACAAACAAAAGAGCAAGCAACCTAATAAAAACGCGGTAAAAAGTGTTAATTATAAATAAAGAACTACCTAGGTATTTAAGTTTATATTAAACAGTTTAAAGTATTATGTATGTCTCCGGCCAACCATACGGTTTGGTCACCCTAATGAAGAAAAGGACACATACATCTACTTGACCTCTCTGTCGGCTCGTTTTGGGGCGAAGCGCTCATTCCGGTTTATAGTACTATTTCCATGCCACAAAGTTATATTTGCGGGTGGTCAAATTCGGAACTAACCATCTTAGTACAAATTCTGACAGATCACGTAGACGGCAGCGCCAAACTTACCGACAGAAATAAGTTTGCCCTTGCGTTAAGGTTAGTGATGGGACATAAAAAGACCGATGAAATTGAATGATAACAAGCTTTGATTTGAAGATGAGTGATTATGATTACGAACAAAAAAGTCTTCATTTTATTTTGTGATTTGCACCAACAATCATTAAAATACGCTTACATATCAATGTTTAATAACATACATAAAACATCGTTCTGCCCTTTTATCCTCAAAATTGTACAGAAATGAAATTCCGATAGGTAGTGAGTGTTGGCGCAAGATGCAAATGTAAAGGTTATCAAAAAAGAAAATAAATGTTATTAATAATGTAATCATTTATTTACAAGTATCTGTGTACAGTCAGCAGCACATCAAGCTATACAAAACTGTCAAAAATCTCCAATGAATTTTGAACCTTTAATTGCTTGTTAGGGTTCCGTAGCCTAAATGGCAAAAATCTAAGCCCTTATAGATTCGTTATGTCTGTCTGTCTGTCCGTCCGTCCGTCCGTATGTGACAGCCACTTTATTCCGAAAGTATTAGGACTACACAGTTGAAATTTAATATAAGTAGATGTATTCTGTAAACCGCCTTATGAATTACGATATTTACACAAAAATAAAAATTAAACAAAAGATTAAAGGGGGGCTCCCTATACATGGAACTGAAACTGAAAAAAAAACATCCTCTCCACGTTGTCCTTACTAATATTATAAATGCGAAAGTGCGTTTGTTTGTTTATTTGTTTGTTTGTTTGTTACGCTTTCTCGTCCTAACTACTGAACCGATCATCATGAAATTTTGTATACACGTTGTCAGGGGTACAGAAAAGGACATAGGGAACCTTTCATCCAGAAAAAACATATAGTTCCCGAGGGATAGCGAAAAAACTCTTCACGCAGACGAAGTCGCGGGCGGCCGCTAGTAAGTCTATAGATAGGTGTTCAAAAATGACATTGAGGTTCCACAGACTATTTTTTCTCAAAGTCAACCGTTTGAAAGACTGCCTAAGTAGTAAAATGTGTGTCCCTCCTCTAACTTTTAAAATAAGAGAGTCAAAAATCTAAAAAAAATATATGCTATAGATCTTAATTAACAATTTCAACGAAAATTTGTTTGAACGAGATATAGTAATCAGTTGTTTGAGTTAATTAGTTGTTACATTTTCCATATAACTTTGTTATTCATACAAACACTGTGAAAAACAAAGTTATTTTTGCAGACGAAAAATAGTGGTATTCAATAAGGTAACTACGGAACACTACTGCGCGTGGCCCAAGCCCAACACGCACTTGGTTGTTTTTTTTTTAAATTTAAAATTGATCCTTTTTTTTATTTAAAATTGATCAAGAAAATTTAACACTTTTTTTAAATTTTACACGCTTGAAAATTCAGCTGATGAACAATCTTTAACATAAAAGTTTGAGGGAATCATCATCAGTATGACCATTATTTAAATTCTACATAAAGAGTGTTAAGGCTTATACGAAAACATTAGTTTCTGTTTTTATGGTTACGTAAAGGGTAAAAAGGAGACCCTATTACAAGTCTCCGCTGTCCGTCTGTCTGTCTGTCACCAGGCTGTTCTCATGAACTGTGATATCTAGACAGTTGAAATTTTCACAGATGATGTATTTCTGTTGCCGCTATCACAACAAACTCTACAAACAGAATAAAAATAAATATTTAAGGGGGCTCCCATGCAACAAACGTGTTTTTTTGCCGTTTTTTGGTACGGAACCCTTCGTGCGCGAGTCCGACTCGCACTTGGCCGGTTTTTTTTCTTTACGTGTAAAGAGTATAGAAAAAACCTCACTTCTGTACTTTCTAGATGTTTGTTATTGTTTTTTCATCATTTTCTTTTGCACAATTATCTTTCTTGAAAAAAGTTTTTGGAGCTACTTCACAGTACGTTAAAGAGTATTTTGGTGTCGAATTTAAAACGTTTCCGCTATTATTTACGCCAAAAATATGACCCCACGCATGCGCTTTTGATGATATACTTTTTTTTTACAATCATCTGTGAGATTTAAAACTTGTAGCTACTAGAGAATCTCTTTAGCTTGCCGTATGTTTTTTTGGGGCAGAACTTTACGTTTTCTATATAAAAGTATGATCCGCGCAAACCATGTTTTCCCATCATGGACCCTTAACGGCAAACTGCATTTCATACAAACTTTGAAGTCCTTAATTTTCGAAATGGATGAACCGATTTTAATGAAATTTCATACACTTAGGCAGAATACATCGGTCCAAATAGTTGAAATTCTTAAAGGATAGTACAAATAAACCCCATTATATTCCAAATCGTGATTTTTAGAGAAGTTAGCGGAGATGCAGACAAACAGTCGAATAAGTGTCCTTTATACTAGAGTTTGGTCAACGAAAGATGAGAAGGGAAAACTAATTTTGCACCACATTTTAGGGGTCAATTTCCAGTAACTTAACCTCCAAATGTTAATTTAACAGGGAAAGTGGCGCCGCCATTTCAGTCTCATCTTTCGTTGACCAGACTATGTATAAATTTTGCAATAAAAGAATATAATTAAGTACATAATATTAATTATAAAAAAACTATTCATTGATAATATAGGTGCTGATCAGATCACATCAAAATAATAGTTAAAATTCATTTGATATTTCATTCGTTCAAAGCGAACGTGAGCACAAACATTTGTTCACACTGTCACAGCTCTAGACTTGTACCATGATGTTTGTTTCATAGATTAGTATTATGTTTGGTATCGTTTTGCTATCGCAATATCTGTCGTTAGCTTACTTAACAAATTGCGTTTTCTTCGTGATTATTTCACAGTTTGTTAATAAAATTAGTTTAGGTGTGATAGGAAATACTGTCTTTAGTTAAATTTGAACTTTCGGATCGTCTTTTGCACAAAATCACTGCATAATACATCATTTTAGCGGAGCTGCGTTCGGCGATATGTAGTATTACAAAATGGCGAGTGTTCGTGGCCAACTAGTTTTTATAAACTGACACGACCAAATTGGTCATGTACTTTGGTGAAAGGGGGCGCGTGTTTTGCCATCTCAGGGTGTGAATCATAAATGGTTAAAATAATGTGCATAAAATGCTTAAGGTACCTAACGAACGTATTTAATTTGAAAAGGATTATGTATTATAACTAATTCATACCTATTAACGAGTTTGGTATGGATGGTTTATTGATCGAAGAAGTAGATTAATATCATTTTAGGTATACAGCGTGTTACAAAAATACCCCTACTGCCGAATATGGTAGACAGAGACCAATTAGGTAATTAGGTAAGTATTATCAATATTGAGTCGTAAAAACCATTTACAATTAACTTTGAATTTTACGCCCTGAGTTGATAAAAATAATGGTAAATGGTGGTTTAGGCACGTCACCGATCACAAAATTCATTAGGCACTACGAATAAGTTACGAATTAATTAATTCAAATTACGCGTATAATTGAAACATTGCAAAATGTACCAATTTATTGTAGTAAATTAAAGTTTTGAGTTAAGTAATTGTATCTTTTATTATTATTTTCCAAATAATCACAAAGTCTAAATTATTTGATGTCGGTCTATGACTTTATTTAATTTTTTTTTAGAAAACTGAAAATGGCACGTTGATACATAAAGGTTCGCCAATCGCCATCCCTGTTCTAGCTTGTATGATTTTCCTGAAAATAGAGAAAGTCTGTAAAACGGAAAACTTTTCAAGGGGGGAGTGGTGGCGTGGTAGAGGGGAGGGAGAGTTGTTTTTTTATAATAGGTTTACTATTTTTCTGCAGTCCATATGAAAACTTCTTTCAAAATCACCAGTGACGATTTTACAATAGTTAAAAATAAGCAATTTATTTTAAATGCTCCCCGTGACGAGTTGACACATTTTTTGTGTCAATTTTCTGATGACAAATCAACTACAGTGATGAGTTTACAATAACTCGGTACAGCCGCATAAAACTTTACAATTAATTTTGCCGCCCAAAAATCTAGAATGAATAGTCTATTATGTTTTGATCAAAATAATATTTGTTCATATTAACTTAAAATTTTAGTGTCTTTGAATTGTTAAAATACTTACATTTGCTATGGTTGACGTGCCTCTCGTACGGGGCATATGCATGCGCTGGTACGTCACCTAGTTCCACCACCCAGGTAACTTTGCGTTGCCCCAGCAACGGCGACTGTGATGCCATTTCACCAAGTGTTGTTAATCACTTCACTTAATTAAATGCAATATTGTCTATTGGTACAAGCACTGTATGTTTCATTTTGTTTCTTGCATTTTAAATTCCCTTAACTCTATTCCAATCACTTACACTATGCACCTTTGTTTTAATCAAAGCTATGCACTCGTTTTATTGCTCCGATGATGACCTTATGTTTAGGTGCATTTCAAATAATGGATAGGTGGGTATTATGAATATTAATTTTATTCAATAATTTCATCACTTTCTAATATTACGAATAAATAAAAAATAAATTCAGGTTGCACTGCACTCCGGGAGTGCCGGCAGAAGTGAAAACTTGAATATTAACGTTGTGCATTTTTGATATTTTGGAATGGTTAGGGAATAATTTTGCACGAATTGCTTTAATTATCAGTATAAAAGTACCTCCTACTATCATTTATGAGGTTGAATACAATATTTATTTATTGCGTTATCGTACACAAACATGACAATTTATATTACATTAAAAGTTTATCTTTCAGAAAAATCAACCCGCCTAACGTCAAAACGACGCGCTGCCATTTTTGCCGCGCCGTAGAAAGAGAGGGAGATACTTCCGCCGCCGGCTCTCTACGCTACATCCGTCTTACGATTTTTCGATCAGGGTCACGTGACCCTGACTGACACGAGTTTAACATTTTTTCCCCATTACAAAAAAAGTGTACAACGCCGCTAAAGAAGTTTTCCCTTCAATTATCTAGTAAAAGGCTCAAAGCTACCTTTGATAATCTTAAAAAGGTTTTAAGTACTTAAATGCCTTTTTGAATTTAGTCTGACTAAAATTATGACATCTAAGTACCTCCTTATGGCAATTCATAAGCCCATCAATTACATCAGTATTTGAATAAACTATCTCAGGAAAACTATGAATGAAAATATTCGATTTTACACACCAATTTAAATACTGACTACTTTCACTTATCGTGATTTACCTATACAAGTTCGCTATGTTGGTTATTTTTAGTATGTAGTTCACCTTGACAACTGGCTTTGAATCTTAAACCTGCGATAGGTAGCTCACTGTCGTGGTGCATCCCACTTGCATTGCATACACATGCTTGTGTAATGCATTGTTTGTTTGGTTAAATAGTATTTTAAAGTGACACTTATTCAAAACTAACTTTTCAACAATTTACCAAGCTTTTTAAATAACCTTTAATAATAAAAAATATATGGCTTCAAGCAGACTATGAATATTATGACCACTGAATTCTGATTGAAAAATTACAATAAATCTATAATATTCTATAAAAACTCTGTCGGCCTTTTAAATATCAACATTTATGAAAATATGTTTTTGAATTCAATATTCTATATCAGTAGGTTATTTTTATTGTTTACGAATTATACTTACTCTACCAACTATTCTAGAAACTGGTTCAAAGTCTCGTTGTACAAGACATCCAAGTAAAGGGGTCAAAATCGTAAATATTTTCATACAAGTACTAATATTTCGAGCAGTTACATTCGATACACATCGTTGTCATTTCCCACAATCGGGGTCACAGTAGTAATTCGCGCGCATCTCAATTCAACGGTCATTAACTCGCGAGCGCAGATGGCTGATAGAATGAATTTAAAGTTCTTGGCTGCGGTGCTGCTGCTGTAACACCATCAGATATTACTCTAAAAACATCAACTAGAAATATGCCACAGGCCACAATCCCGCATTGCATAATTTCTTTACAATTTAATTTATTTAGTCATTTAGTCTACTTATTGCAATCATTGACTTATTGTATGTACTTTTACTTCACATAAAAGTTCGTATTATTTATATTATTATTATTTAATAATATTTATTTAAACTACCTATTTACTTTTTGAATTGTTTGCCTGTAGAATTATAACATGCTGTGAAACTTTGTTCTTGGCCAAGGGAAACTTATAAGTTAATATTTTGTGCATAATTGTAGCAAAAGGGCTATCATCAATAAATCAATAACTCTTACTGTTGAGATATTACTTTTCTCAATCTCGTGATTAACAATATTAAACGTTAGTTTATCTATCAAAAACAAAATAAAACGTCCTTGGATCAAAGTTATAAATTAAAAAACAATACAATAACCAAGAGCTATTCCTTTTACACTCTGTGAAGATTAACGAATACGCAGAAATGAGACTGAGTCTAAGATTATCTGACATTTGGGTTTATTTTAGTACCTACTTGTAATACAGAGAATGGGTGCACCTAAATGAACTGGTAGAGACTATGAGAACACATTACACTACTGCAGACTTTTACTGAATGTAGGTCTAGAAATATAATACATATACATAATAGTTAGCCAAGAGGAAGGTAGCTGAAACCTAGACGCGTTTGCAACATTATGGTACCTATCACTCTCACGTTGCTTAATAATTGTATACCCTTGTATACCTACCTAGATATGTCTATTTTCTGAAACCAACGCTGTTTTAGGCACTGAGATAAAATATGTAGGTATTAGTTTTTGATTTATCTCCCTGTCTTTTTTTTCTCATATGAATGACAGAGAGTTATACTTGTGTTTTTATCTTTGTTTATATTTGTTTTTTTCTTGCTTAGACTACAAATCGTTTGGTTTTTGACAATAATAAAAACTTTCTTACGCCGCGCCTTTTCCCTGTGCAATGCGGTTGAAAAAAAATGAATGTTTATTCAAACCTATTTTTTTTGCACTACGGGTGTTGTTGAATGTTTCGTATGTATGGGCAACAAAATATATTTTGAAAGTTCTTCTTTCTATAAAAAGTAAGTAGTCAATCACTTATTACTTAGTTAATAAGACCTAAGCTTCTCTACATCAATCTTAATTGAATGAAATACAATGAATACAGAATGACCTTCGTAATAGATTAACTACCTATTAACTTGCTTTTGAAGATGTGCCTACGTTATTTGGAAAAATAGGAGCTGCCTACATTAACTGGCACATATGGCAGTATTATGTACCTACCAATTCTGTGGTATGATAGAAGGTGGACTGGTAGGCGCCTCGTATAACTTAAAGTTGTTTGTTTCTAGTCAGATGAACAGCCATTGGTACGTCATTTGAAGCAAATATTTTACGTATTGAAAAGTACAAAGTCAATTTTCGTTCCTTACAAACATAAGCATTACAATATTACAACATTTAAATTTGGTTCCTTTGACAATTTACTTTTTAGAAGAGAAACAATACGTTAATAAAATATTGTGATAAGATAATGATCTGTATTCAGTATCCGTGTTGGTAGATAGGCAGATGGGTGTGATGCGAGGCACTAAGTTAAATACACAAAATATGAGTTGGCTGCGGGCTTTCACGGTGCGATAAATTAGTGATATTAAACATTAACTAACTATAAACAAAATAACTTTAGCTAATTAACCGATGAACAATAACGTAAAGGAACTGATATTTCTCATATCACTGACACAGTGCACTTTGTATAAAGTTCAGCGATCAATTTGCTTTTACGAACTCATAAGTTAGTGAAGAGAAATAATATCTATTGATAACAAAATTACGAGTAATAAATCGTGTACGGATTGGCACGCATGTATGCGACGACGACCGACTGGCTTTGGCGGAGAGGCAAGAGCGTGAAGGCGTCTTCACGCTCGACTCTACGATAGGCAACTGTCCGAAAAGGCGGGAATTGTATCAACGCGATATAACTTTTACAAGATTGTTGTAGAACTATTTTGATTAATTAAATTGCAAAGTGAAGTAAATAATTAAGAAAACACTGCTGTGATTATTCGTACATAAGATTTAAGGTTGTAATTTGGGAAAGCTAATAGGCTTCCACCGTGCCTAATATTCCGTGGTAACTATCAGTAAAGTGAGCCACTTAGTTAGTATGAATTCTTTTTCACAGAGTGTTGAATAATAGAAAGTAGCACGTTAAAGTAGAACAAAAATGACAATTGTCAATATCCAGATTGTAACATAAGGTACTTATTAATCTCTTTTATCTAGCTTTAAAATATTTTAGAAGCTAGAATAAAAAAAATCGGGCTGCACTCCGGGAGTGCCGGCAGAAGTGAAAACTTGAATATTAACGTTGTGCATTTTTAATATTTTGGAATCGTTAGGGAATAATGTTGAACGAATTGCCGTCTTACGAATTTGCATTTGAATTTAGAAATACAGAACAGAATTGTACGAAAGTCTTATCCATAGCTTGACAGAAAATCTGGAGTTTTGACATTGAATTAAAAAATTAGCGCGTTGCTATAGTGACACAAGTGTTTACGTCTTGAAATGACGCGCCGCCATTTTCACCGCGTCCCGTAGAAAAAGAGGGGGATACTTCCGCCGCCGGCTGAGTACTCTCCATCCGTCACATCCATCTTACGAATTTTCGATCAGGGTCACGTGATTCTTACTGACGCGAGTTTAGCATTTTTTCCCCATTACAAAAAAGCGTACAACGCCGCTAAAGAAGTTTTCACTTCAAAAACATAATCAAGCTATCTCTAATATACCTTATTAGTGCGATTTGCTACTACTAAAATTCGGTTGATTGTTATCGATTTTTAAGTTGATAACGTTAATCTCGTGCTCACACTGATACGGAAGGTTGGAGCCACGAAAGATCCCGATTGCATTGTGACATTGTGTGCATATCCCGTATATCTTAAACAGGAATTTTGTTATCATCAACGTAACTGTTTGGTTAGGTTAGGATGTTGATCCCACACTGGTGTTGGTACGTAGGTAATTGAATTACTTAGATGTGAATGATAAAATATTCTTGTACTTGATGCAACTACACTACAGCGATTCTGTCATACCTACACAAATGGTCCCAACTTCTTTCAATATCGTATAGGGGTAAGATAAATGCATGGGTTTTGGTCCCAAACCTATCAACAAACGTCTATGAAAAATCCTATCATATTATAATATTATGTGAAAGTTTGTGGGTTTGGATGTTTGTTCCTTAATAACGCAAAAACGGCTGAACAGATTTGTATGAAACTTGACACACAGATAGTTTATAGTCTGGATTAAAACATAAAGTACTTTTTATCTCGGTCAAAGATTCCCTAGGAATTTTCCGAATGTCCACGCGGACAAAGTCGCGGGTGGATGCTAGTACAATAAATAATACACAGCTGAGTGGTTTGATTACCAATTTTAATGGCGTCACCATTTCTGAGGTTCCAGGTTTCATCCCCGGCTGAGTCAAATGTTAGAAAACAAACTTTTCTATATTGTATCAGTGGGGCTACCGCCCAAGTAGCGTCGACTTCGCCGTCGGCTTCATTTGACATATGGTTGTAATACATTGCTACTTTTCTTTGGTATGTTTTTATTATATTATTTTATTACTAAAAAGAAGTAGCAATGTATCTCATCCTTCTGTCAAATGAAGCCGACGGCGAAGTCGACGACACTTGGGCGGTAGGGCCCCTGGTCTGGCTGGGTCTGTGTGTGTGTGTGCTACCACTGTAGTCTCTAGTTTACATAACACAATTGCATTAGTTACTTACTTTGGAATTGGAACAATGTATGTATCTATGTGATTGTGTCCAAATTGTCCAATACCTACCTATATAAAAACATAATAATTATGCATTTCAGTTAGATACCTATTTTTAGGGTAGCCTAAATGGCCGTAGCCTAAATGGCAAAAAACGGCACCCTTATAGATTCGTCATGTCTGTCTGTCTGTCTGTCCGTATGTCACAGCCACTTTATTCCGAAAGTATATGTATAGAATAATTGTTAAGATTACACAGTTGAAACTTGGTAGGTAGATGTATTCTGTTAACCGCTTAACGAATTTAACACAAAAATAAAAGATTAAAGCTCCCCGTACATGGAACTGAAACTGAAAAAAAAAATTTCTTCAAACCAATACGTGTGGGGTGTCTATAATGTAGGTCTTTAAAAATTACAATGATGTTCCTAAGACAATTTTTTCTCAAAGTCAACCGTTTGAAAGATATACACCGCCAAAGTGGTAAAATGTGTGTCCCCCCCCCCCTTTAACTTTTGAAATTAGAGAGTGAAAAATCTGAAAAAATATATGATCTATACATAATATAGATCTTAATAAACACTTTCAACGAAAATTGGTTTGAACGAGATATAGTAATTAAATTTCGAGATATAGCACACTTTCCAAAACTGCAAATATAACTTTGTCATTTATACCAGCACTGTGAAAAACAATGTTATTTTTGCAGACGAAAATGATAGGTGGTATTAAATTATTATTGTTTAGAATGTTAGTATTCATTATTTTATCATGCCCTACTATGTACTACTAAAGTTTAGTAGTACATAACATAGTAATACGTCTAACTCATCTTCATAGTCATCTTCAATTTCACAAAATGCTGATGTAAATAGGTTTAGTCGTTAGTATTAGTATGGTTTAGTCGTTAGTATAGTTAGTTTAGTAAGTCGTCAAAAATATGTTATTGTAGAAATCAAATAAAAAACCCTAAAAACTTGCAGATGTTCGATTTTATAACTGTATGTCGAAATAAAGCTAAATTTAAAATTTAAAAAAACCGGTCGTGAGCGAGTCGGACTCGCGCACCGAGGGTTCCGTGCAATCATAAATATATTTGGATATGTTACTTTAGTACAGTCTTAAAAAAGTAGGATAAACGGCAGACCACTTCCACCTGAAGGGCGAACAGGCGGACAGTTAATTTACGGTTAACGGTATTTTTTTTTTACATTTTTCATCATAAGTCGAAAACTATGTGGCCTAAGAAAAAAGAAAAAAATGTTTTAAAATGTGCAAACAGCGCTCTTTCATATGATACCCCACATGCCCTAGTCACCTCACTTCAAATTTTTAAGACCACTTTTCAGTCCCTGTTGTAAAAAAAATATGATTTTTTTTAATTTCTCTCTTTTTTGCAAAATAGTTGGGCAAATGCCATCTTAAACTGTTCCAAATTTCAAGTTGATACCATTAGTAGTTCTCGAGATATCCAGCTGTGACAGACAGACAGACAGACTGAGTCACACCATAAGGGTTCCTTTTTTACCATTTTGGTACGGAACCCTAAAAACCCCCCTCAAAAGATTCATGTAACACGGTACCAAATTTCGAATCGATAGGACATATAGAAGCTAGTCAGATCCCCTCATCAACTATTAAAGAGCTGATGATCTTCAAACGGCTGATCAGGTCATGATTACCTTACCATATACTTCTTATATCATTGAAGTAACACGGTACCAAATTTTGAATCGATCGCACATACGGAAGTTAGTCAGATCCCCTCATCAACTAGAAAAGAGCTGATGATCTTCACACGGCTGAACAGATTATCATGAAACATGGCTGAGAACACTTGGGATAAAATTATCTATGACACAAAAAAAATTAGGTTGCACTCCGGGAGTGCCGGCAGAAGTGAAAACTTGAATATTAACGTTGTGCATTTTTGATATTTTGGAATGGTTAGGGAATAATTTTGCACGAATTGCTTTAATTATTAAAAGTACCTCCTACTATCATTTATGAGGTAGAATACAATATTTATTTATTGCGCTATCGTACACAAACATATTACATTAAAAAGTTTATCTCTCAGAATCAACCCGCCGAACGCCAAAATAACGCGCTGCCATTTTCGCCGCGCCGTAGAAAGAGAGGGGGATACTTCCGCCGCCGGCTGTCTACGCTACATCCGTCTTACGAATTTTCGATCAGGGTCACGTGACCCTGACTTACGCGAGTTTAACATTTTTTCCCCATTACAAAAAAAGGGTACAACGCCGCTAAAAAAAGTTTCACTTCAAAAAACTAAACGAAAATCGGTTCATCCGTCTAGGAGCTACGATACCACAGACAGATACACAGACACGTTAAACTTATAACACCCCTCTCTTTTTGCGTCGGGGTTTATTAAAATAAACAATTGTTATACATCAAATCCCAAATGCAAAACCGAACCGAATCCCGTCTCGAAAAAATTAAGTTGATCGTTTTGGATTGGAATTTATAGATTATAATAAGGTTTCTTAATCGATTTTGTGTACCTACATCACTAGTGATTTAAGCAGACTACACTTTTCCACTCGTTTAAATCGATAGATGGCAGTAGTAACACTAGATCAAACTAGATGATTTGTGACATAATTATAAAAAGTGATGTTATTCCACCGTTATTTTATTACAATATAATTATTTGAATGTATCTTTTTTTTTAAATAGATAGTTCGTCTAAAAAGTGTCAGTAGTACATGAGTACTGTACAGCATTCATTCAGTTTATTAAAATTGCAAAGTTATGAAAGTGTAGAAAATCTTGTATCAAAATAAAAGTAATAGTTTTTAGTTTTATTTAAGTATCAATAAGTATAACTTTAAGAAAGTAATATATTAATATTATTTGAATAAGGATAGCAAATTTAGATAAAGCATGAAAAATATTTCACTTTGCACTATTAAAGTAAATTTGTAGGTATAATTAATTACGTTAAAAATTAAGAACTAATATAAGCGTCTAGTTATGTACTACAAATAAATTATTGTAAACTAAAGAGAGGGGCCTCTTCTAATACAGGTTTTTTCAAACTTAAAAGAAGAGACCCACACATTGCTAAATATTACTTGTAGTAAATAATAAAGATATTTTTGATTTTTTTTGATTTTTGAGTTACAATACAACTTAAGTAAACCCTACACACACAATAAATACTGTGATTGGATCCAACAATCACAGCAGGGGCCTATTCTTGGCCTATTTCATAAAAGAATGGTAAAACTCAAAGATTTCTATGTAATTTCGCTTTTCAGCGGCAGATGGCACTGTACTTTCATGTACGCGCATACAAAGAGTACATCTTTATCGAATGTTTTTATGCGCGTTATTTTTTTCGACAGCTTCGTGCTACGGGTACCTACTGTACTACGAACAGTTATCGAAAAAAATAACTCGCGTAAAAACATTCCATAGAGTAATTTTGTATGGGAAATTTGTACAGTGCCATCTATCGCCGATTAGCGAAATGAAAATTTCCATAGATAATCACTCTACCGAGTACTTTTACGCGCGTTTTTAGGTTCCGTACCAAACACAGCTGGATATCTCGAGAACTACTTATGGTGTCTACTTGAAATTTGGAATAGTTTTAGATAACATTTGCCCAACTATTTTGCGAATACGAAAGAAATAAAAAAATAAATATTATTTTTACAACAGGGGCCCTATCGCCTAACTCAAAGCTTTAGCCAGAGCGATAGCTAGACTATATCCTTCCTTGTCATATCATAACACGATGACAAGGACGGACAGTGCACTGACGTCATAAACCAAAGCCAGAGTCAAAGCGAGAGAGGCGTCCGGGGGCGGGGACTGAAAAGGGGTCTTAAAAATTTGAAGTGGGGCTACTAGGGCATGTGGGGTGTCATATGAAAGAATGCTGTTTGCACATTTTCAAACGTTTTTTCTTTTTTTCTAAGCCGCATATATTTTTGCCTTAACTTCTAAGTATTTACCTACCTACCTACTCACAAAGATTTTGTATCTTTTGATATGGGTCTAGGTTCTTGACTTAAAATTGTTTATTAAATAATTTAGAGACAAACAATAATAACAACCACCAGCAACCGGAAGCGCAACGAAGGGCTTTCTTTCTTCGGTGATCGCTGCATCGAGGTCGCGACGCGACGCGACGCAGGGCTGCCACCTACACCCCACTATTTTTATTATATTCTTTTTTAACATTATGTATATAAAAAAAATACTGGGGTGATATGCTGAGAGGAGGCATTTTTATTTATTGTTAAGGCGGAGGGAAGATAGGCTTCTTCCATGCAACCGGCAAAGCACCAGAACCGAACTTAAAAAAAAAAGATAATTGACCCAACATTTGGGTCATTGGTCCATGACTTCTAATTCTAGGTCAATGAATTCAAGGTTATTCACATTTTTAAAAATAGAGATGCGCCGAATGTTCGCCCGAATATTCGTATTCGGCAAATTCGGCATATTTTTTCATGTTCGTATTCGGCCGAATATTCGGTTGATTTGCCGAATAATTACCGAATATTTAAGTTATACCTATTGGTACAATTTACATTAGAGAGGGTGCGAAACGTTAACGCCGTTTGTATGGAGACCGTTTGCTAGAATACTATACTACCAATTATTTATTGCTAGACAATCCTCTTATTCTTTTTTATTTTGTAAATTTTGTCAATAAAAAAGATTAAGAGGATAGTCTAGCAAACGATCTCCATACAAACGGCGATAACGTTTCCCACCCTCTCTAAACATTAACCTACAGCACAGATTATGTAATCCTACAGCAATGAATTTTCGGTATGTTTTTGAAATGCCTAAAAACAAGGGTTATGATTTTTTTAATATTGTAGATTAGAAAATATTAGCACTTTTTTGTTTTGTATGAAATCACTCAAATGCAAATATTTCAAAATCTTTGATAAATATTTAAAAAATCAAAACGTACCCCTACCCTACCCTAGTTTTAAGGCATTTCAAAAATTACCCTAATTTTTTTAGAATATCAAAACTGCTATCTTTAGGAACCAACACTAGTATTAAAATGTATAATCATTTTTTTTAATAAATGTCAATGTATGCCTCATCTTAAAAGACTTTCATCAACGTAATAATAAATTTCAAAGTATGCAGTTCCGAACTGCAATTATTTGTAACCGAAAGAGCGGTACATTGACTGAGCAAGCCGTACTAGAGAAGGGGTTGTGCTGTGGCAAACGCCCGCCCAACACGTGTAAAACCTGTTTACTGCGTAGAATTGAACCGAATGATTCGGCCGAATATTCGGTTCGGTACATTTTAGACCGAACATTCGTATTCGGTTAAACCTACATTCGGCGCATCTCTATTTAAAAATATTCCTATGTGCACCCTTTCTTCCCACGCGGGGCTTTTTTTAAGTTCGTCTCAGACTAAGATTTACTTGGCTACTTAGAATAAAAACATCTAGAAGCCGTGTCCTCGTATGCAAAGTGAGGCAAATTATACTAAGCTAAAATGGCTTAGTTTTCTGATTTCTATCTTACATACATTACCTAATCGTAACTATAATCCAATAATATAGTAAAATCTCCTAAATGTAGAAAAATTGAAACTGTTTTGTACTATTAGGTATGATTAGGTAATAATGGAGAATAAAAATCTGAAAACGGAGCCATTTTGTCTGTTTTAGTTACCTCACTTTTGACAGTACGATTTGTTGAGAACTATCGCTCTAAGTGTTATTATACTAAGCTTGGCTGAAAGTGTCCCAACCGCGACCATCTCATCCCAAGACTTATGGAAAAAATGTTTACTATTTAAAATGTTTTTCGTCTCGTATGTAAAGCTTTCTTAGTTAAATTGTATCATGAAAATTTCTAATTTTAGTGTACAAAAAGTTTGATGAGTTTAACCAATGGCGTTTCTTTAAAGACAGTACGAGGCAAACATCTTGAAATCGGGTGTGGATTGCGCGGAACGAGTATTTTGGGTATGCATAGTGGTGAGGTACGCGGGCGGGGCGGGATAGGGGCACGCGCTATTGGTCACTCGCAAGTCCACATGCGCAAACTGATCCCCACTCCGTTGAAAAAGTGTCAACATGTTTGCCTCGTACTGTATGCGAGATGCAAGTACGGGTGAGCAATTTACATGTTTGCCGACAGCCCTGGCAGCTCACGCGCTAACAAAATTGGGTGACGCGGGTCGGCCGCGACGTCGCCGCCAGCCGCCCGCGCGCGCCGCACGCACGGCGCCTGCCGCCCTCGCGCCCTCCACTTCATCAGGCCAGGCTCAGGCAGTTGTCCTTTGCACATTACCCAACACAATACGACCGTATTTCTACGCATTACAATTTATCTACTACGGTAACATGATGGCAAGCAGCCTGGAGTTACTACAACCGGAGGCTTAAAGGAGATAAACAAGGAATAGCTAAGGACCTAAGGACACTATTTTTACGTTACGCATTCAATGGAATTTTAAACATATGTCCTCTTATTGGATTCCTCGCAGAAAACTTCCCTGTGAGACGTAAAATGGAGCTGTTGGGGATGGTGAAGTGAGCCGGCGCGCGGTGAATCGGCGGCGGCGGCACGCGTGCCAGCCACCGCGGCATTCGGCCCGCCGCGCCGACCACGCCGCCCGCCCGCTGCGTCGCGCCGAAACATCATGCGACCGTCACCACTGCTCGAGACAGCGCCACTCGCATCATCTACAGGACCATTGCACGAGTGAAGATGAATGGAGAAAGATCAGATGCGTCCACGTCCACGGAAGATGATTTGAGGGTTTGTTGTGATATCGATCTTGTTTACATACTTGAACTCTTTGGTAAGGCTCGTGAGATTCAATTACGGTTTTAATGTTGATGCAGGCGCAGCCCCTGTGCCTGTTCTACTTCACGCACCCGTTCGGCGTGCTGTCGCCGGAGCCGCCCACGCTGGCGACTGCGCCGGCGCACGTGGCGCGCGCCTTCGTCAACATGGAGCCGGTGTCCCCGATGCACTTCTGGCCTCCCTCCACCTCCGATGCTTATGACACCGCTCCGACCTCCTCCTCTCAGCTGAGCTTCGATTTGGGCAATGTGAAAGTGCACAAGAACCCAGTGAATTTAGTGGGTGTCGCTAAGACGCGAAAGTGTACAATAGAGGTGGGTGCGCGGTCTTCACTGTCGTCTTCGCTGCTCTCTAGTGATGTGTGGTTCAGTTCGAGTTCGGGCTCGCGCGGGCCCGCCGGCGCCCGCCGCCTGGTGCCGTACCACCGCATCCTGCCGCCTCTCCACCTCCCAGCGCCACAGGATTCCTCTCCTTCCTACAGCTCCGACGACATCTGGCCTATAAAATGTATAAATCCTGCGAAGTTCTCTCTCCCACCTATCGAAATGCCAGTGCAAACTAAAAGGATAAAATGCAAAAAAACTAAACAGAGTGACGACGTTTCGAGTGTGGATAGTATAAGTGTGCGGGAAGTGAAGTGCCGGCGGCGGATGGGTGTGAGCAAGCACCGGCGACGGCGGCACGCGGCGCAGCTGAGCGGCGTGCGCCGGCTGGTCACGCGGCTGCTCACCAGGGCCGTCAAAGGTGAGCACACTATTGCTTTGCTTATTTAATTATCCACTGTCACTAATTTCGCCCTTTACATTAACGAGCTTGCTTTGAACTTGATTAGGGGTGGCCGGTAGACACTGGTGTCGATTCGGTTAGCACAACGTAGCTAAATTGACAGGACTAAAATTAATATTAACATTCAGGGGGCCAATTGCGTAACGCAGTCACTTGGCCACGATAGTCGTCCGCAGATCGTTGGTTGTAGTTTTATCAGGCCTCCTTCACTCGCTCAAGGTCGCGCGATAAGCACCTACCGCTAGCCGTTCGTTCGAACGAACAAGTGAGCAGGGGGCCGCCACACGCCCGCCTGTGTAGTCGCGCGGCACCATACTGCCTGCGTAGATATTGCTTCTTTATAATAGTAACAATGTCGAATCGACATTACTGTGCCGTGTACGGATGTCAAAATAAAAAAACCAATAAACAATTGTCGTTTTTCACATTATGATATATGCTACGCAGTTCATTTAAAAGAAGACAACCCTAACGTTGCGTCGTCAGAGAAGGTAAGAGCACGCGATAGAAAGAGAGGCAACTACTAGATGAACTGTGCGACCTGAATTGCACTTTATTGTGTCGGAGCAAAAGTCGCTATTTATTTAAATGACTTTGCCGAGTGCTGCTTCTGTACTTGTACATTAGTTATTCTGTGGTTTTATCAAACATTTTGAATTTTTCTATCGTAGTCCATAGACTACTAAACGAACGATGTTGGAGACGAAGAGAGAAACTGTCAAACTCACGCAATAACTTCGCAATATCGCATACGAAAATGATTTGTAATAGGAAACAATCAAAACGAAGCACGGACGCAGCTGCGTGTATCGCATTAAACTTTTCGTAATAGACCCCCTGTTCTTGTCTTTTCGATACGGAAAGAAAAGGAAGGAAAACTTAATTTAGTTTAGTCCTGTCAATTTAGTTAAGTCGTTGCCAGCTGAATCGACACCACTGTTTACTGAATATTATTCTATTAAGAGTTAAATTAAAAGAACTGCATTTAGCAGGTGTGCCCTATGGGTTGTTCCGACTAGCATTGGTGCCACGCCACATGAATACATAATTCACTTTATTTACTCTTGTGTTGGTGCCGTGCTGTTCATATATTTCTCAAAGATGTCAAACGACAGTTGCGTTGCTTGCAGATCTAGGTCTATCTTTTTAGGGCGTCTCTCAGGGCTCGCATTTGGGAGATTTCATTTGAAATTATTTAGCAAGGATTGTATGGTCACGAGCAACAAGATGTACCTACACACTTTAGAATTATGTCACATTCAACTCTCAGTGTGAAAATGTCATAGGTTATTCAATAACGTAATATGACATAAGTTCTAAAGTGTGTACGTTTTATCTTATTGCTCGTGACTGTACTCGTACATTCAATCATGTATGTACGAGTATAACAACAAGTTTGCAGAAAAGATACAAACTTTTAGCGACTACATACTGCTACGAAGGGAACTTTATCAAATCGAAATGGAACCTCTCCGAAATGAGAGCCCTGAGGGACGCCCTAAAAAGGATAGATCTAGATAATGCTATAAGAGTAAAAACAAACAAAAATGCGCTATCTTGTTACATCTAGCCTTAGAGCATTTGTCCTGCTTTAAGCATCTAGCTAGCTGGTAGCAAACGAATAGGTACACAATAAAATGTCATCAAGAACAATATTGTAACTAAGTTTTTTTCCATCTTTAAAGAAAGATGGAAAACGTTTATGGAAAAAGCTTACTAAGCTTAGGTATATTCTTTTTTAAATACCATTTGGTATTCGTCAAAACCAAGAACTTTAAAATTCGTAGAATGAAAGTTTTTGGACAAATTAAAAAATTTTATAATCAAAATTCTAGATCAAATCCAAGGAGCTTAAATCACTGACATAAAAAAAAATTTTAGCTTAAATTCATATTCTTTAGGAATTTAATCTTCTTGGTCAAATCCATCCATAGTGATTGTTTTCTCTATGGTCATTCGTTAATACTAAAGAGTAAATAATTTTCTACACAAGAGTATTTACTCCAAGTATTTTCTAATCATATTTTACTCCATATAAAAAATCTACTCTTTGGTCATATCCATAGAGGAAAACATAGACATAGAGAAAGGTAAAAAAATAGGAAATAATAAGAAAGTACAGGGGATCTATTACGAAAAGTTTAATGCGATACACGCAGCTGCGTCCGTGCTTCGTTTTGTTTGTTTCCTATTACAAATCACTTTTGTATGCGACATTGCGAAGAGATTGCGTGAGTTTGACAGTTTCTCTCTAGCGTATCCGACATCGTTCGTTTAGTAGTCCATAAACTACGATAACCAAATTCAAAACGTTTGTAATAACTACAACCAACGAACTGCGGGCGATTATCGTGGCCAAGTGACTGCGTTACGCAATTGCGTACGTTATTTTCGTAATAGGCCCCCAGATAAAGCAATAATTAGGTACGTAAGGAAAGTGAAGTCATATTTTCCCTGTACTAAACTTCAAAATAATTAACGAAATACGCTATATAAGGCAAGTAAATCTCAAATGTAAAAGTAAGTAGTTTAATTATAATCAATCTTTAAATCAACAATGAAACAATACAATACGGTGTTTTCCTAAAAAACGTTGTTGTGGTATCGTCGATTGAAGATGAATAAAGTACTCGTTGGTGAAGTGAGTCCGTAACGATGGGATATGATCCGCTGGAGAGCTGTCCGGTGGTGTACCGGTGCTGCGGGCGCGTGCCGCTGCGGGCGGCGTGCGCGGGCATCGGCGCGCTGGGCCTGCTGCCGGCCGCGCTGCTGCTGTTTCTGTACTCGAGTTCGGGCGCGGCCGCGATTGCAGCCTGGGGCGTGCCTGCCTTAGCCGCCGGCGCTGTATGCTACGCGTGCCTCGTGCTCGGCGTGCTACTCAGTGCCATACACGTCGTACTCCTCGTAGCCACCGTTTTCCGCAGCGAGACTTTATGCCAGCTTTACTTCTGGTCGATGCTCGCCTTCTTGGTTGCGTTATTACTGTGTGCCGTCGCTCTTGCGGTGACGGCGGCGCTCGCCGATGCGGGCGCAGCTTTCGTGACCGTATCGCTCTTAGTAGTGATCGCATACACCGTTTTGTCGTTGTATTTTATGATAGTGGTAGCAAACTTTAGAATGACATTACCGTGATTTAATTGACTCTTTAAGTGTTGTAAATCAAATAAAATTTTAATATTATTTATGAAATAAATGTCATTTACAAAAGTTCCATAACTTTGTCAATGTTAAACGTAATTAAGTTGTCATTTTGAAGTCATAAGTTCACTACACTTTCTTCGACAATAGATCAAATTCTCTAAAGAATCGATGCGGCTTTTGTCACACCACTGGTTTATTTATATCACTGAATTGACATTGTGACCCTTCAATCCGATTCTTCGCCATCGTCGTCGGCAGTACCATCGTCATCGGCGCTCTCATTGCCACCTTCAAAGTTGACTTCATATTCAGGTTCAACATCTAGCGACTCCTGCTTAATAGTGGCCACAGAAGTGTCTGCCAGCGCGTCTTCAGTCTCGTCTTGATAGTTACTCTGTCCGCGCACGTTGCGTATCACTTTCAGAATTTCCATTTTGGCGGTAAGCTTCTCGTCATCTGTCATACGACGAAATGATGGCACGAGAGACATGAGGAAGTGGTGGTCTTCGTCGATTTCTCCTTTGTCGTGGGTGATGGTGGGTGCGGCGGGCGCGGGCGCGGGCAAGGGCGAGGGCTGGGCGGCGGCGCGACGCCGGCGCGGCGCCGGCGCAGGCTTAGAGGCGTCCTCATCGCCCGTGTCCATGTGCGGTAGCAGGAACGACATGTGATTGAAGTATACGTATGTCTTCTTCTTAATATTGAGCCCATTTCGGATCTTCTTGTCCTCCACCACATGACGCTTGAAGGTGTCGCGTAGGTTTCGCCACTTTTTCATGAGATCTGTAACTGTAAATTATAGGCTTATAAACAACTGTTTTTGTATGTAATGATTTGAAACAATATTTTAACCAGGATTTGCTGTGATAAAACTGGCTCAAGCTCCTAGGCCCGTATTTATAAACCGCTCTCAACTTTAAAAGCTATCTTGAGATGCTGTTCTTATAAGAACCAGCATCTCAAGTGTGATCTCTACGTTGAGAGCGGTTTATAACAATGGGCCAGAGCTCAAAGGCGGTTGCTGTTTGATAGCTTCAGGTCACTCATTTGGTACGAGCTTCATATTTGAATATTATATACCTACTGCTGACAGACTCAACCACTATGTTGTTATCACTCGTTCGTTACCATTCATACCTTGATTTGCATAACGAACTCGTTAGGGGAATAATGACGGTTCATAACCGATTGACAAAACTTCCCGATGTAGGGCACGCGAATGTAGGTCATGCGGCGGAAGGTTGCCAGCTCGACCCTATTACTTTAATAATTATACCTGTGATTTTATACAAGGGGCTTTTATAATCATTCGTGTCGCGTTGTTTTCTTTGTTTTTTTTATGATTATTTTGTGAGCAGTAATCGATATCTATCTAAATCGGTAATACCTTTCGAGATTCCTGACCACTTATAGTAATTTGCGATTCGATCATTATTTCAACAAAATCAGCGAGGATAAGTGCTACTACCTATGTGGTTAGATTTTCTTTAGTTGGTTTTAATACTTGCCAGGTTTATGAATTGCTATAATGTAGTTTCCTACACCTCATTCTCGCTTTAAAGCAAACAAAAGACCCGCATTGGTAGCCATTATTTATTTTAATTTATCTGTTCTGTAGTGCTTGATCAAACGCGCTCCTGGAAGATCGAAATGTGCTTGACAAGCAGTGCAATAGGAATGATTGACAGGCAGGTTTTGGTCGTTTAGGGAGTGCATACGTCCTTATTAGATATTATATTGTTTTAGTTAGTATTAGGCCCTGTCCTATTGGCCATCGGTCGTGCGATGGTGCGTCCGTCCGATGAAACTGGTCGTGCGACCGTGCGATCAAACCTACTGATATCTATTGAATGTCCTAATTGACGGTCGCGCGATCATGCGATGCGACCAAATTGTCTATTGTTCAGTTACATCGCACGATGAAATTATCGCACGACCGATTTAGGACAGGGCCTTATGTTATTTATCGCAGCGTCAACGAACCGGTCCCGGCGGAAGATCAGCGCTGGTCGCAGACCATGCATTATGCTGAGTCGAGACTGTTTTGAGACTATCTGTTTGATTTTTAGTGTTTGTTTTGTGTTCATGTCTCAAATAAATTATATTTCTTTCTTTCTTTCTTCCATTCATAAAACTGGCGAGTGTTAGGAGCTTATTACGAGCTCTCGACTACAGGTCATGGAACAGTACTCCTAATTAATTTGACAGTCGCAGTCGTGAGACTCATGAGATAGTGACCAAAAATTTATCCTCCAATATTTATTTATTCCTCCGTGCTTCGGAAAGCACGTTAAGCTGTTGGTCCTGGGTACATTTGGAATCGTTAACACCCACTAATCAGCATTGGGCCCGCGTGGTGGGTTATGGCCCGTCCTCCTTATCCACCCATAAGGAAAGCCTGTGCCCCAGCCGTGGGGACATTAAAAATGGCTGATGGTGAAGTAGGTAGCCGGCCTTACGTTTGTTCTGTTTCTCTGTGTTGGAGTAGGAGTTCCACTCGGGCATGACGGCGCGCGCGACCTCGGTCCACAGCTTGGTGCGGAAGTGCGCGCTCGCGCGCTCCGGGCAGTCGCGCACGTACAGCGCCGGCCACTTCTGCACCTCTCTGATGATGAGCAGCGGGTGCACCTCCTCCAGGATCTTCTTGGCCCGAGACTGGAAATTTTTAATACATGATCGTTATAAATCAGCGTGATTTGCTGTGCTCTTGCCTTGACATTAAATCCCTTGATCGGTGCCATCAAAATATGATCGGTGCATTCTTCCTATCAGCCCTCACCTCAGCGCACCATTCACTGCTAATATTCATGTTAATTGACTACAAACAAATTAGAGTCTAGACTAGGTACTTGAAGCTGTCTCCACCACAGAATAAACATATTTATATCTCCGCTTTAGCTTTCCTTGAAGATTTTATCGCAATTATATAATTACTCTTCAGCAATTATATAATTAGACTAGCGGCCACCCGCGACGTCGCCCGCGTGGACAGTAATTTTTCGCACCCTCGGGTGGGAATAATACTTTTTCTGGATGAAAGGTACTCTATGTCCTTCCCTGTAACCCTGACAATTGGACTCTGCTCATCATTATTTTATCAATAACGATCTAGATAGAGACTGTAGTGTCTCTAGTCGAACATTATTACACTGAGAGTAATTATGTTAGTGTTAATTATTAGTTATTTTTGCACTCCATAATGGTATTAAGTTGTGTTATACATACAGTACAATTTTATTATGATAATGTGCTCCTGGATCCTTTTTGATAAATAGCTGAATATATAGAATGCTGCTTTTAATTTATCAATAACGATCCAGACAGGCGCGGTCCGAGGGGGGGGGGGGGTGTCACAGGAGATATGACCCCCCCCCAAAATCGTACACGTCACATAGAAAAAGCTTCTAAAAATTTACAGAAAAGCACCCCCCCCCAACATTTTAGGCTGCGACCGCGCCTGGATCCAGATACTAGGCCATTAAAGCTTAAAAGTGTCACTAGTCGAACATTATTACACTGAGAGTACCTACTTATGTTTGTGTTGATTATTAGGTATTTTTTTGCACTTTATAATGGTATTAAGTTGTGTTGTACCTACATACAGTACAATTTTATTATGATAATGGCAAAAACGTGCGTCTGGATCCTTTTGTTAAATAGCTGAATATTATGGCATGCTTCTCATAATTATTTTATCAATAACGATCCAGATAATTTGTTACTCGAAAAAAGACTTTAAATAAAAACTAAAAAGAAAACAATGTTTTTGGATTTTTTTCTTCTAATCAAAAGATAATTAGCTTTTATTATGATAAATTTTAACAAAAAGGTACTTATCTATGGGTAGTATTTAATCGTGTAACAATAATATTAATAAAACCCATTTACGATTTTTTTATTTGAGTCACATCACTAGTGTTTTGTCATTGATGTTTATCTTTGGCAAGAACCTTATATTCATATTGGTCACTTCTGTTCAGAAATGAATGATTTCGTTTCCGACTGCTAGGGCTTCCGGCTTCAAAAAGATTTAAGCATTTTGGATCTTTTTTGATATTTAGGTAGAGAAAAACTTTATGAGATTTATTTAACAAAAAGATTCCAGACAGTCTGGGTCCTTTTCCATATTTTATAAGTGCTGTTACTTCAGTAGTCCAGGCAGTTTAGATCTTTTTTGTGATATGTTTGAAACATTTATTACGTAGATTCCTTTTCTCAAAAACGATTCAGGTAATTATTTAGATCAGTTTTAAATTTTTAATATATAATATTTGCCCTAGAAGTGGATTGGTATCTAATCTAGTCGTCGTAATTTCGTCAATATTTAGTTTTACGCCTAGATTTATATGTGTGTAACTCAATTTCGGAAAAAGTGTGGATTGGATCCTTTTTGCGTAACTACGTCCAATTAATGTGTATACAAAGTTTCATGAATGACGGTCGGTTGAGTAGTTTAGACGTCAAGGCGTAACAAACAAACAAATAAACAAACAAGCGGACTTTCGCATTAATATAACCGATATTAACGATATAAACGATAGTACGAAATTTAGTGACTGGGCCACACCCGGTATATATAAGAGCAGAAGGAAATTATACGAACTTTATGCAGAAAAAGCTACTTCCTGTGATCCTAACTTCATTGAATTTGTCAAGAAGTATTCACAAACATTCAGACAGGTTTGTATCCTAGCAAAGTCCAAGTACTTTGCAAATAAAATAAAATTAGCTGATAATAAAATTAAGGCTACTTGGAATATTATCAATAAAGAAACGGGCAAATCAAAATCCAATATAAATTCCTTCTGTTTAAAATCTGGTAATCAAACTTTTGAGTCTGACAATGAGGTCGCTAAAGTTTTTGAAGATTTCTTTGCTAGGATACCAGCAGAAACTACCAGTACTCTTAGTGCTT
Organism: Agriphila geniculea; assembly: GCA_943789525.1. Taxonomy (NCBI): domain Eukaryota; kingdom Metazoa; phylum Arthropoda; class Insecta; order Lepidoptera; family Crambidae; genus Agriphila; species Agriphila geniculea. The sequence goes on along the minus strand of OX038890.1, from coordinate 245,568 downwards.
GTCCCAACATCGCTGTCTCCCTCCTAGAGTCTAGTGTTGATAAGTGCAATGAAGCTTTTTCCTTTAAATATATAAATAGTGCAGATATCATTAAAGCTTTTAAAACAATTAATGTTAAAAAAACAGAAGATCTTTGGGGCATGTCAACAAGCATAATTAAATCAATAATTGATATACTAGCCCCTTACTTGGCTTTTATTTTTAACAAATGTATTGATGAAGGGGTCTTTCCTGACTTAATGAAAAATAGTAAATTGATTCCTCTTTTTAAATCTGGGGATAAAAGTGACCCAGCTAACTTTAGGCCAATATCAATACTTCCAGCTCTTAGTAAAATATTTGAAAAAATTATATATTCCCAATTATTAGATTACTTCACATACAATAATATACTTCATAAAAATCAGTTTGGATTTTCCAAGGGTAAAAATACTACTGATGCTGGAATTGCACTTCTCAAACATATTCTTGACGCTTGGGAAGAAAAGCAAGATGTAATTGGTATTTTCTGTGACCTTTCTAAGGCATTCGATTGCGTTGATCACCAAACACTATTAAAGAAGCTAGAACATTATGGTGTCTCTGATAAATCAGTTAGCCTTATGAAATCGTATTTGTTCAATAGAACTCAGAAAGTAGTGATAAATAAAACTGAATCTACTGGAGCCCCCATCAATATGGGTGTGCCGCAGGGATCAATATTGGGCCCATTGCTGTTTCTAATTTATATAAATGACCTTCCCAACTACGCGAATAATTTATGTGAGACAGTACTATTTGCGGATGATACTTCTTTAGTTTTCAAAGTAAACAGAGGTAATAACTGTTCGGACGAAGTAAATAGTGCCCTCTCTAAAGTTTCATACTGGTTTAATAGTAATAATTTAGCACTTAACCCCAAAAAAACTAAATGTGTAAAATTTTCATTGCCTAATGTTGAGCAGACAGAATTAAATATTAATTTGAATGACGATGAAGTCGAGTTTATTGAAAGTACAAAATTTCTAGGTATTACACTAGATTCTCGACTTCAATGGGATCCACATATCGAAGCCTTGTCAAGTAGACTTAGTTCAGCAGCATTCGCTGTTAAGAAAATAAGGCTTTTAACTGATATTGAAACGGCAAGGTTAGTATATTTTAGTTATTTTCATAGTGTAATGTCTTATGGACTGCTATTGTGGGGCTCAGCTGCCAGTATTGAAAATATTTTTGTACTCCAAAAAAGAGCTGTTCGCGGCATATACAATCTTCGGCGGAGAGATACCTTGAGAGAACTGTTTAAAGAAATAAATATTTTAACTTTGGCAGGCCAATACATTTATGAAAATTTAGTTTATGTAAGAAAACACTATGATTCATTTGCTAAGAACAGCAATAATCACCAGTTTAATACAAGAAATAAAGATAAACTTGCCGTTCCAAGATTTAGGCTTGCAAAAACCAGAGGTTCATTTATGGGGAAAGGCATAGCCTTTATTAATAAAGTTCCACAACAAGTGATTGATCTTCCTTTGCATGAATTTAAAAACCATGTTAAAAAAACGCTCATGGGTAAAGGTTATTATAAAGTAGACGATTATCTTAAAGATCAAAATGCGTGGAAATGATGTAACACATAACTACTATAAGTACTTTGTTGCCAATATAATAAGTCTATGTTTGTTGCCAATAATCCTGTCACCCTGTTGTAATTATCTGGTAACGATATATTTAAGTTTGTAAATATCGTTACTTATTGCTATTAAAACTGATAAGTTTCTTGCGCCCGTTCTTCTTGTCAGTTAAAAAAGTCTTGAACGGGTGGTAGGAAAATATAGACGATTCAAAAGTACTTAATAATTAAGTTTTTTTGAATAAAGCTATTTTTGACTTTGACTTTGACTTTGAATAATAATTATTAGTAAGGAAGTAGGTCCCCTACTTCTAAGTAGGTACCTATACAGTACTATACTATACCCCACTATTTGAAATTAGAAACCCTACTATTTAAATGGGTTTCTAATTTTAAATAGTGGGGTATGTATAGTATAGTACTGTATATGGGTTTTTAATTTAAATAGTAGTAGTAGTTTAATAGTAGGCATTTATATTTTGAAATGAAATTTTTTTCTAGCACAACCTTGAATTCGCGAAAATTGTTGTTATTAATATAACCTACACTACCTACATAATTATTTATTTTTAAGTTCTTAAATTAGGTAACTAGGCATAGGTACCTTGTTAGGCTAATAATATTATGACATCTTACCTAATAAAGAAGAAAGAAACATTACCTGCAAAGGTTTGACCTCATAATAGGGCATTTTGCAAGTGTTTCCGTGAGAGAAAACTTGAGAAGTTTATTTCGCCGATGCTCGCATATTTGCGACGAACTGGTGCGATGGGGCGCGCTGCAGCACACGAACGGTTCCGAACTAGTTTACGAGCACGCCCGACAATCAACACGATATCGCATTCACTCACACTCAGATAATAATAATTTTCATTCACTCTACCTATGTCCGTGATTCACGTATTTTTGTTCCACGAGACGAAACGAATAAACTTTTAACGAGATACAATGAGATTTACGAGGAAATTAACTGAATATGGATCCAAACAACAGGATTGAGAAACAAACAAAATAATTGAATAGTCTGTGTGTGCTTGCGTTGATGTCGACTGTCGACCGATTGCGAAGCGAACCGACGCGGTGCGAGGCGGGCGGGGCCGGGGATTGACGTCGGCTAGGGTGGGGCCACGGACGATAGAATTTTTGGATTAATATTATCGATTGTATTGTAGCTAATATCTATTCTGTGATTGTGACATAAATTTCGTTATAGGTAAGGATTAATCCAAAATAAATCATAATAATCATAAATCCTAAATAATCATAAATAAATCCTCCTTATTTATGATTAACGGATATTTTGACTTAGTTATCCATTTTTTTGCCGCCACGATTTCTTTCTTTAACACCCTTTCCGGTCGACTGTTAGAGAATGCCTTAAGGCATTAAGTCCGCCGATTGTATTTTCTTATGCAATAAAATTTAAATAAATAGAAAATAAATAAACTAAATTTATTAATTTCATCAACATTTTCACATTTAAATATTTTTTTTTTTGCAAATGCACGCATTCATTTATTTCCTGACACTGACTGGTCTGAAATTAACACTACCTACTGAGTGCTACGCTGCGCACCTAATACATTGTTTTTGTATATTAAATATTTGTATATAATTTATTCTATCTTATTTTACAATTTTCTTTATTTTATAACAAAAATATTGATGAAAAAAGAATTAATTGAATTGGCCGTAATTAGGTTAGGTTAGAACTGCGACAAAAAAAACGTGCAAGCTGACCGAGTGAGCGAAGCGAACGCGTCGCGGGAACCTGTGCGAAGAGCCAGATCAGAACCGAACTTTTTTTTACTTACATTTATTATACCTTCTCAGAAAAATGTGTTTCAAAGGAAAATCAATGACCCGACTTTCGGGTCATTGACCTTTAGCCTATGACCTCTAGGTCAATGAATTCAAGGTCATTGACCTCATAAAAACCTATTTGCAGTGCCCACTCTTTCATTCACTCTGATCTCTTGGTGTTTTGATTCTACGGCCGGCCACACACAGACGTAATCACGTAACGGAATTCCGAACGTTATTTCGACAATGTATGAAGATTCCGTACGGAAAAATCACGCATGTGTGTGGCAGCCCATAGATTTTGTATGCAGCTGCTGCGTTCGGAATCACGTACGTACGGAATTCCGTAACGAGATTCCGTTTGTGTTTGGCCGGCCTACATCGTGAAATAATCATTTGGTTCCCGCAGTGCGGTGGTTCCTCATATCACGAATAACTATCTGCTGTTTCATACATTAAGGTCGAGTTGGTATTGCGCTTTTGTATGGAACAGCCGGTTTTTTTTCGCGATATCAGAGTTGGCCCCATAGTAAAAGTTGCTTGTAATCATGAGTGGAACCACCCCACTGCGGGAACCAAATGATTAAAATTTCAGCGAATACATCAAAGAAGAACTTAATTATTATCGTATATGGTACATCCCTAACCCAATTGTCTGTCCCGCTCTCGCGCCACGGTCGGTCGCGTGGATACGTCCTCGCCCTGCGCGGCCCGCAGCCGGCCGACGACGCCGGCCGGCTGCGTTGCGTCACGAAAGGCCTAGAGTGCGTTTCATCGGTTATTACATCTGGCGTTATGTTGGTATCCCGTAAATCTATTCAATTTTGAACCTTATTCCATGGCAACAAGATTACAATGACGGTACTGCCAACATAACGTCATAGAAAGTATCCGATGAAACGCATTCTACCTGCCTCTATCTAAGTATAGATAGAGGTGATGCGGCACAAACAAAATAGAGAGAGAGAGGACAACATGGTCGCAGCATTCGCACGCAGCTGGCAAATTTACACAGAGATAGAATGAAGATAGAACTTTAAAATTATGCTATCTAGACTAGAAATACTAGAACTCTGGAATGAGGGCCCAAGTATTTAATTTTGGTCATAATATTTTTAATTTTTTGGACCATTGCCATACCTACTATTATGTTTTCTGTGCCATTGCTTCAAGTTTTAACAATTTTTACTACTTAAATTCACTAAAAGTGGTGTCGATTCGGCTGGCAACGACTTAACTTAATTTAACTAAATTGACAGGGCTAAACTAAAATTAGGTAGTTTTACCATAAGAATAAATAAAATTCTTATGGTTTTACATCCTTTTCTTTCTGTATCGAAAAGACAAGTATATGACCCTTAAAGTCCTGTCAATTTAGTTAAGTTGTGCCTTGTTAATCCTTGCTAAAGAAATTGATATTGGTGTCGATTCGGTCGACACCAATATCAATTTCTTTAGCAAGGATTTATAAAAGGCTATCAGTCCAGAATCAGATGCACCATGCTGCAGCACAGCAGCATTTAAATAATTATTGACCGAGCGAGCACGAAATGCGCGATTCTCGTGATGTTGTGAGCAGATTTGGAAATTATATATAATATTTTTGTCGAGCCAGTTTTTCGAAATTTTTCAAAGTGGCGGAGATATGTTAAAAAAACATATTTCAGCTCTGCCTGTTCTCCTCTACAGGTCGCATTTCTTAGCCAATTCTCGAGAAATTTTGTGAGCAGGTTTGAAAATTATATAGTTTTTTTTGTCATGCCAGTTTTTTGAAATTTTTCAAAATCACGGAGAAATGTAAAAAAAGAAACATATTTAAGTCCGGCTTTCCAGTGCTGTCTGTTCTCTTCTACAGGTCGCATTTCTCACCCGATTCTCGTGAAATTTTGTAAGCAAGTTTGAATATTGTATAGAAATTTTTTAGCAAGCCAGTTTTTCGATTTTTTTAATGGCGGAAATATTGAAAACAAAACATATTTCAGGTCGGTTTTCTGGCGCTGGCTGTTCTCCTCTACAGGTCGCATTCTACAACCAAACCTTTTTGTTTTCAACCGATTCTTGTGAAATTTTATAATCAGGTTCGAAAATGATATAGAATTTTTTGTCGGGCCAGTTTTTCGAAATATCAATTAATATTGGATATATTTCGAAAAACTGGTCCTAAAAAATAAATAAGGTTCACACATTTCGAAAATTTTTCAAAATTAGAAGCGCCGTCTAGCTGCGAATATACCAAATACTTAATATTTATCAAACAGCATGAACCCTACTATTTGCTTGAAATGAAAACCTCGTGGCGAGAGGGTGACATCTAGTTTTTTTATAACTTATTATTACTTTTTACGCGAGGTCTACAGCTCACGGAGCCACTAGTAAAGGTGCCTTCCCACGGTGCGTGCTACCACGCACCGCACCGAGCCGCACGAGGGCGAGCACGGGCGCACCGTGGGAAACGCTGGCACGGGCCGTGCGTCGTTCGGCCATGTTCGGCGCACGGCCCGCTGTACCGTTCCCACGGTGCGCCCGCGTCCGTGCAAAACGACGCACGAGTGATGATGGCACAGTACAAATAGTCTTCGTAGGTACTATTTATTTATTGATTGAAATACCTGTACTTACTATGGTAAAGTGCAGATAGTGCTGTTTTTATTATATTTATGTAGGTAACCAGTTAATTCAGAGATAAAAAATCCGAAAGCTCCGAAATATAAGATTAAATATAAGTAAGTACTTTAAATACTGTTTAGTATATAGGTATTACCTACTAACTATGGCCAAAAGGATTTGTAACTAATTTTTTATACAGGCTGTTTGGTAATAGCTTTATAAAGCCGAATAATTATGGTAGGTAAGGACCATCAAACTGAATAAGTTTTACTATGGGACCAACTCTGAAATCGCGAAAAAAATCTGCTATTCTATACATTTTGATATTTTCGTTATTAATTTTTGTATAAAACAGCTGATTTTTTTCGCATTTCAGAGTTGGTCCAATAGTAAAAGTTGTTCAGTTTGATGGTCCCTATCTACCATATTTGGCTTTATTAGGCTAACTAAAAACCCTATATAGGTTTTACGCAATTTTTTGTTTTTTGTTTTCACTATTAGTTTTGTAATTTGCTAACCTAGGTATTTTATTGCTTAGAAAGTATTTCGCATTGAAGGTAGACCCTATATAATATTGATTCTAAAATATTATTATTATTAATAATAATAAAAACACTTAATTGCACACTAAGACAGGACATATACAAAGAAAAACAGCAAAGCACACAAAAAAGCGGCCTTATTGCTAAAAAGCAATTTACGTAATACGTACAATCACAAAACTAGAAAGATACGAAAGTACTTAGATGAAATTAAAATACTGTAGGTAATTATTTAAAGGCCAGGGCCGATTGACTACTGATAGATATCATACTATGACGCGCGGCATATTGACAAAGGCGACGAGCCGCCACGAATGCGGACGCACAGCGCTACGCACCGCCACGCACCGATCCTTTGAAGTTACCGACGCCGACGCTCGATGGATCGTACGCACGACGACGCACCGCGGCGCACGGTCGTTTCCCACGGTGTGTCGGTTTGGTCTGGTGCGCTCTCGTGCGTCTCAAGACGCACCGGTGGGAAGGCACCTTAATATAATGTAACTTCTGTACCTACGTATTGTTTGTTTACACAAATTGGTAGGTACCTTCAATACTAGTACAAAATAGTATGGTTTATATTTAGATAATAGATCATTTCTTTTGATATCGCGCCACTACAACTTACGCCATCTGTCGACACAAAGCGGAATCTGATTCATCATAAAATTTGCATTGCACCCGTTTGTGTGCGTCTCCTTTGAGCAAGTTTATCAGCATTAACACAGATGGCAGTAGCAGAATACATAAAAGATAAAAGTGCAAAATATGCTTAGAATAATAAGAAAATATTAAGTATGTAATAAATTAATGTTCTGGTCAAATAGTCACTTAAATACGGTAAGAACCTAGTTATAAGCATCGTATCGAGCGACGATTTACCTTTGATTTATTTGCACATTAGCGCTGCCACTGGCAAAAAATATCATAACGACGAAATTATGAATTATCCCGAAAATATTGCCCAAAAATATTGCTTAAGCGATAAAAAGTACCACAAAGTTTATCCGGAATGCACTACAGAAAGATCTCGTTCCAATGACGGCGCTAGTGAGCAGATATTCTTGTACAATTATCACTACATAGTATAAAACAAAGTCGCTTTCTCTGTCCCTATATGTATGCTTAAATCTTTAAAACTACGCAATGGATTTTGATGCGGTTTTTAGGGTTCCGTACCAAAATGGTAAAAAAGGAACCCTTATGGTGTGACTCAGTCTGTCTGTCTGTCACAGCTGGATATCTCGAGAACTACTAATGGTATCAACTTGAAATTTGGAATAGTTTAAGATGACATTTGCCCAACTATTTTGCAAATAAGAAAGAAATAATAAAATTAATATTTTTTTCACAACAGGGACTGAAAAGGGGTCTTAAAAATTTTAAGTGAAGTGACTAGGGCGTGTGGGGTATCATATGAAAGAGCGCTGTTTGCACATTTTAAAACATTTTTTTCTTTTTTCTTAGGCCGCATAGTTTTCGACTTATGATGAAAAATGTAAAAAAAAATACCGTTCCCCCCCCCTTATCTCCGAAGTTTGCAAAGAGAAAAATCTGAAATAATTCTATGTAATAGTAGTTTACGTAAAGATTACAGGAAAAATAAAACGAGGTCTCAATATAACACACTTTTTTAGAAATTCAAAAAACAAACAAGAATTCTTTAGTTTCACTACCCGTCAACAGATGGCGGTGACCTAAGAATGCTGACTTGCGAATTAAAATAGTTCCACTATCGGTCAAGAGATGGCGCAACCTAATACTACAATAATAATTGGTGACTGGTTCTTATATAAATTACCTACTATTTGCCGTACGAATAAACGAAGAATAAGTTCCTACTTAGTAATATAAACAGTTTGCAATGTGGAGCGGCTGAAACGTTTTTCAGTCACCATAAGCAACTGTGGTTAAGATTTGTAAATTAACTGTCCGCCTGTTCGCCCTTCCACCTGTCTGCCGTTTATCCTACTTTTTTAAAGACTGTACTAAAGTAACATATCCAAATATATTAATGATTGTACGGAACCCTCGGTGCGCGAGTCCGACTCGCTCTTGACCGGTTTTTTTTTTAAATAGATAGTGTTTCAAGAGGAAGGTTTATTATGTATAATTTATATGGTGTCAAATTCCACACTACACCGAAGCGAAGCGAGGGCGGGTCGCTAGTTTAGGTATATACAAAGTATTACAAAGGTATTAAGGACTTGCACAGACCATACATCAAAATATACTACCTACGTAGGACTTGTAATATTTTATTATAAATAATGTGGGACTTTAGCTTTAGTACACAAGAGCGGGTGTGGTGTGGGTGTCACATCACAATCATAACAACTGGGGCCTATTTCATAAACACTACCGTAGTAAATTACAGCGATCGTTTGATGTCCATTCACTCACAGACACCGCAATGTACCTACCTAAATTACGGCAATAAATTACAAAATCGACGCCCCCCGCGAATAATCCCGTAATGAGCTATTACGGGGTTTTTCAGGTTATGTGTTTTTAGGTATCTAGAACATGTAATGAATCATAGTGAATTTTTTTGGAATTTTTCTATTGGTATTTACAAAGATATGAAAAATTACGTGTCTGTTCCATTGAAATGCTTTAAAAAGTGTTTTAAGCGAATAATATTGTTTTAGATCTTTACGAAAAAAAAAATACCAAAAGGATTTGTCAGTAGACACCTTTACGATATTATACGGGTTAACAGTTTATTACCGTAATTGTGTAAAAAATAATACAGGTTTACACGGAACTACTAGAGGCTTCAAGATAACTAGGGGATGCCCACAGGGGGGCGTATTATCGCCCCTTTTGTGGTCACTTGTTGTCGATCAATTACTGATTGAAGCCTCTAAAAAGGACCTGGACCTACAGGGCTATGCTGGCGATGTGGTGGCCTGTGTGGTAGGCCCCTGTCAGAGCACTGTATCATCCATACTTCAAAGGTCTCTCAATGTCATCAATAAGTGGTGCACTGAGAACAGTTTGTCGGTAAACCCGAACAAAACAACAATAGTACCTTTTACTAGGAAGCGTAAGTTGGACAAACTTAAAGCGCCTACTATAAAGGGGACTCCCATACCATTTTCTACGGAAGCCAAATACTTGGGCGTGCAAGGTGCAAGCGGGTGCAAGGTGGGACCTAAACCCCAAAATTGCCCTGTGGATGTATACTGCCATAGTCAGGCCGATGATAACGTAATGCCTGTGTAGTATGGTGGAAAAAAGCAACTCAAATGACAGTCATAAACAAGCTAACTAGCTTGCAAAGATTAACGTGCCTTATGGCAACGGGGGCCATGTCTACAACACCAGGAGCAGCACTAAACGCTCTGCTAAACCTACCGCCACTTCACCTGTTTATTGTGAAGGAGGCGAAAGCAGGGATCCATAGAGTGGGTAACACCGGTAAAGTAGGTTGGCACTCTCAAGCACTGAGATCTTTACATGAATCGGTGCTTGAAATCAAACCACTTGCAATGACATCTGTTGTCACGCTTCCACTCTGTAATTTCACTAGAAATTACTCTGTGGAATTACCTAGCAGAGAGATGTGGTCTGATGACCAAAGCTCCTGTAAGGCTGGAAGCCTAGTCTGGTTCACGGACGGCTCTAAAATAGGTCTTGATGTAGGATGTGGTATAAATGACGTGAGACCAAGAGTGAACCGTAGTGTTAACCTTGGTAAGTACGCCACAATTTTCCAGGCAGAAGTCTATGCCATTATAGCATGTGCAGAAATTAACCGCCAACGAAACTACACAAATCAGACTATCTATATCTTTTCAGATAGCCAAGCAGCACTTAAAGCCATAAACTCGAACGTAATACGATCGAAACTGGTAAAAGACTGCGTAGACAAACTGAATGAACTGGGACAAAAGAATAAAATTATTCTGAAATGGGTACCAGGGCATTCAGGCATCATCGGCAATGAAAAAGCCGACAAGCTTGCTAGAACTGGGGCGCGAGACCAACAGATCGGCCCAGAACCCTTCTGCGGTATCTCAAAAAACCAGCCTATACTACTCCTTAAAGATAACCTTTTGGACGAGTCGAATAAATTCTGGCTAAAACAGCCAGGATTGAGACATGTCAAATCTTTGATGGAAGGCTACTCGCAAAGACGGACGAATGAACTTATACAGTTCAGTAGATCGAACGTCAGCGCAACTGTTAGAGCCTTAACCGGACACTGCAAACTAAACAGACATCTATTACATATGAAATTGAGTGATACTGACGTCTGCAGATATTGTAATGAGGAGCAGGAAACGCCCAAACACCTTTTATGTGACTGTGGATTCCTAATCCACAAGCGTAGTATCCATCTGGGGCGACACGTAATCGACCCGGAGGAAGTAAAAACTCTGAAAACCAGGAAGATACTAGACTTCTTGGAAGCAGCTGGGCTTAGAGTTACTATAAATAGGTGGCGAGTTACAACAGATCTTTTAGGTCGCAGTGACTACAGCTTTATCTGACCTGCATAGCGCCTAACAATTAAAAAATATAATAATACGAGTGAAAGGTTGTGCTTGTGCAGTAATAATTGGATTGTTAGGAAGTGAATTAATTAATTTATACTTTGTGTAGTTGTTATTTATTTTATTATACGGTAATATTGTTAATATGTTGCCGCGACAACCAAAAGCATATAGTACATCTAGAAGAAAAATATTGTTTAACTTCATACAAGAACAAGCAGAGCTTAATAGAAAAGGTGAGTGAGTGGTGAGAGAGTGTCTTTATGTTTGTGTTTTTATGTTAATAATAACAATCACTTTTTAAACTAACTAATGTTGTTTCATTAGTTCTATATCATTTATTTCATGATAAGTAAAATAATAAATACTTTAGCAAATTAATCAAATAAGTGGTAATGATCAAAACAATAAAACGTACGTTATTTTTCAACAGGCGAATATTATAGTAATTGTTTTTACAAATGTACAATAAACAAAACTATTTGCAAGAATAATATCGCAACACGATATTACTGTTTGTAGTTGAAAATATAAAATTACACGAATAATATCGCGACACGATATTACTGTTGCAGACGGCACTTGAAATTTACACGAATAATATCGTAAGTGACACTACTGATCAGAGCTTAACCTATATTAATATAGTAAAATGCATTTAGTTAAATTGTAACGAAGACCTTGGTACTAATTAAATTTGGATGAAATAACAAGATAGCTGAAAAAAATAGCTTCCATATGTACTATAAAAAGTCTCTGATACTTATTGTTTAATATAGTTATGAACAAAAGTGCTTCTTTTATTTTTCCTGAACATTTTGACTTTACCGGTTACCGGATTATTCGCGGGGGACGTCGAAATGTAATGTTTATGAAATAGGCCCCAGCAGCTAGATCACTCCGAGCTGACGGCGTCTGTGCTGGCCTGCGGGTTGGATGCGATGCGAGTAATTACAATAATGTCGGTATTTATTATATCGGGTCATTCTGAACTTACCATCCAAATTTCAAGGATGTGTCCAGTCCATGAAACTAAACAACTTTCTCTAAGTAACATGTGTCGAATTTCGCTATAAAATTTTGGTCATCCCATGCTAAATAAGGAGGACGGTGGCGCAGTGGTTTAGCGCCTGGCCCAGCGATGCGGAGGTTAAGCAACTTTCGCAAGGGTCGGTCATGAGATGGGTGACCAAAAATGTATTATCTCGAGCTCCTCCGTGCTTCGGAAGGCAAGTTAAGCCGTTGGTCCCGGCTGCATTTGCAGTTGTTAACACCCACCAATCCGCATTGGGTCCGCCTGGTGGGTTATGGCCCGTCCTCCTTATCCACCCATAAGGAAGGCCTGTGCCCCAGCAGTGGGGACATTAAAATTGCTGATGGACAAACTAAATTTATTGATCACGTGATCTCTTTGATTTGTTTGTATGGTATGGAATAATAATGGATATATTTCGATAGTCGATTTTTTTTCCATATTTGGCCATGTGTTCCTTAGAGAAAGTTGTTCAGTTTCATGGACTGAACACATCCTCATTTGTATGGTGAATACAAAATGACCCTGTATAACTATGTAGGTACTTTCAAATGCCCTATGAGCGATATAGCTTTAAGTACTTTACCTAGTCTTTCTTTCTATCAGATTTACATAGGTAGTTTACATAGAGGTACCTACTAGTAAAACTGTTAAGTGATTAACTTCAGCATTAATTTATTCAATGCCTTTTAATACATAGATTAAGGCCTATTAGGCAAGGTGCTACTGCTAGTAACGACGTGTGAATCACTTATCAGCTGTGGATCAAGTTATGAAGGTAAGTGACTGTCGGCAATGTGTCCGGCGGTGGCGCGGCGCCGCGTCCGGCCACGGCCAGGCATCAGCGGCCAGTATCAGTCGGCCGCCGCGCGAGCCGCACGCGACCACGCAGTTAGAGCCCTCCTGGGGCTGAGCTGCCTCCGCCCGCGCCAGCCCGCCTCGAGCCGGGGACGCCGCCGCTAAGCCCGCCTGGGTGACGAGCGCGCCTCCAGAGTCGAACCGAGCTACCACCACCAACCAGACAACTTCAACGGCCAAAGAACTGATACGATCGTCCACCTCCGCTGGTGGTGTTACACACCGCACTACATTAAACGGTATCGATTTACCATTGTACTTTAATAATGTTGTGGTCCGCCGCACTATGCTAACGTAATCAATGCAGTACTTATGTGCCCTCATCCTAAAAGAACAAGGCAGACGGCTGTCTTTTGCCCCTGACTCCGATCGCAGGCATGGTACCTAATGATAGCGATAGACCAGAATCTCATGACACGGAAGTGAAATAATTTCTACTAAAAACACGTGATTTTTGCATACGTCCACTGTACAGTCTGTCAAGAAAGTAATAAAACTACATTCTTCGTCAAAATATTTCAAAATTCAAAATTCAAATTCATTTATTCAGTCTAGGCTGTTACAAGCACTTGTGAATGTCATAGAAGCTACGCCATCGGTTCGCAAACCCTAAGCGGGAGACCTTGTAACGAGAAGAACCGGCAAGAAACTTGTCAAGGGCTGCTTTTTTCTCCCTGTATATTTCATAATTCTGTATATGTCATTAGTGTTATTGTGTTATTACAACATTTAATTACTTTTGTAATGCAACAATACAAAATACAAAATAATTCACTTCCGTTTCCTGAGATTCTGGTCTACATCTATTTTCATTACCGTTCGATAGGCCAATACCGTGTCGCAGGATTCGCAGGTCGCGTTCGTCCTCGCATAGATGACCATAGAAATAGAATAGATATAAGTGCCATAAGGAAGGCCCATAAGTTAACCTCGCTGTTAATATAAGGATAACGTTCCGAATGTACTGAGCGAGCCAATTACAGATAATGTGTTCAAATTACATACATCCTCAGACATCCTCAGATAAACAATAAATTACGTGGCTTCCTGTCCTTGCATCTCGTAAATCTGTTTTCTTGTCAACAATGCCCCATAAAGTTAGAAGTAGCTACTTAGTTATTTAACTTTTACGGTTGTGTTGTTATTTTACATTGTAATTATTTTGTATAAATGGGCTACTTCAGTTATATCTTCGGACAAACAAGTAGTAATATTAAAAAGTTAATAGTAAACTCTTGATAAGATTCTCGCGTCTCCCAGATAAGGTATAGTGTACCTAATGGATTGTGTTCGGCTGATATCACCATAATGCTAACATTGGCGCCGCGACACATAAAATTGCGAAAGTTGTTGTTGCAAGTGATTATATTTAACTAGCGGCCGCCCGCGACTTCGTCTGCGTGGACACTTTTTTTTGCTATCCCTCGGGAACTGTACATTTTTTCTGGATGAAATGTACCCTATGTCCTTTTCTGCACCCCTGGCAACGTGTATGCAAAATTTCATGATGATCGGTTCGGCAGTTACGACGTGAAGGCGTAACAAACAAACAAACGAACAAACAAACAAACAAACAAACAAACAAACAAACAAACAAACAAACGGACTTTCGCATTTATAATATTAGTAAGGATGGAGAATTTTATATTCCTCGATAGGTAGGTATCTAGCTTGAAGAACAAATATTGTTTTTCTTTTCGTCGTCCCCCTTAATTTGTTCATACCCTCATGTATGTGGCGAAGTGGACTCCTAGATTATAAATTCATACTTGCGTAAACACAGTATTCCCAGTTCAAGGTCCTCCATTTCTCCCAAACATTGCGGGAGCCATAAATTATGTAGACCTTACTTTCTCTCTACCTATATCTAGGTACAGTTACAGTCAACAAAGTTATGACCTTAGTTTGAAAACAAATTCGTATGCAAGGAGATGGCACTAAAAGTTTGTCTTTTACCTGCCTGCATTGTTTTTATACAAAAGTTGCTTTTGTCATCTCAATTTTATAACTATTGGGTAAATGGAAGACAATACAGACCACTCTATCTAGAAATAATCTTAAAGTGTTCAGGGGGGCTACTCAAATGGCCACTTTTCTATTCGTTCAATAACTTAAAAATTAAAAATAAGCCATAAAATCTAAAATTACATGTCGTAGGCTTGTCATTTCCATACAATTCAATAATGTGTGTGATTTACATAAACTTGCGAAGTGGGACTTGATCGTCCAATTGCTTATTTTTAAGCTTTAAGTTAGCGGATGAATAGAAAAGTGGCCATTTGAGTAGGGGGGCAGTTCAGCTCGTAGCTTTGCTGACTGTACCTATCTACCTAAACTAAATTTGTCTTTTTCGGATCGATTTCAAAATTATTACAATTTTGTATTTCAATTCAATGTATGTTTACCTATAACATAAAAACGTAACACAACAATCGATTTTTTAAATTACACTTTTTTTAATTTTGGACGGTGATTATCAAACTGTTTATATTGACCCCTAACCCTAACGAATTTTTTGTTTAAAATCTATATCCATAATTATATTTTTAATATCTTTTTAATGTCATCTCGATGGAAGAATAAATAAACCATCTAAGTATAAAAATCATTGCATCGCCTTTAACTAATGGAGGAAAGGCGTCTAAATACAATGTTCTTTAAAAATGTGAGTAGGTAAGGGAACGTACCCATACTACGAGACCCATATTTTACCATTTTTGACCCCCCTCCCCCCTTGGTGACCACCCGTAGTATATGCCAAGACCCCCCCCCCCCCCCCTCCCCCCTGGTTTTCACGTAGTATTTCATAGATAATAGTTTTACATCATTTTCAACAGAAATCTAAAAGAAATTTGCTCATTTTTGTCTTTTCATTAGTAAGGCGCTTGCCACGTAATGCCAAGAGTGTGTATTATAATTTTACATACAATTACAAGTAAAAAAAAGTATCAAGAAGAAAAAAAATTTCGCTGCGTGCCATATTTGATTGAATACAACTTGAAAAAAAAAGAACCAGATTTCCATTGACAATATTGACTACGTGACAAAACATAGGCTCCCCTCCCCCCCCTGTGACCAAGCGTGGTATTTTAAAGACCCCCCTCCCCCCCCTTAACGGGTCACGTAGTATGGGTACGTTTCCTAATGGTTGTCATCAATAGCTATTTAATTGTTATAAAATATTTTCCATTACTTTTATATAATGAAAATAATCATTAGTGTCATCATAGCTTGTGTACAATTCTTTTGCGCACCCAGCATTGCATTAGTGTCCAAACTTTTTCTGTAAGAACTAGTTTTTAACTAAGTAATTTAATAAGTCATTGTAACAAATCTTCGACCTAGGCTGACCAATTTTAGTCTTGTTTCTTTGTCTTAGGTAGGTACCATTTTAGGTAAGTGCAATCCTGACATAATTTTATAAAAAACGAACAGTAGGTACCTGAATCTTATTGTTATTCTCTATATTACATTTGTATTTTTTTATTATTGTAAAAAATAAGTTAAAATTTTGATCGGTATAGCTGAGTGAGTGAGTGTATTCACTCTCAGAATTGACGTTTGAAGGGCAGACATATAGAACAGAATCAGAGTGATATCATAAGCGTTCTATTTCTGCATATTTAGTTGGGGAACCTTATACGGAGTGTAGGTGCATGTTATCTCCGGTTTATTTCTGCACGTACTCCTTACTTGCTCACCGAAACGGCTCAAGTTTCTCATGCAACTCGGAAAAGATAGGGATCCTGGTTTTGTAGGACACTCCTTTTAACATTTATAAGACTTTGTGATAGTAATAGGTTGAAGTACCATCTTTGAAATATTGTATCTAGGACCTATTCTCATACAATTATTTTTATTTAAATTATCTGTCTGTCTGTACTGATTTTTTCAGCTTCGCAAATACCAAAATTCTTCTCAAATCCTTTATTATCTTATATAAAACTGATAAAAAGTGTAAAATATTGTTTTTGAACCCGATTGAATGTACCTACTTTAAAAATTTTACTTCCTTTCACCCTTTCTCAAGCACTTCTCAAGTTACCACTAATGGCACTAATCTATCTTATTAAGACTGCTTCTCAGGTTTCCTAATGTAATTAAATGCTAGTTAGCTTGTATATGTAGGCGGTCGGTACATTATCAGTTCCGACTGTGGTGGTGAATCAGAATCAACACCACGACACGATCAGAGTTTAACGGGGATGCGGCGGTGACGTGGCTGGTGGCAGTGGCCTCGGCCACTTACCCCGCGCCTACATACAGCCCTTACTCACTAATGACTTTGTCTACGAGACTTCACCTCAAATAGCGCCTTACCTAGTAACGTATGAGACACCTAAAGCTTGCAGTCAAATTGGATTGGAGTCGAAAATAAATAATAATTATCTATTAAATAAACTTTTTTGTATCCTGTGTAAATAATACTTACTACTTGTATGTATGTAATTTAATGAGAATTGACGTCAAGAAGTAATAGAAATACTTGCATGGTTAGGGTCACAGAAGTTCAATAACTTAATTTTTGCCGCGTCATGGACGCTGTTGTTGTCACAGGTCGAAGGACGCTTAATACGCGCCGGTGTGTATTATTAACATGGTGAACAAGTAATACAATCTAATTTCGAGCTTTCTGCGTCAAGCTTTCATTATGACAAAAAAAATGATCGACATTAAAGAAAACGACGCAACTGAGGCATTATTTTATTACCAACCAACGTATAAAAAGGAGGTGTCTGTCGTAGAGCCGGTCGGTGTTGTATACAAACGAGTTAGGAAGGTCAGAGCTAGACCTTAGCGGCAAGTGAGTAGGGACAATAATCTCCGCGTCACGATCTCGTGGCTAAACGGAGCGCGAGGTCGCCCCCTGCCTGCCCGGGGGCGGGGGCGGGGGCGGGGGCAGGGGTGGCAGTTCAAATAGCCCGTGACTCATCGCGCACATGTTCTACTCGAGCAAGACGTCTGACGACGCAACTTGCATGGCGTTAAGAAAGTGAAACAACAGTTAAGCACCATGGCACCGATATTCCACCCACTGCCCAATCACCGTAAATGAATCACGTGTACTGTTACAACGAGATCGATTAATGACCGTGTTGGATTTGGCTCGCCACCACCTAAAGGCTGGTTTACATTATCTTAGTCTTTAGTAGAGTGCTTTAGGAGAGTGCTTTAGTGGAAACATGTAAACGGTCGTCTTATGACTAAAGAGAGTAACGTTCTAGTAGCCTTTCTACTCGCTTTTCAGTAGCACCCCCTGCGCGCCCGCTCACCCCCCCCCCCGCGCGATATTTTACTCGCAATCGCACTGGAAGCATGTAAATCGACATTTTAGTAGCGTCTTTAGTAGAGTGCATTTGCCGGTGAACGCGTGACGTGTAATTGAATTAAATAATAGATATTAGGTATGGCGAAAATGACACTCTACTGGAAGCGTGTAAACGGTCACTGGAAAGGCACCAAAACTACTAAAGCACTCGTATTCGAATCTACTCGCACGCTACTAAGCACTCTACTAAATACTAAGATAATGTAAACCAGCCTTAACATCACGTTAATAGGAAGTTGTGTCACGTTATCAAAGTTATGGTTTCCCATTTCCGATTTCATTTGTATTTTCAAGACTTTAATTAAAATCAAACACTGTCTGTCCGTCACATCACATAAAAATATGCTAAATGTCTCATCATTTTTACTATGTGTGTAAGTGTTGGATAATTTAAAGTTTTGCTTTTTGAATTAATAAAGTTATTAGTTAGAAAACGAGGATTCTTTTCAGCGAGGTGAAAACTTCGCTCGGCTTTATTTCAGAAGTTCCAATAAATCTTAACAGAAGACAGTGGTGGTAGCCGATCTACTTTTATAATAGCAGTAATTTACATACCTCCTTTTTCTATCGACCGTAGAAACTGCGTCAGTTAGGCACGCGAGGTCGAAACTAGAAAGGAATAAAAAACTTTTATTCGTCATGTAAGTTCCAATTATATACCTTGAGGTATAAATTTAGAGTACTGCAAAACAAAGTCATTCAAAACCGATGAGATAATTTATTAATTAGATGTAATAAATTGATTACATATTGTGTAAAGTATTTTTACAATAGAAAAAGCATTACTACTGGTAAAGCTGAAGGACTATTACGATAAGTTCGTCCCATTCCATGACATTATTAACTCAGGGGCCCTATTTTTGAATCACTTGTCTCCAATCGCCAAGGCGCTCTTTTCTACTGATTTTCGTTCGACATCTCATTGAGTCGTATGTCGAACGAAAATCAGTCTAAAAGAGCGCTCAACGCCTGCCGAGTGATCCAAAAAAGGGCCCCAGGTTTAAAATCAAGTAAATCGATCAATGAATATCGTCCGACTATCGTGATTCTATTTTTAATAGGTCCTCTGTGCCACTCACTACCAAGTAAAATTAAGAATGAAAAAACAAAATTTTTAAAGAATGAATACGCTAATAAAACGGCATGTGTGGCGTGGCTATATTGATTTATGCTTCGCAATGTTTAAGTACAATACAAACTAATGAATGGACCATTACTTATTTTGGACCGGCTTCGAGCGAGTGTGTTAACTTGTTGCACTTGAGATGTCTTGTCTGTCACCACACCGCCTCCCGCGCCCGCGTGTCATATCGCTGCCTCCGCTAGGTAGGAGTAGGGTTGCCAACCCTACTATATATATAATATCCTACTATATTGAGGACTCGACATATTTTTTGGAAAAATATATAGCAGGTAGTGATGCGCCGAATGTTGGTTTAACCGAATAAGAATGTTCGGCCGAATATTCGGTCCAAAATGTACCGAACCGAATATTCGGCCGAATCATTCGGTTCAATTCTGCGCAGTAAACAGGTTTTACACGTGTCGGGCGGGCGTTTGCCACAGCAACTCCTTCTCTAGCACGGTTCGCTCAGTCGATGTACCGCTCTTTCGGTTAAAAATAATTGCAGTTCGGAACTGCATACTTTGAAATTAATTATTACGTTGATGAAAGTCTTTAAAGATGAGGCATACATTGACACTTATTAAAAAAATCATAATTTGATTATACATTTTATTACTAGTGGTGGTTTATAAAGATAGCAATTTTTATAGTTTAAAAAAAAATAGGCATGTTTTTGAAATGCCTAAAAACAAGAGGGCTGTAGAGGCCTGTGCGTTTTGATTTTTTGAATATCTATCAAAGATTTTGAAATACTTATTTGCATTTTAGTTATTTCATACAAAACAAAAAAGTGCCAATATTTTCAAATCTACAATATCTAAAAAATCATAACATACAGCCCTAGTTTTTAGACAGACAGACATACCGAAAATTCATTGCTGTAGGATTATATAATCTGTTGCTGTAGGTTAAGGTTTAGAGAGGGTGGGAAACGTTATCGCCGTTTGTATGGAGACCGTTTGCTAGAGAATCCTCTTAATCTTTTTTATTTTGTCAATAAATAATTGGTATTATTGGTACAATTTAAACATTCACGGCCGAATACAAACATGAAAAAATATGCCGAATTTGCCGAATATGAATATTCGGCCAAACATTCGGCGCATCTCTAGCAGGCACAACTACTATATTTTTTCAAATGATAAAATTAAACAAGATAAGGCATAACAAAGCAGCAAAATATGATATTTTAAAGATTTCAATATGAAATTGCAGTTTTTTTTCTCACAAATAGATGCACTCATATTTCTATGTCATTAATGATAATATGCTTCAATTGCTTGTTACTATGTATTTCAAATTAAAATCATGATGGCCATGGATCAACAATACAAATATTTTTGATTACTTTTTGAAGTGAAAACTTCTTTAGCGACGTTGTACGTTTTTTTGTATGGGGAAAAAATGTTGAACTCGCATCGATCAGTCAGGATCACGTGACCCTGATCGAAAATGTGTCACCATAGCAACGTGCTAATTTTTTAATTTAATGTCAAATATCTAGATTTTCTGTCAAGCTATGGATAATACTTTCGTACAATACTGTTCTTTTTTTTTCTCTTTATTTTTAAAGGAGCTTTTGTAATAAAGTTACATGTCAGCCCCATCAATACTCTTCTATATTCGTAAATTCAAATGCAGAGTAAATTCGTAAGACGGCAATTCGTGGAAAAAAATTTCGCTTCTGCCGGCACTCCCGGAGTGCAACCCAATTTTTTTTGAGATATTCCTTTTTATGAGCAGAAAGCACACTAAATTCGTTGTAACTTAACCGATTATTTATTTTCATATATTGTGGTATTAAACCATTTTTGTGCATAAAAAATATTTAAAGCATGAGTGTTTATGGTTGTGAAATAAATTAAGAAAATGTGTGAAAATATATCTTCTTCAAAATTCTCCATATAAAACGGGAATTTCATATTTAAACACCTTTTTTTTAAAGCTACTATATTTTTACATGTAATAATCTTGAAAATACTATATTTGATGCAAAAAAAGTTGGCAACCCTAGCTAAGAGTAATATTATTGTATTGTATTCTGTGATCGCTGCGCTGCGACTGGGGGGTGCACGCCCGCCCGCCCAACTGTAACTGCTGTATTGTCTATAACTGAGAAAGACGAGATATTACTATTCAAACATTTGCCGTTATCAAATATCTTTAACCATACACATTGCCAAATCCAAATATTTAATTTGCCAGGTGAAGATAAAACGATTATGTAAAGCTAATTATTTATACCTCCACTTTGCTTAAATAAACCTCATAATTATTTCAAAAGATTTAAACGAGGAGAGGTACGTGTAAACACTAAAATATGCAATGTTTTGTTACGTTATACGTTACGTACGAGATCTCTTACAAATTAATTAATGTATTAAACTACGAGTATAAATTCGGTTCAAAACTGTAGGCAGTGATAGACGAATGGACGGACTAGGACGAATGGACGGACTGAACGATCTTATAAGGGCTCCTTGTTTTCTCGGAACGGTTCTTTGTTTCTACGGAACCCTAAAACTTTTGGAAAATCACCGACGCACCGTTTATCGAAGATGCATATTGGGTTATGTTGAGCTCTCTTACAAATTTTAAAAGACCTTAAAGAGTCAGGTCCTAATTCGTGTTGTCTGTGGTTACAGGGCGCCGAGCCGGGAGCTCGTCGTCGCCGGCGCTGCTAGAAGTGCTGAGCGTCATCCGCGAGGCGTGGGCCGAGCCGCGCTCGCTCTTCGACACCCGGTGAGTTCACCAAAAGAATGCCAATACCATTAGTAGTTCTCGAGATATCCAGCTGTGACAGACAGACTGAGTCACACCATAAGGGTTCCTTTTTTACCGTTTTGGTACGGACCCCTAATATTTAGCTCAAGATCTACACAATGCAGGTTGGTTTGTATTAAAAATTACAATGAGCAAAGTTTATTAGCCCCTAGATCACTCTAATTCATATACATGTGGAGTAGTTGCCGTCTCGCTTCACGCAGGCGGACCTTCGTTATCAAATATTGTTAGCATAATGTCAGTAGCTTAATACAAGAACTTACAGTGTTCCATCTTCCTCTAATTAGCTTT
Source organism: Agriphila geniculea (assembly GCA_943789525.1). Lineage (NCBI taxonomy): Eukaryota > Metazoa > Arthropoda > Insecta > Lepidoptera > Crambidae > Agriphila > Agriphila geniculea. The sequence goes on along the minus strand of OX038890.1, from coordinate 223,078 downwards.
GCGCAGAATGCAGATCATGATTACGCCAGCATCCGGTATCCCATTAAAGTTTTATTTTTAATCAACCATATTGAGTCGTATCGCAAGTATCGCAACTGCAGCTGCAAGTGATTTAAAATTGAAATTGAGTTTGCGCAATCGGAGCGTACATCAAAAAAACTTGACGTTTGGTATCCGTGTTTATCTTCATTCTTTAAAGTATCGCCAGTGGGTGCTGTATTATTTAACATCTTATTACAATGATTGTCAGGAGGGGTGTAGTTGGGATAAAGAAAAACTAAAATAGGTATAATCCATATTTCGTGCTCAAATATCTGAGTTTCAAGAAAAATACTTGCGGCAACGCGTCTGCTTTCCGAGCCCCTAATGACCGACCTGAATACCATCTTGGTGTCCCCGACGAGACGTCTCGGGGACCACCCGCCGAAACTAAGACAAATGTCACTCTTTTAAAACAAATTTCCAAGTATTAAATCACAATTCACACGACGCATGATGTCTTTGACCTACTTACAGAGACGTGTGCGTGTCATATTTTTTTTTGCGGAATTTCATAGAAGCGGTTATCTATCATCCAATTCGTGGAGCATGGGGAATGTCTGAAAGGAATCAAATTGGCTGAATATTTTTTTAAAGGTAGGAATCATCTCCCTTAGTAATATAAAAAAAATCAGAACTTTCGGTTGTGTGGAAAAAAAATTAAAGACAGAATAGAGATTATAGCTTTACCACCTGCTACAACCACAACATAGTATTAAAAAAATTTTCGACACAAAATGTAAAAAAAAATACCAATTGGAAAAAATTACACGAAATTATCACTTTTATTATTTTTTTGGTTTGAGTCATGTTTACTTGTGGTTAGCTGGCTAACACACGGCAAGCATTTAACACGAAGGTGGTTGGTAAAGGCATAGTATAAAAATGAGTACTGGCGTAGTAGAGGGTAACTTACAGCTAATGGACAACTTTCGACTGAATTAGTTTATTTGTGTATCCCACTGATCACAAATGCGTCAAGCTTGCCAGATGTGCCAATGAGACGTTGGGTTTTATCGGATTAGTTAGATACTCAACAGCATATAAAACAGTCGTACACGGGGCCAAACACTTTTTTATTTTTACTTTAGGGGGCGGGCCGGCGGGCGTGTATAAAAGATTGGGAAGCGCTGGATTTAGACTTCAGTTTTTATGATGTAGCTATCAAAACGTACAAGTAATTTGATATTAATCAAGTTTATTTTAAGGAATTAGTAATAATTCTTATATTCGGTATGTGCCGTTGTTGAAGGCAACGCTGAAGCTGAACGCGCGACGCGCGCGCAGTCTCTTCTCTTTACACCTTCAAATTCCGCTCCAGCACTCGCATGCAGAATTACAATAAAAAACGCATGTTAATCGCATCCATTTCAATAACTATGGTAATCAAGACTGTGGATGCTTTCTACTTTTCTCTTATTCATATTTATTTCCTGACCGACATCGATATGAGGCTGATGTCACTTCGAAACAATTTTGAACAAAAACTAAGTTTCATTTATGAGTACTAGGTATACGATTTAATTAATTGATTGTCTGTTTGTTACATACTTTCCATATACTTACTTAATTGCACTAAATTATGTAATATCCCACAAAAAATAATATTAAATTGTGTTTTAAATTAGGTTAGCTTATGTCAGATTAACATCATTAAAGCAATCCTTAATATTTGTTACGGTTGTTCCCTATTGTAATGAGCTAATGAGGTTATCATAAACGTTTCCTTGCAAAAAATATCAACGATTAGTTGATTACAGTGTGTAGATTGTAGAGCACAGATTATAACGTTATAATTGTCGGCGGGTCTTTCAGCGCACGCGCAAGCATACACTTCAGTCACACAAAACCACAAATTACTGTGCTTCAGGCACACTACACTACTACCTACTCAATTACACACACTATTTTGTGCTTCAGTTTACTTCAGTCAACAGTTTCCCGCCGGCCGGCCGGCGCGCGCCACATGCCACGAGCGCTTTTGCTTCTCGCAAAATAAACACGCATTTATCGATTCCCAGACATTCAGAGTTCTTCAACACTGGTGATTAAAATTTAAAAGTTCCATGGACTGCACGAAATAGCAAGTAAATACTACTTAAATAATATTTTTAATCATTAATTCTTTTTCAACCAACCAAAGATTTGCATTTTATCAGGTGTTACGTACGGCAATGGTGTTTCAATAAGTGGTCTACCTAACCGTGTAGGTAGGTATGATCACAGAATAAAAGAAATAATGAAGCAATAATATTATCATTTATAGCAAAAATATTATAGTAATAAAAAATATAAAAAAAATCTATCTATAATTTTATAATATCTTGGCTTTCAGATCAAGTCTTTCAACAGTTTTTCTAACAATCAAGCAAAAATTCGTATTTCTTTGTTAGTTCCAAAAGTGTTATTTATTAAAGATTTTTTAGGGTTCCGTAGCCTAATGGAAAAAACGGAACCCATATAGAGATTCGTGTCTGTCTGTCTGTCTATTCATCCATCCGTCTTTATGTCACAGCCACTTTCCGAAACTATTAGGATTACACAGTTGAAACTTGGTAGGTAGATGTATTCTCCCCCATACATGGAACTGAAACTGAAAAAAAAATTGTCATCAAATCTATACGTGCGGGGTGTCTTTAGATAGGTATTTAAAAATGACATTGAGGTTTCTAAGACATTTTTTCTCAAAATCAAACGTTTGAAAGATATAAAATATGTGCCACAGACATATATATAATGTGCCAAAATGGTATCGCATTATTCGCATTCTATCTGTGGTAGTCAACGGGTTTAGTAATTATGAATATGAACTTAGTTTTGGGCACTTTTGAGCATGCGGCATTTAAAAATAAATAATAAACAAAGGGAGCAGTACTAATAGGTCCCTAATAGCTATTTATTTAACCAAGTCGCTTTCTCTGACCGTATATCCCTATATATATATGCTTAAATTATTAAAACTACGCAACAGATTTTGATGCGGTTTTTTTTAATAGATAGAGTGGTTCAAGAGGAAGGTTTATTTGTATAATACATGGTGTCAAATTCCACACTACACCGAAGCGAAGCGAGGGCGGGTCGCTAGTTAGGTATATACTCACTTAGGTACCTACCTAAATAAAAAATAATAGGTATTCGTTTACATTATTTGTAAATGTCTAGTTATGATTCTTTTACATCAATGAATAAAAGTCGATACATAGTATCTAGGTTACAAGTGTACACAATCCAATGTCGCTGAAATTGTAATTCGGTGTTTACAGTTTGAGTCTCTTGTTTAGTAATGAACGCGGTTGAGAGTAGGATTACCAGAACTTATAATGTGATTTCGTGACTTTTTCACTGACTTTTCAGGGGGTCTATTACGAAAACTTTAATGCAATACACGCAGCTGCGTCCGTGCTTCGTTTTGATTATTTCCTATTACAAATCACTTTCGTATGCGATATTGCGAAGTGATTGCGTGAGTTTGACAGTTTCTCTCTAGCGTATCCGACATCGTTTGTTTAGTAGTCTATGTGTCGTGGGCTAATCGTTGAACTGGGCCGATCGAGATCTGCCTGGCCAGATCACGATGTGCCGGCATTTCATGATCTGGCCAATAATTTCATGATGTGCCCAATCAAAAATTAGGCAGATCGATAAAAGCAACCTATTCTTCGATTTGCCCTACTAGTACTTAGCCACATCGAGATATGGCTGGGCGCATCGTAATATACTTCCGTTTCTCGACGCTTGTGGCGCTGTAACGCTGTTTGCGCTCTGTCAGATGTGTTTACGTGCGAGCAAGATGGCGGCGTCACAAGAAATCGAAAATTGTGATAATAGAAACAATACGTTTTTAAGCGACATTTGTATAACGAACCACGTGTTAAGATGATAATAATGAGAATGTTAAGATGAGAATGATGATTTATAATAAACAAAATTAAAAAAATAAGTAATACACCTAATTTTTTTTCATTTTACTAATACTTTGGTCACTCTACAGACTATTTATCCCAGCATGGCTGGTTTTATCTTTATTAGTAAAATAATTATTTTCTAAACTTCATTTTATTTGCTTGTACTTTGGCCACCCCACAGAATCGATTTGCCCAAGCATGGCCGGGCAAATCGTCAAACGTTATGCTGTGAACGATATGGCGGGTTTTGAAAAGGCAAATCAAGAAATGCCGGCGTATCGTGATCTGCCCAGGCAGATCTCGATCGGCCCAATTCAACGATTGGCCCACGACATATGCACTACGATAGCCAAATTGAAAATGTTTGTTATAACTACAACCGACGAACTGCAGACGACTATCGTGGCCAAGTGACTGCGTTACGCAATTGCGTACGTTATTTTTGTAATAGGCCCCCAGTAAATTTCCTGACTTTTTGTACTTACACATAGGGTCCCCCCAGACCTACCGTTTTTGTTTCTTTGCTTTGCTGTTCTACTTGCTGTTTAGACCGCCGGCCAACCAGGGTCATTTTCAATCTATCGCATATTTGGACCAGACCAAATTGGCAAGATATAGCCATTAGCTTGGTGTTATCAAATATCATCGTCTGGGTTGCGAAGTAGGAAGCTTCTGGGAGATATGCCACCCTGAACATGGTCTCCGATTGCAAACAATAAATCGATCGCATATTCATATAAATTGTAAACAGGGTTGTGGGTGTCATCATTACCTATCTGAACTATTTTTTTGTGTTTTCATAACGATCGTTTAAGGAACAAAGCTCACAAGAACATTCTTATATGTGAAATGTACTTAGATTGAAAATATGCGATAGATTGAAAATGAGCCTCTTGGCCGGCGGTCCATTGCCGAACAGCAAAGCAAAGAACGGAAACCGGTAGGTCTGGGGGGACCCATATTCTTCATTTAGTTGACGTTTGGTTTTTTTCTCACTAAAATTATTAACAAATTATTGTGTTTTCATTAAGTACCTAGCTTACAATTTTTGGGATTTCTAAAATTCCTGACAACTACAGTTTTTCACTGTTTTCTTAACGAACGCCTAAAATTCCGGACATGTCAGGAAAAATCCTGTCATCTGGTAACCCTGGTTGAGAGTGCATCGCTCAAAGTGCGGAACGCGGGAGATCGGTACAATTTTGTTAAGATGCGCGTGCCGCCCGCCCGCCCGCCGCCGCGCGCCGCCGTAAATAGCCGTACGGCCCCAGGCCGTACGGCTATTTACGGCCAGTTACCATTTTAGACGGCGACATTCATAAATAAATGATGAACTTCGCCGTTAGGTTGCAGAATACAAACGTTGGGTAAGACGGCTTGGGTCAACGGTCTGCTATAGATTGGTTTCCATACCTACCTACTCTAAAAGGGTTTGCTTCAGCGATCCAAACAAAACGTTTTATTTTGTGATTTTTCGAATAAATTGCAAACTTATACATGTTATGTAGATGCTCCCAGTAGATGGTTTGTTGAGACTAGTTGGGTATTTCAGGAAGACATAGGTTTAGGAGGTGGTTTATGGTTTGGAGGAGGCTTTCACCGCACAAGGCGGCCCTTACACCTAACAAATACTAACGTTATTTTAAGCACAAAAACTAACATTTCTAACAAATAAATAAGTACACAGATATATGAAATAATAATAATAAACTGTAAATATTCTTGTAAGGGACAGAAATAAAGCTTAATAATAATAATAATAAATAGGTTTAGGAATAATTATTAGTCTCGTTTCAACGAACTCTCTAAGGCCTGGTTTACATTAGTCAAGTAGACGACCGAGTCGAGTAGCGAGTAGAAATACATTGCTTGGCATGTTCGTCGATTTTAAAAGAACGTCAAACACACCACGTAATGAACTTCTACTCTCCTAAAACACTCTACTAAAGACTAAGATAATGTAAACCAGCCTTTACAAAGGTTTATTTTTAAGTAGGTATCCCTTTATTATCTTAGCTTTCGATGAATGATGCGCGGGCGCATCGCTCGCACCGCTCTCGCTCCATCGGGTTTGCATATTTTCTTCGATTCGCTCCGTTTGTTCCAGTCTCATTAACAGTTCAGTTATAGCGTGTCCCGTTGGCGTTCATCTCGAATGCATCAGAAAAACGCAAAGATTTTATGAATTTGTTCTGCAAATTAATATACTGTTAGTTACGCGTTTATCGAAGTAGTGTTATTTTTTTTAATAAGCTTGATCTAGAAAACGCCGTATTTTTGTTTTGCAGGTGTACAGTGACTCGGATGTCTTACACTCGCCAAAGGGAATCTACAGGAGAGTGGTCCCGGCCTACCGCCGCCCGCGCGCTCCCCCCCGCGCCCGCCGCCGCTGCCATGACGGCGCGGGCGCACCTCGCCGAGCTGCCCCCGCGCCCGGGCGCCTCGCCCGGCCTGCTGCGCCGCCGCTACTCCGTCCCGGAGACTATCATGAGAAAGTGAGATTTTTCAACACGACTAATTTTATTGTAAAGATTGAAGTGTCGGAATAGAGTAATTGAGAGGGTTTGTTTACGTTTCAGATACCGCCTCGCGCAGCAGCGGTCCGATTCTGAGGAAAGTGGGGCGGCGACTAGCCCGTCGCCCGCTTCGGGGTCGCCGGCGCGCGGTTCGTGCAGCTCACTGTGCGAGGGCGTCCAGGCGGCGCGGGGCGCGCGGCGCGACCGTGAGCTGGTGCGAAGGTCCGCGCTGCTGCGGCGGCTGTGGGGCCGCGGTGGGTGCGGCGGCTGCAGCAGCAGCTGTTGCTGCGAGGCTCACGCCACGCGCTCGCTGGGCGGCTCGCACGCCGAGCTGCGCCCGCTCACCAGTCCCTCGTCGTCGCGCCACTCGCACGCCGCGCCCTGGGCGACGCCCAAGCGCCAGCGACTCGACTCCTCCCGCGACTTCCGCGGCAGCGACGAGATGATTCGCGCCGCCATGAGGAACAGCTACGACCGAACCGAGGAGGCCCGTTACGACCGCCTCCACCGGACCGAGCTCTCCGAGTCGACGTATCCGGATCGCGATGGCTCCTACGTCGATACGACGACGGATCAGATGACGGACTGCGACACTCCCTTCGACGTTCGATGTGAGAGAAACGGTTTCGCTCAGTATTTGGACAAAAATTCGACGGAGCCGCCGCCGACGGATTCTAAGTCTTACCCGACTGACGACAACACCGGTAGTGAAACTTCCGCGTCCAACCCGCCTAGAGACGACTTTTCTTACACGGATACGTCTGATGCATTTTCTGCCTCCACGGCGAAATACACTAACGGGTCAATCGTTTGTAAATTAACAAATCAAACGACACGAAGCGCTCACATCGATGGCAGAATAAGCGAGCGGTCGGTGAGCGTCGACAATGATGAGAAAAATGTCCTACCGTACGACACACCCCTCACCGTAGAGACGTCATCGTATGAGCTACTAGAAATCGCAGTCTCCGAGACGTCAAATGGAAATAATGCCCCATCTGTTAAAAACAGTATATCCGAGAATAGTGTCGTCCGAAGTTCGAAAGCTCTACCTGTGAAACCTAAGCTAACTCCAAACATAAATATAGATGAATATGTATCCAATATATTAGTCGAAAGCTTAAATTCCTTGACAGACCAACTAGAAGGCATGAACGCTTCCATCGGAAATGATCGAAAAATTAATATTGTGGAGAAAGAGATCAAGGTGAAACTACAAAACACTGGCGTGAATACTATCGTTCACCTCAGTCCCACGTCGAATAATCAAATCATATTCGGAAACGAGGAACTCTGCAATAACGATGGAAGAAAGGATAACTGCAATAATCCTCAGGACGGCTTCGACGCGGTTGCAATCCGTGAAGAAACCGCCAGTGTGGAGTCGAACAACAACGAGGCGGCCGAGGCGGGCGCACGCCACGACGCCGTCAACCAGGCCGTACTGCAGCAGATACAGAAACTGTTCCAGGACGAGCTCAATAGTCTGGACACGGCGGCGCTCTACCCCTCTGGTGACATTCCCGGCATATCGCACATCGAAATATCGAATGTCGACGTCTATATTGATAATAATACCGATATGGCATTCGGAAACAACGACACTATTGAAATGCACACTCAGAATACGACGGATCTCGCTGAGCTCATCAGCGGGATCGGCGCAGGTAACTACTACGAGGATCTTGAAAATGGTACCGTCGTGCCTCGTTTTTCAGCCTTCCCGCACACTGAGTCGATGGAGGTAAATACGTCCTCTTCAGAAGATGCCGACATCGGTGGCTCCGACTGCACGAGCCTAGTCGATAGCCTCGATGACCCGAATTCTCCGCGGTCACTACTGCTGCGCCGAACGTTCAATAATGTGTCGCGGCGAAGTGAACTGGTGCGGTCCGCTATCGACGTACTGGATCTGCTACCAGAGGACGCGATGAAGGGATCAGAGGCAGATCACGATAGTCACAGAGATAAAGGTGAGGCATTCTTCATCCGAATCAAAGATAACGACTGCGACTGTGATAAAGAGAACGTAGTAGTGGCCGATCATATGCCGGAGAAGATAAAGCAGCGGCTGTATCGGCGGCACCGGCGGCGTGAGCTGCGCATGGAGTGCGCCCGGCGCGCGCGTCCCACGCCCCCGCGCGCCCCGCGCCGCACCGCCGCGCGCCCCGACCGCGAGTGCCGCGCGCTTCTCGACGCTCTCATCGACGAGGTCATTGCGAAAATCACTCACGACGAGTTCAAATGTATGAGAATCAAACAGAAACCCACTAGGATGGTCACCTCGAAGTCTGATGAAAACGTTTCGAAAAGGTGTTGCAAGAGGGACGTTGAATATATTCACAGGAAAGAGGCCTTCAAATTGATGAGGAAAGGGTCCGTCGACGCTCCGAAGGATCGAGTTTCTGAGACGAAATCTGAACGGCATCACATTCGCGGGAAACTGTCGCTTCTCACGCATCCCATCGCACCCCCGACCGATCGAGGCCCCAAGAGGATTTATCAGAAGTCTGAGATCCACGATGGAAACAAATGTATTGAAATACTAGAAATATTAGAATACGTTAACGGTTCGCAGAGCTCCCCAGAAACGACGAATTCAGATGAAAATCAGAGCAACCAGAATTGTAGAGGGAAAAAATCTCGTATTCCTGTACCGGTTAGTGAAAGAATACAGAAGACTTTAAAGAGTTGTTCCCAAAAAAAATATTATAACAGCGATGAAAGATTAAATTTCCCAGTGGCGGCGTTGTCGCCCGAAGAAAGCAAAAAATCTAATAGACAGCTGACGACCAGCCCCACGGAGCTCTCCCCGGAAAACGAGCCGGGCCGGCGCGCCCCCGAGCCACGCTCCCGGTCGAACTCGCTCCGCTTTCGGCGAGTTTTCGACAGTATACCGGAGGAGAAAAGCAGTTTGAGCATCGACTCTTCCAACGAAGACGTCAATCACAATCGACGCGCGTCCGCTCCAAATGTTATCGAAAACCTCACCTACCGCTTCGATCGCAACGGGAACGGGCGCCGTGGCACGGCGGACAACAGGCGAGACGACGCGACGAAGAAAGAGTCTACGGGCACGTCGACCGAAACGAGAAGTGCGGGCACCTCGCCCCTGGCGAACGTGGACACGGAGCGGGGGCCGCAGCGGCTGCGGAGCCAGACTACGATGACGTCGCCGCATCAGCGGTCGGCGGCCACCAGCCCGCTGCGCAGCCCCCGCGCGCCCGCGCTGCCGCCGCCCGCGCGCCCCCCGCGCCCCGCACGTCCTCCGCAAGGTATCGCGCTCGCTTGCACGCCCCCGCTGCTGTCGCACCGCACCGCTTCGGTGTTCGTAGAGTAACCGCCGCCGCACTCCGAGATGACTGCACCGTTCCTTTCCGTTGCCACCTCGATAGAACGTTGTATTTAAATAAATTATTTTATGTAGTTTTGTAAAAGGTAGATTTTATAAGCACTGTTGAATCGACACGATATTATTTTTTCTCGCAGTTAGCGGAGCATACTGTAAATGCGAATGGAATAAATGACTGAGACGAACCATATTTCGTTTTATTTACCGAAGGTCCGAAAGTCGTCGAGGTCAACGTGGAGACGGTCGCGGCGCGGTACGAGCGCGAGCTCGCCTCAGCCCGGAGTGGCCTCCGCGACCTGGACCCCGCGGGGGCCGTGGACAACTCGCGGGCCGACGATTCCAAAAGTGACGGCAACCTTAAGAGCGGCGGCAACCCAAAAAAAGCGACCGAGCGAACGAGGTCCGAGTCCCGGTACCAAAAACCGCCGAAAGTGGCCGATCACAAGTTACACACGATTTCAATAGAACGAAGCGAGGAGGAGACCGTCCGTACGCGGTCGGTGAAGTTGCCGGATTTTAAGCCGGGAGGAGCGAACGGGAAAGGGGGCGGGGCGGGAGCCGCATCTAGTGACAGCAGTGACTCAGGCGGGAGCTTGCTGTGCTCGCTGGCGCCGCGCTGGCTGGCGAGCACGCAGCGCGCGCGCCGCGCCCGCCGCCGCGACCCCGCCACCGCCGCCGCCGCCGCGCCTCCCGCACACCCCCGCCCCGCGCCGGCTACTGATCCCTCTGACTCTTCTCCGTCCACTAACGCTCCTCGAACAGACGTTACAGGTGAGTTAGTATGAACTCAAAAAGACATGAAACACGGAGTAATTTATTATTTTACTTTATCACTGGCAAGTTAAGGTTCACAATATTATAACATTTTACAGTTGAATGAGGCGATCATTATTCGAAAAAAAGTTGGCAAAAAGTTGGTCTTGTAATTTTTATGATGAAATTTATATTTAATTTAAATACTTGAAACAGTTTAACATCAAATAAGCAAAAAACACAATATTCGAATGGACAGGTCTGCAGCTCAGACCCTGTTTCCACATTCGCCAACTTTCTTTTTCGCCAATTCCTGACTGGCCAACTCCTGATTCGCCAATTCCCGATTCGACAACTCCTGATTCGCCAATTCCAGATTCGCCAACTCCTGATTCACCAATTTCTGATTAGCCAACCCCTGATTCGCCAATCCTTTACTGGCTTACAGCCAAACGCAAACATTGTATTGCCAATGTGTTTAATATTTTACTAGGATTGGTAAAATTATTATTTTTTAAGAAAAAAACTGCTCTTCTAAATATAAAATTAATTTAATTCATTTCCAATATTTATTACTTATATTTAATAGATATATATAAGTACCAGAAGGTCGTGAAGGGCACAAAATCTGTGAATTTTTTGATAACAAAAAGGCTAGGACTACTTTTTCTGGTTTAACCATTGACGATTTATTTTATTTATTCGTTAATCCTAATTAAAGATTAAAAATATTAATCTTAAATCGTTAATCACGATTAACTTTTTAATTTTTAATTTTGAATCGTAAGACGAATTGACTTTTTGCCAACACTGACTGGGTCTTTGTGTCTAGTAAAATCCTAGTAGTCCTAATCCTAGTAAAATACTTAAATATATTGGAAACTAGCGGCCGCCCGCGGTTTCACCCGCGTGGTTCTCGTTCCCGTGGGAATATCGGGATAAAAAGTATTCTATGTTTTAATCTAGGCTATCTACTATCTGTGTGTAAAATTTCAACCAAATCCGTTCAGTAGTTTTTGTGTGATTGAGGAACAAACATCCAAACACCCAAACCCACAAACTTTCACATTTATAATATTAGTAGGATACAAAGTTAGGGTTTGGCTGTAAGGAATTCGCGAATCAGGAGTTGGCGAATCAGGAATTGGTGAATCAGGAGTTGGAAAATCAGGAATTGGCGAAAAAGGAAGTTGGCGAATGTGGACACCCCTGCTCCAGACTTTCCGTGGCCGTATAGCTTAGAGCAAGAATAAGTACCTAAGTAGTACTAGTTAGGCTAATAAAGATTTCCGATTGAATTATTTAGTGTTTGGGTGAACGCTACTGCTGCAGATGAATTTATAAGTTTAAAGAGTTTAAAAACCAGATTAAAATCAACATAGTTTAAGTAAATTAAAATAATTCAGGCCTAAATCTGTATCATCATAATGAATCCTACGTGGTGCATGCACTGTACCCACAACTAACCGCTCAGTGGTTTAGGTGAAAGGAAGAGGCTACATCATGTTGCGGTAGGCCCACATTTCTGTCTGTATCACTTCACCAGATGCTAAGTGACGATAAGGCCGAAGGTGGAAGCGCACTACACCCGGAATCTTCATCACTGAGAAACTGGCTATCTTATCTCTAACTGCCAGTACACATCAATTTTTAAATTGTTGTTGTGGCGTTAGACTTAAGTAAAATGGTGGTAGCTATCCAGGCGGACTTGAAAGTAAGCCCTACCATCAAAGACTTCTAACCATCAACCAAACCCAGTACAAATTGTGCCCCTCTTCTGGGAATCGAACACGGGACCCCTGCGTCTTACACGGGTGGGCGAACCACTAGACTACAGAGGCGGATCGTTGCACTGTATAGTATATGTGTCATCGTCGAGTTGCACCGACGCTTCTCAATTATCGTCCACAGCAGCTAAATGATACAACTACACTAGCGAAATGAACAGATGTGGACCCACCTTTGAGTGTTGTGGTGGTGCGCAGGCGGGTGGTCGGTGACGGTGGCGGGGTCGTGCCGCGCGGCGCTGCCCGCCGATCTCGAGATGCGTCTGCGGTTCCCTAACGAGCGCGCCACGCGCACCCCGCGCCAGCCCCACCACCCCGCCGAGGACCACTCCTCTGACCAGGTATTCCCCACCGATTCGATTCGTAAATCAACAAAAAATCCTGCTTGCCAAAATCCTCTAATAATAGGTGTAACTATATGCACAGAATACATAATTAGTAATAAGACATTTTCCATATAAGGCCTCGATCATCATTTTATCTAACACACCTACTCATTGAGACCATTCCAATGAGCCCAAATTCTATATTTGCAGTGAGTTGCTGAGGGGTTGGAGATGCTACAGCATCAGCTCAAGGTTACACTGTTATGGAAATGCCATCAAAGTAATAGTACTGTTACGTGCGCCAGGCTCTTATAATCAGGATCATATAATCTCAACAAAGGATTTTTAATTCCAACAATATTAAATTAAATAATTAAATTCTGACAATACGAAAAAATCAAGTCTCCAAGTAGTCAATTCTGTCTTTCGGAACAAGAAAATAATAATTTGACATAATTTAAATTGCAAATTATGTTATTATTCTGAAGAAGGAGGTCGGCACGGCCACGTTACAGTCCACCTTTCAAATCAAGCGGTCCTATGATAGTAATTGGTAAGACCCTTTTGTCAAGTAGGAAATGAGCTGATAATCTTCAAACGTAACGCAAATCTTTATAAGTTATGGTTCATTTAAGAACCATTTCGATCACGTCAGCTTAAAATAAACAAAATCGCATCAAAATCGGTTCATTAGTTTGGGAGCTACGTTGCAGACAGACAGACAGACATACACAGGACACACACGCGTCAAACTTATAAGAAGAGGTAATAGGATCAAGTTACTACTAGTGGCTCTGTGAACCTCGCGTTTGTGACATTACCTATTTGAACATTTTTCGGACAGCTTGACAGACACTCGAAAGCATTTTTTCCCACGGAGTCAATAATTATTTATTCATGCGATTGACGTTGTTAATTTTTTTAATTGTAGGAGAACCCAAGATTATTAGCTTCTGAGACAACTGGTTAAGCTTGTTCGGGATTATCCTCCATCCTTCTTATTCCGACTTTTTTATCGCCAAGATCGGGTGGGTCCATGCTGTCATAAAGCTAGAGTGTGTTGTTTTAAAGTCCCCGCAAACTACAAACCAACTGTCGGCCGATAGTTGGGTCGGGCCTTTAATCAGTATGAAGAAGTATGCAAGTGCGCGCGCACATTACAACGATTTGGAATCGGCCGATTCTTCATATTAAAAACGGTCCGACCCAACTATCTGCTGATAAAAAATCTGTAGTCTGCGAGAACTCTTAACCTGATAAAATCGTATCGGCATGTGCGCAGGAGTGCTGGTGCGGGTCTTGCAGGCGCGCGTGCCGCTGCTGCGGGTGCGCGCCTACGCCCCGCGCGCGCCCCCCCTGCGCCCGCGCCCCCCTCGCCGCGCCGGACCCCCACCAACCACACCCCCCCGGGAAACTCACGCTCACCATGAAGAAAGAGGCCACAGGTTTCCATAATTTTTTTTCATACTTAATTATTATGAACTACGATTGTCATTTTTTTAGGGTTCCGTACCAAAATGGTAAAAAACCGGCCAAGTGCGTGTCGGGCCACGCGCCATAGGGTTCCGTAGTTACCTTATACCATACCATATTTAGTACCACCTATCATTTTTCGTCTGCAAAAATAACTTTGTTTTACACAGTGTTGGTATGAATGACAAAGTTATATTTGCGGTTTTGGAAAATGTGCTATATCTCAAAAACTAATTACTATATCTCGTTCAAACCAATTTTAATTGAAAGTGTTTATTAAGATCTACAGCATATATTTTTTTTAGATTTTTCACTCTCTTATTTCAAAAGTTAAAGGGGGGGGGACACACATTTTACCACTTTGGCGGTGAATATCTTTCAAACGGTTGACTTTGAGAAAAAGTTGTCTTAGAAACCTCAATGTCATTTTTAAAGACCTATCTATAGACACCCAACACGTGTTGGTTTGAAGAAAAAATTTTTTTTCAGTTTCAGTTCCATGTATGCAGCCCCCCCTTAATCTTTTATTTTTCTTATTTTTGTATTAAATTCGTTAAGCGGTTAACATAATACATCTACCTACCAAGTTTCAACTGTGTAGTCTTAATACTTTCGGAATAAAGTGGCTGTGACATACGGACAGACAGACAGACAGACAGACAGACAGACAGACAGACAGACAGACAGACAGACATGACGAATCTATAAGGGTTCCGTTTTTTGCCATTTAGGCTACGGAACCCTAAAAAAGGAACCCTTATGGTGTGAGTGTGACTCAGTCTGTCTGTCTGTCTGCCACAGCTGGATATCTCGAGAACTACTAATGGTATCAACTTGAAATTTGGAATAGTTTAAGCTGACATTTGCCCAACTATTTTGCAAATAAGAAAGAAATAAATAAAAATAATATTTTTTTTACAGCAGGGACTGAAAAGGAGTCTTAAAAATTTAAAGTGAGGTGACTAGGGCATGTGGGGTATCATATGAAAGAACGCTGTTTGCACATTATAAAACATTTTTTCCTTTTTTATTAGGCCACATAGTTTTCGACATATGATGAAAAATGTAAAAAAAATACCGTTCCCCCCTTTATCTCCGAAGTTTGCAAAGAGAAAAATCTGAAATAATTCTATGTGATAGTAGTTTATGTAAAGATTACAGGAAAAATAAAACGATATCTCAATATAACACACTTTTTCAGAAATTTAAAAAACAAACAAAAATTCTTTAGTTTCACTACCAGTCAACAGATGGCGCTGTCCTAAGCATGCTAACCTAAGAAAAAGAAATAGTTCCACTTTCGGTCAAGAGATGGCGCAACCTAATACTACAATAATAAATTGGTGGCTGGTTCTAATTGCCGTACGAATAAACGAAGAATAAGTTCCTACTTAGTAATATAAACAATTTGCAATGTGGAGTGGATGAAACGTTTCAGTCACCATAAGCAGCTGTGGTTAAGATTTGTAAATTAACTGTCCGCCTGTTCGCCCTTTCACCTGTCTGCCGTTTATCCTACTTTTTTAAAGACTGTACTAAAGTAATATATCCAAATATATTTATGATTGTACGGAACCCTCGGTGCGCGAGTCCGACTCGCTCTTGACCGGTTTTTTATTTCATCAATGTTATTGTTGGAGGTATTGACAATCGCTTGAATTGCACGTGTAAAGCTAGGGTTTCCTAGGATGGCGGTGCCGTCATATTACGGCCGTAATTTAGCGGCGTAGAACGTTGTCTATATGTCGTAGGATAATTGTACAAACATAATTTTTACAAAAGTCCTAGTATGATTGTAAAATACCGGATAGTTTGAATCTAAGACAGATTTTTGCAATCGTCCGAGGAAATGAAATGTTTAGGATTTTTACAAAAATCCAGCGTATCTTAGGCGAATCGCAAATTACCATCTTTTTGCGTGCGCTGATTGGCTGACGTCATCTTTATGGACTGACGGATACTCTTATTGGCTATTTGTTATTGTTGTCATTTTTGTCAAATATTTCTCTAGTGTTTTGTATGGATTTTACGATTTTTATTTAAAAAAAATCTGAGTGCTCATATTAATCAAGATACATTGAAGTACGATGAGTGAAACGAGTGAATTGGATGTTAAATACAAGTGCCGGGCTCGATCAGTGCAGACAATTTAAAGGTTATAATATCCAAAAAAATACTTTTCTACACAGAGCTAAGAAAGTTTTACAGCACTTGTCAATTTGGTTGTGCAAAACCTAAATGAACTTTCGAGCGAATTAATGTTCTTAAAAACTTCAATTGAAGAATTAAATTCGGCAAAATTTCCAAATAGCCCCAAAACAATATGTTCTGAGCAATCAGACTGAAGTTGTTATAAATCTTCTCTTAGATTATCCAATCAGCATTCAAGTTCACGATTTTCCGAAACATACTAGGATTTTCACCAAGATCCTAAGAATTGCTCGGACGATTGTGAAAATTTATCTTAGATATCAATTATCCGGTTCTTTAAAATCGACCTAGGATTTTTGTAAAGATCCGGTTTATTCGATTATCCTACGACATATATAAACAATACGACGCGGTTTCCTAGAGAGCTGTGCTAGACACCGTAACGTCAAGTAGTCTTTTTACGTCCGTAAAATTACGGCCGCTATGTGACGGCACCGCTTTCTTAGGAAACTCTAGCTTAAACGATCAATTTTCGCATCAATGAGCGTCAATGACGTAGGTAATAATTGAAAATCGCAAATGATCGTTACCGGAGCGCTGATAACAAGAGGACCGATGCTAATAAATGAGCTCCTTAAGTTGCTTTGGGTTTGGCTTGAAAATATTTTGATTCTAGATTCTTCGATTCTTGCATCGAAAAGTACGAAGAAGTCTGCCGATCCTCTGCCCGACCTGGAGACGTACAAGGCCTCCCGAAGCAAGACCAAGAGCTCAGTCAAGGTACACGCCCTGCATTGTCACATACTTGCCATATCCACCTATTTTGTTCTTCTTTTTACTTTTCTTTTCTTTCTTTGTTTTTACTTTTTTTTTCTTTGATTGAAATCATTACCTTTAACCTTCGAAATAATTATTATAATATTTCGGTAGCTTTAACATGTTTTGAAGTGAGAGATAAACTTTTTAATGTAATATAAATTGTCATGTTTGTGTACGATAGCGCAATAAACGCCCTGAGAGTTCAATTCAAGAATGCGTTTAGGGTGTTGTTGTGGTTGCCCCGCCACTGTAGTGCATCAGATTGATGTTAATAAATAATAATAATAATAAATAAATATTGTATTCTACCTCATAAATGATAGGTAATACTTTTATACTGATAATTAAAGTAATTCGTGCAAAATTATATTCTAACCATTCCAAAATATCAAAAATGCACAACGTTAATATTCATGTTTTCACTTCTGCCGGCACTCCCGGAGTGCAACCTGATTTTTTTTCAAGCAAGCCCAAAATTAACTTTTTGGTAAATTTGCTTTTGTTGATTTAGGGTTTAGCCACATATCATATCGTATTTTTATCATATCGTATCTAATCCCACCAAAAACATTTTCATGTAAAACGTAGCCAAGACGCAAGCTCGCACTGTCAAAAAGTATGTCAGACCTCATGTAAAGCCAAGCTTCTGACTCTACACGCCCTAACTCTACAAGCCCTAACTTCACAAACTCCCGAGCAAGCCCAAAATTAACTTTTTAGTAAATTGGTCTTTGTTGATTTAGGGTTATCATATCGTATTTTTATCATGTCGCATCTAATTTAATAGTAAGTAGCAGTAGACACATTGACTGAATATCATTCAGACGGTCAGGCCGCTACACACTGCCACATCTAATAAATTAGATGCTATATACATCAACTTAAGAAAAAAAGGCAAGGCCAACAAGGCTGTTAAATAAGTGGCTAATAATTAAGGTGTGTCATGGTACGTGTGCTAACGGCCAGAAGGCGGTTGTTTCAGACGCGGCGGGGGTACTCCCTGCACTGCTGGCTGCCCGACGAAGAGCGCGCCCCCCTCCGGTAACTGCCCCCACCCCCACACCTCGAGCAGAAACTCATCACACTGCCATCAAACTTGTAGTATCGTTATGTGCAAAGTATTCAAATATACACATCAACTTTGTCTAGGGATACAGGTGTTATTTTCATACAAACGAGGTAACTTTGAAGCCCTGGTTTTCTGCCATGGATGTACCGTGCTGTAATCTGATGATGGCCATCCAAAAACTGAATGGAGTAGATTCAGATCGCTATACATACCCAACTGATCTGATCAGCATTCTAAAAGATTAATGGGTCAGAGTTCTCAGTTTGAGGATTTTTTTAAACTTATTCATTACGTTTTTAGAATGCTAGTCAAATCAGTTGGGTGTGTATAGCGATCTGAATCTCCTCCATTCACTCCCTGGATAGCCGTCATCAGATCACAGCACACTACATCCCTGGCAGGAAACCAAGGCTTCAAAGTTACCTCGTTTGTATGAAAATAACACCTGGTATCCCTAGACAAAGTTGATGTGTGTACTTAGGGAAAACATTATAATTATTACCAGTACCTATTATAACAAATAACAGACTCAGTCTGTATTAAGTAGGTAAACTAAAAAAAGGGTAGTATTTAATCGGGTAACAATAAATTCCCATTTAGGGTGTCAAAAATACTGAATATAGCATACTGAAATACTAAGTGGGCGACGGACTGAGGGCGACTATAAGAATTGAAAATGGGTGACTTTAAAATACAAACTGAGTAACTAGTTATCAGAACGGGCGACCAAATTTCTATTTGGGCGACAACCTTGGGCACACAAAACATTCAAAATTTGGCATATATTTAATTTAAAAAAAGGGGATTTTAAACTAATCAAGATGACAAATATACTATGTTGGGCAACGAACCAAAGGCTCACAAAAAAAAACATGCTTCCTAATAACTAATTGGTGTACAGTCGACAACAACATCAAGAACAGAACTCTTCCTAATATTATAAGTATTTAGCAGCGTTGAGTAATTTTCGTCATAATAGCTGTTTTAAGTTTGTCAGATGACAGCTGTCAAACTCAAAACAGATATCTCGAAAAGTACTCATCCTAGATTGATGGTGTCTTTGAAGAAATGAAAGGTCTTGATGAGATCTTCATTTTAGATGAGATGAGATGATGACAAATTTAAGTTTGCCATCTTTAGATGTCCCGGAAAGATAAAGTTAGAGATTGCATCTAAAAAGAAGTTATTTTTTCAAAATTAAGAAGGAAACAAGTGAATCTGGCAAACCTAAATGAGACATGATAACATAACGAATGTCTAAATTCACAAAGTCAAACTAAAATCACATTTAAGTTTGTAAAAGCGGGAATTACATTTCACTTATATTTAGTTCAAAAATACACGGTTAATTTTTAACTATATCTAAAAATGAAATGGGGTTTTCAGACCATGTAAATGAATAACTTTTACTATAGGGCCAACCACGAAATCGTAAAAAAAACCTCAGCTGTTCCCAGAGATGTGAATTATTTGAAATACATGTATTTAAAATACAAATACAAAATACAAAATACGTATTTGTATTTTGTATTTGAAATACTTTTTTTCAAAATGTATTTTGTATTTTATTTGAAATACTTTTTATGAGGTATTTAGTATTTTTAAAATACAAATTACTTTTTTCTCTGTATTGGTATATGTATTCTGTGGTATAGGTATGTCATGTCAATGTCAAACAAAACAAAACAACCAATCACAGAGCTCGGTAATTTGTCATGACACTTCGTTTAATTTCTATCTATACCAATGGGTTCTAATGGGAGCATTTCAGCAGACTAATCGCTAAAGAGTTCTACACTAGGCAGACGTGGGCCACGTATGCCGATCTGCGTATAATATTAAGGATGATCGCTTTGAACAAATGCTAGTGTTAAAAATCAGTGAAATAATATGAAGTTATTTTATACCATATTTTATTTATTTGACCAGTTTTAACACTAATATTTTTTAAAGCTACAAAGATCCCAAGTTAGAGTGTTTGTAAAAATTAGTCTGCCGTTATTGGCCCAATTTAAAAAAAAGTATGGTACAGAAACGAAACTTGTTTCCAAGTATAGAGTCTGGCCAACGAGTCGTGTCATTTCAAACCCGCGAGAAATTTAAAATTTTCTTTCTCTAGATATTATTATCATTAGGGTTGACTTATAATATGGCACCAAAAAAATGTATCCCAGTGAAAAAAAGTTATAACCTCCTTAAATAACCTAAAAATAAAAACTAAAATCGTTTAAAATAGCTCTAAAAACCATGTAATAATATTGTAATCACAAATACGCATATAAATTTTAATAAAAAACGTCTATTGAAGTCGGTTGGGGCTCGAAAGAGGAAAACTTTTTTTATTCTAAAATCCCCACCCGACTTCATTAGACTTTTTTTTTATTAAAATTGATATGTGTATTGGTGATTTTAATATTACTTCTTGCCTTTTAGAGCTATGTGAAGCTGTTTTTGTTTTTATTTTTAGGTTTTTGAAGGTTTTTCTTTTTTAAAGAAGCTTTTTTATTTTTAACTTTTGTGGTAAGTGTCTAAGCATGTAATATTTTTT
This sequence comes from Agriphila geniculea, assembly GCA_943789525.1. Lineage (NCBI taxonomy): Eukaryota > Metazoa > Arthropoda > Insecta > Lepidoptera > Crambidae > Agriphila > Agriphila geniculea. The sequence goes on along the minus strand of OX038890.1, from coordinate 202,340 downwards.
TAATTTTATATACTTTCAAAATGCCCATAACTCAATTTCTAAATTTACGCTGTTTGTTTTTAAAGAGTTGTTGTGCTTTTGTAGTCCAAGTCTATTCCAGAACGTCGCAGACCATAACTTGATTTGTTTTGGATTGTCACAAATCTACCAATATCACAATCACTATACAATCCTATTTGAGTTTGAGGAGTTCCCTTGGATATCTTCGAAGTCCAAGGTCCAATGTCAATTAAATTAAAGGACACTTGAGGGTATCCCTTTTCCAACCAAAAATCGGTTCATAATAACCAAATCGTCAAGGTGAGTATTTTCAGGATTATTTGGAAAGTACTGGAACGTTTTAAAAAATAATAAAAATTGGGACCATCTCGAAAGAAAACTCAATCAAACAAAAAAGAACCACCAAAATCGGTCTATAAATATCGAAGATACGCGCGAACAATTATAATAAAATACAATTGAATTTAGAACCTCCTCCTTTTTTGAAGTCTGTTGAAAAAAGACAACCCGAATGATATTGATAATATCTATATTTGGAAACAAGTTTCATTTCTGTATCATACTTTATTCAAAATCGGGCCACAGGTCAAGGGAACAGAGTGGAACAGTTGCATTGTCTAATTGCGTTGTTTTTTGCAAACTGTATTTTTTGCGGTTAATTATTGTTACTTTAGAAGAAAGTTCATGAAGATCTAGTGTCGGCCACGGTCATGCTCTTTGTTTTCTTATGTTATGTATTAGGCATGAGGGAGGCAGTTGTTTTCATAACAATATACCTAATTTTATCGACAAAAACACCCACATGTTGGGGTCTATCCCCACTTCTGTTGGAATGGCCGCCATTTTAAGGGTCATAATTCAAACAAAAATAACTCTCAAAAAATGCAACGTAGAGCAATAAATTTTGAAGTCGTTTTGTAGATAATATCCCTGTGTATTTGCATAATGCAAATGTCCTAGTTTTTGAGAAATGTAATAAAAACTCAAAAAAAGTACACAAATTTCGTATACAATTTTACTTCAGTAATTTTTTATGACATATTTAAGTCGAAAGTTCACACATTATTTTTTTAAATTGATAGGTGGTATTATTAGCTTTCGAACAGTATTTTTGTAATAACTGTAGGACTTCTAAATCCAGAGAAATTTATATTTTTCCGCAAGGTCATCTAAAAAAAAGTCAAATTTAAAATGGCGGCCATTCCAACAGGAGTGGGGATAGACCCCAACATGTGGGTGTTTTTGTCAATAAAATTAGGTATATTTCACGCCTTTAAATTATCACTAGTTCAAGACCAAAGGCACTGTATAAACATTTATAACGCTTTCTGAAACTTTGTGTTTTTTGTTTATTGCAAAAGATAAAGATAACGTCTTCTAATTAATTATAATGGACTGTGTAGTACCTAGTGTGGTAGTACACTTGTAACTGTTAATAAAAATAATAACAATGATAAAAAATAAAATACGAAAAAAGGTATTTTATTTGAAAAAAGTATTTTGAAAATACGTATTTTGTATTTTGTATTTAAATACTTTTTTTGAAAACTATTTTGTATTTTTATTTGAAATACAAAAAATAGCCAAGTATTTGTATTTTATATTTAAATACTTTTAATAAAGTATTTTGCACATCTCTGGCTGTTCCATATGATGTTGTACTTTTCTATGGCACAGCTGTTTTTTTTATTCGTGATTTCGTGGTTGGCCCCATAGTAAAAGTTGTTCATTTACGTGGTTTGAAATCCCCATTTCCTTTTTAGATAAAGTTAAAAATTAACCGTGTATAATTGTTGTCTTAGGACGAGTAACGGGCTGTCCGTGTTGGGGTGCGCCATTATCCCCGAGCTGAAGCCGCGCGTCCCCACGATGAGCGAGCGCGACCTGACGCGCGCCTACACGCCGCGCCACTACCTGCGCTCCTAGCCGCCATGCCAGCGCCGCCATCGCCACTGTCTGCGCGCCGCCATCGCCACTGTCTGCGCGCCGCCATTGCCACTGTCTGCGCGCCGCCATTGCCACTTCACATGCTCCCGGCACTAACCGGCGGCTGCGGCAGCTGTTGGGAATAAGTTCCCTGTCCTTGCGAGTTCGCTAGCTCAGCCACTTTCCGTTGGCTTCCCATGCTACCCCGTGTTCGTTAGAATGATTGATCGAAAACTATATAAATAATTACTTAAAGTAGTCACAAAATTACTGTAGCACTGTGAGAATAGCATTCAGATTTTGTAATGAATTTATATGGCGTTATAATAAAAATAAAAATAATTTATTAACAATGTTTTTTTCCGGTCAGACCCTGATAATTTTTACTGACTTCAAAAGGAGGAAGGTACTCAATTCGACCCGTTTTTTTCTGTTTTTTGTATGTACACCGATTACTCGAAGATAGATGGCTGAACCGATTGAAATGATTCAAACGTTATTACATTAGATAAACTCCCAAGTTGGTCCCATTGTTTTAAATTTTGAAATCGGTTTAGTACTTTTCAAGTAATCTTGAAAAAAGCACGAAAACAGTATGATTTTTACCGACTTCAAAAGGAGGGCGGTACTCAATTCGACCCGTTTTTTTGTTTTGTTTTTTGTATGTACACCAATTACTCGAAGATGGCTGAACCGATTGAAATGATTCAAACGTTATTACATTAGGTAAACTCTCAAGTTGGTCCCATTTTTTAAAATTTTGAAATCGGTTCAGTACTTTTCAAGTAATCTTGAAAAAAGCACGAAAATAGTATGATTTTTAACCGACTTCAAAAATTTTAAAAGGAGGAGGTTATCTATTCGTCGCGTATATTTTTATTTATTTATATGTATGTACACCGATTACTCGAAGACGGCTGAACCGATTGAAATGATTCAAACGTAATTACATTAGGTGAACTCCCCAGTTAGTTCCATTTTTTTAAATTTTGAAATCGGTTCAGTACTTTTCAAGTAATCTTGAAAAAAGCACAAAAATAGTATGATTTTGTGTGAACTGCCTCGATGATCAGTCGTATAACTTCTTTGTTTATGGATAATTATTTTTTTGTTGGTGTTCCGTACTTTGAACAAGTTGTGTATAGTATTAACGCTAGCACAAATAATTTTCTTTTCTTTAATTCTTAATTTAAATCGAAACTGTATCAGCCACAATAAATCCTGCGTAAAACGAGTCACAGCGCCTTACCATAGACAGTGCTGCCAACGTCAAAATAGAGAACTTAATTATTCGAATTGGAATCGCGGCAGTGCGCTTGTGATAACCTCACCGTAATTAGTAAAATTCATAGAACCAAAATTTAGTTCCTACTCGAAATCGAACTGTGAAGTGAACCAAAATACAGCCAGTGCACGTCTACAGAGAATTTGTGATCCATCAGCAACCAGCGACCACTACTGGGGCCCCAGAAATAGGACATCAAGAAGTCACCAGGTACGTGGTCCATACAGACAGTTTTCCTCAACATAAGTTTTTGGTCCATTCGAGCCTGGATCATAATTAAATTCAAAATTAGATTTGTGCTGGTTATTCACAGTAGAAACTATTTTTCGATAGTTTACTTTGTTCAATAAGCGCGGGGACCTACCGCCATTTTACAATCTTCATGCAATACTTTTATGCAATTAGCGTTATTATTTTTCGATAATACCATTGCGTACAGTGATTTTACATCGTATATTTGCGATATACAACGATACATTTACTTAACAAGTGATAATTTTCAACTTAGTTTAATATTTTTCGTAGCCATTACGCTAGGTAGGCGCCACGCAGTCGGCGGCGTCGCGAATTCGCGATCCTATCCGTTCCAATCTCAATAAGGCTAGTTACACACAAAATATTTATAGTGTTTATGTATTAACATGACATTATTTCTTATTTAATTAGCATTTTCGTACTAGTAGTTATTTATTTGTTCCACTTAGTATTACGTACTAAGATTTTGCGAACTATTTAGCAATTTTGTATTTTCGTACAAAACTAAAACTTTATTAGGTGTTTAGCGGTTCCTGTATTTTCGTACAGTCCCCAATTTAGCGGTTCGTATTTTCGTACTTACCCATAGATAAACCTGTATTTTCGTGCAGTACCCATCTCATGGTTAGTATTACGTACTCACAAAAACGGGTGCAAGCGATTTTCAACGTTATTGACATTTGTCAAACTAACGGTTTTAAGAGAAACCGCAAATTTAGAGAATGAGAATATGGGAAATAACAACCGAAATCCAATCGTCATTAAGGTCGAAAATCGCTTGCACCTATTTTTTAAATACAGATCACTAGATAGTACTTGTACCACAGAATATATAATAAATAGTACTTGTATTATTATGTATTCTGTAACAATGTTTTACTACCTTCACTTTTATTTATTTTGGATTCAACAAGTCGTATTAAACGGGAATTATCTTCTCACATTCTCTACAATCTGTATGAAGAGAAGAGAATATTTTAAATTTCCCCAAATACGATTTTTTTTGTTCCCCAAGAGCATGGGGTCTCATTAGCAGGTCATCTAGTGCGGTGAATTTAAACTAATGTTGGAATTAATTTAAATTTACCTCACTAGTTAGCGGTACCTGCTTCGATTTGTTTTTGTAATATTTAAATGCAGATAAAAAAAGTCATGAAACTTTTACTTTGTTTCTTTAAAAAAATCACCTAATGCAAAATTGTTCAATAAAAATTGAGCGACACCTATTGGCAATGACTTGTACTAATAAGATTGTTTTGATTTTTACGTTTCAAAGATTTTGACGTTTCTTTGAAAATGAAATGTTATAATATTTGTTGCTATCAGTGCTAGCTAAGCATGCTGTGACGATAGCGACGCCATCTAGAATTCTACAAGAAAAACATTTTAAATCGCCCCGATAGTCGCCTTTCGAGGGCCATTTGTTTAGTATGGGATGAGGTATCTGTATATGTACATAGTATGTGAGGTATCTGTATAGGTATCGGTACATGTATTATGTAATCTGTGCCATAAGATACATTTTCTATGAAATTAAGATTTTCTTTTTCCTCCAATAATTAAAATTTTCCCTTAAATTGGGAAAAATTCCCTAATCTACCAACATACCCTGGTTGCGGTGCCGGCGACGCGCAAGGCAAACAGGGTTGCCACATTTAATAAAGTATTGGTTGCTATGATAGGCAGAAAGAAAAGTACATTGTGGTATGGAAATAAAGTATTGTTTATTGATTTCAACTTTAAAAAACATATTTTCACTTAGTTCAAGTAACATTTTTTTCGAATTTTAATAAAAATACAACAATGTATGTAGACAATGTTTTCCTACCTTCACTTGTTTTCCCGATATTAATTTGTTTCCCCGAAATTCACACACGTTGTTGTATTTTTATTAAAATTCGAAAAAATAGTACCTTTACTTGAACTTAGTGGAATAGGTGAATTAAGTCTAATAAAGTTACCAAAATATTACCAAAAGCAATAAAACGTATGTTTTTAAAAGTTGAAATAAATAAAGAATACTTTATTTCCATACCACAATGTACTTCTTTCTACCTATTATAGCAAAGCAACCAATACTTATTAAAACAAAAAAGTGGCAACCCTGTTTGCCTTGCCTATATGACGCGCCGGCCGGCGACGCGCCGGTGACGCGCCGCCCGGCAACGCACCGGTGCTCTAAATGCTTGTTCACACACGTCTGTGACGCGCCGGTGACGCGCCGGTGACGCACCGCTGACGCGCCGGAGCTGTGGGAATGAACCTTTACTATCGGACCAAGAAAATCTGTCCTGGATATAAAAAGTTAAAGTATCCAAAATATTACAAACTATATATTTTAAACAGTACACAATTTAATTTTTTTAAATAATACTACAATATAAAACTATAGCTTGTACTGTAGTAAATGTATACTTTTTTATATTTTGCGTGACTATATCTTAATACCTACGGGAGATATTTTCTTTGTACCTTGGTAAAAGTTACTAGTAACAATAATATCTATTCACTGATATCACTCTCTGTTCTATACAACACATGTATTTTTTTAGGCCAGATTACTATGGAAAACTAACGAGAAAGCAACCTAATAAAAACGTGTTAAAAAGTGGCATTGTCAACAATAAACCCTCAACACATACTTATACCACAGCATAAAGAATTTCTTACAGTAGGCCGACGGAGACGTCTAGACAGGGCAATCGTGCGGGGTGTGAGGGGGGAGAGGTGAGTCGGACGAGCCCGAGCTGCATACTTCGCCGTTCTATGTAGCTCGGGACACGTCTTCTAGGGCTATCGCGTCTTTACCGTTTTGATTTCCTATTAAATTAATAATTCGATTTCGATGAATCTCTGGTTTTTTGTTCTATTTTGACAAGAAAACAGCAACGCAATGTTAAAAATATAAAAAATCCAAGATGGCGGCCAACTTTTTTGTTTGTGGGTCGATTTCGATGAAACTCGGTTTTTGTTACTATTTTGACAAAAAAACAGCAACGCAGTGTTAAAAATGTAAAAAATCCAAGATGGCGGCCAACTTTTTTGTTTGTGGGCCGATTTCTATGAAACTCGGTTTTTGGTACTATTTTGACAAGAAAACAGCTACGTAATTTTAAAAATGACAAAAATCCAACATGGCGGCTAGCTTTTTTATTTGTGGGCCGATTTCATTGAAACTCAGTTTTTTATACTATTTCGACAAAAAAACAGCAAAACAATGTTAAAAATGTCAAAAATCCAAGATGGCGGCCAACTTTTTTATTTGTGGGCCGATTTCATTAAAACTCGGTTTTTGGTACTATTTTAACAGAAAAACAGCAACGCAATGTTAAAAATGTCAAAAATCCAAAATGGCGGCCCACTTCTTTGTTTGTGGGCCGATTTCAATGAAACTCGGTTTTTAATACTATTTGGACAAGAAAACAGCAACGCAATGTTAAAAATATAAAAAATCCAAGATGGCGGCCAACTTTTTTGTTTGTGGGTCGATTTCGATGAAACTCAGTTTTTGTTACTATTTTGACAAAAAAACAGCAACGCAATGTTAAAAATGTAAAAAATCCAAGATAGCGGCCAACTTTTTTGTTTGTGGGCCGATTTCTATGAAACTCGGTTTTTGGTACTATTTTGACAAGAAAACAGCTACGTAATTTTAAAAATGACAAAAATCCAACATGGCGGCTAGCTTTTTTATTTGTGGGCCGATTTCATTGAAACTCAGTTTTTTATACTATTTCGACAAAAAAACAGCAAAACAATGTTAAAAATGTCAAAAATCCAAGATGGCGGCCAACTTTTTTATTTGTGGGCCGATTTCATTAAAACTCGGTTTTTGGTACTATTTTAACAGAAAAACAGCAACGCAATGTTAAAAATCCAAAATGGCGGCCCACTTCTTTGTTTGTGGGCCGATTTCAATGAAACTCGGTTTTTAATACTATTTGGACAAGAAAACAGCAACGCAATTTTAAAAATATAAAAAATCCAAGATGGTGGCCAACTTTTTTGTTTGTGGACCGATTTCGATGAAATTTGGTTTGGGGCACTATTTTGACAAGAAAACAGTTACAAATTGTAAAAAAACGACAATAGTCAAGATTGCTGCCTACTTTGTTTTTAGGTTGATTTCGATGTAACTCAGTTGAAAAAAGTTGGTCGCCATCTTAGATTTTTCATATTTTTAACAATGCGTTGGTGTTTTCTTGTCAAAATAGTACTAAAAACCGTGTTTTATCGAAATCGACCCACAAACAAAAAAATTGGCCGCCATCTTGAATTTTTCATATTTTTAAAATTGCGTTGGTGTTTTCTTGTCAAAATAGTACAAAAAACCGAGTTTCATCGAAATCGGCAAAAAAAAATCTTGGATTTTTGATATTTTTAACATTGTTTTGCTGTTTTTTTGTCGAAATAGTATAAAAAACTGAGTTTCAATGAAATCGGCCCACAAATAAAAAAGCTGGCCGCCATGTTGGATTTTTGTCATTTTTTAAATTACGTAGCTGTTTTCTTGTCAAAATAGTACCAATAACCGAGTTTCATAGAAATCGGCCCACAAACAAAAAAGTTGGCCGCCATCTTGGATTTTTTATATTTTTAACATTGCGTTGCTGTTTTCTTGTCAAAATAGAACAAAAAACCGAGATTCATCGAAATCGAATTATTAATTTAATAGGAAATCAAAACGGTAAAGACGCGATAGCCCTAGAAGACGTGTCCCGAGCTACATAGAACGGCGAAGTATGCAGCTCGGGCTCGTCCAACTCACCTCTCCCCCCTCACGCCCCGCACGATTGCCCTGTCTAGACGTCTCCGTCGGCCTACTGTAAGAAATTCTTTATGCTGTGCCCATACACAAGTTCGAAAATAAAATGGATATAATAATTTTTCGGCCTATTAGTATACTTAGTTATTTTGCAAAAATCTTTGAAAGTTTAATTTATAAGTACCTGTTTTTTCATTTGAAATCAACTATTAGCACCAAACAGCCCGCCTTGTCAGTGGGCGTTCCACAACCACCAATCTTTTAACTTATGTTCATGACATTAATATTGCTTTTAATAGGCATGTGCAGGTAGATTCACTTTGTATTGACTTCGCTAAGGCATTTCACAAAGTAGACCATCGGCTTAGGGTTTGTCTGGTGACAGCCCTATATGGCTTTTTGAAACTAATAAAAAGAGTGTTTGATTTTCTTAAACCTTTGGTTTTATTTAAATATGCCATTAAATTAGTAGCCGGACAGATTTGTGGCTTTTCTGCGTAAAAGGGTATCTGTAATAAAGGTTGATTTACGCCAGGTCTAGAAGTTTTTATGATATCTGGAATTTTATTTAAAATTTTTGTTGGGAGTGAAGAAATATTTTTGATATTAATTTTAGATAGAGTTTGCACTCTATGTTCAGTTATTAAAGCTAATAGGGTTATGCATTTTTTAAAAAGAAGGTCCAAAGATATTTCTTCATTTGGATACCATGCTGTGATATAGTCTAGGACGACCGCGGGGTCCCAAGTTAAATCATATTTGGGAGTTGGAGGTATCAACCGGAAAATACCTTTGAAAAATCTTTGGATTATAAAATCTTCCGAAATATTCGGGCCTAGAACGAGGGCAAGAGCTGCCTAACAACTATTCAACGAACCATATTGGCTACCAGTTTCGTACATATGAGTTAGAAAATCAAGAACTGAACTAATCGACGATTTAAATACATTTAAATTATTTTGCTTACAGTATTCGCACCATTTTTAACATAAACGTTATATCGTTTTAACGAGTTGGATGATAGGGACACTAGCATAATTTTTACAGAAGATTCGGGAACTTCTCGTTGAATGAAGGAGCGCTGACCGGATAACGTCCCGGCAATCAGCGTCAGGTTGGCCGTGATGTTGCGGTTGCTGGAATGAGAGATAATATCACTGAAAGTTAATTCTATGATTTCAGAGGTAAGAAGATTTTCAAAAATGGGGAACTAAGGTTGGGTCGGCCAATAGAGCACAATAAAGATACCTGTCGCCCTTTCAATAATTATTTTTGTCAGCGCTTTCAAAATCATTGAAAATGGTGGAAATGCATAGAAAGTGAATTTGAACAACTTATTGTAAACGGGTCAATTGCTTCTGCATCAGGGTCTTTATGCCATGATACGTATTTGTCGCACTTATTATTTATTCTACTAGCAAATAAATCAATTTGTGGGAAACCAAATTTATTCACTATAATTTCAAACACGGAGCTTGACAATTCCCATTCTATATCTGGGTGTTTTTTTCTCGATTCTTCGTCGGCTACTGTGTTGTCTTTAGATTTAATTTTTATTTTATTTATTGTTCAAGACATACATAAATACAGATTATATTATACGTTACTCATTAGCAAAAACCACTAGGGTTTGTGTGCCCATGAGAGTTCGCAAGTTTTGAGCATACTGTACTTTATTTAGAACATAACATGAAAATGGAAAGGTAAACATGTTTAACTAACATTATAAATACACAGACTGTAATTGCACGAACATTAGTCCTTATTTAGATTTTATTGATTTATTTAAAATTTGATTTATTTTTTGTATTTTGGAATAGGCTAAATGACCAATGTTGGTGCAAGCACCCTGTTTCTATTATTACATTTGACTTAGAGTATATAGGTAGTTTCGTTTGTGTTTATAAGATATTTTTTTTAATGATTTTTAAAATTTGGATTATTTAAGTAAATATTGAGTACTTCGCTTGGTAGGCTATTCAAAATTTTAGGTAGTATATAATTATAATTTCTTGCACCATACAGGTTTTTATATCTACACATTTTAAATTTATCACATTGTTTTCTCAATCTTTCGTCTCGTATATAAATTTCTAAGTTCTTCACATTACTGTATTCTTCCTTTAAAATAGCTACTCTTACTTTATTTTGTACGGTCAACAGATTACAATACTTAAAAAGTTCGGAATAATCTTGACTATATTTATTTTTAACATGTTTCGGTACAATGGCTTTTAATAATCTTATTTGTAGATTATATATTTGTTCCAAATAGCTTTTAAAGGTTCTACCATAGCTACATAGTCCATAATCAATAACAGAGTCCGCTAAGGCAAGATAAAGCAATCTTAAGGTACTATATGGTAGTTTATATTTTAAGACACATATTTTACTTAGAATAGATCTAAGTTTATCGCATACAGAGTTCACATGTGGACAATATAAGTCGATAACACAAATATTTTTCACGACTCGCACCATTGCCAGATCTTTTTAGTGACATTTGTGAGATGCGGGTATTGAATGCTGCCCATGCGGTTTATGTACGAGACCGCGGTCGAGTTATCAACGCGTAAAAGAACTTGGCAATCGAAAAACTCTTTTGCAAACACTTTAATGGCAAAATACGCAGCTAGCAACTCAAGTTGGTTAATGTGGAGCTGACGTTCATCGTGTGACCACGGCCCGCTCGCAGTCTCGTCCCCGCACGCGGCACCCCATCCCGTAGTTGATGCGTCAGAAAAAATTTCAACTGGGTAATTGGCATCTTTGATTCTATGTCCAGAGTTGTCTATGGCTCTTATCCACCAATTAAAATCATCATGCAATGATCGAGGTATATTCATAATTTTGTCGAAATTATTGTTCGGTTTAAGGTTTAAAAAATTTTGTCGTTCAAATTGGGATGTTGACTAATGAATAAAATAACGGAATACTAATAAAAATCGTTAACATATTAAACTTTTAGAGTAGCTTGTATACCTCTTGGTTTTATATATTGCATATTATTTGTTTTATGACCCTTCAAAGTTGAGTGGACAAGTCCATTTAAAAAGTATAAAATATATTTAAATACTCAGACCAAATAAAAAAGGGAAGACGTAGTCCTCTGAACAAAGCAGTGAAGCCGAAAAAACTACGCCTTGGCGTGTACATACACAGTTACACGCACACATATGTAACGAAACTACGCCTTTTCTTAACAGCCAGCGTGCGAAGCGGACGTACCAGGACGTACTAATAAATTATAAATTTCACCAAAGAAAATGCCGAATTGTGTAGTAAAAAGGTGTAAAAACCAATTTTCGACACATAAAAAGCAGGATAGAGTCACATTCACACGTAAGTAAAATTGGAAACTAATATTTTCACTAATTCAAAATAAACATTAAGGTATTACTTGAAACACAAAACCTCAACACAAGTGTTGCCATGCCAAACGTTCTATTTTAAACCTGTTATTGGGTAACATGGAAAGTAACGTAACGTTATTTATTTCTTGTTAAAAATAACGCGTTGATTATTTCTGTTTCTGGACTGTTTTTACCCACGACGACGGACGGAACGGAATGGAGGCGGTATATGCGTTTGGGGTTAGAATACTGTGATCCATCAGTATTTAATCAGGGGCCTATTTCATAAAAGATTAGTAAATTTACTATAACAATTTACCATTGTAATGTTGTTGTACATTGTTTGTGATTGGGGTAGAACTGTTTCTTAATAATTATAAAACATAATTTCTACCCCAATAAACTACTACAATGGTAAATTACTGTACTTTTTCATACTTTTATGAAATAGACCTCTGATTAAATACTGATGATCTCAGTATTTACCACGCGTGTAGCCGTCGCCTCAGAGTTTGTTTGTTTGTCTATGTCTGTTACCATTTTCCTCGGAAACTACCTACTGGGCCGATTTCAATGCAGTTTTTGTCGTTTTTCAAAAATTACTAAACCGATTTCGATACGGCTTTCTGTAATGGTTTTTGGCGATGCTTCTTAGATAAGTGTTATAGTATTTAGTTGCTAGGGAGTGCTACAGCATCATGTTCTCATTTATCTCCATAACGGTTTGACCGATTTAGATGCTGTTTTTACCCGACTGCAAGAGGGTTATGTTTTTCGCGCGTATCTTCTATCTTGTATGTATGTAATATTCTTTATTACCTCATATCTTTTAAATGGCTGAACGGATTTCTATGATTAAGATATCGTTAGATTCGTCTTGTCAGCCCAATTGTTCTTAAGAAGATGGCGTTCTAAAAACTTCTTAAGAAGGTGGCGTTCTAAAAAACCAACATGGCGGCTGTACGGTGCTATTATATACAGTGGAAAAAAAATTTTTTTTTTAGAATACTGCAATATGGGTATCAAATTAAAGGGCTTATTAAGAAGATTTCGAAAAAGTATATCATGACCGTAATACATGATAACTAAAAAGATATCAATAAAAAAATAAATTATATAATTAAAAAACCCGCCTGCATAAAAAGACGAGTCAACTGAAAAGATGGAAACAAGATTAAATATTAAGGCAATAACATGCAGTCGGAGGTATATAATTCAAATAATTCATAATGTCACTTTTTTTGTGCATGCCTCTGACAGCATGTTATTATGTTGCCTTTAATATTTAATCTTGTTTCCATCTTTTCAGTTGACTTGTCTTTTATGCAGGTGGGTTTTTTTTTTTAAACTAGATCAAAAAATCAAAAATCAAAATCAAAAATGTTTATTTCGTAACAATAGAACTACAGACTATAACAGTGCGTGGAGATCCTCTTTTAAGTATAGAGTATACTTGTATTAAAAGATCTCGCTCCTTCTCAATGTTCTTACAAATACATTTATGTTACAGAAATACAAATTGGTAAAAAAATAAAACAAAAGAAAAGATTTAGTGCTAGTAATTGACTGCGATGTGATGTGTGTGTGTGTATGTGTGTGTGCGTGCGTGTGTGTGTGCCCATGTGTGTGTGTGCGCGTGTGTTTTTTATTTTTTTATTTATATATATATTGTATTGCATTAACGATATTTTATTTTAATATACTTTCTATTTGCTCATAGTTTTTACCCTTTAGCCACTCAATGACAGCCATTTTACACTGCTTATTTATTTTTGGGTATATATTTAAATGTTCATTCAAGAAATTATATACATAAAAAGACTGCGAGGCCTGTTGCCGTTTAGCGAACGCTGTTTCTACAGGAACTCTAGGAACTGCAGGTGCCTTCCTTCTTTTCTCTTCAGATTCAGGTTTGTACACTAGAGACTTGTGCTGTTTAAGAACTAGATTAATAATATATAGCTTGCGGACTGTAAGAAGATCACAAAGAGAGTATAACTCATGTGTTGGGAACCTGTATGGTTTATAGTACATTACCTTTAGCACTGATCTCTGAGCTCTTTCTATATCCAAAAATTTTGTTTTTGTGGCTCCTCCCCTTACGCTTATGCAATAAATCAAAACTGATTGTACTAACGACACATATGCACTTGACTGGTTCGAGGCCTTGCACTTGACTGGTTCAAAAGCTACCTTTCTGATAGACAGCAACTCACGAAGGTTGGGGAACATAAAAGTGATCCCCATTCAATTAGTTTTGGAGTCCCCCAGGGCAGTATACTCGGTCCAACACTATTCATTATTTACATGAACGATATATGTGATCAGGTTCTACCTGGTACCGAAGTTATATGTTACGCTGATGACACTGCAGTTCTGTTCAAGGGAAAAACCTGGCGCGACACCTTGCGAAAAGCTGAAACTGGGATGTCCTACATTTATAATTGGCTGAAAAATAACCTGCTTACACTAAACTACTCAAAAAACAAATTCATCTGTTTCCACAAAACAGCAGCATCACGCCCAGGATGTGTTAACCAGATGCAGATTCACAGTTGCAATCTTGTCTCCTCTAACCCCTGTACTTGTAGCTCCATTCAACGAACAGACGTAATTAAATATTTGGGAATCTTGGTCGACGAACATCTAAATTTCAAATCCCACATCCAACATCTGGCTAAACGCATTAGAAAGATCTCCGCCATTTTCAGAAAGCTTAGGGACTCGGCCAATAAAAAGTTGCTAATTATTATTTACAAAGCACTTTGCCAATCCGTAACTAGTTACTGCATATCATTGTGGGGCTCCGCCGCCAAGACCGTGCTTTTGGTTGCAGAACGCGCAAACAGATCTCTACTTAAAATCATGTTGAAACTACCCTTCAGATACCCTACAAAAGACCTTTATGAATCAGCCCAAGTCTTGTCAATTAGACAATTATTCATTCTTGAGATATCACTAATTGCCCATTCACGCCTCAACTATTCCAAATTATACAGCCCACTCTTAAAAAAACGAGTCTTCGGAATCCCGGTTCTACGAGTAAATTCGCGCTTTGCAAGCAAATTTGGTGACTCCATTCAAGCACGAGCCTATAATGCTGTAGTTAGATGCTGTAATATAAAATCTTGTTCTCTCAATGAAGCGAAGACGGTTTTGGTAAATTGGTTACTAACTCTAGATTACCAGTCTACAGAAGATCTCTTGTGTCGATGTTTTTAGGGTAGCACATAGTGGTTTTTTTTATATCACTTTTTTTTCTCTCACCCTTTATTATGTTTGACTTTGCAAGAATAATTATGAAAATTTTAAAAGCTCTCGATTTGGTTCACCAAGATACAGGCTTAGCCTAGTTTGGGAACCTCTGCACATGTCGTCATTATTGTATTCTTGCAATGCACATAATCTTATAATGATAACTCATTGTATTTGTTCTTACTATTTCCGTGCAATAAAAACAAATTTGAAATTTGATATATCTGTTTTAATAATTCGGGAGTTGTAAGATGTCTTAAGCATTTGAAAAACCAGATGAATTTTCTTAATCTTGTCATTAAAAGTTCTATATGCAAATGCCAGGACAATCGCTGGTCGATCAGAATACCGAGATACTTTGTACTACTTATTTGGTTTATTTGAGGACAGGAGCAGTTCGAGTTGTCTAATGTAGAGCAAGTATGAATTTTAATGTTGAGATTAGGTTGACTGTTATTATAATTTGTGAAACATATAAAGTTTGTCTTAGATGCATTGAGTGTAAATAGATGTATTTCTAACCACTGCGCGACCTTGACTAATCCCATTTCAGCATTGTGTCGAACTTCTCCCCAATCCCGACCACAAAATACCAGAGCCGTGTCATCTGCATACGAAAATATATGTCCGTTTTGCAGAGACATGCTACAAAGGGTGTTAACATATATCAGGAATAGGGTTGGCCCTAAAACACTCCCTTGAGGAACTCCATAGGTGATGATAGAGTCTTGACTGCAATAATTTCCTATTTTTACCTGTTGCTTTCGATTTGTAAGGTAATTCTTAAACAACTCAAGCGGAATACCTCGTATACCAATTTGTTCAAGTTTCAGTAGTAGAGTGGGGATAGAGACACTATCGAAAGCTTTTTTTATATCAAGGAAAACAGTCAGACATTTGTTTCCTTTATCTACCTGTTCAATAATTATTGACGTCAGAGCTGTAACAGCATCCTCTGTGCAAAGTCCTCGTCTGAAACCGAATTGTGATTGTGAGAGTAAATTAAATTTATTTAGGTAAGCTATCAAACGGTTATTTAATAATTTTTCTAAGATTTTTGATATTGCAGGAAGGACGGAGATGGGTCTAAAGTTATTTGGATCGTCTCTATCACCACTCTTATACACTGGGCTAATAATTGCCAACTTAAGAGCATCCGGAAAAACACCTTCTCTG
Organism: Agriphila geniculea; assembly: GCA_943789525.1. Lineage (NCBI taxonomy): Eukaryota > Metazoa > Arthropoda > Insecta > Lepidoptera > Crambidae > Agriphila > Agriphila geniculea. The sequence goes on along the minus strand of OX038890.1, from coordinate 186,325 downwards.
AAGCAAAGATTTGTTAGATGTGTTATGAGTGGAACTAGTAGAGTGTTTGCCTGTTTCAGAAACTTCGTAGTAATATTGTCATATCCAGGGGCGCTCTCTGTTTTAAGATTCATCAGCACAGACATAACCTCTGTCTCATCAGTATCCAGTAAAACAAATGACGAGGCATGGGAAATTCCCGTTCTATGAGCTGAATCAGTGGGTGTTGTATTTTTTTGAGAGCTTTTTGAGATAATATCCTCAGCCAATGATTTTCCAATATCTGCTAAAAAGTTATTAACAACATTAACGGATTCTAGTGGAGTTGACTTGACATTTAACAGTTCCATATTTTTATCTTGTTTTTGTTTGTGCTGTGTAATATTATTGATTGTTTTCCAGAGTATCTTTGGGTTACTAGTGGCTTTCGCTATCTGCTCACGCTCATATTTTCGTTTTAGTTTTCTTATTAGTCCATTACAATAATTTCTATAGCGCTTGTACGTAATTCTCAAAATTTCATTATCTTTGTCAGATCTGAGTTTCATTTGCATATTATTCCTATTTTGGATGCATCGAAGTATACCTATTGTCATCCAAGGTTTTATAATTCGATTTGGTTTTGGAACAAATTTAATAATAGTATTTTGTAATATACAATTTTGAATTTTGTTTATTAATAATTCAGCTAGAGTGTTAGGGTTAGTATAAGCAAGCAAATCTTGTAAATTAGAATTTTTAAGAGAAATAATGGCGTTATCTATATTAAGTAATGTTTTGTATTTTTTACAAAATCCGACTCTACTTGATATATTACTTAATTTAAGAAAAATCATAGAATGATCTGTGATGGTTGTATTTATTACTACGATTGATGCATTCAGGTCGTTTTTATCAATTTTCAGCATAAAGTGGTCGAGACAGTTGGCGCCTCTTGTAGGTATCGTGTGACCTGGTAGCAAGCCATGTATAGACAGCATATTTAGATAGCTAAGTCTATTTGCCCTTTCAGTGGAGGATTCATTTAGCTTATGTATGATATTTATGTTTATATCACCCGTCAAGACGATATGTCGATGCTTTTTAATGGACTCTAAGTAAAAACTCAGCGAGTTAACAAAACTTTCAGCATTCGCATTTGAAGGAGAACGATAAATACCAATTATAATGCAGTTATTGGAAGTGATTTCCAAGCAAGATGCGTGTGACAATTGTATTTCCTTAACACTGACTGTGTGTTTATTATGAACATAAGCTATCACCCCATCAGCCTGATTAAGGTGATGCACTGTATTATATGAAGTATAATTATTCATAAGAGGTATGGGCTTGCCACTATTTAACCAGCACTCGCTAAGGACGATAAAATCGGGTAGTAAATTGAGTGCACTTAGATTTAAATTAAGGTCGTCCATGTTTTTAAAAACACTTCGAATGTTTTGAGATACAATAGTAATATCGGATATATTTATTTGATTTTGTGCTATAAAATTTTGAGGCTGACACTCTGTAGACTGAGCAATATCTAACTTGTCTAATTCATTCAGTGTATTTAACGAACTATCCATAATTTCAAATATTTAATAATTAGATTTCTTATATAAATATTGTAACTTGTATGTATGTATTGTAAATTAGTATAAATATTGAAATACGTATTTTGAGTGTATGTTTGAATTTTTTGTGTTAGTGTATGAGGTTTAATGGCTGTTTTGTGGTATGTGTGATTATATTGTGTGTTTATTGTATAAACAATAGATAGGTTTTTATAAATAATATAATTTGTGCTAATTAATGGAGTTGAGTGATGTGTAAAGTGTGATTGTGTATGTTTTATGATAACAGTATGAGCATCGTATAGTATACAAAAAATAATATTGTAAAAAATATCTAAACAAAATTGTATCAATATTAGGTAACTGCTTAAAACAAATAGTCAATCTTTTTGCATAAGGCCATGTACCTGTGATTCATTTAATAGCTATTATTGGTGTGTTCTCATTTTTTCTTACATAGATTCTCCCGTAGGCAGTCCAGCAGAATTTGTACTCCTTTGACTTGGCGAGATCCCGTGCAAGAAAGTGAAGGCGTGACGCTTTCGCTGTAAGCTGTTCAGACACAAACACCGGAGAATATTCGTCAGTTGTGAAGCCGAGATGTTTTGCACACAATTTTTCCTTATTTTTAACATTAAATTGTTTTATCATTTTCAGGAACTCTGTTTTTTGTATTGTTGATGACAATTATGAATTCTTTAATAAATTTAAAACTTTGAAAAAACCCACATCACTTAATATAGCTATTTTTAATCCTTCAATCCCTGATGGAAATGGAAAATTGTGTCTCATTTTCCGGGCTTAAAGGATTAAGTGAAAAAAATAGGTATTCTTAACAAAGGTAAAACAAGTAGTTTTACGAAAATATCTCCCAACTTAAATTAATTTAGGTAGGGTACTATACATATTGAAGGAAGGATGTCATGAGTTTCACTGATTGACTGATGGAAAGAACAAATCACATCATGCAACCATCAGTCACTACATTACACGGTAGGTTAATCGTCAGTTACAGCCCGTGGACTGTGGTTAAACTGACAGCAAAACCTACCGTGTAATGGATGCCTAACATATCAGGACGCACATCTTGCCTTAAATACACGAAACTTTAGTATTCGTTAGTGTTATTTTTTTACATTTCTCCTATTTCCTTTCTACTTCCGCCACTACTTTTAAAGCGAGCTACTCTCAGCCCTGCATGCAGAGCTTTGAGAAGCTCACTTTTTCTATCTATCATTAGGCGACGGCTACACGTGTGGTAAATACTGTGATCCATCAGTATTATTTATCAGGGATCTATTTAATAAAAGAATGAAAAAGTACAGTAATTTACCATAGTAATAGTTTATTGGGGTAGAATTATGTTTTATAATTAATAAGAAACATAATTCTACCCCAATAATAACTGTGGTAAATTATTATAGTAATAATCTTTTATGAATAGGCCCCTGATTAAATACTGATGGACCACAGTACCAGGCGTGTAGCCGTCGCCTCACACCCGAGTCAGAATGGCTGAATGCCTATCATAGTCTGCGTCTCTTTCATCAGTAATAAATAAAAGAGACGCTTTGATAGCCATTCAGAAAACTGACAAGTTTTAAGAGCTTGTAATACCCTTGGCATCGTATTATGATCTCTTGAATCCAGGCAGTTTTTTGTTTTGATTCTGATATGTGATAAATAACGTTATTATTTCATAACGCGTTATTTTTATAACATTGGGGTAATATGAATTACTATGGCAACACCGGCTCACACACTAATGCATGAAAAAACTGGCTTCAGTCCCTTGCTTGGAAGACTCCGTCTTCCCTTTTTTATTTGGTCTGAGTTTAAATAAATGATACCTTTAATTAGTTCGTAAAATGTATAGCAAATTTGTCTAAGAAACCATTTTGATAAACACAATATTTAATATAGCTGCCGAACAAATTTCCTACGCGTTGCATACAAACTACTGAGGCGTGACGTCATAACTCAGTAGCCGTTAGTATGGAGCGTTTTTGGGCGAAGTCCATTTGTGTGCATTTCACACTGTGATATCTCGGGCAGTTTTCAAGCTAGCGAAATAATTATTTTACCAATGTTTATTTTTTTGAGAGGTAATTTATGTAATATAAAAAAAAGTTGGCAACATCCCAATTCTTTAGTGTATAATAGGCCATATTCAACAGCTGGACATGCCGAGATTAATAGTCCTATTAATCGAGCAAATTCCCGAATCCTACACCGAGACAGCAAAGAACTAATCCATATGTATATGGATTAGTTCTTTTTTAATACAGTCTTTTTTGTTAGTTGGTAAATTTATTTGCATTATTTGGGTATTGATTATATAGCCTAGGAATTTACACTGTGTACAGGGGGACAAGATTACTTTTTTCCCAGTTTATTTGAAACCCGAGGGAGGTGAGCAGTTTTGTGGTAACATCAATGTTATGAACACAGTCAGAATATGAGTTATCTACAAGAAGTATATCATCTTAATATATGGTAGATATAAACCGGCCGTTCTTAATAATTTTAACTGGTTTCAACAGTTTTGTAAACAAGTATGGTGCAATATTTAGACCGAATGGTAATGGTAACTTCCGAGACTCTTCGTGAATTTTTATAGAAAGGTATGCATCCTTGAGAGAGGGCGCTGCTGTGCCGCTGTTTACATCGCCTCTGTATTATTGCATAAATTAAAAATAGTTTAAGTCGATATCAACGCTTAAACAGTTGAAAGTCACAAATAATTAGTTCAGGTGTTTGTCAGGAAAGTGTAGATCAACACAAAATTAATGAGAATCAGTGCAAAAATAGTGAAAGAAGATATATACAGTTCAGAGGTTTTTCTGCTGAAGAATCACAAGAAGAATCACAATACAAGAAATAAACAAGTTACAGAACAACGGAAGACACAAAGGATATAACTTTCATGAAATCAAGGTCAGCCTAAAGAAATCAGTTAAAACATAACCTTAAATAGAAACAAAAAATTTGCAAATCATAGACGATTATCACAGTATTTTAAGAGCAGCGCCATCTGTGGCGCAGCAGCGGCGGCGAGTAGCATAGCAGATCAACGGTGAGCGATCAATACCTGTCATGCATTAGTTCCTCTATTACCTACTAGAGGGCGCTCACGGAGGATATTAAAATATTATGAAATTGGGTACTGATAAGAAAAACAAATAAATACTTTTAGAAAACTATATATATTACGAAAAAATATAAATATTATATTAAAAAGTAAAAAAAAAGAAAAAAAATGGAAGAAGTATTAAATGTTCTCCGTAGTATTCAAGAAGAGTTAAATGAACAAAAAATAACAATACAAAAAAGTGGAGAAAAAGTAACAGAAAACGTAACAGAAAACATAAATAAAATACTTGATGAAAAATTCAAAACATGGGAAGAAAAATATGAAAAACTGAAAGAAAAAGTAGAGACACAGGAACAACGACTTAAACATTTGGAAAGACAAGCGAGACAACGAAACCTTGTATTCTTTGGCTTGGAAGAGGCTGAAAAAGGCTACCCATCGCTACAGAGCAATTTAATAAAATTTATCGATACATATTTCTCACTAACAGTAGATAAAACCGAAATACAATCAATCCGAAGACTCGGCAAAAAATCTGAGAGACCACGCCCAGTAGTAGTCACATTCACGACCCTTGGCATAAAAATTGAACTTTTAAAAAACCAACGTGTATTAAAAGATACCTCATACTATATCAAGGAAGATTTTCCTCGACAGATACTAGAAACACGTAAGGCGCTACAAGAACAAATAAAGATCGAAAAAGAGAAAGGAAATAAAGCCATAATCAAGTACGACAAACTAATCATATTGAAGAAAAAAACTGACTCTACTTTAGGCACAACTCATAAAAGGAACTTGTCGATGTCACCTGAAACAAACTCAACCAGTCAAACTAATCACAGCACACAAGTTTATAAGAAAAATAAAACCACACAGTCTCAAACTCTTTCAGGCAGATCAGCAAGCTTTTCAGAAGGAGCTTCTAAAACAGGCATGCTCCAATTCTTAGTCAATAAAAACATAAACAAGAAAACTATGCAAAAGGAAAACAACACAGAAACATAGCAACCAGCGCCTCCCTCTACATTGCGCGCACCAAACAACAAAATAAACAACATTAAACCACATCTTCCAAGCCGGTTGGTCACCGTGGAAGATAATGACCAAAACCCTTCAAAGAAAAAGACAGACACAAAGCTCTATATCCTAACTTACAATGTGAAAACTCTTTCTTCATACGAAAAACTAATTGAATTACAGGACTCTATAAAACACGTAAAATATGATATAATTGGTCTATCAGAAGTAAGGAGAGTCGGAACAAAAATAGAAGAGTATGAAGACTTTATTTTTTGTTATAGAGGAGAGACACCCGGCAATTACGGAGTAGGCTTTATTATTAATAAACGACTGAAACATAGCATAGAAAGCTTTCATGGAATCAGTGAACGTGTCGCTGTTCTAAACCTAAACTTACAAGGATACCAAATAACTCTTATTCAAGTCTATGCACCAACAGAAGCAGCAGATGAAGATGAAATCAACAATTTCTACACAACGCTTAACAATGCCATGGTGGTAGCACACAACGACATTTTTATAATTGGCGACTTCAATGCTAAAATAGGCTATCCAAAGCAGAGAGAACATTTAATAATGAAACAATATGGTTATGGCCAAAGAAACAACAGAGGACAGCGCTTAGTGGACTTTGCTTTGGAAAATAAACTAGCCATTCTGAATACTTTTTTCAAAAAAAGACCTAGCCGACGTTGGACTTGGCAATCACCAAATGGACAATATAGAAATGAGATCGACTTTGTATTATCAAATAAACCAAATATGTTTACGAATTTAGAAACATTGAGCTTGAGTTACCCTTCGGATCACAGACCGTTGAGAGCAACAATCACGCTAAAAAATCAAAAGAAAAGTAGAGTTAATTACAACTTTACCCAAATCAGCTCTCTGAAAAGTGATGAAGAAATAATTTCTTATAGAAAATGCTTATTGGAAAATATAGAAGATTTAGACCGCTAAGAACCCAACTCAGTACAGTCTTATCACGACAAAATATTAAACGCAATCACCCTTAGTCTAGAAAATGCAAAAATAAACAACCCGCAAAGAGAACAGGGAGTGATATCCGAACGAACATCTGCACTTATTAAAAGAAGACAAGAACTACAAAGTAAAAAACAAAAAACTAGAACAATGAAAAATGAGCTTTCTGCACTATACAAACTAGTTAGTAAATATATAAAAAGGGACTACAAACAACGAAGACAAAACATATTACAAAAGCACATCATGCAGACCGGTGGCACGAAGAAAGCTTATAAGGAATTACGCACAAATAAAGCCTGGATAGATGGTCTCAGTCGCTCAGGAAAAAAAGTTTATAGTCGAGAAGAAATAATAAATATTGCTACGGAATTTTATAAAAATCTTTATAGCGACTGCCAAAACAACAAATATCAATCGGAAGAGACCAGCACCGACAACATAAGTGAAGTAAAATTAATAGACGAATTGGAAGTTACATCTGCTATAAAAAGATTAAAGTCAGACAAAAGCCCTGGCTCTGACAAGATTACAAACGAAGCGATTAAATTAGCTGATTCGATTTTAGCTCTACCATTGACACGTTTATTTAATCTAATATTAAAAACCGGAATAACACCCTCTCAATGGTCGCACTCTGATATTATTCTATTGTATAAAAAGGGCGATCCATGTGATATTGGAAATTATAGACCAATAAGTTTGTTGCCTTGTCTATATAAGCTTTTTTCATCTATTTTAAATCAAAGAATGAGCACAAATTTACAAAACAATCAACCAGTCGAGCAAGCTGGCTTTAGAAGAGGATTTTCAACCACAGATCACATACATACCTTAGAACTACTTATTGAAAAATATCAAGAATTTAATAGACCGCTCTACATTGCTTTTATTGATTACCAGAAAGCTTTTGATTCAGTTTCACACAAAAGTATTTGGGACACATTGCAGGCGCAGAAGGTAGAGAACGAGTACATCCAGATAATTAAAAATATTTACAACGAATGCACAAGTAGAGTGAAACTGGAGAGTGTCGGCCCAAGTTTTTCTGTAAAAAGAGGTGTAAGACAGGGAGACCCACTCTCTCCTTTGTTGTTCATTGCTGTACTGGAAACAGTAATTAGCGGTTTAGATTGGAAACGCAAAGGTATACAAATACAAGGAAATTATCTAAGCCACCTCCGCTTTGCTGACGACTTGGTACTGCTGTCTGAAAAAAGCTCAGAACTACAAAACATGATAAACGAACTACACAGAGCCAGTATAAGAGTGGGCCTCGAAATGAACTTTTCTAAAACTATGATTATGACTAATAGTATAAAGCAACAGATTTGTGTAGAAAATAAACCAATCAATTATACTGAACAATATGTGTACTTGGGCAAGCAAATTGGATTTAACACGAATAGTAATGACGCAGAAATTGAGAGAAGGATTCAAAGCACATGGAACAAGTACTGGAGCCTAAAAGAAATTTTCAAAAGTAATATGCCAATAAAAACTAAAACAAAAGTAATGCAATCGTGTCTTCTTCCATGTTTAACATATGCGTGCCAGACTTGGAAATTCACATCCAAAGCAAAACGCAATATTATTTCATGTCAAAGAGCAATGGAACGTAGTATGTTGAACATAAGAAAAATTCAGAAAGTGAATCACTCAAAAATAAGCGCCATTACAAAGTCGATTAATGCTTTACATCACGCTCAAAAATTAAAATGGAAGTGGGCTGGACACATTGCGAGACTTCAAGATGCAAGATGGACTTCAAAAATAACATCATGGAAAGGACCAGAGGGCAAACGCAGTAGAGGCAGGCCTGCGGCACGATGGGAAGACGACATAACAAAAACAGCCGGGCCCAATTGGATGGAACTGGCAAGGGATCGTGACAAATGGCATTCTTTGGAGGAGGCCTTCACCTGTGGAGGGGTTCTTGCAAAAGAATAAATTTAATTTGTTTTGAATATGCATGATTAATTTTACTATAAATTGAACAATAAGAAAAAAACTACTAGTATTATTAATGTAAAAATCTATATTAAAAAAAATTAATTTCAATTTTAAATTAATGTAAATTTTATTATTTTTTTGAAAAAATAGGCATGTTTAAATTTTTTTATTTATTATAAATTAAATTAATGTGTTTAAAACTATTATTATTAACTAATTTAATTAGGTATCATGCATGCAATATAAAAAAATGCATGATAGGTTTTTATTAAATATTGAATTGTTGTTTTAAATTTATTAAGTACTATTTACAAATGAATTTTTTATAATTATAATTTAGTCAATATATCAATGTTATTTTTTAAATCAATGTATTGAAGTTGCGTAATTATGTATCATGCATGCAATATGTTTTAAATTTAAACTATGTATTCAAATTACGTAAGTATTAAAAAAATAAGTTACCAATATTGCAATGTAAACTGTTTATGCAAGAAATAAAAGGCTTTTTTATTATTTATTTTTATTATGCATCCTTGAGGTCTACTGTAGCTAAAAAACAATTTCTCTTTCTGTCAAAAAAGACAGTTACAGCGCCTCGACAGAGTCGTAACGTCACCGACGAGCCGGATCAAGCTCACTTTTGCTCGGGTCGCCGTGGAGTGAAGACGTCGTTACGGAACTGTCCCACGTTTCGCCTAGTGTCTTAGTTCACAGTTTAGTCCATAGCTTAAGCTTAGTACTAGTTGCATTTCATTACTTGTGATTGTGATTAAATTAATCATTGTTAAATCAACGCTTGTTCTCATTGCACGATACCCATATCTGCCCACATGATGTCTGATGGTTCGGGTCTAAATCCTGACGATCCTACATAAAAAAAAAAATTAATAATAATAATTAATTTAAAAAAATATTATCAACTTCATGCATTAAAATTATATGCAATAATATTATATAGGCGCTTTTCATTACAAATTACAATACACACAGATTTATTGTATAAATAATTCTAAAATATTTAGTTAATTAAAAAATAAAGTGTTTCTTATGATATTATACTCGTATTATTACTATAGGGAAATGTTGTTGATTTTTCGTTTAAGAACTCGTTTATGTCGTAATAACTTTTATCGATTAGGAAGTTTTTTAATGTTGTAACAAATTTTGTTGTTTCTTTAATTTCTTTTATGTTATTTGGTATTTAGTTATATATTTTTATAGTCATTGCGTGTGGGCCTGAAGACACAAGTTTCATTGTTGAAGAATGTATTTTCACACACTTTGAATTTCCGAACAATTTCCCCACAAAATCACGCCGTAAGTAAGTCTTGAATGTACGTACGCATAGTATGCCGTTAATGCGGTTTTAAAATCTGTTACTTTTTTAACTGGTACAGAGCGTAGGTAAATTATGACAATTTACCTCTTAGCTTCTGGACATGAGATTGTCAGTTAATATGAGTATCTATATCGATTCCTAGGATAGTCGCAGATTCTACGGGTTCTAATTTGATGTCATTATATTTATAATTAATTTGTAGTGGAATTTTTTGATTTGGCTTAAATTGTATTATTTTTGTTTTATTAAAATTTAGTTCTAAATTGTGTAGCATGAGCCAGTTATTTATTTTTGTTAAAGTATTAGCTAATTTATTTGTTAGTTCAGATGTATTAGTACAAGGAAAGGTGACAGAGATGTCATCCGCGAACAATGCAATGATCATCGATTTGTTTCGGGAGATCATTGATGTATACTAAAAACAGGAGACATGCAAGAACACTTCCTTGAGGAATGGATCCGGTCAAAATAGTTTGAGCTGATCGAATTTTTTGAATTTCACCAGTATTAGGGTCTATGTTTTCAATTTCAACTAGTTGTGATCGACTGTTTAAAAATGAATGCAACCATTTGTGCGCCACTCCCCTTATTCCCGTTTCATATAATTTATCTAGAAGTATTTTGTATCGAACTCTATCATATCATATGCCTTACTCATATCAAGTAGCAATCCAATGGCATATTTTTTAGTATTAATTATATTTAGAATTTTTTTCATATACCTATAAACATCTAATGTCGTTGAATATTTTTTACGGAAACCGTGTTGGCTATTATTGAATATTTTAAATTTTTCATAAAAAGAGTAGAGTCGCTTTCCCATTGCTGCTTCTAATATTTTAGATGAAATTGATAACAGTGCTATCGGACGGTAATTGTTAAGATCTGTCTTTTCTCCTTTCTTATGAATCGGTTTTATAAAAGATATTTTTAAAGTATCGGGGAAAGTTCCTTCCTTAAAGGACTGATTAATTAGTTGACAATAAGGATAAGTTAATTCCTCTGCGCATGCCTTCAATAAGGCTGGAGGCAGCTCATCGATACCACTCTATTTTATTTTTAAGGTTTTTAATGATTTGGTAGACCTCTCGGTGATCTACTGGTCTTGAAAATAGACTGTTTTCTATATAGTTCGTTTTATTTGATCGTTGTTGGCAGTTGGAATTACTGTTTGAGTTCCCTATTGATGCAAAATAATCATTAAAATCGCCCGCTATTAATTTAGGGTCAGCGACGATTTCATTATTAACTTTTATTTGTATATTTTCCTTTTTTTTTTATCGGTTTTTTATTGGTTACGTCAGGCAATTCAATTTTCCGATTTTTTGAATTTTCGTATATTCATATTTTTTCTCGATCGTACCATTACTTTTTATTAAATTTTCGTATAGTTTTTGAAATGGTTTTTAAGATTTTATTTTTTGTCTGTGAGCTTAACATTCTTAGTAATCTTTAATTGTGACATGATATTTTAATTCCTTTGGTTAAATAAGTGTTTGATTTAAAAACAGGTTTCACAATAATTCGGTAAATATAAATATATAAATTGTCGGTTTTTGTCCCGCGACAAAGGGATCACAAGCCGCGAACTTGGCGCGAAAGCAACTTGGCTCCACATTTGCAGTGTTTTCGCGTGAAGGCGAGTTTTAAAAATCATAACCTTATTAGCTGCTACGAGTATTATGGTAGAGAGCAAAATTATGATGGGGAAAATTAAATTTATATGAAACTAGCTTCCGCCCGCGACTTCGTCTGCGTGGAAAGTTTTTGCTACGCACGAAATTGCTTACGCGCACTATTTACTGTGTCACCACACACACATAAAAAGAATTACAGAAAGAAGCAAAGTTACAGAGAAAAAGAATACAAAAGGTGGCCTTATTGCTAAGCAGCAATTTCTTCCAGGCAACCCTTGGGTGAAAAATAAATAAATAATAATAGGACTAAAAGGGGAGTGGGGTGCAAATATTAAGAAAGGAATAGTGCGTTTGAAAGTAAATATATCTATAGGTAAATACAAATAAACTAAAGGAGAATTAAATAAATAGTCAGACAGAATAAGAAGAAAGGAAATAACTTCTAACTCTATCTCGGAAGGAAGTAAGAGTCTGAGCTTTCCTGATATCCTCTGGAAGAGAGTTCCATAAGCGAACAGCATGGACAGTAAAGGAATAAGAAAAGAAACCGGTGGAGTGTAGTGGAATACTAAGGGTAAGATTTGAAGAAGATCGTAGTCTACACCGCGAAGAAGAAGAGAGATAGGAGGAACAGGCTTTAAGATAAGGTGGTGAGGTTGGAAGGAAAAGTATGGAGTAAAGGAGCGTAAGAGTGTGTAAGTCCCTGCGCCGGCGAATAGGAAGCCAGTTCAATTTAGAACGGAAGTGAGAAACATGGTCAAATTTGCGAAGATTAAAAATTAACCTGATACAGACATTCTGTAGACGTTCAAGTTTGTCAAGAAGTTGCTCTGAAAGATCAGTGTAACAGACATCAGCGTAGTCGATAATAGACAGCGGTAGAGATTGCGCCAGAGTGATTTTAGTGTTGGTCGGCAAGAAATTTCGAAGTCGGTTGAGCAACCCGTATGCAGCAAATACTTTTTTCCTTACTGACTCTATCTGTGGTCTCCATGACAGATGCTGGTCAAAGATTCTTAACAGATTTCGAGTACGGGATTGTAGTGCCATCAAAGGTAACCAAAGGAAGCTCATCAAAATCGATCCTCGAAACGTAGTGAGGATTGCCAATAATTATGCATTGAGTCTTAGCTGGATTAACAATTAAACCAAAGGATTTACTCCAGCTACTGATTAGTGCAAGATCCGAGTTGGTAACAGCTACTGCACGTGAAAGTTCTGATAAAGGTGTCTGTGTGTATATTTGCAAATCATCCATAGCATAGAGGTGATAGGAACTTGAAATAGAATCTGAGATTGAATTTATGAAGATTGAAAAAAGGAGTGGAGATAAGACGCCACCCTGAGGAACGCCGGCACAGATATCGCTCCACCCGGAGAAAGAATCTCCAATGCGGATGCGCTGCCGTCGCCCTAGCAGGTAACTTTGAAACCAATCAATTGCAGCTGGAGATATGTTCAGAGAACGTAAAACACCAAGAAGGATGTCAAAATCCACAGAGTTAAATGCATTACTAAAATCTAATAATGTCAGTAGTGTGAGTTGTCGATTATCCATCCCCTGGCGTATGTCGTCAGCTATCTTAATTAACGCTGTAGAGGTGCTGTGGCCTTTGCAGAAACCAGACTGAAGAGGATTAAGGAGATGGTAAATATTGAGATAGTCCGTAAGCTGTCTGTGAATAAGTTTTTCCAGGACTTTGGAAAGGAAGGGAAGGATAGAAATTGGACAGAAATCAGCAAACAATTTCAATTGATTTTTTGGGAAGAGGAATAACATTCGCGTCCTTCCAGGAATCAGGAAAGGTACCAGTTGTTATTGAAGTATTAAGGATATGGGTTATGATAGGAGTAAGGATGTCAAGGATCATTTTACGGCTAATGGAATCGGCACCAACAGCAGAGGAACTAATAGACAAGATTGTTCTCTTTACATCACAGTCTGCAACTTGATTAAGAAAAAAAATTGTTTAAAAAAACAAAAAACCGACTTCAAAAAACCTACCTCTAAAAAGCAAGAAATAATATTCGTAATAATAAAACACGTCTATTGAAGTCGGGTGGGGCTGGAGTACAAATCCCTTTTTTTTATTCTAAAAGCCCCACCCGACTTCAATAGACGTGTTTTATTATTACGAATATTATTTCTTGCTTTTTAGAGGTAGGTTTTTTGAAGTCGGTTTTTTGTTTTTTTAAACAATTTTTTATTTTTTTATTTTTAGTGTAGGTCTAGGTACCTTTTGTATAAGGTAGTGTAGGTATATTATTTAGGTAGAAATTAAAATCGGCTCAGCCAAACGTGAGTTAATCGCGGAGAAAGATACATAAATGCGGGTCAAACTGAGAACCTCCTTTTTTAAGTCGGTTAAAGAACTACACTTAGATATCCCTTTTCCAACAAAAAAATAATTATCGTATTCAGTTCATAAACAAAGAAGTTATACGATTGATCAATTGATCATCGAGCTAGTTCACACAAAATCATACTATTTTCGTGCTTTTTTCAAGATTACTTGAAAAGTACTGAACCGATTTCAAAATTTTAAAAAATGGGACCAACTTGAAAGTTTACTTAATGTAATAACGTTTGAATCATTTCAATCGGTCCAGCCGTCTTCGAGTAATCGGTGTACATACAAAAAACAAAAAAAAAAAAAAAAAAAAAAACGGGTCGAATTGAGTACCTCCCTCCTTTTGAAGTCGGTAATAAAAGGAGCAGAATCTTGAGTTGGCAAGGTCGAAAGATATTGCAAGGTATTGGCTTTTAAATTGCCATCAATAGGAATCGTCGTGGTGAAATGACTGTTTAGTTGGTTGAAATCGATATTATTATCGGGACTGCTTGACTGAGGTTTGCCAACACCAAGAGTTTTCAGATACTTCCAAACATTTGCAGGATCTTCTTCACCTTCAATGGATTTATGTATATGGCGTCTTATGGAGTCCCTAATCACAGTGCTACACCGATTTCTAGCGTGATGGTATCGCGACTCATTACCTTCCGAAGAATCGAGTTTGAATTTAGCTTTAGTACTGTTCTTCTTTGCCATTAGCGTCCGTATCTCATCTGTCAACCACGGTGCCAGGAGATGTTTAATTTTCACCGGACGGACAACAAATTGCGGCATATTTTTACAAACGAGGGCCTTAGGGCTTTGTCCCTATGCCTCACATCAACCTACGGTCGATCGAAAGAAATCAAAATGACCTCATCCAATTACGTTTACAAGCTGGCTGTCACGTTGACGGATCATGTCAATCGACTTTTTACTTTTTAATAACATGTGACCACAGACAATAATCAAGTCCGCTTCGAATATTTTCTGATATCTTAGACCGTACTCTTGTACGCACGCTAGTGGCGTTTCAAATAGGCACAAGAACTTTGCTGTCAAATCATACAGACAGACTGTCCAGTTAAATAAAATAAAAAATTCATGTCAGTGTTCTCACTTATTTGTTGTGCGTCAGAAAGACACCGGACCAACAACGGTTTGGAGAGCTGCCATAGGCGCCATAACTGTCGCGTTCCTCGTAAAGCCACATTAATTTTATTTTTATATATTATTGCAAAAAAAAAAGAAGAAGGCTTTGAAAATTATTAAAATTATATTACTATCGCCATTGAAAATTATTATTTAAACCAGTCTCGAAGATTACGACGTCATATACAATTTGACAAATTGTACAACCAAGAAGTCACTTCACTCAAGCAACAAGTTTTCCAGTTTCCGCTAAGAACACGGAAGGAAATTATTCACTACCTTATGCTTTTATGTTACTGAATATTTCAAGATAATTTGCTTCCGTATTCTTATTATATGGTAACGTTAATTTTAAGTATGGGTATATAACATGATTTAACCTGCCTTCCTTGTGGTCAAACTTTTATAAGTTTAAAAAGGAAGGGTTAATTGATTTAATAATCATTCTATCATAATTGATAGAATTTTAAGTTTGAATAAAATTTATGTAAGCAAGAGTTTTTGCTTGACTGTAGTTTTCAAAAAGTGGGCAATTTGCTACTATATCATTAAGCCAATCACATCATCACCACATCTCACATTCCCTACGTCGTATTATGACTAAATAGTCATAATACGACGTAGGGAATATGAGATGTGGATTATTTACTACATTGGTTTTTTACAATTTAGGTATTGAATGACAGCCGGACAGGGTACAAATATTATTAAAATTTAAGCCTATTTATGGTTCGTATCCTGTTAGACGTTGCACGAGGGAAGATCACCCCTATCGATTGTTTTAAATATCTCATATAAATTTTAACAGGATTTATTTTTGAGGGTGCACCGTGCGTCCACTGGTGGTGTCAATCAAAAAGTGGAGGCTCGGTGCGCCCTGAAGCATAAAGGTACCCTTCGGAGCAATGCGACTTGCGGCTAGCGTCAAGCGTCATGCGTCAATTACGGCCATGCGGCTGTACTTTAAACTATTTATATAAACTTGAACATAAAAAAAAAACAAAAGTAAGTCACGGAGCGGAATTCGCCGGAATGCCGTCCACGCCTTCACCTGCCGGACCAGACGGACAGTGGCCGGCAGGACGAAATTAGCGACCATATTCTGCGTGGAAAGAAAAACACATGAAAACTCGAAAACAGGCGTTTTCCCAAACATAAGACTAATCTAGATCTATTGTTTACCCCCGAAAACCCCTATATACCAAATTTCACCGAAATTGTTGGAGCCGTTTCCGAGATCACAGAAATAAATGTATATACATGTAGGATCGTCAGGATTTAGACCCGAACCATCAGACATCATATGGGCAGATATGGGTATCGTGCAATGAGAACAAGCGTTGATTTAACAATGTTTAATTTAATCACAATCACAAGTAATGAAATGCAACTAGTACTAAGCTTAAGCTATGGACTAAACTGTGAACTAAGACACTAGGCGAAACGTGGGACAGTTCCGTAACGACGTCTTCACTCCACGGCGACCCCAGCAAAAGTGAGCTTGATCCGGCCCGTCGGTGACGTTACGACTCTGTCGAGGCGCTGTCACTGTCAGTTATTGGCGCGAAAACTGAGCTGTCAGGTGGCGCGCCTGCGTTTCGTTTAGTGTCCGTGCTCATGACCGGCTACTACACGGCCGTCCTGCGTGACGCACGCCCTCGTGTGTTAATCTGCAATAGAAACAGAACAGCACAGCTTTTGTTCGAGAACAACAAGCACAACTTACAAACTAGGCACTTAGACGCCGACTCACAGGGACTATAAACAAAAAAACTTGATTTTCAAATACCAAAGATAGCTGAGGCCACGCACCATTGAGTCTTATTTCGATTTTAAGATCAAATCACACACAATCACAAAAATAAACAATGAAAGAGCATCAGGTATCACATTCGCAGTCTTACAGCTATCACTATAGCTTTGGAAAACATATTCCAATTACACCTTTCCCACAGGAAGCACGAGTCAACCCATGACTCTATGATCTTTGCTACTAGGCAAGACCCGACTGCACCACCCAGAACTACTGCCTACCGCCTACCCACGGACTACTCAAAGTAGACGCCGATTTCTATTAGGCTACGGCTACAGCATTCTGGTACAGTCTCCGACCTGACGAATTTGATAACCTGTGCACATAATTGAAATTCAACTAGATGCAACTTCGTCATCTATCTCACTTTCATCTACAATCTCAATGGGTACCTGGCCCTCAGGCATCTTCCTCAAGCGAGAATGAGCGTATTTGTAGGTACGCTTGTTTACATGGGATTCTAAAACATATCGGATTCCATCTAAAATCTCTATTACCTGGAACGGTCAATTAATAATTCTAACGGACTAGCTTTTGTAACTCGATTGACGGTACAATTTAAAGCGAGTTGCACCTCCCCTAGTGAATCCTGCCACAACTTAACTTTGTCAGCCTCTACCGCAGTTAGCATAGACTTAAGAACGCTCATCATCCGCTCGACCTGACCGTTAGCTCGACATGACCAGCAATAAGATGAAGATGTATGTTCTTACTGTCACAGAAGTTACGGAACTCCTTGCTGGCGAAACAGCGACCTCGATCGGCAATTTATGCGTGCTGGAGAACCGAATAACCCCACACTGTCTTCCACTGCCTTGATGCTGCTCCTGGAGTCTATGTTTTAGTGTGAAAGAGCAAAACATACTTAGTGAATGCGTCAATTATCACGAAGACGTTTTCTTTGTTATCGCTCTTGCCACTGAGCTTACCAGTAGCATCAATGTGCACTGTGGTGTCATGGAACCGTCTTCGGGATAGGGTGAAGCTCAGCCTGTAGGTATCGTACCTGAATGAGACTTGGCTATCTTACAGGTCACGCAGTTATCCACGAACCTTTTTACATACCGGCGCATACCCTCGAACCGGTAGTGAATGTACAGCTTCTCCAAGGTTTTTTCCATCCAAGGTGAACAAGAGATTCATGGACATTATTTATGCCTGACCATCGCATAGCACGGGGGACGATGGGCAAACATCTCGTTCGGCCATTCCTCTGGACTTTACGATGAAGTATGTTAGACCTTACCTTATAAGTTTTAGCAACGTTATTGTTGAGCTGCCCTTCGTTCACGATCGTCATCATCACCACTCTCATCATCATCATCATCACCATCATCAATATCCAGTGAATGTCCAGATTAAATGCTTACCACTCAGTCGTGACTGCATTATAACCTTACAGTAATAGAAAAAAGCTAAACTTTGATCTGATCACCTGATGGAAGCAGAGATCCTAGAGACAT
This sequence comes from Agriphila geniculea, assembly GCA_943789525.1. NCBI lineage: Eukaryota > Metazoa > Arthropoda > Insecta > Lepidoptera > Crambidae > Agriphila > Agriphila geniculea. The sequence continues at coordinate 167,996 of OX038890.1, read as the reverse complement.
ATCGACGTCGTCGTCTACTTTCACCTCCTCGTCTCGCACGCCGTTGAAGACACGAGTTGCGAAGATGTGCCGCTTCACGCCTCTTGGTTATGAAGCCACTTTTGATACCACCGTCATTGTCAGCACTCTATGCCGCTGGTACATCAGCTGAAACGGAGAAGAAAACACACAGTACGCGCTCCAAAACCTTGTTCACTCACATTTTTGAAAATCCAATCACTTTCCAGATAATCAAACAAACGTTATTAAATCAAGAACTAATTAATTTTGTAATAATGATCACCAGTAACTAAACTGAATTCATATTCCTACATAGCAACAGCTGCTTACTCAAATTCACCGCACTATGACTAAAAGTGTACTGAGAGTGCACTAATGGTGTACTAACATTGTATTAACAATGTACAAACAGTATACTAACAATGTACTAACAGTTTACTAACAGTGTACGTTAGTACACTAGTAGTAGTTATGTTAGTAGTGTACGAACAATGTGCTAACAGTGTATTTACAGTGCACTAACAGTGTACTAACAGTGTACTAACAGTGTACTAACAGTACACTAACAGTACACTTACCGTGTACTAACCGTGTACTAACAGTATACTAACAGTGTACTAAGAGTGTACTAACAGTTTACTAACAGTGTACTAACAGTGTACTAACAGTGTACTAACAGTGTACTAACAGTGTACTAACAGTGTACTAACAGTGTACTAACAGTGTACTAGCAGTGTACTAGCAGTGTACTAACAGTGTATTAACAGTGTACTAACAGTGTACTAACAGTGTACTATCAGTGTACTAACAATGTACTAGCACTGTACTTACACTGTACTGACACTGTACTTACACTGTACTGACACTGTATCGACACTGTACCAACACTGAACCAACACTGTACTAACACTGTACCAAACACTGAACCAACACTGTACCAACACTGCACCAACACTGTACCAACACTGTACCAACACTGTACCAACACTGTACCAACACTGTACCAACACTGTACCAACACTGTACCACAACTGTACCAACTCTGCAGTAATACTGCACCAACAGTGAACATATTTAGAAACCTTTATGATCTGTAAGCAACTGTTAGCATTGAATTCGAACCGAAAAGTAGTTACATTACAACAGAAAAGTGCTAACATTACATTACCACAGAACATGACATTAAATACTAAGAAAGATTTCATTCCAAATACTAAGAAAGATTTCATTCCATTTCCTATTTTTGCACTAAATTCCAATATCAATTCTGGTAAATGATGTCACCAACAACAAATTACTTAGCATTTTCATTTTAGTTAAATCCACTCACTTGAATACTTTTGAAACAAAATAAGACTCGATCTGGACCGCATTCTTTGTAATTTTCCTATTTCTACGCCGATCAATTCTTTTTTGTCATAATCATAACCAACAGAAATACTTAGTGACTTTTCAGTTGTAAAATAAAATCAAAATAAAATCGTTACGACTGACCTTTATAAAGTAACCTCTCGGCTTGTAATGCTGCACTCGCACCCGCCACAGCGTCGCCATCGCCATTGCATTTCACTATTTTCATTGCGAGTCTCATTTGCACGATCTGATCGCACTTCTGATGTAGGATCGTCAGGATTTAGACCCGAACCATCAGACATCATATGGGCAGATATGGGTATCGTGCAATGAGAACAAGCGTTGATTTAACAATGTTTAATTTAATCACAATCACAAGTAATGAAATGCAACTAGTACTAAGCTTAAGCTATGGACTAAACTGTGAACTAAGACACTAGGCGAAACGTGGGACAGTTCCGTAACGACGTCTTCACTCCACGGCGACCCCAGCAAAAGTGAGCTTGATCCGGCCCGTCGGTGACGTTACGACTCTGTCGAGGCGCTGTCACTGTCAGTTATTGGCGCGAAAACTGAGCTGTCAGGTGGCGCGCCTGCGTTTCGTTTAGTGTCCGTGCTCATGACCGGCTACTACATACATATAAATAAATATACAAGAATTCCTCGTTTAAAGGTATAATAAGATTATTGTCGAACAGTTAACAAATTACAAGAAATAACAGCAATGTTGAAATAATATTGAAAAACCCAAGATGTGGCCAGTTTTTTTTTTTTTTTTTTTTTATTGTAAAGGCACAACAATAAATTCTAAAGTTATTAGGTTGGTTTAGGTTACTTTGGTGTGGGTTGGAATGGGTTGGGTTAGGTTAGGTTAGGTTAGGTTTTTTTTTTGTATTATACTTTGTTGTGAAATTTTGGGTTTCTTGGTGTTAAAAGGTTGGATATTTATTTCTTGTTTCTGGTTAGGTTGTAGCCAAACTCTCGTTCCGTGCGTGCCAAAGTATACACGTCGGGAAAAAGGAGTTTGGGGGGGGAAGATGGTAGAGGACAGTAAAATAATAGAGAGGAAAGACAGCAAAAAAGGAAAGAACGGAAATGAAAACAGAAGAAGTTTTTGGGTCACATAGACCTTATAGGCCCGGTCACAGGCCGCCGCGGCGGTGAATCCAGTAACCACTGCGCAGTCGCAAAAGCAAGCTTAAAGGCAGCGATCACAGGACCCGCCGCGGCGGGCCGCAGCCGGGAAGTATGGGAAGGGGCCTTGGCCCTTCAACTGACGCCAAAGGCGATAATTTGCAGTAATATTAACACAAATTTAAAATTGTTAAGATTTTTTTAATATGATCATAATATTATAGTTTTATTTTTTATTTTTTTTTATTTTTATGTTTTTATTTATTGGTTTATTGTTATTATCATTTTTAATATTTTAATTATTATTTACACTAATTTAACTTTATTTACATATTTACAGGTTTATCGAGTGGTGCGAGCGTCCGAGGGTACAGGTGAACTGCTAGGAAAGTTAAATGTTTTCAACTGGGAGTATGTTTTGCAAATGAAGTTACAGAAGAGTTTGGTAAGTGGAAGTTTTTTTATGAGGTCAGAAAAGGAGAAGGGAGAACCATCGAGGCGGCTGCATTGTGATATATAGTTTTGTCTGCTCAGAGCAAACCTAGGGCACTCCTCGATGACATGATTAGGAGTCTGGGGGCTGGTGTTGTCACAAGGACAGCTATCTGTTGGAATGATGTGAAATCGGAAGAGGTAAGATTTGTGGGCTCCATGGCCCGACAAATACTGAGTGAGGAAAAATGAGGGTGGGACTATGGAGTGAAGCTCCTTAATCAGTTCCAGGGATGGGAAAAGTGTGCGGGTGTGGGAGCCTTGAGGCGTTTCGGAGTATCTGGATGACCATTGGGCGTAGGATTTGGATCGGGATAGCTTTTTCGGATGGGAGATTGGGAAGTGGGAATAGGATCGAGCCGAGTGAGAGGCTGCCGCTGCTTTCGCCGCTTCATCGGCCAGGCAATTACCAGCTATTCCCGAGTGTCCTTTGACCCAACAGAACTTGAAGGTGGTTTGCGGGAGATTTTCCGCGATGACCTTGTGGATCTGGGACACAAGTGGGTTAGAACTGCTGCGCTGGCCCAGAGCCTCTAGCGAGGAACGGGAGTCTGTTAAAATGAGAACGTGAGGGTATTTTCTTTCTACTGCGAGTGAACAGGCCATGAGGATAGCATAAAGCTCGGCCTGAAAGACGGTGCATGCAGAGTGTAACTTGTATTTACGGATTACAGTACACTGGGTGCCTCGACGATCTGGGTCGACACAGACTAGGGCTGCCCCGACAGAATCGTTTTCCAGCTTACTGCCATCCGTAAAGACTTGGACACTGTTCGCAGCACATGCCGCGTCTATGCGATCTTGGGTAGGTGTGAGTTCGAAAGCCACCGATACCCGTTCAGCCGGGTGAAGGAGTTCAGCAAGTGGGGTTGGAACCTCATATGGAATGTTTGTGGGGAGAAATGAAGAGTGGTGTGTTAGTCGAGTTCTTTCAACTTCCCTTACTCGGAGGATCTCTAAATCAAGGGGTAGAAATCTAGCCAATGCCAGAGCAGCGTTAGTGGAAATAGTTCTATAGCCCCTAATGGCTCTGATTGCAAATCCTCTTTGTGCAGAAGCTAGCATGTCCTTTATGTAGATTTTAGACGCAACATGACCCCATATACCAGCCGCATAAGTAACAATGGGTACAATAACGTACCGATATATGGAGTCAATATTTTCGGGATGTGCACCCCAGGATGGACGAACAAAAAGGCATAATCTGCTAAAGAGCTTCATCACCTTATTGATGATATATTTTACATGGTTGGTAAACCTCAGTCGATCATCAATGATTACTCCTAATAGTTTGAATTCCTGTGAAAATGCAATAGGAGTGCCGTCCATAGTAATCTTGGCTTGGGCGGCTTTATTAGAGAAAGCCAGTGCTTTTGTCTTTTCTGGGCCGAAGGTGAGTTTGATGTCACGTCCCCAAGCAGCGATCCTGTTGAGCGCCGTGCAAGTTGCATATTGGAGGGATGCGGAGTCCTTGGCAGTTACAACTAATAAAACGTCATCTGCATAGGCCTGCAAATGGCAGCCCTCCGGGAGATTTTGGTCCAGAAGATCATCCAAAAGAAGATTCCAGAGGGCGGGTCCGCAGGCGGAGCCCTGCACACATCCTCGCTCCATAACTCTGTGTGCGCTGGCCCCAGCATATGTCAAAAGTACACTTCGGTTGCTGAGATAGTCTTTGATGAGAGAAAAAATGTTGTTAGAGCAGTTAATTCTTTTTAGCCGATCTAGGATAGCTGGCCACCAGGCTCGATTAAACGCCGATTGTATGTCGAGAGATACAGCCGTGCACAGCTTACCCACCGCAGAAGCCCCTTTGATGCGCTCTACCGCCTCGTGCAAAGCGTGTGCAGTAGATGTATGACGGCGGAAGCCGTACTGCTGAGGATTGAGTTTCCCAGTGGTGGCTTGGTGGTGCACGACTCTCCCTGTGAAAAGTTTTTCTAATAGCTTTCCGAACACGGAAATGAGTCCTATGGGGCGGTGATTTTTGACGGAGCTGCTATCTTCCAGTCCAGGTTTCGGAATGATTTTGACGACTGCTGACTTCCAGCTGCTGGGAAAATGACCCAGGCGGAGACAGCAATTCATAAGGTCCGTGATGAAATAAGGGAAGTTTCTGACTACATTGGCGCAAATATCAGCTGTTAGCCCATCCAGTCCAGGAGCCTTCTTGGGTGACATCGATTGTATCGCTTCCAAAACCTCGTCTTGAGTGAATGGTAGGTCATCTGGGGACAGAGGGTTGAGACTGGAGGTCTGACGCATTTGAGTTTGTTCGGGCGTGTCAACATTAGGAGGATCCGAAGGAAAAAAGTGCGCAAGAAGTGCGTCCGCTGTTGCCTGATTGTCTGTGGTGTAATTGCCGTCCATTTGGATAACTGACGGAGGCTTATTCGGAGCTCCAGACCGCAGAAGTCGGTTAGTCATTGCCCACACGTTCTCTCCTGTCTGCAGTTCGCAGAATTTTCTGAAGTTTTGAGATGACTCCTTCCTAATCGTCTCCGAGTATTCCTCTTTCAGTTCTTGATAACGTTCGGTGAGACGCTGACATTCGGTGTGGGCAAGTCCATTTCTCCTGGCTGCGATCATCTCCCTACGAGCAGTGTTCACATCTTGCTTAATGCGAGTGAGATTATCCGTCCACCATACTGGTTTGGTTTTTGGGTTTCTGCTGCTGACGCGGGTAGGAAAAACAGCCAATGCCGCCTCGTTAATGCATGCAGTCAGGTTCAGGACAACTCTGTCCAAGTCGAAGGTGCTGAGGGTGTTAAAATTTGTGTTCAGCAAGTCGGAATCACTGATGCGCGCTGTCAGCTCTTCCCTGAATCCTACCCAATCGGAATCCTTGGTGATGACATACCGGAAGGTGGAAGTGGAAGGAGGATTGGAAGGGTTGGCATAGCGTATGTTCAATTTGAACTTGACTAGTTTGTGAGCGGTAACGGCCATGGCCTCTGGGTCCACCTTCCAGTCACATATTGCATCGGCCGAGTCTCCAGGGTTAGGTTAGGTTAGGTTAGGTTAGGTTGGGGTGCGTGGTCGGATAACCTCCTCGTGTGCCCGACTACTGTTTGTCCCAGTGCATCCGTGGACTGGGAAAGACAGTGGGAGGGCCGGTGCACCCTGGGCGTCTCTGTAAAAGACTCTTTTGAGCTTCTTTTACAGCTGGCGGCTAATAATCCGACACCGAGGGACCAGGGATGAGCGCAGGTGGCGCTTACCCTGAACCTCGTTCGAACGACTGCGGAAGTCTAAGAGAGACTACGTGTCTATGTTTAACATGGAGACGGAAATCTTTCAGATAGTACGCGCGAGACGAGAGCGAACGTCTCTTCGGAGATGATTGCTCGCAGACCGTGGGCCTTACAGGCTAGCGTGTCGGAGACGAAAGCCTATTTTGGTTGTACGTCTTGGGGACTAGGGGAAAGCGCGGGTGGCGCATCCCCTAGAACCCTTTCGAACGATTGCCGAGGTCTAAGAGGGACTACGTGTCTATGTTTAACATGGAGACGGAAACCTTTTAGATAGTACGCACGAGACGAGAGCGAAAGTCTCTTCGGAGATGATTGCTCGCAGACCGTGGGCCTTACGGGCTAGCGTGTTGAAGACGAAAAGCCTTATCTGGTTGCACGTCTTGGGGACTAGAGGAAAGCGCGGTTGGCGCATCCCCTAGAATCCTTTTGAACGATTGCGGAAGTCTAAGAGGGACTACGTGTCTATGTTTAACATGGAGACGGAAACCTTTCAGATAGTACGCACGAGACGAGAGCGAAAGTCTCTTCGGAGATGATTGCTCGCAGACTGTGGGCCTTATGGGCTAGCGTGTCGAAGACGAAAAGCCTTATCTGGTTGTACGTCTTGGGGACTAGGGGAAAGCGCGGGTGGCGCATCCCCTAGAACCCTTTCGAACGATTGCGGAGGTCTAAGAGGGAGTATGCTTCTATGTTTACATGGAGGCGGAAACCATTTTGACAGTACGCGAGAGGGGAGCGAAAGTCTCTTCGGAGGCGGCCGCTCGAAAAGAGTGGGTTTTAGGACAGTGCAGATGGCATGTAGTACTAAACCCACTGAGGGAGCGGAAACCCAGGAGGATTGGTAATTTCATGATTACCGTATCCACTGGGTAGTACGCACCCGAGTGACTGAGGGAAAGCGCAAATGGCGCACTATTTTCCCTTGGAAGCTCACAACTCGAACGAATGCGGAGGTCTAAGAGGGAGTATGTTTCTATGTTTAACATGGAGACGGAAACCTTTCAGATAGTACGCACGAGACGAGAGCGAAAGTCTCTTCGGAGATGATTGCTCGCAGACCGTGGGCCTTACGGGCTAGCGTGTCAAAGACGAAAAGCCTTTTCTGGTTGTACGTCTTGGGGACTAGGGGAAAGCGCGGGTGGCGCATCCCCTAGAACCCTTTCGAACAATTGCGGAGGTCTAAGAGGGACTACGTGTCTATGTTTAACATGGAGACGGAAACCTTTCAGATAGTACGCACGAGACGAGAGCGAAAGTCTCTTCGGAGATGATTGCTCGCAGACCGTGAGCCTTACGGGCTAGCGTGTCAAAGACGAAAAGCCTTTTCTGGTTGTACGTCTTGGGGACTAGGGGAAAGCGCGGGTGGCGCATCCCCTAGAACCCTTTCGAACGATTGCGGAGGTCTAAGAGGGACTACGTGTCTATGTTTAACATGGAGACGGAAACCATTTAGACAGTACGCGTGAGGGGAGCGAAAGTCTCTTCGGAGGTGGCCGCTCAAAAACAGTGGGTTTTAGGACAGTGCAGATGGCATGTAGTACTAAACCCACTGAGGGAGCGGAAACCCAGGAGGATTGGTAATTTTATGATTACCGTATCCACTGGGCAGTACGCACCCGAGTGACTGAGGGAAAGCGCAGATGGCGCACTATTTTCCCTTGGAAGCTCACAACTCGAACGAATGCGGAGGTCTAATAGGGACTACGTGTCTATGTTTAACATGGAGGCGGAAACCATTTAGACAGTACGCGCGATGGGAGCGAAAGTCTCTTCGGAGGTGGCCGCTCGAAAACAGTGGGTTTTAGGACAGTGCAGATGGCATGTAGTACTAAACCCACTGTGGGAGCGGAAACCCAGGAGGATTGGTAATTTTTATGATTATCGTATCCACCCGGGTAGTACGCACCCGAGTGACTGAGGGAAAGCGCAGATGGCGCACTATTTTCCCTTGGAAGCTCACAACTCGAACGAATGCGGAGATCTAAGCGGGAGTACGCGTCTTTGTTTTACAAAGAGGCGGAAACCACTTTGACAGTACGCGCAGAGGGAGCGAAAGTCCTTACAGGACGGACGCTCTGAGACAGTAAGCCTGAGGTGTGCGCAGGTGGTGCTTAATCCGATGGCTTACTCGTCTCCATCGAATGCGGAAACCTGTAAGGGGTTACGCGTCCATGTTCACATGAATGCGGAGACCTTGCAGGCAGTACGCTGCTAGTGGGTCCTGAGCATGGGTTGGGAGGCCCTGCTCTGAGGTTTATGGACCCCAAGCTAGTTAGTGCGCTACTGTGCTGTGCGCTTCCTGGCGTTTGGGAGAAATCCCGCGGGATGGCAGAAGTAGTTTCTGCATCCCAAGGTGGGCTTGCTTCGGCGAGCAACCCACTGCCTTGGCCGCGAAAGTAATACCAAAAGTATTCTCGTAGCTAGGGCAGATATGGGCAGAGGGCACAGCGTGGGGTTTTTTAGTGGGTAGGCCCCCCCTTCCGGCCCCCCATCCAGCCCGCAGGGGCTGAGTGGGGGATCGGCTAGGCGGAAAGCGGTGTCGCTGGCGTTCAGTCGCTGGCGGCTTCCGTGGGAGAGTCCCACATAACTGCCGTCGCTCTCCCAAGCGACGGAGTACGCATAAGCACGCGTTTTTCCTCACGTTAAAAAAAAAAAAAAAAAAAAAAAAAAAAAAAAAGGTTAGGTTAGGTTAGGTTAGGTTAGGTTAGGTTAGGTTAGGTTAGGTTAGGTTGGGGTGCCATGTCAGACAACCTCCTCGCGGTGCACCCTGGGCGTCATCGTTTTTGATACGGTGACGGCTAATGGTCTGGCAGTCGGAGATGGCGCCGGTTCTGTCCTGGCGTCATCCGCTCGTAACCCCGTACGTGGTGCGGGAGCGAGGGCCGCCATCCCAACGGATGGGGGCTGCGAGGAAGAAAACCTCTCTAAAAAATAACGGACGGGGACCTCACGGTCCTGTCCGCTTCGGCGGATAGTGTGGGCTCCGAGTCGGCGTCCCAGACGTATTCTGGGTAGCGGCGACTCGGTTCGGGCTCGGCCGGCGTCCTGGAGAGTCCGGGTAGCGGCGGTGCGAGCGTGGGCGGCGGGTTCGTCCGGTCGCGGTAAAACGTGATCGGCGGACGGGCATTCGTTGCCAACCGTCGGCAAAACCGGTGACCTAGTCACGTCTTAGGGCCGGTGGGGCTGCCCTTAATTGGGTGTCCCCGCGAGGAGACAACCTCCATAAAAAATCTCCAACCCTAAGCTCGTTGTCGTGCAAGGCGAGAGGGTGTATGGCCGGTGGGAAATCGGTCTTTACGCGACAACGGAGCAGGGAATAAGCCGACCCCTGCTTCGAGAACCCTGGCCTACCCGGGTATGGGCCTCTGCCCGGGTGGTTAAACCTTGCCCTTTTACTCGTGGGACTATTATGGAAACATTAAACTTTAAAAAACTTTTTTCAAGCGGTGGGGACGAGAAGTCCGGTGGAGATAAGAAAGAGAAGGGGACTGCTTCAAAGCAGTCTGAGTCGACACCAACATCTGTCGAAAAAACAGCAGAAGGAGTTAAAGCTGACTTTAAACAGCCTGTCGAACCAGTTGTTCGACTGACACGAACGCCGTTACCTGTGGCTTCGCTGACGTCGCTGGCTGGAACCGGTTTGGTCAGAGGGGGAAGGAGTAGGAGTTCATCATGCTCCTCCCAGATGTCATTGGAGGATGTGGAGCCGTTGAGCGGACGGAAGCGCCAGCGGTCACGAGATCCGAGTGTGTCAGGTGAAGACGGCTCAGATAAAGTGGGCATGCCATCGCCAAAAATCAGCGCCGTCGCAGAGAAACGTGGTAGAGGTCGGCCACCAACCACTGGCGAGCATGTTGGGCTTTCTAAGGCCCAGGGGGAACTTACCCGATTGCGGGAAATTGAACGTGTGGTAGATCGCGAATTGGCGCTATCCGTCGATAAACCCCGTCCACCCCAGAAGCCAAGAGGGGGTACCAGTTTGGAGAATCCAAGCTTGCTGGCTAACTGTGAGGTGCTGGCGCGCGGTATGGACGGCGTCGAGACTGTTCTAGAGATCGCTGCCAAGTCGGGAAACCTGAAGGGTACTAGTGTTAGGGCCCTGAAAGACGCGGCAACCTTAATAAAAAACATGTTGGGCGAGATGTACAACCGCAACACCTCGGATTGTACCAAACAGATGGACGAGCGTTTTGTGAAGACCATAGCTGATTTGAAACAAACAAAGGAGGAAAATGCTCGCATCTCAGTTGAGAATCAGCGACTGAGAGAGGAGATGGCGGCGATCCGGCATGAACTAAAATTGGTTCGTGAACAGCTGAAGGGGGCGTCCAACCTGTCCCTCATCCCGGACACAAGTGGTCGACGCCTGCGAAACACCGTGGGCGATATGACGGTGGAGGATCTCCAACGGCTAATTGCCGAACAAGCTGGCACCATGGTTAGCGCCCGCATTGAGGGTCTAAGTCGCCGGCTACCACCCGAGGAGAATTTAAGGCCGCCCTTAGCAGCCAACAGAAGAAAACCAACGGTTAGCCCTGCGCCGCCAGTTGTGCCACAGCCGGAAATTCCAGCAGTAGCTCCTGCCCCAGTCAAAGGGAAGGGAGTGAAAAAAGAGAAGAAAAAGGCGAAGAAAGGCAAAAAGTCAAGCACGGAAGCGACACCTCAACAAGAGACGCAGACCGTCCCACCCTCTCAAAACCCAACTGAGGAGGGCTGGCAAGAAGTTCGGCGCAAGAAAAATAAGACGAAGGTCCCAACATCAGCGCAAGACAAGGGACTAAACAAGAAGGAAGCTACTTCCAAGAAGAAGAAGGTGCGGCTTCGTATGCCTAAATCGGCCGCGGTAGTCATAAAACTGCGACCTGAGGCGTCAGAACAAGGGGTTAGCTATGCTCAAATTCTTGCTGGGGCTAAAGGAAAGCTCGACAATAGTATAGTTGCAGGCGGACTTAAGATTAAGATCGCGGCCACTGGTGCCCGTCTCTTAGAGGTGCCAGGTGAAAATAATGGTGAAAGAGCTGAAAAGCTACTCAGCCGGCTACAAGAAATCCTTGACCCAAATCTAGTCGACGTGAACCGACCGATGAAGACTGTCGCGTTTCGCGTTTCGGGCTTGGACGACTCGGCCGAGGTAGCCGATATCCAGACTGCAGTAGCTGAGCAAGGAGGGTGTAGTATAGACTGCGTAAAAGTGGGAGAGGTTCGGAGAAGCCGCCTTGGACTGGGGTCTGCACTAGTGAGGTGCCCGGTGGCTGCTGCCAAAAAACTGTCAGAGGGCGGAAAGAAGAGGTTGTTAGTAGGATGGGTTTCGGCGGGAATTGACATACTACCGCAGAGAAAGAGGCTCTGTTTTAAGTGCTTTGAAGTAGGGCACGTTAAATCAACATGCACTGGTGTTGATCGCAGCGAACTATGTTTTAAGTGCGGTACCTCTGGCCATGTGGCCAAAGAATGTGATAGGGCGTTGCGATGCGTTGTGTGCGCGGCGCATGGGATGAAAGCGAATCACATGCTGGGAGGGACGTCTTGCAATCCCCCCAAGCAGAAGAAGATGAAAAAGTCGACGACCCAGCAGGCGCCTGCCCAAGAGGGTGGCGAAGAGGGTATGGAGACAGCCGATACCATTGGCGGAGAGGCAGCGGGCTCTAAGCGGGCGGATGGCCCAGATGAGTCGCAGTTGAGGGGACCGGGTTACGGAAGCGGGGAACTTCCGTAGCCCACTCCAGGGTCTCCGTGGTGGAACGGCGCGCCTTGTGTTCCGGCGCGCCTCACCGTTGGGGGAGCATCTGAGCTTCCAATTTTTGTTTGTGTCCGTTTGGACGACCGGCGACTGACCGCGGTTGTATACATTGTCTTCCCGTAGTCTGTCGCATTAACGGCTGAGGAACACCCAGGGGGTTTTAGTGGAGTCACCACATAACCCCCTCATTTCCCCGGATGAGGGGGTATGCGAAGGCATTTCCCCCTGGCAAAAAAAAAAAAAAAAAAAAAAAAAAAAGGTTAGGTTAGGTTAGGTTAGGTTAGGTTGGGCAGAGGCTAGGGAGCGAGGGGAACGACCCGCGCCTGAGGAAGTCCGTAGAGCGCAAGAGATTGCGCGCGACGAAGTATTACAGAGGTGGTCGGAGGACCTGGAAACTGCTAGGTACGGGACACGAACGACAGACGCAATACGACCTGTTCTAACCGAATGGATAAGTCGAAGACATGGTTCACTAACTTACCATCTGGTGCAGATACTCACCGGACATGGCTGTTTCGGTGGGTATCTGCACCGAATTCAAAGAGAGGCGACCCCGCAATGCCACGAGTGCGGTGCTGTTGAAGACTCGGCGCAGCACACCTTAGAGGTGTGCGCAGCCTGGAGCTCACAGCGTAGTGCCCTTACGGCCGTGGTGGGTGGGGACCTGACACTGCCCAGCGTGATCAACGCCATGCTGGGCAGTGAGAGGTCTTGGGAGGCCGTGGTTTCCTTCTGCGAAGAGACTATGACGCAGAAGGAGGCTGCAGAGCGGGACCGCGAAAATGACACTCAAGCGGACCCGCTACGACAGAGAAGACTAGGGAGGAGGCGACGGCAGTTCGCACGTCGTTTTCCCGTATAACAGGCCGGCGGGTGGGGGTAGGGTGAACCCCTGCCTGCCTTTGGCGGCCTCGTAGAGATTGAGGAGACGCCCACGTGTGCTCGGGCGTCTCCCAAACAGCGAAGTGGCCCGGATTTGCCGGGGCCGAGCAGGGCAGCGTGGTAGAATCCCAAAAAGGAGCCCATGCTGTTTATCCCTGATTGAGAGGCACACCGAGGGGTTTAGTGGGTATGCCCGTCGCCACTAACCCGGCGGGTGAGTCCCACATAACCCCACCGTGTCGCCCCGCGGTGGGGTATGCGTAACGCATTCCCCTCGTAAAAAAAAAAAAAAAAAAAAAAAAAAAAAAAGGTTAGGTTAGGTTAGGTTAGGTTAGGTTAGGTTAGGTTAGGTTAGGTTAGGTTAGTTTAGGTTGGGGTGCCATGTCAGACAACCTCCTCGCGGTGCACCCTGGGCGTCACCGTTTTTGATACGGTGACGGCTAATGGTCTGGCAGTCGGAGATGGCGCCGGTTCTGTCCTGGCGTCATCCGCTCGTAACCCCGTACGTGGTGCGGGAGCGAGGGCCGCCATCCCAACGGATGGGGGCTGCGAGGAAGAAAACCTCTCTAAAAAATTACGGACGGGGACCTCACGGTCCTGTCCGCTTCGGCGGATAGTGTGGGCTCCGAGTCGGCGTCCCAGACGTATTCTGGGTAGCGGCGACTCGGTTCGGGCTCGGCCGGCGTCCTGGAGATTCCGGGTAGCGGCGGTGCGAGCGTGGGCGGCGGGTTCGTCCGGTCGCGGTAAAACGTGATCGGCGGACGGGCATTCGTTGCCAACCGTCGGCAAAACCGGTGACCTAGTCACGTCTTAGGGCCGGTGGGGCTGCCCTTAATTGGGTGTCCCCGCGAGGAGAAAACCTCCATAAAAAACCCCAACCCCAAGCTTTTTGTCGCGTCTATGGCGAGGGGGTGAATGGCTGGAGGGAGTTCAGTCGATACACGGCAACGGAGCAGGGAATAAGCCGGCCCCTGCTTCGTGAACCCCGGCCTGCCCGGGTATGGACCTCTGCCCGGGTGGTTAAACCGTGTCCTATATTACTCGTGGGAATAAATATGGAAGAATTTAATAAAACTAAAACTGATGATGGGTCCGAGAAGGACGGAGATGATAAGAAGGATGAGAAGGCCGCTTTCAAAAGACCGATGAAAACGGCGAAGAGGCAACCACTCGTGCGTCTTACTCGGCTAACGGATGGTCAGGAGAGAAGATCTAGTGAGGAAATTGAAACAAGAAGCCGAACATCGTCTGTGTCTTCGTGTGTCTCAATTTCCGACGAAGAAGCTTACGACTCAGAAATTTCTGAGGCAGGGCGAAAACGACCGCGATCAAGAATATCGGCCTTCTACGGCGACAAAGATTGCGAAGAAGAAATTCCTGGTGTCACTGGAACACCAACAAAACGAGGACGTGGACGGCCACCAACAACTGGCCAATGTATTGGTCTTGGGAAGGCACAAGCAGAAATGAGAGCCGCTGAGCTTAAAAAGAAGGAGTTGGAAACGGAGATGGAAATAGTTCAGAAAGCGCGACGTGTCATGCCCCCGCGAAGCTACCATGATCAAGCGGCTAAAGTAGATTGGCGAGAAATGCCAACAACTGAGATTTGCGAGCGTATGCGCGACACTGCGGAAGTTGTCCAGGAAATAGCCTTAAAGTCCGGGCACTTAAAAGGTACCTACGTGCGGACGCTCAAAGATGCGGCAGAACACATAAGGAGTGCAATGACGGAAATTCCAACCCGAACCGGCTCCGATGAATTTGCAAAGCTAGAGACGAAATACAATGAGTTGCGAGCTAATCTTACTCGTCTTTCAGCAGATTACACCCGACAATCTGGAGAAAATGAAAAACTGCGAGAGGAAATCGGGGCTCTAAAATGCACAGTTCAGAGGCTGGAGAAATCACCTTCTGCAGCCATTTGCCATAACTGTACTGGGCGAGGAGGAACACAGCCGGATGAGATCACCAGCCTGCTGGTTGCTATGAACTCTCGTTTTGAGAACCTCGAAAAGCGACTTTTGCCGGAACAACAACAACGGCAAAACTTCCCACAGGTAGCTGCAGACATGGAGAGCAGATCACCTGCCCCATCGCAAGCGCCGATAGTCGAGGCGCCGCAAAGTGACTCTGGGAAGAAGACCAAAAAGGGAAAAAAGAAGAAGACGGCTTCACAGCCTGTGTCCCATCCGCAGTTACAATCTGTGCCTACATCACAGGATCAGACGAAGCAGAAGCAGAATCCAAATTCTGCGACAAAACCCAAAACGGCACCAAAAGCCAAGCCTGCTTCTGAGCCTGCGACTGCTCAGCCTGAAGAAGAGGAGGGCTGGAATAAAGCTGTAAGTCGTAAGGCCAAAAACAAGGCTAAGAAGAAGAAAGCAGCTGCCGAAGATTCACAGCAGAAAGAAAAGAAGAAGAAAAATAAAAAGAAGAAATTGCAACCACCACGAACAACTGCAGTGGTTGTTTCTCTAGATAAAGAAGCCACAGATCAAGGCTTAACCTACGCCGAAGTAATCACAAAGGCTAGACGAAATATAGACTTGACTGAATTAGAGATCCCAGGAGTTAAAGTCAAAATCACGTTGACAGGAGCTCGTTCATTCGAACTAGCGGGAGCTGACTCCGGGGACAAGGCAGATCTCCTGGCTGAAAAGCTGCGGAACTTGTTGCCGGGGTGTGTAAGGATTACAAGACCAATAAAATGTGCAGATATTCGACTCACTGGACTCGACGATTCCATTACAAAAGAGGACGTAGAAACAGTTATTTCTTTAAAGGGCGGCTGCTCCAAAGAAACCGTCAAGGTGGGACCTATCCGATCTGGACCAGGGGGAATGGGTATAGTCTCTGTGCAATGTCCTGTCAACGCGGCGAGAATAATCAGTAGCGAGGGAAGATTATTCATTGGTTGGAGCTCTGTTACTGTTCGTGCACTGGACCCACGACCGCTAATGTGCTTCCGCTGCCTGGAGTTAGGTCATACCCGGCAGCAGTGCAATGCCCAGATTGACCGCAGCGACTTGTGCCTCCGCTGCGGTAAGGCTGGGCATAAAGCAGCACAATGCACTGACAAGCCGCATTGTCCAATCTGTGCGAAACTTAAACGGCCAGCGGACCACAGCATGGGGACCAAAAAATGCGCCCCACCAACGAGGAGGCACAAGGTAGTCGGAGGGACCCCGGCCGCCACCAACCAAGAAGAGCGGCCTAATCCGCCAGAGGCAAAAGAAACTATTAATGGATAGTAGAAATTATAACTTCCTCCAAGCGAATCTCATGCACGCTGCCAGAGCACAAGATTTATTTGCACAGGCTATGGCGGAAGGCTTAATAGATGTAGCAGTAGCGTCTGAACCTTACTACATACCAAATCGACCAAATTGGGCTGGTGACGTGAATGGTGTGGCTGCAGTATGCACTCCTGCTAGTGCCCCTCCTCTTGAAGTTATTGAAAGAGGAGCAGGGTATATCTCAGTAAAGCATAGAGGAATTGCTATCGTGGGGGTTTATTTTTCACCCAATAGAGGAGTAGCCGAATTGGAAGCCTACCTTGATCAACTCGGTCCAGCTATACGAAGATTAAGTCCAACCCCAGTTATAGTGATGGGGGACCTTAATTGCAAGTCGGCTGCCTGGGGCTCTCCTGTGACCGATCCCAAGGGTAGCATTCTTGCAGACTGGGTAGGAACGTCGGGACTGGTTATCTGTAATAGGGGCTCAGTCTATACTTGCATTAGGAGGAATGGAGGGTCCATCGTGGACGTTACTTTCGCGACTCCATCCATGGCCCAGCGCATTCAAGATTGGCGCGTTATAGTAAACACGGAGACGTTGTCGGATCACCGATATATCAAGTTTAAGGTCTCTTCTCATCAGGTGACAAACAGCGCTCGTTCATCTAGAGCAGGTAGAGCGCAATTTCCAAGATGGACTCTTACTCGTCTGGATAAACAGCTGGCAGAAGAAGCAGCTATAGTAGCATGCTGGAACCCCACTCCAGTGGGTGATAGAAGTGCAGACGAAATGGCCGCCTCTATCCGCGAGGATCTAACATCTATATGTGACACGGCCATGCCCCGCAGCAGAGGCTTCCCGAAAAACAGGCAACAGGTTCATTGGTGGACGCCAGAAATAGCTGCTCTCCGGTACACTTGTAATGATGCCCGACGAGAGCACAAGCGATGTCGTCGACGACGTCGACATACTGACGAAGAGGAAGAAACATCCTATAGGGCTTACAAAGAAGCAAAAATGCATCTTCAACTAGCCATCACCCGCGCTAGAGATGAATCATGGGATGGTTTTGTCGGGACTCTAGATCAAGACCCATGGGGGCGCCCATATAAGATGGTACGCAATAAGTTGCGCCCCTATGCTCCTCCTATCACAGAGACTATGGAGCCGCAGCTCCTGCAGACGGTTGTTGCGGGACTATTTCCGAGCCCTGGAGAATTCAGTCCTCCAGTGATGGTACCACCAACTGCCCACGAGTTTGAGACGGAAGTCCCCATGGTCACAGATGGAGAAATGGAAGTTGCGACAGATCGCCTTAAAGCTAAGAGGAAAGCCCCCGGCCCAGATGGTATTCCAGGCCGAGTGCTGGAGGTAGCTCTGAAACATCTAAAAGAGCGCCTCCGTGCCGTTTTCGACGCTTGCTTGCTGGCGGGAAAATTTCCAGCGATCTGGAAGGAAGGTCGTCTTTGTTTACTGCGGAAAGAAGGTCGTCCTCCAAATTCACCCTCCGCATATAGGCCAATAGTTTTGCTGGATGAAGCGGCTAAATTCTTTGAGCGTATACTTGCAGCTCGCATCATTCGACACCTGAGAGAAATGGGTCCAGATCTGTCGGATCAACAATATGGTTTCCGTACAAACCGTTCCACAGTCGATGCGCTCCTAGAACTAAAGAGACTTGCAACAGACGCGATAAACCGAGGAGAGAGCTTGGTAGCTGTATCACTGGATATTGCGAACGCATTCAATACTCTTCCATTTCCGTGCATTCTTGAGGCGCTGAAATTCCACCAGTTGCCTCTGTACCTACAACGGATAATTAAAGATTATCTAACAGGAAGACGTGTCCTCTTCGTAAATAGTGCCGGAGAGCTGATGACTCATGACGTGGAGTGCGGGGTTCCACAGGGATCGGTCCTTGGGCCCTTACTGTGGAACCTCGGTTATGATTGGGTCCTGCGAGGAGTTCTCTTGCCCCGGATGAACGTGATCTGCTATGCGGATGATACACTCATCACGGCCCGGGGCAAGAATTTCGAACAAGCAGCACGTCTGGCTACGGTGGGCTCTACCCTTGTAGTGGGGCGTATTCGACTGCTGGGTCTTAGAGTGGCTTTGGAGAAGACAGAGGCTGTAGCCTTTCATGGCCCACGGCACAAACCACCGGACGATGCTCACATCCTTATCGACGGGGCGAGAGTGCCGATAAGGCCCAACATCAAATATCTGGGGCTAATCCTTGATAGCCGATGGTCCTTTGCCGAGCACTTCAAACAGTTGGCTCCACGGTTAACCAGTGCGGCGGCAGCTTTGAGTCGACTTTTGCCCAACGTTGGCGGGCCGAGTGTAACATGTCGACGCCTTTTTGCAGGGGTCGTTAAATCGATGGCTTTATATGGGGCACCCGTATGGGTAGACGCTCTTAACCCTGAAAATTGTGCACGTCTGCGACAACCACAACGCATCTTAGCAACAAGGGCAATAAGAGGGTATAGGACGGTATCCGGTGATGCAGCCTGCGTTTTAGCGGGTACACCGCCATGGGAGAGAGAGGCAGAAGTCCTGGCAGAAACTTACCGCTTCAGGGCAGAGGCTAGGGAGCGAGGGGAACGACCCGCGCCTGAGGAAGTCCGTAGAGCGCAAGAAATTGCGCGCGACGAAGTAATACAGAGGTGGTCGGAGGACCTGGAAACTGCAAGGTACGGGACACGAACGACAGACGCAATACGACCTGTTCTTACCGAATGGATAAGTCGAAGACATGGTTCGCTAACTTACCATCTGGTGCAGATACTCACCGGACATGGCTGTTTCGGTGGGTATCTGCACCGAATTCAAAGAGAGGCGACCCCGCAATGCCACGAGTGCGGTGCTGTTGAAGACTCGGCGCAGCACACCTTAGAGGTGTGCGCAGCCTGGAGCTTGCAGCGTCGTGCCCTTACGGCCGTGGTGGGTGGGGACCTGACACTGCCCAGCGTGATCAACGCCATGCTGGGCAGTGAGAGGTCTTGGGAGGCCGTGGTTTCCTTCTGCGAAGAGACTATGACGCAGAAGGAGGCTGCAGAGCGGGACCGCGAAAATGACACTCAAGCGGACCCGCTACGACAGAGAAGACTAGGGAGGAGGCGACGGCAGTTCGCACGTCGTTTTCCCGTATAACAGGCCGGCGGGTGGGGGTAGGGTGAACTCCTGCCTGCCTTTGGCGGCCTCGTAGAGATTGAGGAGACGCCCACGTGTGCTCGGGCGTCTCCCAAACAGCGAAGTGGCCCGGATTTGCCGGGGCCGAGCAGGGCAGCGTGGTAGAATCCCAAAAAGGAGCCCATGCTGTTTATCCCTGATTGAGAGGCACACCGAGGGGTTTAGTGGGTATGCCCGTCGCCACTAACCTGGCGGGTGAGTCCCACATAACCCCACCGTGTCGCCCCGCGGTGGGGTATGCGTAACGCATTCCCCTCGTAAAAAAAAAAAAAAAAAAAAAAAAAAAAAAAAAAAAAAAAAAAAAAAAAAAAGGTTAGTTTAGGTTAGGTTAGGTTAGGTTAGGTTAGGTTAGGTTAGGTTAGGTTAGGTTAGGTTAGGTTAGGTTAGGTTAGGTTGGGGTGCGTGCCAGACAACCTCCTCGCGGTGCACCCTGGGCGCCACTGCTGTTGCAGTGGCGGCGAATAGTCTGGCAAGGGAGGACCCGCCCGGCGTCTTGGACATATTCCGAGTAGCGGCGGTGCGGGTCGGTGTGGTGGGGGCCTTCTGTGGGCCCAGCGGTCCTATGGACGTTGTGACGGGAGCGCCGGAACCCCGCACGTGGTGCGGGACCGGAGGCTGCCACTTATTAGTGGGGGCTGCGTGGAGGGACACCACTTTAAAAAACCAAGGGGAGCCTGTCCCCTTTAAAAAAAAAGGCTTGAAAAACCCATGATCATGGACAATTGTCAACAGAAACTACCCCAGGAGGGTACCAGCTGCTCCGCAGCTGGAGAATCCCTCCCGGGCACTACGGTGCTCGGCTGCTCCTCGTATTCTGGGGGGGGCAACAATTGTTTAGTGGACAATTCAGCGTTGGGTCCGGGATTAAACTGCGCTGCTTCTAATTCAATCGGCCATTCTAGGTCGGATTTAACGGGGAATGTCGACGGTGCTGGTAAGCGCACAAAGTCGAATTCTTCGTCAGGGAAATCTTGTTCGACGTTCCTGAAGGGTGATGTGTCCCCTTCAGATGATCCGATCAGGAAGGGGAAAGAGAGGGTTAATTCGGTTGGAAGTTCTGATTCAACTGCGTCAGATAGGTTTGTGGATGCAGAAGGGGCTCGCGAAAGTGGTAGGTCGGGCTCGGATTGTAGAGGAGCGATTAACAGGATTAATGGAAATAACAAATCCGAACAGAATTTGGACAGAGCACAGAGTCCGGTTAAAAACTGTGCGTCTACAAAAGACGTCATTGACGATTTAGTCACCAAGGCTGTGGTTCGACTGACCCGGCTTGAGTATACTGCGGGGCTAAGCACATTTACTGCTCCTGTTGGTGATGCGATGAAAGATTCTGATAATGAGGCATCGGTGGTAGAGGAGGAGTTGGGTCCTAACCGTTCTCCTCGTCGCCTTAGTTTTGATGAGAGTCAGCCTTCTGTTGCAGGCAACGTGTACAGTAACGCCGATAGCGGCATGTCAAGGGAAGAGAAGCTAATTTCCCTTTCTTCAGCTCAGTCGCTTCCAAGTGTTAATATAGACGACGAAGACTGCAATAGGCGGATAACTCGCTCTGCCCGTAAGAGGCATATAGGTAGTAATCCTACGTTGGATGTTGAACCTGGAGAAGAACCTGTTTCGGCGGCTTCACCGAAGAAAATAATAGCAGCGGGATCTGGTCGTGGCAGAGGTGATCACGCTGCTCCCAAAGGCACCCATGTCGGCTTAAATAAGGCAAAACGTGACTATCTTAAGCTCACGGAGTTTGGTGACCTTGGTGAATATGAGGATGCAATCTCTTTGGATGGTGAAATGAGCGGTAGAGAGTTGGACGATGCTGTTAATTGGCCAGCGGAATTAATAGACCAGGATGTGTCTACTCCTCCCCTAATGAGGGCGGAAGTTAGAGGTGAGGACGACCTGCGAACGAAGGCGCTTGTGCAGTTGGCTGCAATTAAAGATGTATCGAAGAAGTCCAAAAAACTCAAAGGCACCTGTCAGAAGGTACTCAACGATGCCACGAACACACTGACTGATCTAGTTGAACTACTTTCTTGCAGGACCTTATCTTCAGAAACTGTGAGACTCCGGGCAGACAATGCGCGTCTTAGTCAGGAGTTGGAAATTTTGAAGGAAGAGGTAAAATCTCTCCGCGCAGAGTATGCGAAAGACAGAGGAGCACGAGTGCGTCAAAGTGCTGTTCCAGAAAGAACTGCTCCGGCTCCAGCGGATCGAGATTTACTGGAGGAACTAAAGCGTGACCTGGCCGTAATGATTGGAGGAATGGTAAATGTCCGTCTAGCCAGTTTGGAGGCGAGACTTCCGCCGGCTCCAATTGTGAGACCACCTCTTGTGGCGGACAGAGGCAGTGGAGTGGTTCCAGTAGCACCGGCTCCTGAGACCAGAAATGACAAACCGGCTAGTAGAGCAAAAGCTCCGGCAGTGGGCGCTAAGACTGCTAAGCAACCGAGCTCTTCACAACCGGTAGAGACTCCCGAGGAACCTTGGCAGGAAGTCTCAAAGAAAAAGAAGAAGAAGAAGAAGTCCAAAGATACAGGGCCAACTTCTGACCCTTCCAAGAGCTCTGCCAACCAAACTACCAATGTTCCGGCTGGCCCTTCGACAACGAAGAAAACCAAGAAGAAGAAGAATAAGCTCACTCCTCCTCGCTCTGCTGCTGTGGTTGTTACCTTGGACCCGGAGGCTGCAGAGAAGGGGATGACCTATGCTCAGATACTGGACAGAGCAAAGAAGGAAGTACAGCTGCATTCTCTCGGCATTGAAGGCGTCAGGTGTAAGCAGGCGGTTACAGGAGCCAGGATATTTTCTATACCTGGAGCTGAAAGTGGAAACAAGGCGGATGCTCTCGCTGAAAAATTAAAGGTTGCGCTGGCTGGAGTCGCCAAAATTGCCAGACCAGTTAAATGCGTGGATTTGCGCATCTCGGGGCTTGACGACTCCGTCCAGTCAGTACACGTGACGGAAGCAATAGCAGCAAAGGGGTGTTGTCCTGCTGATCAGGTTAAGGTTGGCAAAATTAATACGGGTCCGGGAGGCATGGGTTCAGCGCTTGCGAAATGCCCTGTTGCAGCGGCGAAAAAGGTAATTGAAGCTGGGAGATTGTTTGTGGGTTGGAGTTCAGCGCAGGTTCGAACTTTGGATCCCATGCCTATGCGCTGTTATAGGTGCTTTGGTATCGGGCATACCCGTCAGCGATGTCCCTCCAATACGGATCGCAGTGGGCTCTGCTATCGTTGCGGAAAGCCTGGACACGTAGCGCAAGGCTGTAGGGCTGAGCCCCGCTGCGACGTTTGTGATGAGGCTGGTTTACCAACTGGTCACGTAATGGGTAGACGGGGCTGTAATCCTTCACCCACAAAACCCAAAAAGGCTGTTAAGACCCCAGCCCTCCCCGACGAGGTAGAACGCCAAGAGCCGATGGAGGAAGTTGAAATGTTAGTCCCCAATGTTTAGTTCTCGACAACACAACATATTACAGGCGAACCTCAATCACTGCGCTGGGGCGCAGGATTTGTTTATGCAGACCATGGCGGAGCGAGGCATTGACTTGGCTGTTGCTGCCGAGCCATATTTTGTGCCATCGCAGCCCAACTGGGTTTCGGATCTCGTTGGCTCTGTAGCTATCACTGTTCCTGTGGCATCTTCAGTCCCTCTCGTGGTGAAGGAGAGAGGGATAGGGTATGTCGTTGCTACATGGAGTGGAATAGCAGTCATTGGCGTGTACTTTTCGCCAAATGCCAGTATACCGGAGCTGGAAGCATATGTGGGTATTTTGGGACTAGTTGTTCGTCGACTTGCACCTTTGCCAGTGCTTGTTATGGGAGATCTTAATGCTAAATCAGCTGCATGGAATTCCCCTGTAACTGATGACGAGGGTAACATTGTCGCTGATTGGGCAAATACGTCGGGATTAATGGTCCTCAATCGAGGATCTGTATTCACGTGCGTGCGGAGGGAGGGGGGGTCTATCGTGGACGTTACATTCGCGACCCCTGCCTTAGCCTCGCGCGTGAATGGATGGAAAGTTCTGCAGGAGGTTGAGACCCTTTCGGACCATTTGAGCATCAACTTTAGGATCTCCCCCACTTCAGGGACTAGTAGGCCAGCGCAACCACAAAGAGGAGTGCAATTTCCACGGTGGGCCCTTACCCACCTAGATGCTGATTTGGCAGAGGAAGCAGCTGTAATGCAAAGCTGGTGCACTCCCCCTACAATCCGTGAAAGGGGTGTAGATGACCAAGCTGCACATTTCAGCCGATCACTAGCTGCAGTATGTGACGCAGCAATGCCTCGCGCTAATTACCGGCAAACCAATCGGAGAGCAGTATACTGGTGGTCAGCGGAATTGGCTTCACTGCGGGAGGCCAGCAACCGTGCTCGTCGTGCTCACAAGAGGTGTCGTCGAAGGAGACACACTGATGATGAAGAGGAGCTCCTATATAATGCTTACAAGGAGGCCAAAAAACAGCTTCAAATCGCCATAGCACGTGCTAAGACCAGAGCTAGAGAGGAATTTTTGGAAGAGCTAAATCGAGACCCCTGGGGTCGCCCGTACCGAATGGTGCGGGGCAAAATGCAGCACCAAGCCCCTCCATTGAATATGTTTGATCCTCAACTTCTACAGGATGTGGTGGCTGGGCTATTTCCCGAACGAGCTGAATTTGTCCCACCGGTTATGTCTCCGCTGACACATGAATCGTTGGAACCTATTGCAGAAATTCCCCATCTGACCGCAGAGGAGTTTGACGCAGCGGTGGATCGCTTAAAGTCAAGGAATAAGGCTCCCGGTCCTGACGGGGTGCCTGGCCGCGTACTGCTTTTGGCCCTTAAACATCTGGGGGACCGTCTCCGGGAGCTCTTCGATGATTGCTTGCAGTCGGGGTGCTTTCCGAAGCAGTGGAAAACCGGACGACTATGCCTACTCCGGAAAGAAGGAAGACCCCAAGACTCCCCGTCCGCTTACCGACCCATCGTGTTACTAGACGAGGTGGGCAAGCTACTTGAGCGGGTTATGGCGGCTCGTATTCTCCAGCATTTGTCGGAAACCGGTCCAAATCTTTCTGACCGACAGTACGGCTTTCGAGGTGGGCGATCGACTGTAGATGCTATCAATGAACTGGGAAATATAGTTCGGTGTGCAATAGAGCGAGGAGAAAAGGTAATGGCGGTGTCCTTTGACATCGCCAATGCTTTTAACACCATACCTTTTGCGACAATAAGGGAGGCGCTCAGGTTTCACAAAGTACCTGCATACCTCAGACGGCTAATAGACAGCTACTTCCAGGACCGACAAATCGAGTATATTGGACCAGATGGTTGCCGTCAGTCTAGAAGAATGACATGTGGAGTTCCACAGGGGTCGGTGCTTGGACCGCTCCTGTGGAACATTGGCTATGACTGGCTATTGAGAGGAGTGCTACTGCCGCGTATGAATGTGGTGTGCTATGCCGACGACACCCTTTTGATAGTGAGGGGTGAGGACTTCCTGGACTGTGCACGGTTAGCCAGAGTCGGTGGCAAATTGATTGCCGACAGAATTCGAATGTTGGGTCTGGAAGTGGCTCTTAGTAAAACTGAGGCTATTATTTTTCATGGACCTCGAGAGAGACCACCAGCAGGTGCAACCATTCTTGTGGATGGAGTGCGGATCCCAGTTAAGTCAACAATGAAATACCTGGGCCTTACATTAGACAGTCGTTGGTCGTTCACGGATCATTTTAAACAGTTGGGTCCGAGGCTAACTAAAG
The DNA here is from genome assembly GCA_943789525.1 of Agriphila geniculea. NCBI lineage: Eukaryota > Metazoa > Arthropoda > Insecta > Lepidoptera > Crambidae > Agriphila > Agriphila geniculea. The sequence continues at coordinate 142,956 of OX038890.1, read as the reverse complement.
CAGCTGGAGCATTGAGTCGCCTTCTCCCCAACATTGGAGGCCCGGAAGTATCATGTCGAAGGTTATACGTGGGGGTTCTGCGGAGTATCGCTCTATATGGAGCCCCCATGTGGGCAGAAGCCCTCAACGCAGAAAATTGTAGAGAACTCCGAAAAGCACAACGGATAATAGCGTTGAGAGCTATACGCGGGTACAGAACAGTATCTTGGGGGGCGGCTTGTGTCCTTGCTGGAACCCCACCGTGGGAGCTCGATGCTAGAGTGCTCGCGGCAACGTACCGCTATAAAATAGAAGCGAGGAGACGTGGTGAGCGTCCCACGATAGAGGAAGTGGCCAATATAAGGCGAGAGGCAGAAGATGCTCTGATGATGAGGTGGGCAAGAAGCCTGGTAACTGCCAGCTTCGGAACCCGTACCATTGAGGCCGTCCGTCCAGTGCTTACCGATTGGGTTATGAGAAGGCATGGGGCACTTACGTTTCACGTGGTGCAAATATTGACCGGCCACGGATGCTTCGGTGATTACTTGCACCGAATACGAAGGGAAGTGACCTCTAGATGCCACGAGTGTGGTGCAGCAGTAGACTCGGCGCAGCATACGCTTGAAGTATGCGCTGCCTGGAGTCGGCAGCGAAGAGCTTTAATGGCTGTAATAGGTGGGGACCTCTCGTTGCCCGGCTTGGTCAAAGCCATGCTGGACGGCGATAGGTCTTGGGAGGCTGTGACCTCCTTCTGCGAAGAAGTGATGGTGCAGAAGGAGGCGATGGAGCGCATCCGCGAGGATGACGTCCAGGCGGACCAAATCCGGCGCAGACGGCGAGGAGGACAAAGGAGGCGTTACGTGCAACTTTTGCCTCCTTAACAGAGCTAGCGGGCTAGGGTTGGGCAACCCAAGCCCGCATTGCACAGTTCTGTCTGTCTGGGGAGATGCCCAAGTGTGTCGGGTATCTCCTGAAACGCAAGAAGAGGCTGGATAGCCGGGCTGACTGAGACGACATGGTTGATTCCAACCAGGAACCCAAGTCGTCAAAACCAGTAAGAGAGGGCACACCGTGTCAGTTTTAGTGGGTATGCCCCCTCCTTCCGGTCCTCCATCGAATTCTTTAGGGTTGGGTGGGGGATCGGCTAGGAGGTCGTTGGGAGAGTCCCACATGCCCCCCGTGTTTGCCCAAACATGGGGAAGTGCGAAAAGCATTTCTGTCACGCAAAAAAAAAAAAAAAAAAAAAAAAAAAAAAAAAAAAAAAAAAAAAAAAAAGGTTAGGTTAGGTTAGGTTAGGTTAGGTTAGGTTAGGTTAGGTTAGGTTAGGTTAGGTTAGGTTAGGTTAGGTTAGGTTAGGTTAGGTTAGGTTGGGGTGCTAGGTCAGACAACCTCCCCGTGGTGCACCCTGGGCAACGTCGGCTTGAGCGGAATCCATGCTCGCCGACGGCTAATGGTCTGACAAGTGGCCCCCGTAGAGGGGGGCGTAGTATGGCCACTTCATGTGGCGAACCGCTGTCGCGGTCTGTGTCGAAACCTCTCCTTCTTGTAATTAAGAAGGGGTAGAGCTTTCACCTGGTGACCCTTCTGAGGTCCTTGTGGCGCTTGCGCCTGTCGATTGTCTCGGCTGGCGTCCCGGGGAGCCTGGGCAGCGGCAGTCGAGACGAGCTTGGTGGAGGCAGTAACGCCTGTCGTGGTGTGTCCGTTCACGGACGGGGCGGTTGTGGTATGAACTCCGTGCCTCAGTCGGCCAACCCGTTACCCTACACATGGTGCGTGGCCGGGGGCCGCCATCCTTCGGGGTGGGGGCCACAAGGAGTAAACCTTTTCAAAAATCACTTGACGAGGCCAGGTAGGGTTCCCTCGCCCGGAAGAGGGACTTCGTATGAAAATGTCAAATAATTTGGATCGCGTTATGTCATGCCCTCCCGTTGACGCCGGGCGCACTGAGGAAGCTGGTACCCAGTGTGTGAAATCAGCCACTAGCGGCCAATACGCTCCGGTAGGCCACCGGCGCCAGGGGAAATCCGGGACCCCTGGTGTGAAATCTGTTACCGAGGCGTGTTTGGTGGTTTTAGAAAAAGGCCCTTTTCAGGGCCTACCCAAAGGCCCTTCTCAGGGCTAACCCAAAGGCCCTTCTCAGGGCCAAATCAAAGGCCCTTCTCAGGGCCAAACCAAAGGCCCTTCTCAGGGCCAACCGAAGGAGGTCAAATATGAGAGCGCCGGGGAGGCGCCTAGAGCCACGCGGTCGCGTTCTGGCTCGGCAGCTTCCACAAGGTCAACTCAATCGCGGAAGCGACAGATTGTTGAGTCTGACTCGTCATCAAAATCGGCCCAGTCCGTTATATCAATGACGGATTCAGTGCTTGTATCGGAGAGTGCTTCTGACGCCGCGTCCAAAAACCCGCGACGCCAAAGGAAGAAAAAGAAAAAGAAGGGCTCAGACGAGCATAGTTCTGAGTCGGATATCGACACCCCTGCGGATGTCGCACCGAAAAAAGGGAAAGGGCATGGGCGCGGACGCCCCCCTACGACCGGGGAGTATGTTGGGCTCGCCAAAGCCAAGCAGGAGCTGGCAAAGGCTGAGCGAGAGGAACAACAGGTCCGCCTCGACCGCGAGATCGCCGAAGCAGAGAAGCGGGCCTACGAGACACGGTCCAAATATATGGAAAGCAGGACGGACCCCAGCGCATCATGGACAGCTCCTGCCCCTAAAACCTCCCTTGATATCGAGGAGGTGATAAAGGCAGATTGCGGGGTGATAAATGAGGTAGCAAAAAAGTCGTCGCACCTCAGTGGGCCTTTCCAAAAAGCCCTGAAAAAGGCAGCCCAGTCCATCCAGGACTGCTTTGAAGAGATGGCCCAGAGGTCCATCTCGGATGACATGAGGGCGCTCAAGGCGGAGAACACAGCCATGAGCAAGGAGCTTGCTGAACTCCGGCAAAGTGTCTCCGACCTGACAAGGGAGCTAAAATCCCTCAAGAGGAAGAGTCGCACGAGTCCATTCATGAGCTGTGAGGAGGTTGAGATGGTGGTTGAGGTAACTCCACCTACTCCTTCTGCACCAGCTCCCCCTGTGCCGTTGCGTCCAACTAGCGCCGGTTCTGGCACGGCAGTTGGACCAGATGTGAGCGAGGCCGAGCTCGGCTTGCAAGGCTTCGAGGCCCGGATTATGCGGGCAGTGGGCACGATGCTGGAGGCCCGGTTTGAAGGCCTGCAGGAGCGCCTTCTCCCCGAGAAGCGATACCGTCCGCCACTCGCCGCTGACAAGAAAAACCAGCCTGCCCAACCAGAGCAGGCTGCGGGCACCTCCAAGAGCGATGCACCGCTGGCTCGACAGGTAAAAGCGAAGGGCAAGGCTGCCGGTGACACCAAACCCGACAAACCTTCAAAGAAGAGTCCGCCGGTGCCACCATCTGCACCCACGTCCGGGAAAGAGGCGTCCTCTCCAGCGACGAAGGACCCCCCAGTACCAGTGGAGAATGATTGGAACCCTGTCACGAATAAGAAGAGGCAGAGGAGAAGGAAGGGCGGAGGCGCCCCTGCAGAGGAGGCAGCGGTGGCGAGGAAGCCCACTTACTCCGAAGCGGCGAAAGCAAAGCCGGCGCGCCAAGGCGCCCCAGCCAAAACTCAGCCCACCAAGTCGGCCAAAAAGCCCAAGCTGATTTCTCCAAAATCTGCCGCTGTGGTCGTCACACTTGACGATGCAGCGGTCGAGAAAGGGATGACCTACGGTGAGGCCCTAGGCAGAGCCCGAACGGCCCATAACTTTGATGAGCTGGAGCTTGGCAGACTGAGGTGTCGACGCACGGCCACGGGGGCCCGTATCATAGAGGTCTACGGCACCCAGTCTGCGGAAAAAGCGGGCATCCTTGCCGGCAAGCTGCGGGAGACGCTGTCAGACGTGGCAAAAGTCGTCCAGCCGGTCAAGTGCGCAGACCTCCGAGTCTCAGGCCTGGACGACTCTATATCGAAGGAGGAACTGATAGCGGTGATTGCCAGGAAAGGCGAATGCCAACAGGACCAGGTCAAGGTTGGAGAAATCCGGACTGGTCCTGGTGGCTCTGGTTCGGCACTAATCAAGTGCCCAATCGCCGCGGCCAAGAAAATCAGCGTCGGACGCCTTCTCATCGGCTTTAGCTCGGCAAGTGTGACGGTATTGGTGGCCCGGCCCATGCGCTGCTTCAAGTGCTTTGGAACGGGACACTCTAAACAGTGCTGCCCCTCCTCAATCGATAGGAGCGGGCTTTGTTTCCGTTGTGGAAAAATCGGCCACCAACAATCCACTTGCAGCGTGGAGCCACATTGTGCCGTTTGTTCAACCGACAAAAAACCGGCAGGGCATGTCATGGGGGGGAGGAAATGCAATCCCCCCCAGACGAGGGGGAAGATCCTGGCGTCCAAGCCAAGGCCCCCCAATGATGGTACACCCAGTGTAGCTGGGCTGGAGGAGGCTATGGAATCTTAATCTTAATGGATCCAAGACGTCCATTTAGCTTCCTCCAGTGTAACTTAAACCACGCCACCAGAGCCCAAGACCTGCTGCTGCAAGCCCTGGCGGAATGGTCCATTGATGTGGCCGTCGCTGCGGAGCCATACTTTGTCGCCGACCGACCCAATTGGGTTGGTGATCGGGATGGTCTCGTAGCTATCATTGTACGTTCAGCGCCTGGCTTCACGCCCCTCTCTGTGGTGGAAAGGGGCCCCGGGTTCGTGGTGGCCGCCTGGGAGGGTATCACTCTGATAGGGACATACTTCTCCCCTAACAGGCCGCTTGTTGATTTCGAGGCGTACCTCGTATCGGTTGGAAGCGCAGTCCGTCGCGCAGCTCCGCGTCAGGTTCTCCTCATGGGGGACCTGAACGCCAAGTCAGTGGTCTGGGGCAATCCCTCCACCGATGCGCGCGGTGAGGCCGTGGAGCTTTGGGCCGCCGCCTCTGGTCTCTCCCTACTAAACAGGGGGAATACCCATACGTGCGTACATCGTCAGGGCGGGTCTATTGTGGACGTTTCTTTTGCTAGTCCCGCCCTCGCACGCCGGATCCAGGAATGGCGGGTGATAACGCAGGTGGAGAATCTCTCAAATCATCGCTACATCCGATTCGAGATTCCCACAGAACGCTCCCCGCCTTCCCAGGACCCTCAGAGAGATCGCGCCCCCCGCTGGGCGCTCAACCGTTTGGACAGAGAGATGGCAGAGGAGGCCGCCATAGTCCAGAGCTGGTGTCTGCCGCCCATGAATAGTCTCAACGTCAATGAGAGAGCCACCCACTTCAAGGAAGCTCTCACGGAGGTGTGCAGGGCTTCTATGCCTCGATCACGCCCTCCCAAGGATCGTCGGGCGGTGTACTGGTGGTCCCAACACGTGGCGGACCTCAGGACGGCCTGCACTCCTGCCCGTCGCTCCTACACACGCTACCGCAGGCGGCGTGTTCGGGACCCGCGGGTGGAGGAGGGCCTATATAGTCAATACAGGGAGGCCCAGATAGCCCTGCAGGTGGCCATCGCTCGCTCTAAAGAGGAGGCAAGGGAAGAAATGTTGCAGGGCCTCAACCAAGATCCGTGGGGGCGCCCTTACAAATCTGCTCGCAACCAGTTGCGGGCGCGCGGCACCCCCCTGACCGAGACCATGAACCCCGAACTTCTGTGTTCCGTGGTCCGGGAACTCTTCCCATCGTCTGACGGTCACTCCCCGCCAAGCATGGCTCCACCGCCTGTGGCGAGCGTGGTCTCTACTGAGGGCGACCCTCCTGCTGTCGATGAGGAGGAGTTTCGGGCGGCGACCGCACGACTGAAAGGGAAACGGACCGCTCCTGGTCCCGACGGGGTCCCGGGCAAAGTCTTAGGTCTCTCCCTGCGCCATCTTGGGGATCGCCTTCGCGAACTGTTCGATGCGTGTCTTCGCACCGGGCAGTTCCCGAAGGTCTGGAAGGACGGCATTCTGTGCCTCCTGCGTAAGGAGAACCGACCCGCGGATGACCCGTCTGGCTATCGACCGATCGTGTTGTTGGATGAGGTTGGCAAGGTATTCGAGAGGCTTGTCGCCCTCCGCCTCGTCCAACATCTTTCTGAAGTGGGGCCAAATTTGTCCCAGAACCAATTTGGGTTCCGTGTGGGGCGCTCCACTATGGACGCGCTCACGGGACTGAGGGAGCTGGTAGAGGACGCCACTGGTAGAGGGGAGAGCGTGCTGGCGGTGTCATTAGACATCGCAAACGCCTTCAACACTCTCCCCTTTCGTATTATTCTAGAGGCGCTTCGGTATCACGGGGTGCCCCAATATTTGCTGCGCATCATCGGCTGCTACCTAGAGGGAAGGGACATCGTGTTCACTGGCCAGAGTGGTGTGGCCAATCGCCACCCCATGTCCTGCGGCGTTCCACAGGGCTCCGTTCTGGGGCCCCTCTTATGGAACGTCGGGTACGACTGGGTCCTTCGTGCCGCCCTCCCCCCGCGTGTAAAACTTTTCTGCTACGCAGACGACACACTCGTCACTGCGAGAGGGGGGGACTTAGAGGAGACCCTTAGGTTGGCCTCGATCTACACCACTTTGGTCGTGAGGCGTATCGAAGCGCTGGGTCTGAAGGTGGCCCTGCACAAGACCGAGGCCCTTCTATTTCATGGACCTCGCAGGGGAGCGCCACCCGGCCAAGAGATAATGGTGGCTGGCGTGAAGGTGACACTGTCGCGTCACCTAAAATATTTAGGCTTGGTGATAGACGGGCGGTGGGGGTTCGACGAGCATTTTCGTCGCCTCGAACCCCGCCTTTTGGGTGCTGCCGATGCGCTCGGGCGTCTTCTCCCAAATGTTGGGGGCCCGAGCGCTTCAGTTCGACGCCTCTATGCGGGCATAGTGCGCAGCATGGCGCTGTACGGCGCCCCGGTGTGGGCGGACGCTCTCGGCCCCCGGGCCATTGCGTCTCTTCATAGGGCGCAGCGCGCCATGGCTCTGAGAGCACTACGTGCTTACCGGTCTGTGTCCCACACTGCAGCGTGTGTACTCGCGGGTACTCCCCCGTGGGAGATTTCAGCCCACGTCCTGGCGGCCGCCTACCGCGTCAGAGTGGATGCAAGGGCGGACGACCGGCGCCTGGCGCCGAGGGAGAGGGCCTCCGCCTTGGAGGAGGCTACAATCGAGGCGTTCCGCGTGTGGTTTGAGGAGCTCGAAGAGCAAAGGGGTTCGACCTCGGTCTCTGGTACTTTGTCCAGGACCTTGGAGGCCATGCACCCCTTTCTCACCACGTGGGCGGACCGGCACCACGGGTCGCTCTCCTACCACTTGGTGCAGATTCTAACCGGCCACGGTTCTTTCGGCCGCTACCTGCACCGCATCGGTAGGGAGCCGACCCCAGAGTGCCACCATTGCGATGCGGCGGAGGATACAGCACAGCACACCTTGGAGGTGTGCCCGGGTTTTTCTTCGCGGCGCCAGGAGTTGACCGCCGTCATAGGTGACGATCTCTCCCTCCAAAACGTGGTCTGCATCATGTTGGAGGGAGAAGAAATGTGGGACGCGGTAAACTCCTTCTGCGTAGACGTCATGACGCAGAAGGAGGACGCGGAGAGAGCCCGGGAAGAGGATCCCGAGGCTGCTCCCTGCCGCCGCCGAAGGTTGGGGCGGAGGAGGCGGACGTACGCCCGCCTACTTCCTCCTGACGGCAACCAGCGGGGTCCAGGCCTGGGAAGCCCGGGCCCTGCACTGCACAGGTTGCCGCCAGTCGCTGATCCCCTGGATGCCCCGGGGGATTACCGGCCCTCCCATTTTGGGGGGGTGAGTGGGGCTCGCCATAGGCGAGCAGTCGCCGACGAGGTCGTGGATGTGTTCTCGCGAGTTCCCATGACCTTGTCAGGCAGTGACGCCTCCCTCCCCGGCGTGGCCTCTTCGTCTGAGGACGAGGAGGATGCGGCGGTGATGGAGGTGCTCGCGCCAAGGCGTATGTGAGGGGCATCGGTGGGTTTTAGTCGGTAGGCCGCGGCATTGCACTTTCTGAGGGGCATTCTGTCTGTCCCCAGAAGCCGCGGAGAGTCCGACATATCCTCGCGTATCCCAAAACGCGGGGCATGCGAAAAGCATTTCCCATCGTAAAAAAAAAAAAAAAAAAAAAAAAAAAAAAAAAAAAAAAAGGTTAGGTTAGGTTAGGTTAGGTTAGGTTAGGTTAGGTTAGGTTAGGTTAGGTTAGGTTGGGGTGCCAGGTCAGACAACCTCCTCGCGGTGCACCCTGGGCGTCACCGTTTTTGATACGGTGACGGCTAATGGTCTGACAGTCGGAGATGGCGCCGGTTCTGTCCTGGCGTCATCCGCTCGTAACCCCGTACGTGGTGCGGGATCGAGGGCTGCCATCCCAACGGATGGGGGCTGCGAGGAAGAAAACCTCTCTAAAAAATTACGGACGGGGACCTCACGGTCCTGTCCGCTTCGGCGGATAGTGTGGGCTCCGAGTCGGCGTCCCAGACGTATTCTGGGTAGCGGCGACTCGGTTCGGGCTCGGCCGGCGTCCTGGAGATTCCGGGTAGCGGCGGTGCGAGCGTGGGCGGCGGGTTCGGTCGGTCGCGGTAAAACGTGATCGGCGGACGGGCAATCGTTGCCAACCGTCGGCAAAACCGGTGACCTAGTCACGTCTTAGGGCCGGTGGGGCTGCCCTTAATTGGGTGTCCCCGCGAGGAGAAAACCTCCATAAAAAACCCCAACCCCAAGCTTTTTGTCGCGTCTATGGCGAGGGGGTGAATGGCTGGAGGGAGTTCAGTCGATACACGACAACGGAGCAGGGAATAAGCCGGCCCCTGCTTCGAGAACCCCGGCCTACCCGGGTATGGACCTCTGCCCGGGTGGTTCAACTATGTCCATATTACTCGTGGGAATAAATATGGAATTTTATGATAATGAAACTTTTTTCGATGATGGGTCCGAGACGGACGGTGATTTTGACGATGGTTTTAAAAGACCAAAGAAGGTGGACAAGAAATTGCCCGTTGTGCGGCTTACGCGACTGCAGTCACGCGTTGCGAAGGAGGCTTCCAAGGGAGCGAGTAGTAGGAGTCGATGTTCGTCGTGGTCGTCTGGCGTAACAGTCTCGGACGAAGAACTTGACTCTGAAGCGAAAGATCCGGAAACACGCAAGAGACAGCGTCCGGAAACACCGGAATCGGGCGACGGTGAACCCGAGAAAGTAGATCCTCCTGTTGTAATTAGGAGCGAAGATCCATCCGCCACCCCCACACCGGGGACACCATCTAAGCGCGGAAGAGGTCGACCACCAACAACAGGGGAGTACATTGGTATTGGGCGAGCCAGGCAAGCGGAATCCGCAGCACGTAGGGCTCAAGAACGACTTGAGGCGGAACTCCAGGCAGAAAAGGAGATCATAGAGAAGGCGCGACGTTTCCTTCCACCTCGGGAAGACCCTAGTCCGGCGAGGAAGACAGCCGACTGGAAGAGTATGCCCTTGTCAGAGGTTTGCGATAAACTCTGTGGAACAGCAGACGTCATCACAGACGTAGCAAGTAGATCGGGCCACCTTAAGGGAACTTTCGTACGAACCCTGAAGGATGCAGCGGCTCAGATTAAAGAGGCATTGTCAGAAGTGCCGAAACGGACGGAAAATGAAGAATTCGCTAAGCTGGAAGAAAAGTGCAAGACCATGCGCACGGATTTTGCCCGGCTACAGGCGGATTACTTTGAAACTCGGCGAGATAACGACAACTTGAGAGTAGAAGTCGAGCTCCTCAAGAGAGAAATGAGTATTCTGAAGAAGAGAGGGCCCGCTACCTGCGCGAATTGCTTGAGCGCCGGAGGTGGAGGTTCTTCTAAAGATACGGAATGCCTGCTCTCTGCAATGCGGGAAATTATGAGCGGAAAAACAGCCGAAGGATCGCAGGAGCTATCATCAGCGGTGCCACAACGGCCCCTGTCACTCAACGCTGATCGAGCAAGCTCTGAGCCGGAATTTCTTGAACTGTCTTCGGGTGAACCTGCGGTGCCCGCGTCACTTATTGCACCGCAGCAGACGCGTAAGGCAACTCCACCAGCCAAACAGGGTTCTGCCCCTAGCGCTAGTCAGCCGAAGACAAAAACGGAGAGAAAGAAGGAACGAAGATCGAAAAAGATTATGAAGAATGGTTCGGCGCCTCCGCCAGTTACAAATGGTGCACATCCAGCACCACTAACCTCGACACCATGCGAGAATGACTGGCAAGAGGTAAGAAATCGGCGTGCCAAGCCGGCTAAAACGCAAAGCCAGGCTCCGGCATCGCCACCGAAAAAGCCGGAAGAAAAGAAGAAGAAACAGCCTAAACAGCCAAAGACGGAAAAGCTGCGTCCTCCAAAAACGGCCGCCGTCACCATTAAGTTGCGGCCTGAAGCTGAGAAGGAAGGTGCCACCTACATCCAGGTACTGATGCAAGCGAAGGGCAAGATCGATTTTGCTGAGTATGGCATTCCTGGCGGGCTTTCGATGAAAGTAGCGGCGACGGGCGCCCGAATAGTTGAGTTACCGGGTCCTGACAGCGCCAATAATGCTGACAAAATGGCGGATAAACTTCGGGAACTAATCGACCCTGAACTGGCGGAAATATACAGGCCATCCAAATGTGCTGACCTCCGCATCACCGGCTTGGATGATACAGCGTCGACGGCTGAGATTGTGGATGCCATCACTGCAACTGGAGAATGCTCGAAGGACGCGGTGAAGTGCTCCGATATTCGCCGCATTGGTAGGGGGTTAGGAACCGCGTTCGTCAAATGCCCTGTATTTGCCGCAAAGAAGATCTTAGAAAGCGGCAAGAAACTATTGGTGGGATGGGTCTCGGCCGGGGTCCGGCTTTTGCCGTCGAGACCCCTGAGATGTTACAAGTGCCTCGAAGTAGGACACGTCCGGAGCGCATGCCCTAGCTCTGTCGACCGCAGTGACCTTTGTTTCCGCTGCGGGCAATCTGGGCACAAGGTAGTATCGTGTTCGGCCACGCCACGCTGTGTATTGTGTGTGGCAGCCAACAAGAAGGCGGACCATGTTCTGGGGGGTACCAACTGCGAAGCCCCCAAGTCTCATAAAAGAGGAGCGAAGCCAGCGAAGAAAGCTGCGCAGCCGAATCAGACAGAGGCTGAGACCATTAAATAGCGGCACCGAGACAGGGTAAGACCGAGATTTGTTGGAGTGGGGGCCGGAGACAGAGCGGGGAACTCTGTCTTCCATCTAGGGCCCCCGTGGTGGAAGAGCGCGCCCGTGTTCCGGCGCGCCACACCGTGGTAGGGACGTCAGCGTCCCATTGTGGGAGTCCGAAGGGACTGACGCAGGGCGGGGACGCGGTGAATGCTACACCGATCCCGACTGTCCTCGTCCAATGCGTGGAAGGAACACCCCGGGGTTTTTAGTGGGATGCACCACATAACCACCCCCGTGTTCCCCGCGCGGGGGGGTATGCGAAGGCATTTTCCCCGGGTGAAAAAAAAAAAAAAAAAAAAAAGGTTAGGTTAGGTTAGGTTAGGTTAGGTTAGGTTAGGTTAGGTTAGGTTAGGTTAGGTTAGGTTAGGTTAGGTTAGGTTAGGTTAGGTTAGGTTAGGTTAGGTTGGGGTGCGTGCCAGACAACCTCCACGCGGTGCACCCTGGGCGCCACTGCTGTTGCAGTGGCGGCGAATAGTCTGGCAAAGGTGGGACCCGGCCGGCGTCTTGGACGTTTCCGAGTAGCGGCGGTGCGGGTCGGAGTCGGGGGCCTCTGTAGGCCCAGCGGTCCTTTTGGACGTAGTATCGGGAGCGCTGTAACCCCGTACGTGGTGCGGGGCCGGAGGCCGCCACTTTAGTGGGGGCTGCGTGGATGGATACCACTATAAAAACCAAAACATAGTGGTTGGTTGGTCGGAACTTAATGAAATGGCGAATAGTAAACAGAAACTACCCCAGGAGGGTACCAGCTGCCCCGCAGTTGGAGAATCCCTCCCGAGCACTCCGGTGCTTGGCTGCCCCTCGTATTCTGGGGGGGGCGACTATCGCTTTTTGGTTGAAACAAGGGACAGAGCACAGGGTCCGGACAAAAACAGTGCACAGTCGAGAGACAGCAGTGTGAGTAGAACTGGATCAGTCACACGCGCTGCAGCTGCTGCGAAGCGCATCTTAGCTGATGATTCCGATATGTCATTGGCAGATGACAGCAGGAGTGTGACCCCTTCTAGGGGAGTAAAGCGTCGCAACGCTGGACGCAAACGCTCTGTTGTGGGAGCTTCTGAGAACTCAGAGTCGGATTCTGTGGAGAGTGTGGTGGAGAGTGTAGGAGAGGCGAGGGAGGGTGCTTCGGGCTTTAGGTTCATTGATCCTTCGAAACCTGTGGGGCCGTATTCGGGCCTTTCGAAGGCCAAGGTTATGCTGGAACGGCTAAAACAGCGGGATGAGATAGAAGAGGCAAAGTATGAGGCAACAAAGCAAGAGATGAAGGAAAGAGTATTGAAATCTCTTGGCAAACCAGAGAAGAAGAAGGCGAAGACTTTGCCAAACCCGGCGAAGACTGTGTCGAATACAGAGAAGAAGAAGAACTCCAGGTCTCCGTCACCGGTAAAAAGCATGCTAGACCCGGACAGTTTGACGATGCCGAAGATGGTGGGTATCGTCCAGAAATGGATAAATACGATGCACGAGGTTTGCAGGACTTCCGGCAACATAAAAAGAGAGCATAAAGTTGCAATAATGACTGCGAGGGCAGACATTGCAGTAGTTTTGGATGTTCTGCAACGCCTGCCTGTGGACGAGGAAGTTCGACGCCTCAGGGCAGATAACGAAAAGATGAGTAGGGAGCTTGGACTTGTCCGGGATGAACTCCAGGCAGTAAAGCGGGACATCGCGGAGGAGGCAGAGAAGCGGCGAGAACAGCAACCCGAACCGGCGGCTACACCAGCACACTTGCCAGAGGAGACCTCGCCAGATAGGTTTGAGGAGCTCAAGGCGTTTATTATGAGGCTGGTTGGGCCAATGTTGGATGCACGCATTGAAGGACTGGAGATGAGGCTTCCGCCAGCTCCATCGGTAAGGCCGCCTCTGGCGGCGGACCGGCGAAATGCGACGGCCTCTGTACCGACGCCTCCTACGTTGGAACAAATGCCAGCTCCGCTGGCAACAAGGGATGGACGGTTAGTGTCACGTCTGGAGGCAGCTGCCCCCGGCACTCCCGAGAATTGGTCAGAAGTAATAAGCAAGGGGGAGCGTAAACGAAGACGTAAGGCGGCAGCAGCCGAGAAGGCAGCTTTAGCAGTGCCAGCAAATCCAGCTGTTCCCGCTTCAGGTGTAGGACCACAGCCGCCTAATGCTGGGAAAACTAAGAAGAAAAAGTCCAAGCTGTCTACTCCCAGCTCCTCCGCGATTGTGGTCACCGTGCCGCAAGAGGCGGAAAAACGGGGAGTGACATATGCGACGGTCATTGCCAAGGCACGCGAGGAGGTAAAGATACAGGAGTTAGGTATAGACAAGCTGAACATGCGTGTCTCGCAGACCGGAGCCAGAGTAATAGAGGTTCCTGGAAGCACTAGCGGAGGTAAAGCGGATCTCCTAGCCGCCAAATTAAAGGTGGTTCTAGACGGTCTGGCTTATATCCACAGACCAGTGAAAACTGTGGATATTAGAATATCGGGAATCGATGATTCGGTTGAGGAAGCAGACCTTAAAGAGGTTTTGGCGGAAAAAGGTGGTTGTCCAGCGGATCAAATTAAAGTCGGTCCAATAAGGATGGGTCCGCTAGGCTTAGGAACGGTAATGGTTAAGTGCCCGGTAGCAGCGGCAAAGAAGGTGGTAGACTCTGGCAGAGTGCTGATTGGATGGAGTTCTCCCCAAATAAAGATACTGGAGCCCTTGCCTATCCGGTGCTTTAAATGTATGGTGCCGGGGCATATGCGAAAGCGCTGTCCGTGCGAGGTAGACAGGAGTGGGAGCTGCTACCGCTGTGGAGAGTTAGGGCACAAGGCTGCGGAGTGTTCGGCGCAGCCAAAGTGCATGGTATGTACGGAGGCGAAACTGCCGGCCAACCATGTCATGGGAGGAAAGACTTGCCGTCCTCCTGCGAAACGGGCCCAGCCAATCCCGGACAAGGGGACTATTGCGGCAGAAGCGGGGAGTTTAGTCGCTCCGTTGCCAGAGAGGCGGGTGGTACCAGTCTTGGATAGAGGGACTGTGGCGATGGAGGAGGGGAGCCAAGCTGCCCCGGATCTAGAAAAACAAGGTAGTTGCGTGCCTAATCCCTTGACTGCCAGGGAAAAACGCCCTAGGCGGAAAAAAAGGGTGGCCTCGCCTGACAGGGATCGCTCAGTGAGCGAATCGAGTGAGGAGTTGGACTTCTCTGGTTGACTCCAACCCCGACCATAACGGAGGTCAGTTATTCTCTTGCAGAGGAGACTGCGGAAGACGGAGAACTGTTTAATCTGTCGCGCCGCCTCCCTCCCCTCAGCTCTATAATAAAACTGACCGGGAGCCGCGATAATGCGCGGGATGTGGGGAACTGACCATATAGTTTCCCAGTCAAGGGTCAAGCGGGTGGTGGGAGGTGACCCACCGCCTGCCTTGCACGGCCCTGACGGTTTGAGGAGATGGCCAAACTTGCCCGGCCATCTCCCAGAAGTGAGGAGGCCCGGGTTTGCCGGGCTGCCGCCAGGTCACACTGGGGTGATTCTCACAAGGACCCCCCATGGCCAGTTGGCGGCGTGTGGGCAGGTACTGAAGTTTTAGGTTAGGTTAGGTTAGGTTAGGTTAGGTTAGGTTAGGTTAGGTTTGGCTGAGTACAGTCAGACCGAAGAACTGGAGGATGGCGGTGAGAGACTGCGTGCTTTGAAGTCAACGATAGCCTCTCACTTTACAGATTTCAAAGTGGGGTACAGCGCTGAATCAAAGGAAGTGCTGGAGTCGCTCCGAAATGCCCACTCGCAGCTGAAGCTTGCGCAGGAGGAGAACAGTAGGTCAAAGGAGGAGATTCTACGCCTAAATAGTACCTTGGCAATGAAGGAAGCCGTGATTGCTCTCTTGAAACAGACTCAGGATGAGCAAAACAGGTCCATGGAGCAACTTCGAAGCTCCATCGTGTCGGAAGTGACAAAACAAGTTGATCAGCGACTAGCGGACTTAGAGAAAAGGCTTTCCTCGGCCCGCAACGCTGAACAGACTGCTCACGCACCCACAGTCGAAGCTGCGACATTTTCCGCAGCAGCAAGAAAAGGGCTCAAGCAGCAAGAACAGCCGATTACAACCCAGCCTACCACGGAGGGCGAGTGGAAAGAAGTAAGAAGGGGAAGACGCAGGAGGAGACAGAGAGGGGTGCAGGTGCGAAAGACCCCCCCGAATCCAGCTCAGCAACCCGCAGCCGTGCCACCACCGCCAAAAAAGATTCGCCCTAGACGCCCCAACCTGACTCCCCCGGGTAATGCAGCGGTGGTACTGACGATCGCACCAGAGGCGAAGGAAAGGGGAGTCACCTTCGCCGAAGTCATAAGAAAGGCCCAGGAATCAATTTCCCTCCCCGACCTCGGTCTAGAGGGGGGCTTTAAGATGAAAGTATCGCAGACGGGAGGCAGGGTCCTCGAAGTCCCAGACTCTGCGAAAGCTGATTTGTTAGCCGGAGAACTGCGCCGAGTTTTGGGTGCAGACGCCAGTGTGGGGCGCCCGGAGAGGTTAATTGACCTCATAGTCACGGGCCTCGACGATTCAAGTACGAAGGATGAGGTCAGGGGTCTTGTCGCCGACAGGGCGAAATGTGACGTGGCCAAAATACAGTCGACTGAAATTATGGATGGACCGGACGGCACTAGACGCGTCCGACTTCGATGTCCAGTGGAGTTTGCCAAGGCGGCAATAGGTGATGGTCGCATCAGGGTGGGCTGGCTCGTGGCGGTTATACGCGCTACCGCCCCCCGTCCCGTGAGATGCTACAGATGTTTAGGGGTCGGGCACACCAAGCCGCTGTGCCCCGCAGACGAAGACCGTAGTGGCGTTTGTTTCCGGTGCGGGAGGCCAGGCCATAAGGCGTCGGCCTGTTCAGAGGAGCCGAGGTGCATGGTTTGCACCGCCCACAAGGTGGCCGCGAACCATATTATGGGCAGTCGGCTGTGCAACCCCCCGGCGATTAGGGGTACTCGCCCCGAGCGTCGGAGGGAGGCGCAAGCCCGAGACGGATCCCCAATCTTGGGAAGTGGAAGGAGTGAGGGGATGTCGGACTGACATCTCCGGTGCGAGGGGGCTTAGCCCCGAGACGCTCCCCACACCTCTCAGTGAGGAGAGGCACAAGGGAACCGTTGTTGGAGGGGGACATACCATCTGTCCCCCTAGTCAGGACCAAGCAGGCAGTGGGAGGTGAACCACTGCCCGCCTTGCACGGTTCTGGCGGACGGGGGGAATGGCTAAACTTACCCGGCCATTCCCCGGCGGAGGAGGCCTGGGTTAGCCGGGCAGGCCGCGTTGCCGTTGGGGAGAATGCCACAACGGCCCCCCACACAGCGTCATGGCTGGCGGCACTGGCGGCGAGAGGGTAGGTGCCGGGGTTTTTTAGTGGGTATTCCCTCCTCCTGGGATTCCATCGGGCTTTGACCTGATGGAATTACGGGAGGCAGTCGTGGAGGGAGCCGCAACGTTGAATGTTGCGGTCCCCTCCTGGCGAGTCCCACATGCCCCCGTCCCGATCACCTGCGGGAAGGGAAGCGCGTAAATGCGTTTTTCCTCGGCATACAAAAAAAAAAAAAAAAAAAAAAAAAAAAAAAAAAAAAAAAAAAAAGGTTAGGTTAGGTTAGGTTAGGTTAGGTTAGGTTAGGTTAGGTTAGGTTAGGTTAGGTTAGGTTAGGTTAGGTTAGGTTAGGTTAGGTTAGGTTGGGGTGCGTGCCAGACAACCTCCACGTGGTGCACCCTGGGCGCCACTGCTGTTGCAGTGGTGGCGAATAGTCTGGCGAGGGGGGGACCCGTCCGGCGTCTTGGACGTTTCCGAGCAGCGGCGGCATGGGTCGGAGTGTGGGGGCCTTGTGTAGGCCCAGTGGTCTTTGGACGTAGTGTCAGGAACGCCGGAACCCCGTACGTGGTGCGGGGCTGGAGGCCGCCACTTTATAGTGGGGGCTGCGTGGAAGGACACCACTATAAAAACCAAGGGGAGCCTGCCCCTTAAAAAGAGGCATCATTACTATGAAAATGAGCAAATGTAATCAGGTAATACCCCAGGAGGGTACGGATCGCTTAGCGAGAAGAGAATCCCTCCCTTCCACCTCGGTGGTCGGCAAATCCCCTTCGTATTCTGGGGGGGGGAGCACTTGTTCAGTGGACAAAGCGCTGTGTCCGGAGAAAAACTGCGCCGAAATTACATCACCTGGCCATACAAGGTCGGGTATTCCGGGGAGGGCGAAAACTTTCGTTTGTTTGAAGTACCATTGTGGCAATGTTCACAGTGACGATCCAAACAGGGAAGAGAAGGGCTACGATAGCCCGATGGAAAAACTGGGGATTTATGAGATGAGACGGACGACCAAGGATGCTGGCAGGGAGGTTGTCACGGAGGCTTCCAGGGGGGAGGTTGAAGTGACTGCCAAGCAATTGGGGGAAGTAGCGGCTAACTTTGGGGAAAATTCGGGGAGAACTCAATCGAATATGATGATTGAGGAAGTTTTAATGGAGGCTGTCACAGAGCCTCCGAAGGAGGTGGCCAAAGCAACGATAAAGAAGGTGGCGAAAGGAGGGGCTATTCCACTGGAAGAACGGGGGAATGCTCATCCAAAACCGGTGGCTAGCACGCATAACCCGTGCGACTCAAATAAGAGGTTGAAAGGTAGGACTGGCTCGATCGAAGGTCTGGGTAGAGCTCAACCGAATCGACAGATAAAGGAGGTAAAGAAGGACACCGCCAAGGAGGTTGTTAAAGCGACCCCCAATACGGGCTCTAGGGTAGGTCAAAAATTTCCTATTAAAAAGGCCCCTAATACAAATCCCAAAGAGGCTCCAATTGTGGCCCCCAAGGGGGTTTCTAAGGAAAGTAACAAGGGAAGAGGAAATACAAAAAAGCAGGAGGCGACACAGAAGAAGTCAGAGGAGGGAATTCAGAAAGAGAATCAGGCAGTGGTGCAAGAAGTAGAACAAGAGAGAAGGCTGAGAGAGAGACTGACGGAGACGTTAATGGATACGGACACAGGTAGTGACGTAACGAATGCCCAAAAACGCTCTCGACAATCGAGTGAGAGTGGAAGTGAGGTCTTTCTTGAGGGGGAGGAGTTGGTGGTTGAGCGAAGGTCCGACCGCAGGAAAATCCAGAAGGTAGGATCACCGCCAGACTTTAGGAAGGATGGCCATTCGGTCGAAGATCTATCTGATCTTAATACAGATGAGTTGGTCAAGAAAGTAAGAGAGGAAATGACGAAAATCTGGTCTCACACTAAAAACAGTAAGCAGATGAAAAAAGATCTGAAGGAGGAAATTAACGCGGCAGGTAACAAGGTGGTAAATCTGGTCAATGAATTCAGCAACGCCAATCTTGTGAAGGAAATAGCGCGGCTAAGGGCGGACAATCAAAGGCTGTCAACGCAGCTGGGCCACCTCCAAAAGGAGATGAGGGCAGTCAAGACTGCCACGCAGGAAAAATGTGCGGAGGTTGCAGAATTGAAACGGGTGAATAAAAAGATGCCGGCGAGTGTCGAGAGTGCGGAAGAGTCTGCCTCTGAGCAGTCTAGCGAATTAAAATATCTAATGGAGATCGTCAAGAGGACCGCTCTCGATGCCGTTGCGCCTTATCTTAATGCCAGGCTCGAGGGACTAGAGAAGGATGGCAGACTTTTGGATTCCCGAAGTTATCGTCCCACCTTAGAAGCGGATAAGCGAAAGGCGGCTAACACCGCAGCAGCGGAGAGCAGTCAAAGAGCTCATACTACGTATGCTGCGGCTACGGCGGGAACCTCTCGTCAATCTGGCGCCCCCGAGGCCCAGGCACCAATGCCAGAGAGGACTGGTAATACCGAAGAGTCTGACTGGCAAACGGCAGGTAAAGATGGGAAGCCGGTAAAGCCGAAAAAGCAAGCCCCACCAGCTCAGGCAAAGGCACAAAAGTCGAAGCCTAACCCAAAACAGAAAAAGCCGAAGGGGTCAAAGCTGGCACCCCCTCGAACCGCAGCGGTGGTGATTACCATTTCTCCGGAAGCTGCCGAGAGAGGAGTTAATTATGCTCAAGTCATCGGCAAAGCCAGGGAGGTGGTGAAGCTGCAGGATTTAGGGCTTGATCGTGTTCACGTCAAAATCACGCAGACGGGTGCCCGTATGGTTGAAATACCTGGGTCGGACGGGCCCGAAAAGGCGGATAACATGGCGGAAAAGCTCCGATCAGCCCTGGAAGGCATGGCTCACGTCTCCAGACCCGTCAAATGTGTGGATCTCCGCATTTCCGATCTGGACGATTCGGTCACGACGGAGTATATCCGTGAAACTATGGCCGAAAAGGGACAATGCTCCAAAGAGCACATCAAAGTGGGACCTTTAAGGGCGGGCCCAGGTGGCCTGAGGATGGTTATGACAAAGTGCCCCGTCGCAGCAGCAAAGTTGCTCCTGGTGACAGGGCGACTCATGATAGGTTGGAGCTACGCACATGTGAAGGCGCTGGAGGCTCTTCCGCCTCGCTGCTTCAAATGCCTGGCGGTGGGACACATGCGTCAAATGTGTCCAGCAGGGGTGGACCGCACCAACCTATGCTATAGGTGCGGCCAAGAGGGGCACAAAGCCGCAGATTGCGATAAAGAGCCCAGCTGTGCGCTATGTCTGGCGGCAAAATTGCCTGCTGGGCATGTGATGGGCGGCAAAAACTGCCGTGCCCCACCGGTCAAGACTAAGCCACCTCTCAAACCTAGGGGAACAGCAGGAGTGCCAGACAATGGCACCATGGAGGTTGTTGAGGTACCTTAATGGACAGAGGGGACCTAAAGTTTCTCCAGGCGAACGTAAACCACTGCGCTGCTTCACAGGATATCCTGATGCAGCACGCAGTGGAATACAGGTCAGACTTGCTGATTATATCAGAGCCCTACTGTGTGCCGCAACGCAGTAACTGGGTGGGAGATGACGAAGACACCGTGGCCATCCTGGCACCAATAAGGGCCAACTTCTCCCCTCCTCTCTCCCTCAGGGAAAGGGGTCCGGGTTACGTGGCTGTGACCTGGGGCGAGTTTGCCTTAGTGGGCACGTACTTCTCCCCAAATAGGCGCTCGGATGAGCTGGATCGATGGCTGAATATGTTAAGTGGGGTTGTTCGGAGGTTGAGCCCCATGCAAATAATAGTCGCAGGGGATTTTAATGCCAAGCACCCGGCGTGGGGCTCCCTCTCAACTGACAGAAAAGGCACCCTAGTAAACGATTGGGCCATGTCGTCTGGTTTGGTGATCTTAAACAGGGGCACTACTTTTACCTGCGTTAGAGGCACCCGAGGGTCTAGGGTAGACATCACGTTCGCGACCCCTGCCTTGGCAGCCAGAGTGAAGGGCTGGAAGGTGCTCACAGACCCAGAGACACTGTCGGACCATAGATATGTCCAGTTCAGGGTCTCCCCAAGAGCTGGAACGTCGTTGGCGAGTGCGCGTCAAGCGGTCCCACATTTTCCGAGGTGGGCCGTTACTAAGTTAAACAAAGAATTGGCGGAGGAGGCTGCGCAAGTAGAGGCTTGGTGCCTGGAGGCTAGACGGGCAGTAGGAAGTCTGGAAGACCGTGTAAGCGAGATCACACGCTCCCTGACGACAGTATGCGATGCCGCGATGCCGAGGGCCCATGGCCCCCCCGAAAAGTCACAGGTTTATTGGTGGTCAGGGGAGCTGGAGGTTCTTCGCTCTACAAGCCTTCGAGCCAGACGCGCCCTACAAAGGTGCAGGCGGCGCCGTAGAAGAAGGCCAGCATTAGAGCAAAGTCTCCTGACGGCGTACTTAGAGGCCAAAAAGGCCTTCAAAGTGGGCATCGCCAGAGCGAAAGACCAGGCGTGGGAGGAATTCCTGGCTAGCCTGGATAGGGACCCATGGGGGCGTCCGTTTAAGATGGTGCGGAGCAAACTCCGCCACCAGGCGCCTCCCATGGACAACATGGAACCGGAACTCCTCACGAGAGTGGTGGAAAACTTGTTCCCCGCTCACACACCGTTGGTGGCACCCCTTATTGCTCATAACAGCTTAGATGGGGAGGAGTCGGGCTATTACCCGGTGACGGAGGCGGAAATGGAGGGTGTGGTGGACCGGCTCCTTTCCAAGAAAAAAGCACCGGGCCCGGACGGCATTCCCGGAAGGGTGCTACCCATTGCCCTAAAGCACCTGGGGGAACCTCTCCGGGAGCTTTTCAGTGACTGTTTGGAAGCGGGAGAGTTCCCCAAGACCTGGAAACGTGGGCGCCTCTGTCTCCTTCCAAAAGAGGGCCGGCCGCTTGATTCGCCGTCGGCCTACCGTCCAGTAGTGTTGCTGGACGAGGTAGCTAAAATGCTAGAAAGGATTCTTGCCGACAGGGTCACGCAACACTTAGAGACGGTGGGCCCAAACCTGGCAGAGAACCAATTCGGTTTTCGACGACAGCGTTCGACCATCGATGCCGTCCAGGCACTTAGAGACCTGACGGAAAGGGCCATAGACCGAGGGGAAGTAGTTATCGCGGTGTCCTTGGACATAAGGAACGCGTTTAACTCGCTTCCCTTCGAGATCATAAAGGACGGGCTGAGGTATCACGGCCTGCCTCCCTACCTCATCAAAATGATAGAAAGTTATCTGGAGGATAGGGAAGTTATCTACCCATCCAGAGACGGAAGGTTGGTGGCCAGAAATATGGCGTGCGGTGTTCCACAGGGCTCAGTTCTAGGGCCTTTACTGTGGAACATCGCATATGATTGGATTCTGCGAGGGAATCTCTTGCCCCGGATGAGCGTACTATGTTACGCGGATGACACGTTGATTGCTGTCCGGGGCAAGACATTCGCTGAGGCAAAGAGACGGGCTGAGGTGGGCTCCTCCCTGATTATTGAAAGAATTAGGAACATAGGACTCAATGTAGCCATAGAGAAGACGGAAGTGACTTGCTTCCACGGGCCAAGGAGGGGTCCCACTGCTGGTACATGTCTTGTCATTGATGACGCAACGGTTCCACTGCGCCCGTCGATCAGGTACTTGGGGCTAGTTTTGGATGGACGTTGGAACTTCGAAGAGCACTTCCGACAGCTAGCCCCAAAACTAGTAAAGACAGCGAACTCACTAGGACGCATCCTACCGAACGTTGGCGGTCCTAATGATAAGTGCCGAAGGCTCTTTGCTGGCGTGCTGAGGAGCATGGCTCTGTATGGTGCGCCGGTCTGGGCAGACCGTGTCAACGATAAAAACAGGAGGATGCTCCACCAGGCGCAAAGAGCAATGGCGATAAGGATAATACGCGGCTACAGGACCGTCTCGTGTGCAGCGGCCTGCGCGCTGGCGGGGACGCCTCCCTGGGAGTTAGAAGCCCAAGTGCTCAGGGAGGCATACAGAGCTCGTAGGGCTGCGCACGAGAGAGGTGAGCGTCCTACTTTAGAGGAGTCAGTCGCTGCCAGGCGGTCGGCGGAAGAGAGGGCGATAGAGACCTGGAAAAACTGGTTGGAGACCGAGACCTACGGCGTTAGAACGACAGACGCGGTCCGGCCGCTACTGGAGGAGTGGTGCCACAGAAGGCACGGGACGCTGACATTCAGGCTGACACAGATACTTTCCGGGCACGGGTGCTTCGGAAGGTATCTGTGTCGGATAGGAAAGGAAGCGTCGCCACAGTGCCACGAGTGCGGCGATGCGGAGGACAGTGCACAGCATACCCTTGAGGTATGTCCTGCCTGGGCTCCGCAGCGCGGTACTCTGGTCGCTGTGGTGGGGACGGATCTCTCGCTGCCCAGCATGGTAAGGGCCATGCTGGCCACCGAGAGATCCTGGGAGGCGGTAGTCTCCTTCTGTGAGGAAGTCATCCTACAGAAGGAGGCATCGGAGCGGGTTCGCGAAGAGGAAGCTCATGCGAACCGGCTCCGACGCAGGCGGGTGGGCGGAAGGAGGAGGCGCTTTGCGCACCTCATTCCGCTCTGAGGGGGACCATGCCGGCGATGGAAGGTGATTCAGCGCTGGCATTGCACGGTCCCCGACCGTCTGGGGAGATGGCCAAACTTGCCCGGCCATCTCCCAACCGCGAGGAGGCCCGGGTAGCCGGGCGTGCCGCCGGGTCTGTGGGGTGATTGCCACCAACGGACCCCCGTATGACCTACCGGCGGCGAGAGGGCAGGTGCCGGGGTTTTTTAGTGGGTATTCCCTCCTCTCGGGATTCCATCGGGCTTTGACCTGGTGGAATTACGGGAGGCAGTCGTGGAGGGAGCCGCAACGTTGAATGTTGCGGTCCCCTCCTGGCGAGTCCCACATGCCCCCTTCCCGGTCACCAACGGGAAGGGAAGCGCGTAAATGCGTTTTTCCTCGGCATACACAAAAAAAAAAAAAAAAAAAAAAAAAAAAAAAAAAAAAAAAAAAAAAAAAAAAAAAAAAAAAAAAAAAGGTTAGGTTAGGTTAGGTTAGGTTAGGTTAGGTTAGGTTAGGTTAGGTTAGGTTAGGTTAGGTTAGGTTAGGTTAGGTTAGGTTGGGGTGCCATGTCAGACAACCTCCTCGCGGTGCACCCTGGGCGTCACCGTTTTTAATACGGCGACGGCTAATGGTCTGACAGTCGGAGATGGCGCCGGTTCTGTCCTGGCGTCATCCGCTCGTAACCCCGTACGTGGTGCGGGAGCGAGGGCCGCCATCCCAACGGATGGGGGCTGCGAGGAAGAAAACCTCTCTAAAAAATTACGGACGGGGACCTCACGGTCCTGTCCGCTTCGGCGGATAGTGTGGGCTCCGAGTCGGCGTCCCAGACGTATTCTGGGTAGCGGCGACTCGGTTCAGGCTCGGCCGGCGTCCTGGAGATTCCGGGTAGCGGCGGTACGAGCGTGGGCGGCGGGTTCGTCCGGTCGCGGTAAAACGTGATCGGCGGACGGGCATTCGTTGCCAACCGTCGGCAAAACCGGTGACCTAGTCACGTCTTAGGGCCGGTGGGGCTGCCCTTAATTGGGTGTCCCCGCGAGGAGACAACCTCCATAAAAAACCTCAACCCTAAGCTTTTTGTCGAGTCCATGGCGAGGGGGTGAATGGCTAGAGGGACTCTAGTCACTACACGGCAACGGAGCAGGGAATAAGCCGACCCCTGCTTCGAGAACCCTGGCCTGCCCGGGTATAGACCTCTGCCCGGGTGGTTAAACCGTGTCTTTTTTACTCGTGGGAATAAAATGGACTATTATGATACTTTTTACGATGTTGGGTCCGAGACGGACGGTGTTGACGATGCTATCTTCAAAAGACCTAAGAAGACAAGCAAGAAGGTACCTACGGTACGGCTTACGCGATTACACTCGCGCATAGCAAAAGAGGCTGAGAAAGGTGAGGGAAGTAGGAGCCGATGTTCATCGTGGTCGTCTGGTGTGACAGTGTCAGACGAAGAACTAGACCCCGAATCCCAAGAGCCGGTAGGACGAAAGAGACGATGTCCAGAGTCACCAGTATCGGGTGACGGTGACCTTGAAGAGGATAATCCTCCTGTTGCCCCTGGGATTGTGAATCCCCCCGCCACCCCTACACCGGGGACACCATCCAAGCGCGGGAGGGGCCGACCACCTACTACAGGGGAGTACATTGGGATAGGCCGAGCTAGACAGGAGGAGGCTGCTCTTAGAAGAGCTCAAGAGAGAAAAGAAAAGGAGCTCCAGGCGGAAAAAGATATCGCCGAAAAGGCGCGGCGACTTATCCAACCACGGGAGCTCGCTACGGCAACAAGAACAGCCGACTGGAGGAGCATGCCCATCTCAGAGGTGTGTGAAAAGATCTGCAGCACAGCAGATGTGATAACAGACGTGGCTTGTAGGTCTGGCAATCTAAAGGGAACGTTTGTGCGAACCCTCAAGGACGCTGCGGCCCAAATCAAGGAAGCAATGGCCGCCGTACCTAGCCGGACAGAGAATGAAGAGGTCCAAAAACTCGAGGAGAATTATAATTCTATGCGTACCGACTTCCAAAAGATACAGTCGGAATATCTTCGTACGCGTAGTGAAAACGACGGTCTACGAGTCGAAGTAGAGCTACTTAGGAGAGAAGTAGAAGCTCTCAAGAAGAACTCGCCACCATCAGGCTCCTGCAAGAACTGTACGGGAGCACGAGGCGGGCCAACGCAAGAGATGACTCAAGTTCTAGCTGCCATAAACGCCCGCTTCGAAGGCCTTGAACGGCGGCTAATACAAGAAGGACGACAAAGCCCCCCGCTCGCTACTGAGTGTGCATATCCGAAAAGCCTAACACCTGCCCCGATGGTGCCACCAGGCGCTTCCAAAGATAAGAGCTACGCGGCTGCAACATCTGCCGCGCCGGGCCATGCCCTAAAACCTTGTGCGGGGCAGCAATCGGAAAAGAAGAGGGAGAAGAAAAAGAAGAAAGGAGATAAAACTTCGGCCAAACCACCGACGCAGAAAGATGCTCGACCTCCATCTCCAATCCTTGCAACACAAGAGGAAGGTTGGCAAGAGGTCCGAAACCGTCGAACCAAAAAGTCGAGGGCTCATCCGAGGACTAACGCGCAATCGGGTGAGAAGGAAAAGAAGAAAAAGGAGTCGAAACTGCGGCCACCGAAAACATCCGCAATTACCATCAAGTTGCGACCGGAGGCAGAACGAAAAGGGGTGACATATTTGCAGGTTCTTTTATCTATTAAGAACCAGTTTAAGCTGGAAGAGTTTGGTGTAACGGGCGGGATGGCCATGAAAGTGTCCGCCACGGGGGCGCGCATGTTAGAGCTCCCGGGAGTAGACAGCGCTGATACAGCCGACAAAATTGCGGAAAAACTTCGCCAACTTGTTGACCCGACATGGGCGGAAATCACCAGACCAGTTAAGTGCGCCGAGCTTAGAGTGACTGGACTGGATGATACGGCATCAGTCGAAGAGGTGAAAGACGCGGTTGCGAAAGTAGGGGAGTGTTCGGTAGAGGCGGTGAACTGCGCTGAGATCCGCCGCAGTGGTGCCGGGCTAGGCGTTGCCCACGTAAAGTGCCCGGTGACGGCCGCCAAGAAGATAGTAGAAGGAAGAAAACGGCTAATGATCGGTTTTGTGTCTGCGGGGGTGAAAATGCTGCCGAAGAGACCCCTGCGCTGTTTTAAGTGTTTGGAGATTGGACACGTCAGAGGGAAATGTTCGAGTGATATCGACCGGAGCAAGTTCTGCTACCGGTGTGGTAAAGATGGACACTTGGCGAAAACATGCACTTCTCTGCCTCACTGCATCATTTGCGAAGCAGCCCAGAAGAAAGCAGATCACACACTAGGGGGCAAAGGCTGTTCTGACCCTAAGCCAGGTAACAGAAAGCAAAGACAGGCAAAGTCGAAGCAAACCCAACAAGCGCAAGCCGCAGGGAATGCGATTGATGCAGGAGTAGATGAGGCACCGAGGTAGGGCGATGGCATTAAGCTTTGCCCTCTCCTTGGAGTGGGGGTCGGGCGGCAGAACTGGGCTAATTCTGCCGTCCACCTAGGACCCCCGAGGTAGAAGAGCGCGTCTGTGTTCCGGCGCGCCACACCGTGGTAGGGACGATTGCGTCCCAGAGTTGGAGTCCGAAGGGACTGGCGCAGGGTGGGGACGCGGTGATTGCCACAGCCATCCCGTGGTCCACGCCCAGATGCGTGAGAGGAACACCGATAGGTTTTTAGTGGGTATGCCCCCCCTCCGGCCCCCCATCGAGCCCACTAGGGGCTGGGTGGGGGATCGGCTGGGTGGAAAGTGGTGCCGTCGCAACGTCAAGCGGCGGCTTCCATGGTGAGTCCCACATACCCCCGGCATTGGCCCGATGCCGGGAAGTGCGTAATGCAGTTTCCTATCGTTAAAAAAAAAAAAAAAAAAAAAAAAAAAAAAAAAAAAAAAAAAAAAAAAAAAAAAAAAAAAAAAAAAAAAAAAAAAAAAAAAAAAAAAAAAGGTTAGGTTAGGTTAGGTTAGGTTAGGTTAGGTTGGGGTGCGTGCCAGACAACCTCCTCGCGGTGCACCCTGGGCGCCACTACTATTGTGGTGGCGGCGAATAGTCTGGCGAGTTGGGGATGACGCCAGTTCTGTCCTGGCGTTGTCTGCTCGTAACCCCGTACGTGGTGCGGGAACGAGGGCCGCCATCCCAATGGATGGGGGCTGCGAGGAAGAAAACCTCTTTAAAAAATAACGGCTGGGGACCTAACGGTCCTGCCCGCTTCGGCGGGTAGTGTGGGCTCCGGGTCGGCGTCCCAGACGTACTCTGGGTAGCGGCGACGCGGTTCGGGCTCGGCCGGCGTCCCGGACAGTCCGGGTAGCGGCGGTGCGAGTGTGGGCGGCGGGTCCGTCGGTGGCGGTGGTCGTTACCGACGTACAGGCATTTATGCCAACCGCCGGCCAACCCGTTACCCTTCAGTCATGTGTTGGGGGCCGGGGAGGCTGCCCTTAATTGGGTGTCCTCGCGAGGAGACAACCTCAATAAAAAATCTCTAACCCCAAGCTTTTTGCTGTGCGGCGAGGGGGTGAGTGACTGGTGGATGACCAGCCATTACATGGCAACGGAGCAGGGGACCTGCGACCCCCTGCTTCGATAACTCCTGCTTACCCGGGTACGGGGCCTCTGCCCGGGTGGACCGATTTGCCTTCTCACTCGTGGGACTAAAAATGAATCTTGATAATACAAACAAAAACACTTTTGACGAGGAGCAGAAGGACAGCGCACAGTGTCCGGGGGAAAACAGTGCCAACAAACACACAGACGGGGACAGCGCACAGCGTCCATTTATAATTAGTGCGGATGACTTCGAAGACGGGGTGGAATCTGACATGTCGTATTACGCTGCTAGCAGCAGGTCGGTCACCCCTTCTACGAGGGAAGGAACTAGGTGTGGGATGAGACCACGGAAACGACAAAGAACCTTAATTTCTGGGTCCAAATCTGATTCGGAGGATGAGGAAGGTAGTGGGGGATCAG
Organism: Agriphila geniculea; assembly: GCA_943789525.1. Taxonomy (NCBI): domain Eukaryota; kingdom Metazoa; phylum Arthropoda; class Insecta; order Lepidoptera; family Crambidae; genus Agriphila; species Agriphila geniculea. The sequence continues at coordinate 114,984 of OX038890.1, read as the reverse complement.
TGCGTAAAACCACGTTTATCTCTGGGAAAAGTTTATCGCAGCCGGCAGGTCCCAACATAGGGCTAGCGGCTGCAAAAACACAGGCGTCCTACCTGAAGGATAGGGAAGACTTAGAAAAGGCGAAGCATGAGGCTGATCTTCAGGATCGTAAAAAGAGAACTCCTGAAAAGAAAACGAAAGGAAAGGCTAGGGAGAAGAAGTCGCCATCCCCAATACAGAGTAACCTTGATAGGGAAGAGATGACGACAACTAGAATGGCGGAGGTTGTTAGAAAGATGGCGCGGACTCTCCACGAGGTCTGCAAAGATTCGGGTAACATCCGCAGGGAGCACAAAACTTGTCTTCGTGAGACAAAAGCGGATTTGGACGTACTGGGGGAGTGCCTTACGGAGATATCTGTAAGTGAGGAAGTTCGTCGCTTGAAGGCGGATAACGAGCGCCTCAGCCGCCAGCTGAAAAACGTCTGCGATGAGCTGAAGGCTCTCAAAGCGCACTTGGCCGAGACTAGAAAAACCCCGGATAGAGAACCGGTAGTGGCCCCAGCACGGGATGCGTCAGAAGGGAGACACTTACCTGAGTGGGCTGAAAGACTGGAGGCGAAGCTGATGTGTTCAGTCGGCACCATGATCAGCGCCAGGTTTGATGGGTTGGAGGTCGATGGTCGTCTTCTTGCGCCGCACAAGCGTAGACCTCCCTTGGAGTCGGACAAGAGAGGAGACGAGGCAGCGGTGCTGATGCCCCCTCCACCTCCACGGCAAGGACCGTCGGCTTCTTCGAACAGGGCGGAGGATCCAACAGCTACAACGTCGACAGCTGCACCTGAAACATGGAGAGAGGTGATTAGTAAGGCGGAAAAGAAGCGGCGTAAGGCAGCAGCCAGGGATGAGAGGAAGGCTGCAGCGGGAACAGTACCTGATGCGGGTCAAGCGTCGTCCGTGAATCCGGCGTCTGTAGGTCCAGCGGCTGCGAAAGGTCCAGCGGCTCTGAAGGGTCCAGCGGCTGCAAAGGGTCCAGCGGCTGCAAAGGGTCCAGCAGCTCCGGCATCGGGTAGGGCTCCACCTGCAACAAAAAAGAAAAAGGTCAAGGCCAAGTTATCTGTTCCTCGTTCTGCGGCGATAATTATGACGATCCCTAAGGAGGCGGCCGAACGAGGGGTAACATACTCTCAGGCCATCGCTAAGGCAAGACAGGCGATACAAGTGCAAAGCCTAGGGATTGAGAATATAAAAATGAGGCAGGCACAGAGTGGCGCGCGCCTCATTGAAATCTCCGGCTCTACAAGCGGCGACAAGGCGGACCAGCTCGCCGAAAAGCTAAGGGTGGCATTAGACGGAGATGCGAATGTACATCGGCCGATGAAGACCGCTGACCTTCGGATCACCGGTTTCGATGACTCCGTCACCGCTGACGACCTGAGGGTGGTCATAGCGGAGAAAGGGGGGTGCTTAGCGGAGCAAATTAAGGTGGGGTTGATTAGGCCTGGCCCGGGGGGCATGGCCTCGGTCACGGTGAGGTGCCCGGTGACAACGGCTAAAAAGCTAGTGGAGGCGGGGAGGTTTTTAATTGGATGGAGCTCCCCGCAAATTAAAGTTTTGGAGCCGCTGCCGCTACGTTGCTACCGGTGCATGATGTTGGGACACACAAAGCAAACGTGTGCAAGCGAGATTGATCGCAGCGAGGTTTGCTTTCGCTGCGGAGAGGCCGGCCACAGGTCGGCGGAATGTAAAAAGACGGCCAAGTGCCTCGTTTGCTTAGCGGCTGGACTCCCAGCCAATCATGTGATGGGGAGGAAGCTCTGTACCCCCCCTGCGGTAAAGGCAAAACCGGCCCCCGTGACCAAGGGACCGACGCCAGGGACGGAGAGCGATGCCGCTGTGGAGACTGTTGAAATGGAAACCTAATGCCCAGACACCATTTCAACATTCTCCAGGGGAACGTCAACCACTGCGCCGGGTCGCAGGACATGGTCATCCAGCACGCGGTGGAGTGGAAGAGCGACTTGGTAGTTTTTGCGGAGCCGTATTTCGTTCCAGAAAGGCCCAACTGGGCGGGTGATGGTAACGACACAGTTGCAGTAATGGTGCCCACACATGCTGCGCACTCCCCTCCCCTCTCGGTCAGAGAGAGAGGACCGGGCTACGTGGCGGCTGTGTGGGGGGAAATAGCTCTGGTGGGGGTATACTTCTCCCCCAACAGGGCACTCGCAGAGTACCAGAACTGGACCGACGTTCTGTCCGGTGTGGTCCAGCGCCTTGCCCCACGGCAAGTCATGGTTTTAGGGGATTTTAATGCCCACCATACGGCTTGGGGCTCTCCAGCTGATGAGCCTAAGGGTACGGCACTCTTGGAGTGGTCGACATCCCTGGGGCTCATTATCGTGAATCGGGGGAACACCTTTACGTGTGTGCGGGGCGACGGGGGATCCATTGTCGACCTTACGTTCGCCTCTCCAGCCCTTGCTGGTCGAATAAGGGGATGGAAAGTGTTGGTGGGTCCGGAAACGTTGTCCGACCACCGATACATCCAGTTTCAAATCTCTCCCGCCGCATCGCAGGGTCAGCTTCAACGCCCAGAAGGATCGCGTTACAGGTTCCCCCGATGGGCTGTGGGAAAACTAGATAGGGAGTCTGCTGTGGAGTCGGCCATCGTACAAGCTTGGTGCGCGGACAGTCGGAGCGCGGAAGGCAGCATATCAGACAGGGTCGAGCGATTAACGGCGTCAGTTAGGGCTGTGTGTGACGCGGCAATGCCTCGGGTGAGAGGGCCACCAAATAGGAAACAAGTGTATTGGTGGTCCGAGGAAATCGCCTCATTACGAGAGAGCTGCCAACGGCACAGGCGCGTACTCGCGAGATGGCGGCGTCGCCGCCGTCGTCGTCGCCGTCGCCGTCGTGCCCAGAGGAATGGAGAGGAAGAACGGCTTAGAGAAGCTTATGCTGCTGCGAAAAAGGACCTCAAGGACGCCATCTGCAGGTCCAAGGAGAGCTCCTGGAAGGAGTTTCTGGAAGATCTCGACCGGGATCCGTGGGGGCGTCCATACCGCATGGTCCGGAAAAAGATGGCGGGCCAGGCGCCGTCTACGGAAACAATGGACCCGGAACTCCTTGGTCGGGTGGTGGCGGGACTGTTCCCAGAGGACGTTCCCTATGTACCTCCGCTAGCACCATATGCTGGCACGGACCTCCCAGCTGTGAATGATGATTTTCACCCCTTAACACAGGATGAATTTGAGTCCGCCATCGATCGGATGAAGGGAAAAAGGAAGGCTCCAGGGCCGGATGGGATACCGGGGAGGGTGCTCCCGATCATCATGGAGCACCTTGGGGAACAACTTATGACACTTTATAATAGCTGCCTGGAGTCAGGCGAATTCCCCGGGGCTTGGAAAAAGGGCCGCCTGTGCCTCCTCCGGAAGGAGGGAAGGCCTGCCGATTCCCCCGAAGCGTATCGTCCGATCGTTCTGCTTGACGAACTCGCAAAGACGCTGGAAAGAATCCTGGCAGAGCGAGTAATCAAGCATCTGGAGCAGGTGGGCCCAGACTTGTCTGCCAACCAGTTCGGGTTCCGTAGGAACAGGTCGACTGTTGATGCGTTGATGACGCTGAAGGAGGTCACGGAGCGTGCAATCCGGAGAGGGGAGCAGGTTGTTGCGGTATCTCTCGATATCCGTAACGCTTTCAACACCCTCCCCTACTCCGTGATAAAGGAGGCACTTAAATATCACCGTGTTCCCGCGTACCTCAGAAGGATTCTGGAGTCATACCTTCAAGACCGGGAGGTTATCTTTGTAGACGCAGAGGGTCGGCTGGCAAGCCGGGGTATGACGCGTGGGGTTCCGCAGGGCTCCGTACTGGGCCCGTTGCTATGGAACCTTGGCTACGATTGGGTCCTCCGCGGAGCGCTGCTTCCGAAGACGAGCCTCCTCTGCTATGCGGACGACACCTTGGTCATAGCGAGGGGGCAAGATTATTGGGAGGCGAGGCGACTGGCTGGCGTGACAACCCAGCTGGTAATGGAAAGGATCCAGTTGCTAGGGTTGGAGGTGGCGGTTCACAAGACGGAGGCCATAATTTTTCATGGTCCCAGGAGAGGGCCTCCTGTAGGGGCCAATATTGTCGTGGGGGGGGTGCGAATCCCTCTGAAGCCCCACATTAAGTACCTAGGGCTCATCCTAGACGGGCGCTGGCGCTTTACGGAACACTTCCGTCAGCTGGCGCCCAGACTAGAGCGGGCGGCGACGGCATTAGGGCGAGTTCTGCCGAATATTGGCGGCCCGAACGCCAGCTGTCGCAAGCTGTTCGCAGGGGTAGTGCGCAGCATGGCCCTATATGGGGCACCAGTGTGGGCAGACGCCCTGAACGGGGAGAACTGCCGCCTCCTGAGAAGACCGCAACGGGCTATTGCCACCCGCATTGTACGCGGCTATAAGACGGTCTCTGGGACGGCGGCATGTTTACTCGCAGGTACACCCCCGTGGGAGCTGGAGGCACGGGTCCTCAGCAGGGTGTACCTGGACAAAAGAGAAGCCAGAAGGCAAGGGACACGGTTGGCCCCGGCTGAGGTTGACCAGATTAGACGGCGGGCGGAGGAGCAGCTACTGGTGGAGTGGCGGCTCCAGTTGGAGTCTCCGACGGCGGGCGCGCGGACGGTGGGTGCGGTGCGCCCGTTATTGGTGGAGTGGATGGAGCGGCGTCATGGAACGCTGACGTTCAGATTGGTGCAGGTTCTTACCGGGCACGGATGCTTCGGTAAGTATCTGCACCGAATCCAACGGGAGGTAACGCCGGAATGCCACGAGTGCGACGAGGCGCTGGACACCGCGCAGCACACACTAGAAGTGTGTCCTGCGTGGTCAGTGCAGCGTCGGGATCTCGTGGCGGTGGTAGGGCCGGATCTCTCGCTGCCCGGCATCGTTAGCCGGATGCTGGACAGTGACAGATGCTGGCAAGCGGCAGTCTCTTTTTGCGAGGATGTGATCCTTCAAAAGGAGACAGCGGAGAGGGTGCGCGAAGAGGACGCTCAGGCGGCCCTCATCCGCCGCAGACGGTTGGGGAGGAGAAGGCGTCAATATGACCGCCTTATCCCATAGTGTTACCGGTCGGCGATGGAGCGCCCTGTCGTCGACATTGCACGGTGCACGCCGTCTGGGGAGACGATCACACTTGCTCGGTCGTCTCCCGCCGCGTAGGGGCCAGGATGGCTAGGCCACCCGTCTGGTCAAAGGGGTGACTATCACCATATCCCCCGTGACCGATTGACGGAGAGAGAGCAAGAAGTGAGGGGTTTAACTGGTAGTGGTGCCTGCTTTCGATCGTCCCATCTGGTCAGCCCACCTGAGTGGGTAATCTTATGGGGAGATCGGGAGGAGGCTCTCTCCCTCTCCCCCTGGGGAGAGGTTAGAACCCCCCAGATCCCCCGCCGAGCCTAATATTCAGGCTGGACGGGAGACCCGGGGGCGGCGAGAGACAGATCAGGAGTGGCTTCCTGTGCCTGACCGAGCCCAGTATACATGCATAAAAGCATGTATACGTAAAAAGCGTATTTACCTCACTCTAATAAAAAAAAAAAAAAAAAAAGGTTAGGTTAGGTTAGGTTAGGTTAGGTTGGGTTGGGTTGGGTTGGGTTGGGTTGGGTTGGGTTGGGTTGGGTTGGGTTGGGTTGGGTTGGGTTGGGTTGGGTTAGGTTAGGTTAGGTTAGGTTAGGTTTGGGGTGCCATGTCAGACAACCTCCTCGCGGTGCACCCTGGGCGTCACCGTTTTTCATACGGCGACGGCTAATGGTCTGACTGTCGGAGATGGCGCCAGTTCTGTCCTGGCGTCATCCGCTCGTAACCCCGTACGTGGTGCGGGAGCGAGGGCCGCCATCCCAACGGATGGGGGCTGCGAGGAAGAAAACCTCTCTAAAAAATTACGGACGGGGACCTCACGGTCCTGTCCGCTTCGGCGGATAGTGTGGGCTCCGAGTCGGCGTCCCAGACGTATTCTGGGTAGCGGTGACTCGGTTCAGGCTCAGCCGGCGTCCTGGAGATTCCGGGTAGCGGCGGTACGAGCGTGGGCGGCGGGTTCGTCCGGTCACGGTAAAACGTGATCGGCGGACGGGCATTCGTTGCCAACCGTTGGCAAAACCGGTGACCTAGTCACGTCTTAGGGCCGGTGGGGCTGCCCTTAATTGGGTGTCCCCGCGAGGAGACAACCTCCATAAAAAACCCCAACCCCAAGCTTTTTGTCGAGTCCATGGCGAGGGGGTGAATGGCTAGAGGGACTCTAGTCACTACACGGCAACGGAGCAGGGAATACGCCGACCCCTGCTTCGAGAACCCCGGCCTGCCCGGGTATAGACCTCTGCCCGGGTGGTTAAACCGTGTCTTTTTTACTCGTGGGAATAAAATGGACTATTATGATACTTTTTACGATGTTGGGTCCGAGACGGACGGTGTTGACGATGCTATCTTCAAAAGACCTAAGAAGACAAGCAAGAAGGTACCTACGGTACGGCTTACGCGATTACACTCGCGCATAGCAAAAGAGGCTGAGAAAGGTGAGGGAAGTAGGAGCCGATGTTCATCGTGGTCGTCTGGTGTGACAGTGTCAGACGAAGAACTAGACCCCGAATCCCAAGAGCCGGTAGGACGAAAGAGACGATGTCCAGAGTCACCAGTATCGGGTGACGGTGACCTTGAAGAGGATAATCCTCCTGTTGCCCCTGGGATTGTGAATCCCCCCGCGACCCCTACACCGGGGACACCATCCAAGCGCGGGAGGGGCCGACCACCTACTACAGGGGAGTACATTGGGATAGGCCGAGCTAGACAGGAGGAGGCTGCTCTTAGAAGAGCTCAAGAGAGAAAAGAAAAGGAGCTCCAGGCGGAAAAAGAAATCGCCGAAAAGGCGCGGCGACTTATCCAACCACGGGAGCTCGCTACGGCAACAAAAACAGCCGACTGGAGGAGCATGCCCATCTCAGAGGTGTGTGAAAAGATCTGCAGCACAGCAGATGTGATAACAGACGTGGCTTGTAGGTCTGGCAATCTAAAGGGAACGTTTGTGCGAACCCTCAAGGACGCTGCGGCCCAAATCAAGGAAGCACTGGCCGCCGTACCTAGCCGGACAGAGAATGAGGAGCTCCAAAAACTCGAGGAGAATTACAATTCTATGCGTACCGATTTCCAAAAGATACAGTCGGAATATCTTCGTACGCGTAGTGAAAACGACGGTCTACGAGTCGAAGTAGAGCTACTTAGGAGGGAAGTAGAAACTCTCAAGAAGAACTCGCCACCATCAGGCTCCTGCAAGAACTGTACGGGAGCACGAGGCGGGCCAACGCAAGAGATGACTCAAGTTCTAGCTGCCATAAACGCTCGCTTCGAAGGCCTTGAACGGCGGCTAATACAAGAAGGACGACAAAGCCCCCCGCTCGCTACTGAGTGTGCATATCCGGAAAGCCTAACACCTGCCCCGGTGGTGCCACCAGGCGCTTCCAAAGATAAGAGCTACGCGGCTGCAACATCTGCCGCGCCGGGCCATGCCCTAAAACCTTGTGCGGGGCAGCAATCGGAAAAGAAGAGGGAGAAGAAAAAGAAGAAAGGAGAGAAAACTTCGGCCAAACCACCGACGCAGAAAGATGCTCGACCTCCATCTCCAACCCTTGCAACACAAGAGGAAGGTTGGCAAGAGGTCCGAAACCGTCGAACCAAAAAGTCGAGGGTTCATCCGAGGACTAACGCGCAATCGGGTGAGAAGAAAAAGAAGAAAAAGGAGTCGAAACTGCGGCCACCGAAAACATCCGCAATTACCATCAAGTTGCGACCGGAGGCAGAACGAAAAGGGGTGACATATTTGCAGGTTCTTTTGTCTATTAAGAACCAGTTTAAGCTGGAAGAGTTTGGTGTAACGGGCGGGATGGCCATGAAAGTGTCCGCCACGGGGGCGCGCATGTTAGAGCTCCCGGGAGTAGACAGCGCTGATACAGCCGACAAAATTGCGGAAAAACTTCGCCAACTTGTTGACCCGACATGGGCGGAAATCACCAGACCAGTTAAGTGCGCCGAGCTTAGAGTGACTGGACTGGATGATACGGCATCAGTCGAAGAGGTGAAAGACGCGGTTGCGAAAGTAGGGGAGTGTTCGGTAGAGGCGGTGAACTGCGCTGAGATCCGCCGCAGTGGTGCCGGGCTAGGCGTTGCCCACGTAAAGTGCCCGGTGACGGCCGCCAAGAAGATAGTAGAAGGAAGAAAACGGCTAATGATCGGTTTTGTGTCTGCGGGGGTGAAAATGCTGCCGAAGAGACCCCTGCGCTGTTTTAAGTGTTTGGAGATTGGACACGTCAGAGGGAAATGTTCGAGTGATATCGACCGGAGCAAGTTCTGCTACCGGTGTGGTAAAGATGGACACTTGGCGAAAACTTGCACTTCTCTGCCTCACTGCATCATTTGCGAAGCAGCCCAGAAGAAAGCAGATCACACACTAGGGGGCAAAGGCTGTTCTGACCCTAAGCCAGGTAACAGAAAGCAAAGAAAGGCAAAGTCGAAGCAAACCCAACAAGCGCAAGCCGCAGGGAATGCGATTGATGCAGGAGTAGATGAGGCACCGAGGTAGGGCGATGGCATAAAGCTTTGCCCTCTCCTTGGAGTGGGGGTCGGGCGGCAGAACTGGGCTAATTCTGCCGTCCACCTAGGACCCCCGAGGTGGAAGAGCGCGTCTGTGTTCCGGCGCGCCACACCGTGGTAGGGACGATTGCGTCCCAGAGTTGGAGTCCGAAGGGACTGGCGCAAGGTGGGGACGCGGTGATTGCCACAGCCACCCCGTGGTCCACGCCCAGATGCGTGAGAGGAACACCGATAGGTTTTTAGTGGGTATGCCCCCCCTCCGGCCCCCCATCGAGCCCACTAGGGGCTGGGTGGGGGATCGGCTGGGTGGAAAGTGGTGCCGTCGCAACGTCAAGCGGCGGCTTCCATGGTGAGTCCCACATACCCCCGGCATTGGCCCGATGCCGGGAAGTGCGTAATGCAGTTTCCTATCGTTAAAAAAAAAAAAAAAAAAAAAAAGGTTAGGTTAGGTTAGGTTGGGGTGCGTGGTCGGACAACCTCCCCGTGTTCCCTCTACTGCTTGTCCCCGTCCATGTATGTGGATTGGGAAAGGCAGTGGGAGGGACGGTGCACCCTGGGCGTCACTGTAAATGGCGAACAATTCATTTTGGTCCCATTTACCGTGATGGCTAATAGTTCGACCCTCCTGTTACCCTGTACGTAGTGCAGGACCAGGGGCCCGCTTCGGGGGGCCGAGGGGAGGCAACCCCAATAAAAAACCCAAACCGTAGCCCTGTACGTAGTGCAGGAGCGGGGGTCGCCTTCATGGGGACCGCGAGGAGACAACCTCTATAAAGAAATCCTTAAAGTTCCGGTATTTGAGGACGAGGTGCCGGAAGCCTGTGTACAGGTGGTTGGTTGAGGAAGCCAACCTTGGATCGCCACCCTTGGGCATGTCCCGCCCCCCAAGGTGTAGAAGGGTTACCCGGGTATTGGGATCTCTGCCCGGGTGGACTGCGATTTCTCCCGCATTCGTGGGTCCAAGATGAGTAAAGTGAATAAAAATACAAAACGTGACGATAAGGGGAGGTTTGCGGCGCCAGTTCCTGGCCCCGGCAAACGAACGGACGTAGCACAGGGTCCAGCAATAAACCGTGCACAGCGTGTCAGCTCAAAAACAGACGTTAGTAAGGTGAATCCGGACAGCGCACAGGGTCCGCAGCAAAACAGTGCTGAAAATGTTCCGACGGCCAAGAAGCCGAGAATTGAGACATCTTTCATAAATGAGGAATCCTCCATGTACGAGACAGTGGCCGAAGGGGTGGGAGAACGAGATCTGACGGAACAAATATATGACGGATTTCGTGCAAGGATTCGCGTCTTGGACGAGTTAATAAAGGCGGACATACGGGTCTTGGCTGAGTACAGTCAGACCGAAGAACTGGAGGATGGCGGTGAGAGATTGCGTGCGTTGAAGTCAACGATAGCCTCTCACTTTACAGATTTCAAAGTGGGGTACAGCGCTGAATCAAAGGAAGTGCTGGAGTCGCTCCGAAATGCCCACTCGCAGCTGAAGCTTGCGCAAGAAGAGAACAGTAAATCAAAGGAGGAGATTCAACGCCTAAATAGTACCTTGGCAACGAAGGAAGCCGTGATTGCTCTCTTGAAACAGACTCAGGATGAGCAAAACAGGTCCATGGAGCAACTTCGAAGCTCCATCGTGTCGGAAGTGACAAAACAAGTTGACCAGCGACTAGCGGACTTAGAGAAAAGGCTTTCCTCGGCCCGCAACACTGAACAGACTGCTCACGCACCCACAGTCGAAGCTGCGACATTCTCCGCAGCAGCAAGAAAAGGGCTCAAGCAGCAAGAACAGCCGATTACTACCCAGCCTACCACGGAGGGCGAGTGGAAAGAAGTAAGAAGGGGAAGACGCAGGAGGAGACAGAGAGGGGTGCAGGTGCAAAAGACCCCCCCGAATCCAGCTCAGCAACCCGCAGCCGTGCCACCACCGCCAAAAAAGACTCGCCCTAGACGCCCCAACCTGACTCCCCCGGGTAAAGCAGCGGTGGTGCTGACGATCGCTCCTGAGGCGAAGGAAAGGGGAGTCACCTTCGCCGAAGTCATAAGAAAGGCCCAGGAATCAATTTCCCTCCCCGACCTCGGTCTAGAGGGGGGCTTTAAGATGAAAGTATCGCAGACGGGAGGCAGGGTCCTTGAAGTCCCAGACCCTGCGAAAGCAGATTTGTTAGCCGGAGAACTGCGCCGAGTTTTGGGTGCAGACGCCAGTGTGGGGCGCCCGGAGAGGTTAATTGACCTCATAGTCACGGGCCTCGACGATACAGCTATGAAGGATGAGGTCAGGGGTCTAGTCGCCGACAGGGCGAAATGCGACGTGGCCAAAATACAGTCGACTGAAATTATGGATGGACCGGACGGTACTAGACGCGTCCGACTTCGATGTCCAGTGGAGTTTGCCAAGACGGCAATAGGTGATGGTCGCATCAGGGTGGGCTGGCTCGTGGCGGTTATACGCGCTACCGCCCCCCGTCCCCTGAGATGCTACAGATGTTTAGGGGTCGGGCACACCAAGCCGCTGTGCCCCGCAGACGAAGACCGTAGTGGCGTTTGTTTCCGGTGCGGGAGGCCAGGCCATAAGGCGTCGGCCTGTTCAGAGGAGCCGAGGTGCGTGGTTTGCACCGCCCACAAGGTGGCCGCGAACCATATTATGGGCAGTCGGCTGTGCAACCCTCCGGCGATTAGGGGTATTCGCCCCGAGCGCCGGAGGGAGGCGCAAGCCCGAGACGGATCCCCAATCTTGGGTAGTGGAAGGAGTGAGGGGATGTCGGACTGACATCTCCGGTGCGAGGGGGCTTAGCCCCGAGACGCTCCCCACACCTCTCAGTGAGGAGAGGCACAAGGGAACCGTTGTTGGAGGGGGACATTCCATCTGTCCCCCTAGTCAGGACCAAGCAGGCAGTGGGAGGTGAACCACTGCCCGCCTTGCACGGTTCTGGCGGACGGGGGGAATGGCTAAACTTACCCGGCCATTCCCCGGCGGAGGAGGCCTGGGTTAGCCGGGCAGGCCGCGTTGCCGTTGGGGAGAATGCCACAACGGCCCCCCACACAGCGTCATGGCTGGCGGCACTGGCGGCGAGAGGGTAGGTGCCGGGGTTTTTTAGTGGGTATTCCCTCCTCCTGGGATTCCATCGGGCTTTGACCTGATGGAATTACGGGAGGCAGTCGTGGAGGGAGCCGCAACGTTGAATGTTGCGGTCCCCTCCTGGCGAGTCCCACATGCCCCCTTCCCGATCACCTGCGGGAAGGGAAGCGCGTAAATGCGTTTTTCCTCGGCATACAAAAAAAAAAAAAAAAAAAAAAAAAAAAAAAAAAAAAAAAAAAAAAAAAAAAAAAAAAAAAGGTTAGGTTAGGTTAGGTTAGGTTAGGTTAGGTTAGGTTAGGTTAGGTTAGGTTAGGTTAGGTTAGGTTAGGTTAGGTTAGGTTGGGGTGCCATGTCAGACAACCTCCTCGCGGTGCACCCTGGGCGTCACCGTTTTTGATACGGTGATGGCTAATGGTCTGGCAGTCGGAGATGGCGCCGGTTCTGTCCTGGCGTCATCTGCTCGTAACCCCGTACGTGGTGCGGGAGCGAGGGCCGCCATCCCAACGGATGGGGGCTGCGAGGAAGAAAACCTCTCTAAAAAATTACGGACGGGGACCTCACGGTCCTGTCCGCTTCGGCGGATAGTGTGGGCTCCGAGTCGGCGTCCCAGACGTATTCTGGGTAGCGGCGACTCGGTTCAGGCTCGGCCGGCGTCCTGGAGATTCCGGGTAGCGGCGGTGCGAGCGTGGGCGGCGGGTTCGTCCGGTTGCGGTAAAACGTGATCGGCGGACGGGCATTCGTTGCCAACCGTCGGCAAAACCGGTGACCTAGTCACGTCTTAGGGCCGGTGGGGCTGCCCTTAATTGGGTGTCCCCGCGAGGAGAAAACCTCCATAAAAAACCCCAACCCCAAGCTTTTTGTCGAGTCCATGGCGAGGGGGTGAATGGCTAGAGGGACTCTAGTCACTACACGGCAACGGAGCAGGGAATAAGCCGACCCCTGCTTCGAGAACCCCGGCCTGCCCGGGTATAGACCTCTGCCCGGGTGGTTAAACCGTGTCTTTTTTACTCGTGGGAATAAAATGGACTATTATGATACTTTTTACGATGTTGGGTCCGAGACGGACGGTGTTGACGATGCTATCTTCAAAAGACCTAAGAAGACAAGCAAGAAGGTACCTACGGTACGGCTTACGCGATTACACTCGCGCATAGCAAAAGAGGCTGAGAAAGGTGAGGGAAGTAGGAGCCGATGTTCATCGTGGTCGTCTGGTGTGACAGTGTCAGACGAAGAACTAGACCCCGAATCCCAAGAGCCGGTAGGACGAAAGAGACGATGTCCAGAGTCACCAGTATCGGGTGACGGTGACCTTGAAGAGGATAATCCTCCGGTTGCCCCTGGGATTGTGAATCCCCCCGCCACCCCTATACCCGGGACACCATCCAAGCGCGGGAGGGGCCGACCACCTACTACAGGGGAGTACATTGGGATAGGCCGAGCTAGACAGGAGGAGGCTGCTCTTAGAAGAGCTCAAGAGAGAAAAGAAAAGGAGCTCCAGGCGGAAAAAGAAATCGCCGAAAAGGCGCGGCGACTTATCCAACCACGGGAGCTCGCTACGGCAACAAGGACAGCTGACTGGAAGAGCATGCCCATCTCAGAGGTGTGTGAAAAGATCTGCAGCACAGCAGATGTGATAACAGACGTGGCTTGTAGGTCTGGCAATCTAAAGGGAACGTTTGTGCGAACCCTCAAGGACGCTGCGGCCCAAATCAAGGAAGCAATGGCCGCCGTACCTAGCCGGACAGAGAATGAAGAGCTCCAAAAACTCGAGGAGAATTATAATTCTATGCGTACCGATTTCCAAAAGATACAGTCGGAATATCTTCGTACGCGTAGTGAAAACGACGGTCTACGAGTCGAAGTAGAGCTACTTAGGAGAGAAGTAGAAACTCTCAAGAAGAACTCGCCACCATCAGGCTCCTGCAAGAACTGTACGGGAGCACGAGGCGGGCTAACGCAAGAGATGACTCAAGTTCTAGCTGCCATAAACGCCCGCTTCGAAGGCCTTGAACGGCGGCTAATACAAGAAGGACGACAAAGCCCCCCGCTCGCTACTGAGTGTGCATATCCGGAAAGCCTAACACCTGCCCCGGTGGTGCCACCAGGCGCTTCCAAAGATAAGAGCTACGCGGCTGCAACATCTGCCGCGCCGGGCCATGCCCTAAAACCTTGTGCGGGGCAGCAATCGGAAAAGAAGAGGGAGAAGAAAAAGAAGAAAGGAGAGAAAACTTCGGCCAAACCACCGACGCAGAAAGATGCTCGACCTCCATCCCCAACCCTTACAACACAAGAGGAAGGTTGGCAAGAGGTCCGAAACCGTCGAACCAAAAAGTCGAGGGCTCATCCGAGGACTAACGCGCAATCGGGTGAGAAGAAAAAGAAGAAAAAGGAGTCGAAACTGCGGCCACCGAAAACATCCGCAATTACCATCAAGTTGCGACCGGAGGCAGAACGAAAAGGTGTGACATATTTGCAGGTTCTTTTGTCTATTAAGAACCAGTTTAAGCTGGAAGAGTTTGGTGTAACGGGCGGGATGGCCATGAAAGTGTCCGCCACGGGGGCGCGCATGTTAGAGCTCCCGGGAGTAGACAGCGCTGATACAGCCGACAAAATTGCGGAAAAACTTCGCCAACTTGTTGACCCGACATGGGCGGAAATCACCAGACCAGTTAAGTGCGCCGAGCTGAGAGTGACTGGACTGGATGATACGGCATCAGTCGAAGAGGTGAAAGACGCGGTTGCGAAAGTAGGGGAGTGTTCGGTAGAGGCGGTGAACTGCGCTGAGATCCGCCGCAGTGGTGCCGGGCTAGGCGTTGCCCACGTAAAGTGCCCGGTGACGGCCGCCAAGAAGATAGTAGAAGGAAGAAAACGGCTAATGATCGGTTTTGTGTCTGCGGGGGTGAAAATGCTGCCGAAGAGACCCCTGCGCTGTTTTAAGTGTTTGGAGATTGGACACGTCAGAGGGAAATGTTTGAGTGATATCGACCGGAGCAAGTTCTGCTACCGGTGTGGTAAAGATGGACACTTGGCGAAAACTTGCACTTCTCTGCCTCATTGCATCATTTGCGAAGCAGCCCAGAAGAAAGCAGATCACACACTAGGGGGCAAAGGCTGTTCTGACCCTAAGCCAGGTAACAGAAAGCAAAGACAGGCAAAGTCGAAGCAAACCCAACAAGCGCAAGCCGCAGGGAATGCGATTGATGCAGGAGTAGATGAGGCACCGAGGTAGGGCGATGGCATTAAGCTTTGCCCTCTCCTTGGAGTGGGGGTCGGGCGGCAGAACTGGGCTAATTCTGCCGTCCACCTAGGACCCCCGAGGTGGAAGAGCGCGTCTGTGTTCCGGCGCGCCACACCGTGGTAGGGACGATTGCGTCCCAGAGTTGGAGTCCGAAGGGACTGGCGCAGGGTGGGGACGCGGTGATTGCCACAGCCATCCCGTGGTCCACGCCCAGATGCGTGAGAGGAACACCGATAGGTTTTTAGTGGGTATGCCCCCCCTCCGGCCCCCCATCGAGCCCACTAGGGGCTAGGTGGGGGATCGGCTGGGTGGAAAGTGGTGCCGTTGCAACGTCAAGCGGCGGCTTCCATGGTGAGTCCCACATACCCCCGGCATTGGCCCGATGCTGGGAAGTGCGTAATGCAGTTTCCTATCGTTAAAAAAAAAAAAAAAAAAAAAAAAAAAAAAAAAAAAAAAAAAAAAGGTTAGGTTAGGTTAGGTTAGGTTAGGTTAGGTTGGGGTGCGTGGTCGGACAACCTCCCCGTGTTCCCTCTACTGCTTGTCCCCGTCCACGTATGTGGATTGGGAAAGGCAGTGGGAGGGACGGTGCACCCTGGGCGTCGCGGTAAATGGCGAACAATTTACTTTGGTCCCATTTACCGTGATGGCTAATAGTTCGACCCTCCTGTTACCCTGTACGTAGTGCAGGACCAGGGGCCCGCTTCGGGGGGCCGAGGGGAGACAACCCCAATAAAAAACCCAAACCGTAGCCCTGTACGTAGTGCAGGAGTGGGGGTCGCCTTCATGGGGACCGCGAGGAGACAACCTCTATAAAGAAATCCTTAAAGTTCCAGTACTTGAGGACGAGGTGCTGGAAGCCTGTTTACAGGTGGTTGGTAGAGGAAGCCAACCTAAGATCGCCACCCTTGGGCACTTCCCGCCCCCCAAGGAGTACTAGGGTTACCCGGGCATCGGGATCTCTGCCCGGGCGGACCGTCTGATTCTCCCAGACTCGTGGGTCCACTATGAATTCTTCTAATTTAAATAAAACAGACGATAGTGATAGGAGTACGGACAGCGCACAGGGTCCAAAGAAAAACTGTGCCAACTCGCCGAAGGCGAAAAAACAGAAGCGGGAGACCTCTTCTGTAGAGAAGGAGAAAAAAGCGGGAGAGACTAGTATAGAAGACCGTCTTACCACCCCACTGGAGAAGTTCTTCTTTCAGCAGGGCAATAAGATCAGAGGTGAGCTGGGGGCCATGTTAAAGTGCGAGATGTCCGAGGAATCCCATCAAGAGGTTGAGGGACATATAGACGTAATTCACGAGACCTTTGAGAAACTCTACAATTTCATTGAGGTGGAGCTCAACAAGATGCTGAAGTCAATGGCCGATACCTGTACGGAGAAAGATAAGCTGGAAAAGGAGTCGCGCCTTCTCAAAACAGAACTGGCCAAGAAAGATGCTGAAATTGTCACGTTAAAGGAGGCTCAAGTGGCGCTAAACAGAAAGCTGGAGCAGCTGGAGGGCTCCATCATGTCGGAGCTGTCAGGCTTGATCGACAGAAGATTGACGGGCTTAGAGAGGCGTTTGTTATCAGCTACTCAGCCCGAGAAGCTTGCACATGAGCTGACAAGGGAAGTCGCCGCGCACCCGGTAGCCCAAAGAAGAACTCCCAAGCAACAACTGCAGCCACAAAGAGAACAGACGGCTCCACCCCAAGCTCCTGCTGAAGATGGTTGGACAGAAGTCAGGAGAGGCAGACGACGTAGAAGAGGGAAAAGGGTGTCGATGCAAGACCCATCCGCCGCATCAGTTGAGCGCGCACCTACTGCGCCGCTGCCGCAAAGAGTGCTCCGCCGAAGACGACCAAATTTGACCCCCCCAGGTACATCCGCGGTTGTACTTTCAATCACGCCGGAGGCAAAAGAAAAGGGGGTTACTTTTGCCGAAGTCATGAGAAAGGCCCAAGCAGCAATTTCCCTCCCGGATCTTGGCCTGGAGGGAGGCCTCAAGATTAGAGCGTCGCAGACGGGTGGACGGGTGCTGGAGATGCCAGACTCGAAGAAGGCGGATCTGCTGGCTGGTGAGCTGCGCCGGGTTCTGGGCGCAGAGGCCTCAGTGGGTCGTCCTGAAAGGACAGTAGACCTAATTGTAACAGGTCTGGACGACACGGCCCTCAAAGATGAAGTCCGAGAGCTGGTCGCCGTAAGGGCCGGATGTGAATCGGCCAAAATCAAGTCGACAGAGGTAATGGACGGGCCAGATGGCAGCAAACGAGTCCGGCTTAGATGCCCCATAGATTGTGCAAAAGCGGCTATTGGAGATGGGCGGCTCAGAGTGGGCTGGCTGGTGGCGGCGATTCGTGCGACCGCCCCCCTCCCCCTGAGATGTTATAGGTGCTTGGGCTTGGGGCACACAAAACCGATGTGCCCCTCAGACGTAGACAGGAGCATGGACTGCTTCCGGTGCGGGAGGCCGGGCCACAAGGCCTCAACCTGCTCAGCTGAGCAAAAGTGCGGGGTTTGCGCTGCCCACAAGGTGGCGGCGAACCATACAATGGGTAGTCGGCTGTGCAGCCCCCCGGCAACTAAGGGTGTTCGCCCCGAGCGCCGGAATGTTGCGCAGGCCAGAGACGGTTCCCCGATTCTGGGAGAGAGGAGTGAGGCGATGGACGTCTAAGCGTCATCCCTGGTGCGAGGGGGGGTTAAGCCCCGAGACGCTCCCCACACCTCTCGGTGAGGAGAGGCGCACGGGAGCCGTAGGTGGAGGGGGACATAACACCTGTCCCCCAAGTCAGGGCCACGCGGACAGTAGGAGGTGAACTACTGCCCGACTTGCACGGCCCTGGCGGATGGGGGGAATGGCCAAACTTACCCGGCCATTCCCCGGCAGAGGAGGCCTGGGAAGCCGGGCAAACCGCGTGCCGTTGTGGTGACTGCCATCACGGCCCCACACACAGCCCACCTGGCTGGCGGCGCTAGCGGCGAGAGGGTAGGTGCCGGAGGTTTTTTAGTGGGTATTCCCTCCTCCTGGGATTCCATCGGGCCTTGACCTGATGGAATTACGGGAGGCAGTCGTGGAGGGAGCCGCAACGTTGAATGTTGCGGTCCCCTCCTGGCGAGTCCCACATGCCCCCTTCCCGGTCACCAACGGGAAGGGAAGCGCGTAAATGCGTTTTTCCTTCGGCATACAAAAAAAAAAAAAAAAAAAAAAGGTTAGGTTAGGTTAGGTTAGGTTAGGTTAGGTTAGGTTAGGTTAGGTTAGGTTAGGTTAGGTTAGGTTAGGTTAGGTTAGGTTAGGTTAGGTTAGGTTAGGTTAGGTTAGGTTGGGGTGCGTGGTCGGACAACCTCCCCGTGTTCCCTCTACTGCTTGTCCCCGTCCATGTATGTGGATTGGGAAAGGCAGTGGGAGGGACGGTGCACCCTGGGCGTCACTGTAAATGGCGAACAATTCATTTGGTCCCATTTACCGTGATGGCTAATAGTTCGACCCTCCTGTTACCCTGTACGTAGTGCAGGACCAGGGGCCCGCTTCGGGGGGCCGAGGGGAGGCAACCCCAATAAAAAACCCAAACCGTAGCCCTGTACGTAGTGCAGGAGCGGGGGTCGCCTTCATGGGGACCGCGAGGAGACAACCTCTATAAAGAAATCCTTAAAGTTCCGGTATTTGAGGACGAGGTACCGGGAGCCTGTTGCAGGTGGTCGGCGAAGGTGGCCGACTTGCGATCGCCACCCTTGGGTTTCCCGCCCCCCAAGGTATAGTAGGGTTACCCGGGCATTGCGGGATCTCTGCCCGGGCGGACTGTTGTTTTCTCCCGCACTCGTGGGTTAAGTATGAGACGTTCTAATAGAAATTTAAATAAAAGTGACGGAGGAAGGAAGGACGGAGCACCGGGTCCGACGAAAAACGGTGCCAGATTTTCACCAACGGTGAAGAAACAGAAGGTTGCAGAGGCTGAAGAATCGGGTGGGTCTGATGGACAGGAAGACAGTTGTGAATGGCCGATGGAGGACTTCTTACTAGCCGTCGGAAAAATCGACACCCCGATGTCACAACTTTACGACAAGCTTAAGGGTTTCGATTTTACAAAAGAAGACAGAGAGGAAACTTTTGACTTCTTGCGCCAAGCGAATAACAGTTTCCGCGATTTGAAGAAGGTGTTCACGGAGATTAACAACGAATGGCTGGCCAGGCAAAGTGCGACGCAGGCTGACTTGAAGAAGGAGCGTGACCTCAATAAAGAGCTGAAGAGACAAGTCGACTCACTTAAGGGCGAAGTGCGCACCACGAGGGAAGAAGTCCGTTCCCTTAGGGAAGAGCTGAAAAATCTCAAAGAGTCCCTATCATCAAAGAAGGATCATCCAACGGAAGTGACAGTCCCGGAGGATTGCCTGCAACGACTCAGCAGCGCTATCGTTGCTAATGTGACGGCAGAAGTTAACAAGAGATTGGAGCGATTGGAAGGGCAGCTTTCCACTCTCAA
This sequence comes from Agriphila geniculea, assembly GCA_943789525.1. NCBI lineage: Eukaryota > Metazoa > Arthropoda > Insecta > Lepidoptera > Crambidae > Agriphila > Agriphila geniculea. The sequence goes on along the minus strand of OX038890.1, from coordinate 95,595 downwards.
GCAGCAGGAAAAATCGGCGACGGAATCAAGCTCGTATTCCGCAGCCGTCAGAAGAGGACAGCCCAAACAGTCCATCCCAGAGAGGCAAAATTCGGCCAGAGCACCTCGGAAGGCCCCTGCTGTACCAGCCAAGCCTCCCGCAACGCAAGACGTTCCTGCCAAGCCAAAGCAAGGGAAGGTTAAACTGAAAACCCCAAAGACGTCGGCCGTGACGGTCACGCTGCTGCCTGAGGCAGTGGAAAAAGGCGCTTCCTACCCGCAGGTTATGAAAAGAGCAAGGGAGAACATTTCTCTCCAGGAACTAGGATTGGAAGGTGGCTTCATAATGAAGGAGTCGCAAACCGGGGGAAGAATCCTGCAACTGCAGGAGAAAGACGAAGAAAAGGCCGACAAGCTAGCCGCCAAGCTCCGTTCGCTACTTGACGGGGTGGCCCTGGTTGGTCGCCCACACAAGATGGCCGATATTCGAATCTCCGGATTAGATGAGACTGTTCGCCGTGAGGAAGTTGTGGCGGCCGTCGCGGCGAAGACTGGATGTGACACACAGGCCATCAAGGCCACAGAGATCAGAACGACTAAAGATGGGATGAGCTTTATCAAGCTGAGATGTGCAGTGGACGTAGCCAAGGCTGCGTGCAAGCCTGGTAGAATTCAGATCGGGTGGAGCTATGCCTACATAAAAGCTCTCTCCCCACGCCCCTTGCGCTGTTTTAGGTGCATGGGGCTGGGACATACGAAGCCTATGTGCACCGAAGAAGATAGAAGTCTTGTCTGCTTCAATTGTGGGAAGCCTGGCCACAAGGCAGAGGCGTGCAAAGCCGAATCTATGTGTTTGGTGTGCTCTGCACACAAAAAGCCGGCGAATCACCTCATGGGTAGTCGCCTGTGCAGTCCCCCGATAACGAAGGGCGGTGGCCCCGGGAGCAAGACTGCCAGCGCACCAGAGGTAGATGGGAGGAGCACGGAGATGTCCGTCTAAGCGGATTCTCCCGTCTGGAGGGGGCTTGCCCCGGGACGTTCCCTACTCTTCTCGGTGAGGAGAAGAGCGTAGGAGCAAGTGATGGTGGGGGGACATACCATCTGTCCCCCCAGTTGGGGCCAAGCGGGCAGTGGGAGGTGAACCACTGCCCGCCTTGCACGGTCCTGATGAGTGGGGGGGAATGGCCAAACTTGCCCGGCCATTCCCCATCGGAGGAGGCCCGGTTGCGGGCAGGCCGCGTGCCGTTGGGGTGCATACCAACCATGGTCCCCCGTACAGCCCCTTGGCTGTCGGCGCTAGCGGCGTGAGGGCAGGTGCCGGAGTTTTTTAGTGGGTATTCCCTCCTCCCGGGATTCCATCGGGCTTTGACCTGGTGGAATTACGGGAGGCAGTCGTGGAGGGAGCCGCAACGTTGAATGTTGCGGTCCCCTCCTGGCGAGTCCCACATGCCCCCTTCCCGGTCACCAACGGGAAGGGAAGCGCGTAAATGCGTTTTTCTTCGGCATATAAAAAAAAAAAAAAAAAAAAAAAAAAAAAAAAAAAAAAAAAAGGTTAGGTTAGGTTAGGTTAGGTTAGGTTCGGGGTGCGTGCCAGACAACCTCCACGCGGTGCACCCTGGGCGCCACTGCTTTTGCAGTGGCGGCGAATAGTCTGGCGAGGTGGGACCCGGCCGGCGTCTTGGACGTTTCCGAGCAGCGGCGGTGCGGGTCGAAGGGTGGGGGCCTTTTGTAGGCCCAGCGGTCTTCGGACGTAGTGTCAGGAGCGCCGGTACCCCGTACGTGGTGCGGGGCTGGAGGCCGCCACTTTTAGTGGGGGCCGCGTGGAAGGAAACCACTATAAAAACCAAGGGGAGCCTACCCCCTCTAAAAGAGGCACTAAAAAACATGTAATGGACAGTTGTAAACAAGTATTACCTCAGGAGGGTAGGGACCGTAAGGAAACAGAATCCCTCCCGGCCACTTCGGTGGTTGGCAAATGCTCCACGGATTCTGGGGGGAGCAGCAAATGTTCGTTGGACAAAGCGCTGAGTCCGAAGAAAAACTGCGCCGATTCTAAACCCGACCATTCGGGATCAAGTTTGTTGGGGAACTCGGAGGGTGTTCGCACTCGATCGAATTCCTCGTTGGGAAACCCTTCGTGCTCGAAGTTCCTGAAGGGCGATTCATCGCCCTCAGATGATCCGCGCAAGGAAGGGAAAAGAAGGGGTAACTCTGTTGAGAGTTCTTTTTCGACCGCGTCGGAGAAGTTAGTGGATGCGGAAGGAGCTCGCGAAAGCTGTGGGTCGGGCTCGGAGAGTAGAGGAAGCGTGTCGTTAGGCTTCACGAATGCAGTTGTTGATAGGATGCATTCGTTGGTCAAAAGGCCGGAGTCGGTCTCAGATGGTGTTTTTAAGCACCCTTCATCAATTACTGACGGGGATGCTGATGGGGATGCGGATGGTTCTGCGCAAAGCGAAGGCAGTACTATCGTGGCTCCTGCCAACGGTAAAAGAAAGGGACCAAACCGTAAGAAGAGAGCTAAAGGGAAGTTGATAGATATGGAGGTAGACACTCAGAACGGTACAGAAACCCCTGAAGAACAAAACACAGGTAAAGCAGGGGAAAAGAAACAGTTGAAGGGAGTAGGTACTCATAAAGGAGTGGGATCTGCCAAGAAGCGTTTGTACGAAGAAGATGAGGACAGAGAATTTGATGCGTCATCATATGCGGAGTCTGAGGATCGCAGAAAGCTCCAAAAGAAAGGGTCACCGAATAAGAAGGGATCGAATAGAGGGTCACCCAAGGAGTTTATGAAGGATACTCAAAGGGGGGAGATTTCGAAGGGAAACAGTTCGGGTGAGGATCTGAGTAAGGCGGTTAACTCAGAATTGACTGGACTATGGACCGCAGTTCATGGGGCTAAGTTTATAAAAAATGACGTGAAGAAAGAAATTCGGAGGGTGGCCAATAAGGTAATGGAAATGGTTCATCAAAGCGAGAGTCAGTCGCTTGGCGAGGAGGTAAGACGTTTGACGGCGGAAAACCAAAAACTGTCAAACCAGCTGGGGCACTTAACACGGGAATTGAAGGCTTTTAAAGAAGCGGCACAAGAAACGAATGCGGAGCTAGCAAAGCTTAAAAGAGCTGAAAAGAATCGGACTAATGCAGGGGCGGATGAGAGAACATTCGCTGAGATGTCTGAACTTTATTTGGAGGAGGCTAGGAAAGCTGCTATTGCGGCAGCACAGTCTGTGTTTCAGGCTAGGTTTGATGGCTTAGAGGTGGATGGAAGGATCCCGCCTGCCCCAATCCACCGTCCCCCTCTCGAAGCGGATAAAAGGAGGGCCAATCATACCGCAGCGACGCCGAGAGGGCCTGGGATGCGTTCCTCATATGCTGAAGCTGCGGGGGCAAATCCTCGACCGGCTAGGGAAGCGGAGACGCAGTCTCCGGGAGTACCAATTCCAAACACTGCGAAGGAGACGGATTGGCAAATTGCTGGGAAGGGGGGGAAACCGCGAAAGGAGAAAAAGCAAACTCCTAAAGCGCAGCCAAATGCCAATACGGAAAAGCCAAAGAAGGCACAGAGAAAGCCGAAAAACAAGAAGATAACAACTCCTAAAACGGCAGCGTTGGTAATAACAATTCCAACGGAACAGCTGGAAAAGGGTGCTACGTATGCAGAGGCAATCAATAAGGCCAGGCAGGCGGTAAAGTTGGAGGATCTGGGGTTGGATAAAATTAACTTTAAGATCACTCAAACAGGGGCTCGCTTAATTGAGATTCCAGGCTCGGACGGAGCTGCAAAAGCTGACCTGATGGCGGACAAACTTCGGGGTGCACTGGAGGGATTTGCTAAAGTCTCCAGACCCGTGAAGTGCGTAGATGTGCGCATTTCCGGGCTGGATGACTCGGTTACGGTGGAGGTTATCCAGGAAACCATGGCGGTAAAAGGTGGGTGCCCTAAGGAGCACATTAAGGTGGGACCCATCAGGGCTGGTCCGGGCGGTCTCGGAATGGTAATGACGAAATGTCCCACCGCCGCAGCGAAGGTGTTAGTTGAAGCCGGGAAAATAATGGTGGGGTGGAGTTGCGCGCAGGTCAAACTGCTGGAGGCCCTTCCGCTCCGCTGCTATAGATGTATGGCGGCGGGACATACGCGCCAGGTTTGTAAGGCGGATATAGACCGCTCAAAAGTCTGCTACAGGTGTGGCAAGGAAGGGCACCGAGCTGCAACATGTGTCAGTGACCCTAATTGCGCCTTGTGTCTTGCAGCAAAACTGCCTGCAGGTCATGTGATGGGGGGGAAAAACTGTCGAGCTCCGCCTGTCAAGGTTAAAGTGCCAACCAGGTTTAAGGAGGCAGGAAGCGGGAATGGTAGAGATGCCATGGAGATAGTCGAAATTGCCTCTTAATGGACAATAGGGACCTTAACTTTTTACAGGCAAATACTAACCACTGCGCTGCTGCACAGGATCTCCTGATGCAGTACGCAGTGGAGTTTAGATCGGATCTACTAGTGATCTCCGAGCCGTATTGTGTGCCCCAGCGCGACAATTGGGTAGGAGACGACGAGGACACCGTCGCTATTCTGGCGCCGGTTAGGGCCACCCTCTCCCCTCCCCTCTCGGTTAGAGAGAGGGGACCGGGCTATGTGGCTGTGGCCTGGGGAGATTTTGCCCTGGTCGGCGCCTACTTCTCCCCCAACCGGCCGTTGGCCGATTTGGCACAATGGCTGAATGTAATGAGCGGAGTGGTTCGGCGGTTGAGTCCCATGCAGGTGCTTGTGGCAGGGGATTTTAATGCCAAACATTCAGCGTGGGGCTCTCCCACCATTGATAGAAAAGGCACAATGGTAAACAATTGGGCAATGTCTGCTGGGCTGGTCATTCTTAACAGGGGCACCACACCCACCTGTGTCCGGGGGGTCCGGGGATCAAGGGTCGATCTGACCTTCGCGACTCCTGCCTTGGCCGACAGGGTGAGAAACTGGAGGGTCCTAGTGGAACCCGAATCCCTGTCGGACCACAGGTATATTCGGTTCAACGTCTTACCAAGGGCAGGGTTATCTGCGGTAAACCCACGTCTAGCGAACTCCTATTTTCCAAGATGGGCAATTACGAAACTTAACAAGGAGTTGGCAGAGGAGGCTGCGATTGTGGAGGCCTGGTGCAGCGAAGCCCGTCGAACGGAAGAGAGCATTGAGCAGCGTGTTAGGGAATTTACTCGCTCCCTTACAGCGATATGCGATGCGGCTATGCCCAGGGTCCACGGCCCTCCCGAGAAATCGCAAGTATATTGGTGGACGGCGGAGCTTGAGGTCTTAAGGGCAGCCAGCTTAAGGGCCAGACGTGCCTTACAGAGAGGCAGGCGCAGACGCAGGAGAAGGCCAGGGATGATACGGAGACTTCTGACGGCCTACAAAGATGCCAAGAAGGCCTTTCAAGTGGGAATAGCTAAAGCGAAGGATCAGGCTTGGGAGGATTTTCTGGCTAGTCTGGACAGGGATCCATGGGGTCGCCCATTTAAGATGGTAAGGAACAAACTCCGCCATCAAGCGCCTCCTATGGCCTCCATGGAGCCAGAAGTCCTCTCAAGGGTGGTGACTAGCCTATTTCCTGGCTTCTCGCCGCTGGTGGCACCCTTGTTCGGCCCACAAAGACCGTCGGAAGAGGAATCAGGATTTTATCGGGTAACGGAGGCGGAGATGGAAGGGGTAATAGAGAGGCTCCAATCAAAGAAGAAAGCACCGGGCCCTGATGGCATCCCTGGGAGGGTGCTGCCCGTAGCGCTAAAACACCTTGGGGAATCTCTCCGGGAGCTTTTCAGCGACTGTATAGAAGCGGGAGAGTTCCCCAAGGCTTGGAAACGAGGGCGCCTTTGTCTTCTCCTAAAGGAGGGTCGACCGCTAGACTCACCGTCGGCCTACCGTCCCGTTGTGTTGCTCGACGAGGTAGCAAAAATGTTGGAGCGGATTCTCGCCGACAGGATCGTGCAACACATGGAAACGGTGGGCCCTAACCTAGCCGAAAACCAGTATGGCTTCCGGAGACAACGGTCGACCATAGATGCCATACAGGCCCTTAGGGACATAACAGAGAGGGCCATAGAGCGAGGGGAAGTGGCAATAGCGGTCTCTTTAGACATAAGGAACGCCTTCAATTCGCTTCCGTTTGGGGTCATTAGGGATGGGCTACAGTATCATGGTCTACCCCCCTATTTGATAAAAATGATAGGAAGCTACCTGGAAGGCAGAGAAGTTGTCTACCCCTCTGGCGAGAGAGGCATGGTCGCTAGAGAGATGGTATGCGGTGTTCCACAGGGGTCGGTCCTAGGGCCACTCCTGTGGAACATCGGCTACGATTGGGTCTTGCGTGGGATACTCTTGCCCAAGATGAATGTCTTGTGTTACGCAGACGATACGTTGGTGGTTGCCCGGGGCGAGACTCTCCACGATGCAAAACGCCTAGCTAGTGTGGGAACCTCCTTGGTAATTGGAAGAATAAGGGAACTGGGGCTGAATGTGGCCATTGAAAAGACGGAAGCCACCTGCTTCCACGGCCCAAGGAGGGGCCCACCAGCGGGGACATTTATAACGGTGGACGACGCCGTGATTCAACTGCGTCCCTCAATTAAATATTTGGGGCTAGTTTTAGACGGAAGGTGGAAGTTTGAGGAGCACTTCCGTCAGCTAGCCCCAAAACTCACAAAGACTGCAAACTCCCTTGGGCGCATACTTCCCAACATTGGGGGCCCGGGAGACAAGTGTAGAAAGTTGTTTGCCGGCGTGCTGCGTAGTATGGCTATGTACGGCGCGCCGGTGTGGGCAGATCGACTCAACGATCACAATAAGAGGTTGCTCCGACGGGCGCAGAGGGCCACGGCGCTCCGCATTATCCGGGGCTACAGAACAGTTGCGGGTGCGGCAGCTTGCGCAATCGCCGGTACACCTCCCTGGGAGTTAGAAGCCCAGGTGCTCAGGGAGGTGTACAGGGATCGCCGGATGGCACTGGAGAGGGGTGAACGTCCCGCCCTAGAGGAAGTTTTAGCCCTGCGACAAATGGCCGAAGAGGTTAAAATGGAGGTGTGGCAGGAGTGCATGGAACGGGAGCGATATGGGACCAGAACACTAGAGGCGATCCGTCCCCTGTTGCAGGAGTGGTGCTCCCGAAAGCATGGGGCGCTTACCTTCAGGCTAGCACAGATACTTTCCGGGCACGGGTGCTTCGGAAGGTATCTGTGCCGGATTGGAAAGGAGGCGTCCCCACAGTGCTATGAGTGCGGCGATGCGGAGGACAGTGCACAGCACACCCTTGAGGTGTGTCCTGCCTGGGCTCCGCAGCGCGGTAATCTGGTCACTGTGGTGGGGGGGGATCTCTCGCTGCCCAGCGTGGTACGCGCAATGTTGGCCACCGAGAGATCCTGGGAGGCGGTAGTCTCCTTCTGTGAGGAAGTTATCCTCCAGAAGGAGGCATCGGAGCGGGTTCGCGAAGAGGAGGCTCATGCGAACCGGCTCCGACGCAGGCGGGTGGGCGTAAGGAGGAGGCGCTTTGCGCACCTCATTCCGCTTTAACAGGGACCACGCAGGTGATGGGTGGTGACCCATCACCGGCATTGCACGGTCCCGACCGTCTGGGGAGATGGCCAAACTTGCCCGGCCATCTCCCAACCGCGAGGGGCCCGGGTAGCCGGGCGAGCCACCGGGTCAATTGGGGTGATTACCACCCATGGACCCCCGTATGACCGATCGGTGGCGAGAGGGCAGGTGCCGGGGTTTTTTAGTGGGTATTCCCTCCTCCTGGGATTCCATCGGGCTTTGACCTGGTGGAATTACGGGAGGCAGTCGTGGAGGGAGCCGCAACGTTGAATGTTGCGGTCCCCTCCTGGCGAGTCCCACATGCCCCCTTCCCGATCACCAGCGGGAAGGGAAGCGCGTAAATGCGTTTTTCCTCGGCATACAAAAAAAAAAAAAAAAAAAAAAAAAAAAAAAAAAAAAAAAAAAAAAAAAAAAAAAAAAAAAAAAAAAAAAAAAAAAAAAAAAAAAAAAAGGTTAGGTTAGGTTAGGTTAGGTTAGGTTAGGTTAGGTTAGGTTAGGTTAGGTTAGGTTAGGTTAGGTTAGGTTAGGTTAGGTTAGGTTAGGTTAGGTTAGGTTAGGTTAGGTTAGGTTTTTTTTTTTTTTTTTTTTTTTTTTTTTTTTTTTTTTTTTTTTTTTTTTTTTTTTTCACTTCTCCCCAGACTCAGGTCCGGGCCTTTGTATATCGATATTCCTCATTCATACCAGTTCTCGCTTTGCATGCTTCTCGTACTTTCATTCTACATACTGTATCTTTCTTTCATCCATCACCATTTATTCCTTAACGGGTGGGATGCCCGCCTGACTATATACTTTATAGTACTTATTTATATTCAAATAGGGTAAATAAAGTCACACGCATTTTCTTAAATTGGTTACAATTTCTTTTTCATCTTATTTCTACTGATTTCTTATGCTAATAATAGTTTTGATATTTTTATTTTACAATGAATTCTGATGTTTTTATCTGGATACATTCCAATTTACAAACCCATTATACTGTTGTTTTACTTTTAATTCTTACATTCTAATTATATTTTCATAACATTTTTCTTTTCAAAACAACAATTACATATTTCTTTTCTTTTGTATCTATTACTAGGTTACAATTCTCTTAAGTTGTATAACTATCATAGGACACAATTTACATTCTTATCCTTTTTTGTTTACATTTTTCTTATAATCTAATGGCTATTGTGTTCCTTTCATTTTCTTACTTTCTTATCTTATTACTTATTTTATTACAGCTTCTTGTCTTATCATCTATCTTATTATCAAAATCTTATCATCTATTACACACTCAGTTGATTCATCAATATTTAACATTTACTTTCTTATTTTCTAGGTAGGTGTATATATATTCTAAAGATATATATTTCTATCCTATTTCTTATTCTTTTATTTTTATTCATACTATTTCTTTAATCATAAGGTTTACTCCACTATTAAGTTTTAAAAAGAAAATTTTCGACTTAATCCAATTTAATTTTTTATATTTATATTACTGTTTTGTTCATCAATTATGTTACATTTATTCAATCTACTTTAATTTTCAAAGTTACTATTTATTAATTACTATTGTCTTTATACTTGTATATCTGGTCATTTATATTTCAACTTTTATTTGCTAGGTAGTTTATATATATTCAAGAATATATAGTACTATCCTATTTCTTATTCTTAATTTTATTTTGAAGTACAGTTATGACGTTACTTAGTTATATTTTATAATCTAATATTAGCATTTATATTTACCTAATTTAATTAATTTAATTATTGTTAAAATTTTAAATTTTTAAAATTATTATCAAGTTTCATATATATCAATATATATGCATTTTGATTTTAAAGGCCGGAAGAAATTTTTATGCCTACAATTTAATTAACAAATTTAATTGCAGTACATGTGTTTTTGTAGAGTGGAGTATGGTTGGCTCGGTGTTGTTGCCTAACCTATTCGGTGTAATAAGATGTCGTAGATCTAGCCAAATAATCCCACTTTTTACGCACTGGGCACTCCTCGCTATAAGCATTATGGTTCGTGCTCTTATGCCCCGCATGCACACAGTTGCAGCACTCCGGGTCAGATTTGGCAAGCCAATCATCACAGTTGGCCCGCAAATGTGGCCCTCCGCAGTGACTGCATCTGTCTGCACTCTGGGTACAGTACTTTCTGCCATGCCCATATGCCAAGCAGCGTGAGCACTGTATCAGAGGAGACTGGTCCTCCACCCTGACCCGTTGCAGGTCAATGTGGAGTACACCAGCCTCCGTCATTCTGTGCCAGAGTAGAGGTGAGACTTGTAGGATGACGTGTGATGCATTTATATTTCTTGTCCTTTTCTTATATTTAACTGCTATTGTTAACTCTTCTTCTGTTCCTTCGTAGATACATGGGTTTTGTGTCTTTATTGCCGCGAGAAGTGAGTCGTCGTCAAGGTCGTCGCTTTGTACGACGTCCTTGAGGACGACTAATGGGTTTTTGTTTTTAATGCGCGTGACTTGTAATTTGACATCTCTTTCCTCAATTCTATTTACTACCTGATCTAGTTCACCCTTGTCGCGACAACCGATGATAACTTTCTGATTCTTTGCCTTTCTGATCTTGTCTATTTTTCGTCCCTCTTTAGTAGCATCCACCGCTCGCCTCACTCTTTCGAGGACCTCCCCGCTGGTTTCCTCAGCGTTGTCGGAGGTCACTACTACGGAGTGAAGCGCCGGTGGTGGTCGAGGTTTGGGAGCTGCGGCAACGGCTGCATACGTGAGCTGATGGCTCGAAATCGGGACCGTTGGCTGTTGGACTGCCTGTCCAATCTTCGCTTCTGCTAACAGTTGCCCCAGCTCTCCTAGTTTTTCTTTGACCTGAACTTGGTTTATCAGGTCTACTTTGGTTTCAGTATCATTGACCTGATTGGTGATGGTGTCAAGTGAGCTTCTAACCTCTCCTATTTCTTCATAGGTAGTAATGATGTTCTTACTAATCCTATCCTGGCGACCGTCCATTTTCTCGAGCGTTTCCCTGACTTCATCGACCTGCCTGGTGATGGAGTTGACTGAAGTGGCCATGTCTGGAATGTGAGCTTTCATGAATTCATGCGAAGCACAGACATTTTTGTTGGTGGTGTTCACTCCATAGGTGACGTCCCCCAGGCCGGTCTCGATTTCGGCGAGTTTGTCCATCACCATTTGTGTGTCGCGGCTGGATGTTGTTGTTGCCGTTTGTGTGGTGGTGGTGGGGTGCCGAGTAATCTGAAGCTCAGATATCGACTTTGTGAGCGCTTTGGTCTGGTCGTCTATTTGTTTCTTGACCACAGATTTCTCGCTCCCGATGAGTCCCTTTATGGCGGTCATCTGCACCGCCAATTCTTCAATCTTGGATTTAATTTCCTTGCAATCGGTTTCGGCTGCAGAGGGTGACGGTGCTCGAGCTTGAGGGGATTTTTCCTCCTTTTTTGACTCTTTAAAGCGCTTATTTAGTTCATAGCAACACAGAGTCAATCGACCTGCCTTTCTTTCTAAAAATTCTTTAATGTCCCGTCTCATTTGTGGGTACTCTTTTATTTTTACAGGGACACTTTCAGTTGCGAGCATCATCTCATAGAGGATGTCGCCGATACCTCGATTTTTAAATTCGTCCGGGTGGTCTTCAAAACTTCTCATCCACTCTATGGATTTCGGTTGTACACCTGAGCGACCCAAAAAGGTCTCAACAGGGTCCCGGTTCCCAATTATCGGTCGGGATGGATTACTTGGGGACGGTGGTGGGGTTGTTGGTTTCCTGGTCCCTGGCTTATTGACCGGAGTATGTACAAAGGCCATATTTGCCAATATAGTATAGTATCAGGTGTAAGGGGGAGAAGTTCGTCGGAATGTAAATGTGTAAATGTGTAAATAATGTATAAAATAAACGATGTATATAAGAATATATATTTGTCTAAGTTAAGCGGCCTGCGCAGTCTAAGTTTGTCAAAAATTTAAGGTCGAAAAACAATTTTTTAAAGAAAATTTTTTGAAAATCGTCAAAGATTTAATTTTGTTATGTAGAGTGACAAAAGTGACTCTACGTCTCTACAGTTTACAAGTATGAAGGGGGGTGGCTAAATACACCCTCTAGTGAAAACGAAATATTTTTAGGAATTTTTTCCTAAAAGTTATGTCTAATTAACCTAAAAACAAAATGGCGGCCGCAAAGACGGCTCCGACCGAGTTGCGTCTTAGGGGGCGATTGTAGGCCTTGAGGAGACCTATCACTGGACACCAAGCTCGTCCCTCTGGGACAGATAGTTCCTGAGTTAACCCAATGGTAAATTTAGGGTAAACCGTACCCTATTCGGGTAAAATGCCCGTAACTCAGAAACTATCGGTCTCCTAGAACTGGGACTTTTGATATTCCCATAGGGGGGCCCGAGACCTATCGGATGGTGGGGTCACCCAAAAATAAATTTTTAGGTGGCGATAGGGAAAATCTACCCTATTGGGTGGAAGGAGGTCGCTCCGGCAGCCCCTATGGAAAAATCCCCAGCCCTGTAGCCCAAATAGTTTAGGAGGTACGACCGTTCAAAGTTTTTCAAAATGGCGTCCAAGATGGCGGACGCCAACTTTGAAGGGTCGTATCTCCGCCGCTATTGGGGCTAGAAACCCCGGGTTTGGGGCAGATGGAGTGCCCTGGCGAGCTCTAGCTCGCAAGATCGCTAGGGGTAGGGGCAAGGTTCGAGATTGGATTTTAGGGATTCTGAGGATGGGAAGGGGTGGGGAGGAAAATAACAAACACCCTAGCCTAAGACGCCAACTCGCTAGGACCTATATTGCGGGAGATATGGCAATTCCAAAAAATTCCAAAATGATTCCAAAAAATTTTGGAATAAATCCTACGGCTAAACTATTGGTCCTAGAGACCCGGGGTTTTCTCTGGGAGGGTTGGGGGGTTAAGGGCTACCCCTTCCACGGCGTGGAATCGCGAAATTCCAATAATATGGAATTTCGGGGAAATTTGCCCGGGGCCCGAAAGATGGTCTAATACCCCCCCCTAAACCGAAAATCCCGGCTCTCTAAGTCCAAGGACTTGAAAGATATGGGCAATCTAAAAATTTACCCGATTAGGGTAAATAAAAACAAAATGGCCGCCAATCGGGTAAATCCTTAGCTTTAGCCCTAGGCCCCTGGTGTTTGGGCTTCCTGGATGTCCGAGGAGGTGTCCTAAACAAATATGGACCCTCCAGCCCCTTAAGTACCTACCCTAAAACACTAAGTAAAATTTAAACCTAAAATTTTGAATATCTCCCGCAATAAGTGTCCTAAAAATACAAACTAAAAACCTAAAAATAGTACACAACAAGCACGACAATATAAATAAAACAAGTTAATAAAAAGTTCAAAAGCGAAAGCACAAATTGAAGGGGAAGTTTTCACCCTTAACTTCAAAAATTTATTACTCCCTCATTAATTGTCCGAATTTAAAAATTTAAAAACTTAAAGGAAGATATTTACTAGCACTATTTTTCAAAATTTTGACCTAATTTAATGTTGTATAAAAATTTTGAGTAATAAGTTTTTGAAATTTTTGGAAATTTTAAAATCTAAAAACTCAGCTGTTTCTTGGCCGATTTCGCTGATTGAGGTGTCCGGTGACTCGCCCCGTTGCGCCGCTCCCGCTGATCACCTTCAAAACACCCGGCCGCACCGGGAAGTCCGACCACGTGTTTTGAGGTTAGATGGTTTTTTCTTAATTTCCCGGCGGGTATTGCCGGGAAAATTCTGGAACAGGTACCGCTAGGTAGAGGGCGCTGAGGCGCACACGACGACAATCCGCAATCCCACGCGTCTCACAAATTGCGAGCGCAGTGGGCGAAAAACAGACGATTTTTCACAACTTTTTGGTGTCACTTTCACTTTTCACTCAATTTCTCCTCAGGCACTGCACGGATTTTCACTCACAATACACCCACGTGTGGGGCGCGACGAGACGCAACTTTTGGTGTATCGCACACCTCTGTACGTCTTAAAAAACCCACAATTTCGAATTTTTTAGTGCGGAGCACACGTGCTTTTGCTGCGTACTGGTCGGCGGTCAGAGCCAGAATGGTTAGGTTAGGTTAGGTTAGGTTAGGTTAGGTTAGGTTAGGTTAGGTTAGGTTAGGTTAGGTTAGGTTAGGTTAGGTTAGGTTAGGTTAGGTTAGGTTAGGTTAGGTTAGGTTAGGTTAGGTTAGGTTAGGTTAGGTTAGGTTAGGTTAGGTTAGGTTAGGTTAGGTTAGGTTAGGTTAGGTTAGGTTAGGTTAGGTTAGGTTAGGTTAGGTTAGGTTAGGTTAGGTTAGGTTAGGTTAGGTTAGGTTAGGTTAGGTTAGGTTAGGTTAGGTTAGGTTAGGTTAGGTTAGGTTAGGTTAGGTTAGGTTAGGTTAGGTTAGGTTAGGTTAGGTTAGGTTAGGTTAGGTTAGGTGGGGTGCCAAGTCAGACAACCTCCTCGCGGTGCACCCTGGGCGTTACCGTTTTTGACACGGTGATGGCTAATGGTCTGACAGTCGGAGATGGCGCCGGTTCTGTCCTGGCGTCATCCGCTCGTAACCCCGTACGTGGTGCGGGAGCGAGGGCCGCCATCCCAACGGATGGGGGCTGCGAGGAAGAAAACCTCTCTAAAAAATTACGGACGGGGACCTCACGGTCCTGTCCGCTTCGGCGGATAGTGTGGGCTCCGAGTCGGCGTCCCAGACGTATTCTGGGTAGCGGCGACTCGGTTCGGGCTCGGCCGGCGTCCTGGAGATTCCGGGTAGCGGCGGTGCGAGCGTGGGCGGCGGGTTCGTCCGGTCGCGGTAAAACGTGATCGGCGGACGGGCATTCGTTGCCAACCGTCGGCAAAACCGGTGACCTAGTCACGTCTTAGGGCCGGTGGGGCTGCCCTTAATTGGGTGTCCCCGCGAGGAGAAAACCTCTATAAAAAACCCCAACCCCAAGCTTTTTGTCGCGTCGATGGCGAGGGGGTGAATGGCTGGAGGGAGTCCAGTCGTTACACGACAACGGAGCAGGGAATAAGCCGACCCCTGCTTCGAGAACCCCGGCCTGCCCGGGTACAGGCCTCTGCCCGGGTGGTTAAACCGTGCCTTTTTTACTCGTGGGAATAAAAATGGAAAAATCTTATACTTTATCTTTTTTTAAGAAGAACGGAGGGCCTAGCTCAGGCGGAAGCGAGCAGGAGAAGCCTAGCTCAGGCGGGTCAAACGAGCGTACGCCTACTGCGTCTGAGATGCAATCAGCATCAGAGATGAACACCTCTGATGAGGAGTCCTTCTCCATAGGGGGAAGTCTTCCTAACCTCGCCGCTAGTGGGGCTAGGAGAAAGCGCACTCTGCGTGTGAATGATGTTCCGAACCCTGTCGGTGCAGACGGAGGAATCAATGTGTCGGCAGGTGTCAATAAAATCAGGAAGTCTGCAGCACTCGGCCGTGGCCGGGGTGTGCCTGGTAGAAAAGGACGTGCTCCTACTAATAGCACACACCTAGGTCTTCCAGCGGCAAAGGCATATTTGAAGCAAATAGAACATGAGGACTTGGAGTTGGAAGCCGAAAGGCAGCTGGCCGCTGAGCGACACCAACAGATGTTCGAGCGTCCACTATCGGAGTTTGACAGGGACGCTGAAGAAGTCATGGATTACCTGGGGGTAACCGAACACTGGGAAACGAACTCGGTCGAAGGTTCTGCGTCTGGGGAGTTAGGAGAAAGCACGGCGACCCTTCGGAATAAAGCCTTTGAACAGATAAGGGCTATCAAAGATGTGTCGCACAGGTCCAAGAGGTTGAGCGGTCCTTGTCAGAAAGTCCTAAACGAGGCAACCCGATCTCTAAGTGAAATCTTGGAGGGCTTGACGACTCGGTCTGCGGACATTCAAACGCGCAGACTGCATGCGGACAACCAGCGCCTCACGCGAGAGTTGGCAAACTTAAAGGAAGAACTGTTGTCCTTCAAAAGAGCGTTTTCGGAACGTCCTCCTCCTGCACCAGTGGTGGTGCCACAGGAGGTTATAGAGAAAATTACCCGTGATGTAGCTGTCACCGTTGGGGGGATAGTGAATACAAGGCTGTCCAGTCTCGAGGATAGGCTGCCTCCCGTGCCCATCTCCAGGCCACCATTGGCGGGGGACTGGCAAGGATTGATGGGTCCACCCCTGCCGCCTTCTCAGGCTGCGAGTTCTCCAGCGTCGAAACCGGTGCCAAAACCGGTGCCGAAACAAGTGCCAAAATCGACGCCGAAGCCGGTTCCGAAATCAACACCGCAACCGGCACCGAAGCCTGCGCCTAAATCGGCCCCAAAACAGGCGTCAAAACCTGCGGCGAAACCTGCGCCGATACCAGCACCTAGACGTGCACCGGAGCCTGAGGCGGGCTCATCACCCGCACCTGCAACCTCTGATCCCGCAGAGGGAGAATGGCGTGAAGCAGAGGGTCGAAAGAAGAGGAACAGAAGGCAGAAAGCTGCTCTTTCTGAGGCAGAACAAGCGGCTGCTTCGGCCCTTGCCAAAAAGGCCAAAAAGAAGAAAAACAAAAAGAAGTCCAGCCTCGCTACTCCAAAGACAGCAGCAGTCGTGCTGACACTTAGTGACAAGGCTGTGGAGCAGGGCGTCACATACGCAAGCATCCTTGGAAAGGCGAGAGCAGGGATGCAGCTCAAAGACGTTGGTCTAGAGGGAGTACGTTGCAAACAGGCAGCTACAGGGGCCAGGATACTTTCGATCCCGGGCCCAGAAAACGGGGAGAAGGCGGACGCATTGGCCGCTAAACTGCGCGAGGTGCTTGGAGACGCCGTCAAAGTGTCCAGGCCCACTAAATGCGTTGAATTGCGTGTGTCGGGGCTCGACGATTCCGTTACGAAGGACGATATAATTGCCGCCATCGCTAACAAAGGTGGCTGCCCTTCAGAGCAGGTGAAGGCTGGAGAGGTGCGGTTCGGCCCTGGAGGGTCGGGTACAGTGGTGGCCAAGTGTCCAGTGGCCGCTGCCAAAACCATCCTCGAGGCTGGTAGGCTACTCGTGGGTTGGAGCTCTGCACAGGTGCGTCCGCTTGATCCGCTGCCCATGCGATGCTTCCAATGCCTGGGCCTCGGTCACACGAGCCAAAGATGTCCGAGCGAGGTGAACCGCAGTGGGTTATGTTACCGCTGTGGGAAGTCAGGGCACCTTGCGGCTGACTGCAAGGAGGAATTCCGGTGTGCAGTGTGTTCAGATGCTGGACGACCGGCCAAGCACAAAATGGGTGGGAAGAAGTGCAAACCACCACATTTGAAAGCAAAGGAGGGCCTTGGAACCCGGGCGCCACCGACAGTCGAAAACCCTCTGCTGCCGGAGGAAATGGAGATACCTGAAGACGCCACCAATGAGTAGAAGACAACCCTTTAGTTTCCTTCAGGCGAATGTCAACCACTCCACCAGGGCACAGGACTTGTTATCGCAGTCCATGGTGGAGTGGAAGAGTGACATTACGGTTATCTCGGAACCTTATTTTGTGCCAACCTTGCCCCATTGGGCCGGGGACACTGAAGGTACCGTTGCAATTGTCGCGGATCCTGACTCACGGTTTTCATTGACCGTGAAGGACAGGGGCCCAGGCTATGTGGTAGCCGCATGGGGGGATATCGCAGTCGTGGGGGTATACTTTTCCCCGAATAGGAGCACAGCTGAGCTGGAGGACTACATCTCCAGGCTAGCCCGGGTAGTTGGTGGGCTTGCTCCAATGCAGGTGCTGGTCATGGGAGACTTGAATTCCAAATCGGCAGTCTGGGGATCTCCCGTCACGGACGACCGTGGGGACGTGGTCGCGGACTTCGTGGCGTCGTCGGGGCTCACCGTAGTTAACCGGGGGAATGAGTACACTTGCATTAGGAGGAATGGGGCATCCATAGTGGACATAACGTTTGCGACCCCCTCCCTGGCAACGCGTATCTCAAATTGGTTCGTAGAGAAAGAAGTAGAGACGCTCTCCGATCACCTCTACATCACTTTCGAGGTCTCCAACACATTGGCAAGTAGGCCGATTCGAAGTGGAGGAGGAGGAGGCGCCCGATTTCCTCGATGGGCACTTTCCCGATTCGACCGGGAGCTGGCGGAGGAAGCATCCATAGTGGCAAGTTGGAGCTACGATGCCCGGGACAACAGCCGTGAGAGCATCAACCAGCGAGCTCTCAGCCTCCAGGCGGATCTGACGGCAATTTGTGACGCTGCCATGCCACGTTCCACTAATCTGCCTCCGGACAAAAGAGCGGTGTACTGGTGGTCTGCCGAGTTGGCATCCCTTCGAGAGGATTGCAACAGCGCCCGGAGGGACTACAAAAGATGTCGCCGGCGGAGACACTCCGACGCGGAGGAACAGCTTCTCTACGACGCATACAAAGAGACGAAGGTAGCGTTACAAAGAGCCATCGAACGGGCTAAGTCGAGGGCCAGAGAGGAGTGGCTCCAGGATTTGGATCGCGACCCTTGGGGAAGGCCTTTCATCGTCGTGCGAAGTAAAATGAAGCGGGGTGCACCGCGTATGGAGGACTTTGAGCCACGAGAGCTGGACGAGGCTGTGTCGGGACTCTTTCCACGAAGAGCCGCTTTCATTCCACCAGTCATGGCTCCCCCATCTAGGGACCAGGAGGCTGAAAATACCGCTCCTCCAGTAACACAGGATGAATTGGACACAGCTGTAGATAAGTTGCGAGGAAAAAAGAAGGCTCCAGGCCCGAACGGTGTGCCGGGTCCTGCATTAGTGGCAGCATCTAAACATCTGGGTGACCAGCTTAGGGAGCTATTCTCCGCCTGCATGGAGTCCGGGGAGTTTCCTTCAGCATGGAAAACAGGCAGACTATGCTTACTTAGAAAGGAGGGGCGCTCGCCGGGCTCCCCGTCGGCCTTTAGGCCCATTGTATTGTTGGACGAGGAGGCCAAGCTATTCGAGCGAATTCTCGCGGCCCGTATTAACCAGCACCTGTCATCACAAGGACCAGACTTATCGGACCAGCAGTACGGCTTCCGTGCGGGGAGATCGACAGTTGATGCCGTCCAGGAGCTGAGACGCACCTGTGACACCGCAGCCTCGAAGGGTGAAAAAGTATTGGCGGTATCACTTGACATCGCCAATGCTTTCAACAGCATTCCTTTCGAGAGCATTATGGAGGGCCTAAGATTCCACGAAGTCCCCCAGTATTTGCGACAGTTGGTGGCAAGTTACCTCATTGGTAGAAAGGTCAAGTACATCGGACCTGGCGGGGTAATGCGAACTCGTGAAGTGAGCTGCGGAGTTCCACAGGGGTCGGTCCTAGGGCCACTCCTGTGGAACATAGGGTACAATTGGGTGCTTCGGGGTGTCCTGCTGCCCCGAATGAGCGTAATATGTTACGCAGACGACACGCTTGTAACAGCTCGGGGCAGCAGCTACGCGGAAGCAGCGCGCCTGGCTACGGTGGGGGCTACGCTGGTTGTACAGCGTATAAGAATGTTGGGTCTGGAAGTGGCCCTCCACAAAACGGAGGCCATATATTTTCATGGGCCCCGAGAGAGTCCACCACCAGGAGCCCAGATTTCAGTCGACGGAGTCAGGGTCTCGGTAAACAAAACCATCCGGTATTTGGGTTTGACCCTTGACAGCAGATGGGCCTTTAAAGAGCATTTCACGAAGCTGTCTCCAAGGCTAGTTGGAACTGCGCTGGCCCTGGGGCGCCTGCTTCCAAACATTGGTGGTCCAAGCGTGACCTGTCGAAGACTTTACGCCACGGTCGTCAAAAGCATGGCACTGTACGGAGCGCCCGTCTGGGTTGAGGCCCTAAACGCCGATATCCGCTCGCTCATTCGTCAGCCGCAGCGAGCGATGGCAATAAGGGCCATCCGGGCATACCGAACCGTGTCAGCAACGGCTGCATTCGTCTTAGCAGGGACCCCGCCTTGGGAGTTAGAGGCGGAGGTCCTAGACGAAGTCTACAAATATAAGGTAGAGTGCAGGGCGCGAGAGGAGCGCCCAGCTCTTGAAGAAATTGAAGGGATCCGGCGGGACGCTAATGATGCGGTGTTAGATCGCTGGGAAGAGGATCTGGATTCTGTCAGATATGGACGACGCATAGTTGATGCAATACGACCAGTCCTGCGACAATGGATGGAGCGGAGACATGGCTCCCTAACGTACCACCTGGTCCAAGTGTTGACCGGCCATGGGTGCTTTGGAGACTACCTCCACATGATTCAGAGGGAGACGAGCCCCATGTGCCACCAGTGCGGTGCCGCTCGTGACTCGGCGCATCATACTTTGGCGGAATGCGCAGCCTGGAGCAGGCAGCGTCGCACACTCACTGATGTGGTGGGAACGGACCTCTCCTTGCCCAGCGTTGTTAAGTCCATGCTGGACAATGATAGGTCCTGGGAAGCAATGGTCTCGTTCTGCGAGGAGGTGATGACGGAGAAGGAGACTATGGAGCGGATCCGTGAGAGCGAAGCCGATGCGGACGATATAAGGCGCAGGCGACCGGGGGGTCGAAGGCGGCAGTTTGCCCGCAATCTTCCTCCCTAACGAGGAGTAGTGGAGGGGGCCTTCTGTCCCCTCCAGTGATGTACAGACGGGCGAGGCAGCAGACGACGGCTCGAGATGCCCGAGTCTGCATTGCACAGCCTTTCTCCGTCTGGGGGGACGTTGCATTGTGACGCGACGTCCCCCGCGTGGTGGAGGCCCCGGCTCAAAAGCTGGGGCCAGCCGGGGCGGGGTGGTTGCTTCCCAAGAAGGAACCCATCCCGCCGCAAACCGGCAGTGAGGTCACAACGGGGGGTTTTAACGGATATGCCTCCGTGCACATCCGACGAGCTTTTGACTTGTCGGATGTGCGCGGAGGAGAGCTCCGGACTCGCTTGGTCGCAATCTCAGCGGCCAAGAAGTCGGTAACCCGAGGTCCCCTCGATAAAAAAAAAAAAAAAAAAAAAAAAAAGGTTAGGTTAGGTTAGGTTAGGTTAGGTTAGGTTAGGTTAGGTTAGGTTAGGTTAGGTTAGGTTAGGTTGGGGTGCGTGGTCGGATAACCTCCTCGTGTGCCCGACTACTGTTTGTCCCAGTGCATCCGTGGACTGGGAAAGACAGTGGGAGGGCCGGTGCACCCTGGGCGTCTCTGTAAAAGACTCTTTTGAGCTTCTTTTACAGCTGGCGGCTAATAATCCGACACCGAGGGACCAGGGATGAGCGCAGGTGGCGCTTACCCTGAACCTCGTTCGAACGACTGCGGAGGTCTAAGAGAGACTACGTGTCTATGTTTAACATGGAGACGGAAATCTTTCAGATAGTACGCGCGAGACGAGAGCGAACGTCTCTTCGTAGATGATTGCTCGCAGACCGTGGGCCTTACAGGCTAGCGTGTCGGAGACGAAAGCCTATTTTGGTTGTACGTCTTGGGGACTAGGAGAGCGCGGGTGGCGCATCCCCTAGAACCCTTTCGAATGATTGCCGAGGTCTAAGAGGGACTACGTGTCTATGTTTAACATGGAGACGGAAACCTTTCAGATAGTACGCACGAGACGAGAGCGAAAGTCTCTTCAGAGATGATTGCTCGCAGACCGTGGGCCTTACGGGCTAGCGTGTTGAAGACGAAAAGCCTTATCTGGTTGCACGTCTTGGGGACTAGGGGAAAGCGCGGTTGGCGCATCCCCTAGAACCCTTTTGAACGATTGCGGAGGTCTAAGAGGGACTACGTATCTATGTTTAACATGGAGACGGAAACCTTTCAGATAGTACGCACGAGACGAGAGCGAAAGTCTTTTCGGAGATGATTGCTCGCAGACCGTGGGCCTTATGGGCTAGCGTGTCGAAGACGAAAAGCCTTATCTGGTTGTACGTCTTGGGGACTAGGGGAAAGCGCGGGTGGCGCATCCCCTAGAACCCTTTCGAACGATTGCGGAGGTCTAAGAGGGAGTATGCTTCTATGTTTACATGGAGGCGGAAACCATTTTGACAGTACGCGAGAGGGGAGCGAAAGTCTCTTCGGAGGCGGCCGCTCGAAAAGAGTGGGTTTTAGGACAGTGCAGATGGCATGTAGTACTAAACCCACTGAGGGAGCGGAAACCCAGGAGGATTGGTAATTTCATGATTACCGTATCCACTGGGTAGTACGCACCCGAGTGACTGAGGGAAAGCGCAGATGGCGCACTATTTTCCCTTGGAAGCTCACAACTCGAACGAATGCGGAGGTCTAAGAGGGAGTATGCTTCTATGTTTAACATGGAGACGGAAACCTTTCAGATAGTACGCACGAGACGAGAGCGAAAGTCTCTTCGGAGATGATTGCTCGCAGACCGTGGGCCTTACGGGCTAGCGTGTCGAAGACGAAAAGCCTTTTCTGGTTGTACGTCTTGGGGACTAGGGGAAAGCGCGGGTGGCGCATCCCCTAGAACCCTTTCGAACGATTGCGGAGGTCTAAGAGGGAGTATGCTTCTATGTTTACATGGAGGCGGAAACCATTTTGACAGTACGCGAGAGGGGAGCGAAAGTCTCTTCGGAGGCGGCCGCTCGAAAAGAGTGGGTTTTAGGACAGTGCAGATGGCATGTAGTACTAAACCCACTGAGGGAGCGGAAACTCAGGAGGATTGGTAATTTCATGATTACCGTATCCACTGGGTAGTACGCACCCGAGTGACTGAGGGAAAGCGCAGATGGCGCACTATTTTCCCTTGGAAGCTCACAACTCGAACGAATGCGGAGGTCTAAGAGGGAGTATGCTTCTATGTTTAACATGGAGACGGAAACCTTTCAGATAGTACGCACGAGACGAGAGCGAAAGTCTCTTCGGAGATGATTGCTCGCAGACCGTGGGCCTTACGGGCTAGCGTGTCGAAGACGAAAAGCCTTTTCTGGTTGTACGTCTTGGGGACTAGGGGAAAGCGCGGGTGGCGCATCCCCTAGAACCCTTTCGAATGATTGCGGAAGTCTAAAAGGGACTACGTGTCTTTGTTTAACATGGAGACGGAAACCTTTCAGATAGTACGCACGAGACGAGAGCGAAAGTCTCTTCGGAGATGATTGCTCGCAGACCGTGGGCCTTACGGGCTAGCGTGTCAAAGACGAAAAGCCTTTTCTGGTTGTACGTCTTGGGGTCTAGGGGAAAGCGCGGGTGGCGCATCCCCTAGAACCCTTTCGAACGATTGCGGAGGTCTAAGAGGGACTACGTGTCTATGTTTAACATGGAGACGGAAACCATTTAGACAGTACGCGTGAGGGGAGCGAAAGTCTCTTCGGAGGTGGCCGCTCAAAAGCAGTGGGTTTTAGGACAGTGCAGATGGCATGTAGTACTAAACCCACTGAGGGAGCGGAAACCCAGGAGGATTGGTAATTTTATGATTATCGTATCCACCCGGGTAGTACGCACCCGAGTGACTGAGGGAAAGCGCAGATGGCGCACTATTTTCCCTTGGAAGCTCACAACTCGAACGAATGCGGAGGTCTAATAGGGACTACGTGTCTATGTTTAACATGGAGGCGGAAACCATTTAGACAGTACGCGCGATGGGAGCGAAAGTCTCTTCGGAGGTGGCCGCTCGAAAACAGTGGGTTTTAGGACAGTGCAGATGGCATGTAGTACTAAACCCACTGTGGGAGCGGAAACCCAGGAGGATTGGTAATTTTATGATTATCGTATCCACCCGGGTAGTACGCACCCGAGTGACTGAGGGAAAGCGCAGATGGCGCACTATTTTCCCTTGGTAGCTCACAACTCGAACGAATGCGGAGATCTAAGCGGGGGTACGCGTCTTTGTTTTACAAAGAGGCGGAAACCACTTTGACAGTACGCGCAGAGGGAGCGAAAGTCCTTACAGGACGGACGCTCTGAGACAGTAAGCCTGAGGTGTGCGCAGGTGGTGCTTAATCCGAAGGCTTACGTGTCTCCATCGAATGCGGAAACTTGTAAGGGGTTACGCGTCCATGTTCACATGAATGCGGAGACCTTACAGGCAGTACGCTGCAAGTGGGTCCTGAGCATGGGTTGGGAGGCCCTGCTCTGAGGTTTATGGACCCCAAGCTGGTTAGTGCGCTACTGTGCTGTGCGCTTCCTGGCGTTTGGGAGAAATCCCGCGGGATGGCAGAAGTAGTTTCTGCATCCCAAGGTGGGCTTGCTTCGGCGAGCAACCCACTGCCTTGGCCGCGAAAGTAATACCAAAAGTATTCTCGTAGCTAGGGCAGATATGGGCAGAGGGCACAGCGTGGGGTTTTTTAGTGGGTAGGCCCCCCCTTCCGGCCCCCCATCCAGCCCGCAGGGGCTGAGTGGGGGATCGGCTAGGCGGAAAGCGGTGTCGCTGGCGTTCAGTCGCTGGCGGCTTCCGTGGGAGAGTCCCACATAACTGCCGTCGCTCTCCCAAGCGACGGAGTACGCATAAGCACGCGTTTTTCCTCACGTTAAAAAAAAAAAAAAAAAAAAAAAAAAAAAAAAAAAAAAAAAAAAAAAAAAAAAAAAAAAAAAAAAAAAAAAAAAAAAAAGGTTAGGTTAGGTTAGGTTAGGTTAGGTTAGGTTAGGTTAGGTTAGGTTAGGTTAGGTTAGGTTAGGTTAGGTTAGGTTAGGTTAGGTTAGGTTAGGTTAGGTTAGGTTAGGTTAGGTTAGGTTAGGTTAGGTTAGGTTAGGTTAGGTTAGGTTAGGTTAGGTTAGGTTAGGTTAGGTTAGGTTAGGTTAGGTTAGGTTAGGTTAGGTTAGGTTAGGTTAGGTTAGGTTAGGTTAGGTTAGGTTAGGTTAGGTTAGGTTAGGTTAGGTTAGGTTAGGTTAGGTTAGGTTAGGTTAGGTTAGGTTAGGTTGGGGTGCGTGGTCGGATAACCTCCTCGTGTGCCCGACTACTGTTTGTCCCAGTGCATCCGTGGACTGGGAAAGACAGTGGGAGGGCCGGTGCACCCTGGGCGTCTCTGTAAAAGACTCTTTTGAGCTTCTTTTACAGCTGGCGGCTAATAATCCGACACCGAGGGACCAGGGATGAGCGCAGGTGGCGCTTACCCTGAACCTCGTTCGAACGACTGCGGAGGTCTAAGAGAAACTACGTGTCTATGTTTAACATGGAGACGGAAATCTTTCAGATAGTACGCGCGAGACGAGAGCGAACGTCTCTTCGGAGATGATTGCTCGCAGACCGTGGGCCTTACAGGCTAGCGTGTCGGAGACGAAAGCCTATTTTGGTTGTACGTCTTGGGGACTAGGAAAGCGCGGGTGGCGCATCCCCTAGAACCCTTTCGAATGATTGCCGAGGTCTAAGAGGGACTACGTGTCTATGTTTAACATGGAGACGGAAACCTTTCAGATAGTACGCACGAGACGAGAGCGAAAGTCTCTACGGAGATGATTGCTCGCAGACCGTGGGCCTTATGGGCTAGCGTGTCGAAGACGAAAAGCCTTATCTGGTTGTACGTCTTAGGGACTAGGGGAAAGCGCGGGTTGCGCATCCCCTAGAACCCTTTCGAACGATTGCGGAGGTCTAAGAGGGAATATGCTTCTATGTTTACATGGAGGCGGAAACCATTTTGACAGTACGCGAGAGGGGAGCGAAAGTCTCTTCGGAGGCGGCCGCTCGAAAAGAGTGGGTTTTAGGACAGTGCAGATGGCATGTAGTACTAAACCCACTGAGGGCGCGGAAACCCAGGAGGATTGGTAATTTCATGATTATCGTATCCACTGGGTAGTACGCACCCGAGTGACTGAGGGAAATCGCAGATGGCGCACTATTTTCCCTTGGAAGCTCACAACTCGAACGAATGCGGAGGTCTAAGAGGGAGTATGCTTCTATGTTTAACATGGAGACGAAAACTCTTCAGATAGTACGCACGAGACGAGAGCGAAAGTCTCTTCAGAGATGATTGCTCGCAGACCGTGGGCCTTACGGGCTAGCGTGTCAAAGACGAAAAGCCTTTTCTGGTTGTACGTCTTGGGGACTGGGGGAAAGCGCGGGTGGCGCATCCCCTAGAACCCTTTCGAACAATTGCGGAGGTCTAAGAGGGACTACGTGTCTATGTTTAACATGGAGACGGAAACCTTTCAGATAGTACGCACGAGACGAGAGCGAAAGTCTCTTCGGAGATGATTGCTCGCAGACCGTGGGCCTTACGGGCTAGCGTGTCAAAGACGAAAAGCCTTTTCTGGTTGTACGTCTTGGGGTCTAGGGGAAAGCGCGGGTGGCGCATCCCCTAGAACCCTTTCGAACGATTGCGGAGGTCTAAGAGGGACTACGTGTCTATGTTTACCATGGAGACGGAAACCATTTAGACAGTACGCGTGAGGGGAGCGAAAGTCTCTTCGGAGGTGGCCGCTCAAAAGCAGTGGGTTTTAGGACAGTGCAGATGGCATGTAGTACTAAACCCACTGAGGGAGCGGAAACCCAGGAGGATTGGTAATTTTATGATTACCGTATCCACTGGGTAGTACGCACCCGAGTGACTGAGGGAAAGCGCAGATGGCGCACTATTTTCCCTTGGAAGCTCACAACTCGAACGAATGCGGAGGTCTAAGAGGGACTACGTGTCTATGTTTAACATGGAGGCGGAAACCATTTAGACAGTACGCGCGAGGGGAGCGAAAGTCTCTTCGGAGGTGGCCGCTCGAAAACAGTGGGTTTTAGGACAGTGCAGATGGCATGTAGTACTAAACCCACTGTGGGAGCGGAAACCCAGGAGGATTGGTAATTTTATGATTATCGTATCCACCCGGGTAGTACGCACCCGAGTGACTGAGGGAAAGCGCAGATGGCGCACTATTTTCCCTTGGAAGCTCACAACTCGAACGAATGCGGAGATCTAAGCGGGAGTACGCGTCTTTGTTTTACAAAGAGGCGGAAACCACTTTGACAGTACGCGCAGAGGGAGTGAAAGTCCTTACAGGACGGACGCTCTGAGACAGTGAGCCTGAGGTGTGCGCAGGTGGTGCTTAATCCGAAGGCTTACGTGTCTCCATCGAATGCGGAAACTTGTAAGGGGTTACGCGTCCATGTTCACATGAATGCGGAGACCTTGCAGGCAGTACGCTGCAAGTGGGTCCTGAGCATGGGTTGGGAGGCCCTGCTCTGAGGTTTATGGACCCCAAGCTGGTTAGTGCGCTACTGTGCTGTGCGCTTCCTGGCGTTTGGGAGAAATCCCGCGGGATGGCAGAAGTAGTTTCTGCATCCCAAGGTGGGCTTGCTTCGGCGAGCAACCCACTGCCTTGGCCGCGAAAGTAATACCAAAAGTATTCTCGTAGCTAGGGCAGATATGGGCAGAGGGCACAGCGTGGGGTTTTTTAGTGGGTAGGCCCCCCCTTCCGGCCCCCCATCCAGCCCGCAGGGGCTGAGTGGGGGATCGGCTAGGCGGAAAGCGGTGTCGCTGGCGTTCAGTCGCTGGCGGCTTCCGTGGGAGAGTCCCACATAACTGCCGTCGCTCTCCCAAGCGACAGAGTACGCATAAGCACGCGTTTTTCCTCACGTTAAAAAAAAAAAAAAAAAAAAAAAAAAAAAAAAAGGTTAGGTTAGGTTAGGTTAGGTTAGGTTAGGTTAGGTTAGGTTAGGTTAGGTTAGGTTAGGTTAGGTTAGGTTAGGTTAGGTTAGGTTAGGTTAGGTTAGGTTAGGTTAGGTTAGGTTAGGTTAGGTTAGGTTAGGTTAGGTTAGGTTAGGTTAGGTTAGGTTAGGTTAGGTTAGGTTAGGTTAGGTTAGGTTAGGTTAGGTTAGGTTAGGTTAGGTTAGGTTAGGTTAGGTTAGGTTAGGTTAGGTTAGGTTAGGTTGGGGTGCGTGCCAGACAACCTCCACGTGGTGCACCCTGGGCGCCACTGCTGTTGCAGTGGTGGCGAATAGTCTGGCGAGGTGGGACCCGGCCGGCGTCTTGGACGTTTCTGAGCAGCGGCGGTGCGGGTCGGAGTGTGGGGGCCTTGTGTAGGCCCAGCGGTCTTCGGACGTAGGTCCAGGAGCGCCGGAACCCCGTACGTGGTGCGGGGCCGGAGGCCGCCACTTTTAGTGGGGGTCGCGTGGAAGGACACCACTATAAAAAACCAAGGGGAGCCTATCCCCTCAAAAAGAGGCACAAAATTAATGAAAATGGACAAATGTGAACTGATAGTACCTCAGGAGGGTAGGGACCGAAAGGAAACAGAATCCCTCCCGGCCACTTCGGTGGTTGGCAAATGCTCCACGGATTCTGGGGGGAGCAGCAAATGTTCGTTGGACAAAGCGCTGAGTCCGAAGAAAAACTGCGCCGATTCTAAACCCGACCACTCGGGATCAAGTTTGTTGGGGAAGTCGGAGGGTGTTCGCACTCGATCGAATTCCTCCTTGGGGAAACCCTCCTGTCCGACGTTCCTGGGGGACACTGCGCCCTCAGATGATCCGGATAAGAAGGGTAAAAGCAAGTTCGGCTCGACCGAAAGCTTAGGGAAATCCCAGCCGAATCGGCTGGCCAAGGGAAACATGAAGGAGGCAACCACGGTCCCAAAAGAGGGGTCTGACAAGTCGTTTTTATTGCCATTTGTTGGGGAAACGCCGGTTCAAGTAGTGAGCAAGGCATCAAGCCAGGAGTTGAATATGACGTCAAAACAGATGCCAAGTAAGCTGCCGAGGAAGACTCAGAATAAGGGGCTGAACAAGGCACCGGGACAAGAGGCGAGTAAAGCGCCAATCCAATTGCCGAACGAGGCACCGAAACAGGTACCAAGTCAGGGATCAGAGAAGGCGCCAAGTCAGGAGTTATGTGAGGCACGGTTTCAGACGCCGAAGAGGGCGCTCAGTAACGCTTCGCAAAAAAAGAAAAATAAAAAGAAGAGAGTTATGGGCCCCTATACCGGTGAGGCCGCAGCTAAAAAGCGTCTGAAGAAAGATGGGGATTCGGATCCAGATTGGTCCAACTCGGATGACGAGGCGATGGTCTTAGACACTGGGAGCTACAAGAAGGGGTCTACGCAAAGTTCGAGGAAGGGGTCTCTGGAAAGTGTAGAGGAGGCTAGTCCTCCAGGTGTGGTTACACCTGAGGAAGCTTGTAAGGAGCTGTCTGCAATTTGGTCCTTGGTTTCCTCTTCTAATATGACTAAAGGGAAAATGGCGTCCTTAGAAAAATCCAAGGCACTAGTTCTGAATGCTTTGAATGGTTCTCTTAACGCAAACCTAAGCAAAGAAGTAAGAAATCTAAGGGCTGAAAATCGTAGGATGGAAATAGAAATGGAAAAGATGAGATCAGAGCTGAAGGCTTTTAAGGCAAGCTACCAGGAAAAAAGTACTGAAGCTGCAGGCCTCAGACGTGCGGAAGGACCAACACAGATTGTTGTAGGAGCGGAAGTAAACCCGAGTATCAGGGAATACAGGAATGAGCTGGATACTGTTAAAAATGAGATACTGCGGACTGTAGGGGAAATGCTGAGTGCTAGACTTGATGGTCTAGAGGTCGATGGCCGGCTTAACCCTGCCATCATTCGTCGTCCTCCGCTGGCGGCGGATAAAAGAAACACGACGAAGGCGCCGCCTTCACCTGAGGGACATCCACCGTCGTTTTCTGAAGTAGCGGCCAGGGCCCCTCTCCGGCCTGGCGTCCCTAGGCAACAGCCATTAGAAAAGGACTCTGAGGTAGAGGCGGAAAAGTGGCAAGAGATAGGGAAGGGAGGAAAGCCGAAGAAGCCGAAAAAGAGTAAAAAACCAAAACAGAGTCAGCCAGCGCAGGAAGGGGCACAATCCAAGCCCAATCCAGCACAAAAGAAAACCAAGATGCCGAAAGGACCCAGGATGGTGGTTCCTAAGACAGCAGCGGTGGTTATTACGATTCCGGCAGAGGCCGCCAGTAAAGGCGTAAAATATGGTGACGTCATCCTTAAGGCCAGACAAGCTATTCAGCTGGAGGAACTGGGCCTTGGATTGATCTCTATGAAGGTAACGCAGACAGGTGCGCGGATGATAGAGATCCCTGGTGAGGGAGGGGCAGAGAAGGCCGACGCTTTGGCGTCCAAGCTCCGAGAAACTTTAGTGGGACTGGCCGATATCACCAGACCCGTGAAATGCGTTGACCTACGCATCTCCGAGCTGGACGAGTCGATCACGGCTGCCGACATTCGAAATATTATGGCCGAAAAAGGTGGGTGTTCTACGGAACACATAAAAGTGGGTCCGATCAGGACAGGTCCGGGGGGCTTAGGTGTTGTTATGACCAAATGTCCCACAGGAGCGGCTAAAGTACTTGTGAAGGCGGGGCGCATATTGGTGGGATGGAGCAGTGCACATGTTAAAGCGCTGGAAGCCCTCCCGCTCCGTTGCTATAAGTGCCTGGGTCTGGGACACACACGCCAAGCGTGCCCACTGGAAGTGGACCGCTCTGATACCTGCTACAGGTGCGGGAGGGAAGGGCATAGAATGGCGCATTGCAATATGGTGGTTAAATGTGCGGTATGCGCCGAGGCTAAGCTGCCTGATGGGCATGTTACGGGGACAAAGAACTGCCGCCCACCCTCAGTTAAGGGGAAATTGACTCCTCCGGTTAGGAGGTCAGATAGTGGGACGGGCACCAGTGCCATGGACGGAGTTGAGATATTGCCTAATGCCTAGACAAGATCTCAACTTCCTACAAGCGAACACCAACCACTGCGCTGCTGCACAGGATGTCCTGATGCAGCACGCAGTGGAGTTTAAGTCGGACCTGGTCATCATATCTGAGCCATACTGCGTGCCTCAGCGTGTTAATTGGGTAGGGGACGATGACGATACCGTCGCACTTCTGGTCCCGGCAAAAGTCGCCCACTCCCCTCCCCTCTCGGTTAGGGAAAGGGGTCCAGGGATAGTGGCAGCAACCTGGGGGGAACTTGCCCTAGTGGGCGTTTATTTCTCCCCTAACCGGCCAGAAGATGAGTTGGAGCAATGGCTGAACCGTCTAGCCGGCGTGGTTAGGCGACTTTCGCCTATGCAGGTGTTAGTGGGGGGGGACTTTAACGCCAAGCACGCAGCCTGGGGCTCCCGCGTCGATGATAGAAAAGGAGCGTTGGTACTGGACTGGGCTTTGTCAGCTGGTTTGGCCGTCCTCAATAGGGGCACGACGTTTACCTGTGTAAGGGGAAACAGGGGATCTAGGGTGGATATAACCTTTGCGTCCCCGACGCTGGCCCCAAGGGTAATGGACTGGTCGGTCCTGACAGAACCGCTCACCCTATCAGACCACAGGTACATCCGCTTTAGGGTCATCCCGAGGGAAGGAACGCCGGCCGCGAGTGTACGCTCATTGAACACTCATTTTCCGAGATGGGCTACAACTAGGCTTAATAAGGAACTGGCCGAGGAGGCAGCTTTGGTGGAGGCTTGGTGCCTCGATACCCAACGACCAGACGCGACCATCGAGGACAGAGTGAGGCAAATCACACGCTCCCTCACAGCGGTGTGTGACACCGCGATGCCCAGGGTGCATGGACCACCTGAAAAGCACCAGGTCTATTGGTGGTCGTCGGAGTTGGAGGCACTCAGATCGGGTAGTCTTCGTGCCAGACGTGCCCTGCAACGCTGCAGAAGGCGCCGCAGGAGAAGGGCAGGGATGGAACAAAGACTCCTGACCGCTTACATTGAGGCCAAAAAAGCCTTCGAAGTGGGGATAGTCAGGGCAAAGGACCAGGCTTGGGAGGAATTCCTTACTAGCCTGGATAGGGACCCATGGGGGCGTCCGTTCAAGATGGTGCGGAGCAAACTCCGCCATCAGGCGCCCCCCATGGATACCATGGAGCCAGAATTCCTCGCCCATGTAGTGTCAAGCCTGTTCCCGGAGTTTGTCCCAGAAACGGCACCGTTGGTAGCCCCTTCAGATATAGCCGCGTTGGAATCTGGCTTCCTCCCGGTCACTGAACAGGAAATGAAGATGGTGGTGGAACGGTTGGCGGCCAAAAAGAAGGCACCCGGTCCCGATGGTATTCCGGGAAGGGTGCTGCCTACGGCGTTGAAGCACCTAGGGGACTTTCTGCAAAAACTGTTCAGTGACTGTTTGGAGGCCGGAGAATTCCCGAAAGACTGGAAACGGGGTCGGCTATGTCTCCTCCTGAAAGAAGGGCGTCCGCTTGATTCTCCCTCGGCCTACCGTCCCGTCGTTTTGCTGGACGAGTTGGCAAAGATGTTGGAGAGAATAATAGCTGACAGGATCGTCCAGCACCTGGAAACGGTAGGCCCGGACCTAGCCGAGAATCAATACGGCTTTAGGCGTCGGCGTTCAACGGTGGATGCAATCTTAGCTCTTAGGGAGCTTTCAGAGAGAGCGATAGACAGAGGGGAGGTAGTCGTAGCGGTATCCCTAGATATCACAATTCCCTACCCTTTGACGTGATAAAAGATGGACTTAGGCATCATGGCCTGCCACCGTATCTTATTAAGGTGGTCGAAAGTTACCTAGAGGGTAGGGAAATTGTCTATCCAGCAAGTGGTGGGGAACTAGTGACCAGGGAGATGGTGTGCGGTGTTCCACAGGGTTCGGTCCTCGGACCACTCCTGTGGAACATCGGATACGATTGGGTCCTGCGTGCGGTCAGTCTGCCTCGGATGAGTGTCATCTGTTATGCAGATGACACACTGGTCACTGCCCGGGGCATGACGTTCAAGGAAACGCAGAGGCGGGCCAGTGTGGGTGCCTCCCTGGTCATCCAACGCATAAGACTGCTAGGCCTGAATGTGGCAATTGATAAGACGGAGGCCGTCTGTTTTCATGGGCCGAGGAGGGGCCCTCCAGCTGGATCGAGTCTGGTTGTGGACGACGCCGTCATCCCGTTGCGTCCCCACTTCAAGTATTTGGGGCTAGTGCTCGATGAAAGATGGAATTTTCAGGAGCACTTTAGCCAACTAGCCCCAAAGCTAATGAGAACGGCAAATGCACTGGGGCGAGTACTGCCGAACATCGGCGGCCCCAGTGAGAAATGTCGGAAATTGTTTGCTGGTGTGCTGCGCAGCATTGCGATGTACGGCGCACCGGTGTGGGCAGATTGCCTGTCCGACAAAAATGTCAGGAAGCTCCGCCAGGCGCAGAGGGCGATGGCCACCCGAATTGTCCGCGGATATAGGACTATTTCGTGTACTGCGGCCTGTATACTCGCCAGCACACCTCCCTGGGAGCTAGATGCTCAGGTACTCAGGGAGGTGTATAAGGAGCGCAAAGCAGCGCTAGAAAGGGGAGAACGTCCTGCTCCCGAGGAGGTGGAGGCTACCCGTCAAATGATGGGTGAAGCGAGGCTTGAGGCATGGGCGGAGAAGCTCGAGACTGAACCCTACGGCTTACGAACTGTAGAGGCTATTGGCCCGCGGCTAGAGGAGTGGTGTGCTAGAAAGCACGGGACGCTGACTTATAGGCTGACGCAGATGCTTTCCGGGCACGGGTGCTTCGGAAAGTATCTGTGTCGGATTGGTAAGGAAGCGTCCGCACAGTGCTATGAGTGCGGCGATGCGGAGGACAGTGCACAGCACACCCTTGAGGTGTGTCCTGCCTGGGCTCCGCAGCGCGGCACTCTAGTCGCTGTGATTGGGGTGGATCTCTCGCTGCCCAGTGTGGTACAGGCCATGCTGGCCACCGAGAGATCCTGGGAGGCGGTAGTCTCCTTCTGTGAGGATGTGGTCCTCCAGAAGGAGACATCGGAGCGGGTTCGCGAAGAGGAAGCTCATGCGAACCGACTCCGACGCAGGCGGTTGGGCGCTAGGAGGAGGCGCTACGCGCACCTCATACCGCTTTAACGGGGACCACGCGGGCGATGGGGGGTGACCCGTCGTCTGCATTGCACGGTCCCGACCGTCTGGGGAGATGGCCAAACTTGCCCGGCCATCTCCCAACCGCGAGGAGGCCCGGGTAGCTGGGCGTGCCACCAGGTCAGTGGGGTGAATACCACCCATGGCCCCCCGTATGACCGATTGGTGGCGAGTGGGCAGGTGCCGGAGTTTTTTAGTGGGTATTCCCTCCTCCTGGGATTCCACCGAGCTTTGACTTGGTGGAATTACGGGAGGCAGTCGTGGAGGGAGCCGCAACGTTGAATGTTGCGGTCCCCTCCTGGCGAGTCCCACATGCCCCCTTCCCGTTCACCTGCGGGAAGGGAAGCGCGTAAATGCGTTTTTCTTCGGCATAAAAAAAAAAAAAAAAAAAAAAAAAAAAAAAAAAAGGTTAGGTTAGGTTAGGTTAGGTTAGGTTAGGTTAGGTTAGGTTAGGTTAGGTTAGGTTAGGTTAGGTTAGGTTAGGTTAGGTTAGGTTAGGTTAGGTTAGGTTAGGTTAGGTTAGGTTAGGTTAGGTTAGGTTAGGTTAGGTTAGGTTAGGTTAGGTTAGGTTAGGTTAGGTTAGGTTAGGTTAGGTTAGGTTAGGTTAGGTTAGGTTAGGTTAGGTTAGGTTAGGTTAGGTTAGGTTAGGTTAGGTTAGGTTAGGTTAGGTTAGGTTAGGTTAGGTTAGGTTAGGTTAGGTTAGGTTAGGTTAGGTTAGGTTAGGTTAGGTTAGGTTAGGTTAGGTTAGGTTAGGTTAGGTTAGGTTAGGTTAGGTTAGGTTAGGTTAGGTTAGGT
Organism: Agriphila geniculea; assembly: GCA_943789525.1. NCBI lineage: Eukaryota > Metazoa > Arthropoda > Insecta > Lepidoptera > Crambidae > Agriphila > Agriphila geniculea. Next base: position 61,621 of record OX038890.1, on the reverse strand, counting down.
TAGGTTAGGTTAGGTTAGGTTAGGTTAGGTTAGGTTAGGTTAGGTTAGGTTAGGTTAGGTTAGGTTAGGTTAGGTTAGGTTAGGTTAGGTTAGGTTAGGTTAGGTTAGGTTAGGTTAGGTTAGGTTAGGTTAGGTTAGGTTAGGTTAGGTTAGGTTAGGTTAGGTTTTTTTTTTTTTTTTTTTTATTAATATTATTTGATTCTATTGTGTTTGTTAATCTCATAGTGTTTTCTTATGTTTCAGAGGGTGAAATGGCAGCGATTTGATACTGACCATCAGTTTTTATTACAGTAAGTTTTGTTTGATGTATATTATAATTGAATATATACATATATACTTATAATAATATGTTGTATTTTATTTACTCTTTTTGGGATTGTTCACGTTTTGTTGAATTTTTTAAGATTGTTGACAATATATGTCACAAATTTAATAAAGCTACGCCTAGTAGATTCCTTCTCGATGATATCGTTTATCTCATTGGGGTCGATCTTTAATGACCGACATATAAACTCATGCTCCAGTCGCATGACACCGAAGCGTGGGCAGGTCTGGAGAAGGTGTTTAATGCTTTGCACTGAGGTGTCGTCGCAGGGGCACAGATTGTCCTCCGTGATTTTAAATCTGTGCAAGTATTCCTTGTGGTATCCATGGTTAGTAAGGATTTGAGTGACCGCAAACGACACTCCCAGCGCTTGCATGACATTCCGACAGTCATCCAAGGTGGGCATAAGTGATTTTGTATGGCTAGCCTGCGGAGCTTGTTCGTATCGCTCACGCCATAAGTTTCGGCTTTTACGTCGGGCACATGTTTTCGCATAAGAAATAGCAAACTGATCATAGGCCATGCTGCGTCGAAGTCCAGCAGCTTGTCCCGCCGCCTGATCAGCCGCTTCATTTCCCACGATCCCAACGTGAGCTTTGACCCATATGAACTCCACCTGGCCGGAGTGCCTGGCCAGGATGTCATGGATTTCGGCAACGAGATGATATTTGCTACTCCGGTCGCGTAGAGCCTGTAAGGATGACATAGAATCCGAAAGTATACATGTTTTAGGGTATTTTCTCTGCTCCATGAGCCTGCAGGCCTGATTCAGGGCAAAAAGCTCCGCCTGAAAGACACTGCAGACGTCATGGAGTTTAAATTTTTTCGTGATTGTGGGTTGCTCAGCTCCGGGAGCAAAACAGACGAGAGCAGCACCGACGGTTCCGTCTTCTTGCTTGCTCCCGTCTGTGTAAATTGTGTGTGTTCCGCTTTTGAGAATTCGGTCCACCTGATCTTGGCTGGTGGCACAAGTGTAGTCAGGCGAGATTCTGGCACTCGGATGTCTTAACTTGTCAGATGAAATTCGCTCTTCCAGCTGGATGTCGCTAGGCAGCTCAGGAATTGTTCCGTTGATACGGGTTTGTTCTACCGAGTGTACTTCTGCGATTTTTAAGTCGAGAGGGGTAAAGCCTGCTAGCGCCACCGCGGCCGTGGTCGATAGTGTTCTAAACCCTCTGATTGCCTTAATGGCGAAGCCCCTTTGGACACTATTCAGGAGTTTTTTAACATAAGCCATGTTGGCCGCATTGCCCCATATGCCCGCAGCATATGTAATTATGGGTTCCACAACGTGTTTATAAATAATGGAGACGTTTTCAGGGTGTGCCCCCCATGTGGGTCTCGTAAAAAGGCACAGCCGCTGGAAGACCCTGAGTGCCTTTGCAGTGATGTATTTAGCATGTGATCCAAATCTGAGTTCTTTATCTATAATTACTCCCAGTAGTTTTATTTCATTGGTGAAGTTGATATGTTGGCCCGCCATGACAATGTTGGCCGCCGTCGCCTTCTTGTTAAATGCAATGGCTTGCGTTTTGTCCGGCCCGAAGATCAGTTTAGCCTCGGTGCCCCATTTGGTGATTCGCGCTAAAGTGTCATTAACTTTCTGTTCCAGGAGCAATGTGGTGTCGGCAGCGACTACCAGAAAGACGTCGTCAGCAAACGCTTGGAGGTGACAGCCGGCCGGGAGCTCGACGTCAAACAGGTCATCGAGAATTATATTCCACAAGACAGGGCCACAGGCAGAGCCCTGAATGCAGCCTTTCGTCATGTGTTTCGTTATGCAATGGTTAGCGTAGTCCAATATTGCTACTCGGTCCCGAACATAACTGTGCAATAGGCCATAGATGTTATTTGGGCATCTCTTCTTGCGGAGCTGATGGAACATAAGTGGCCACCAAGCATTGTTAAATGCGGATTTTATGTCCAGGGAGACAGCCATGACGGCTTTTCCCTGAGATTTGGCTTTTTTGATTTCAGTTATGGCCGTATGAAGTGCGTCGATGGTGCTGCGCTGTTCCGTGAAACCAAATTGTAGTGGATTACTCATTCCAGCTTGGGCTGCTGCGTAGTTGACACGACGAATGAACAACTTTTCAAGCAGTTTTCCGAAAACTGGAATGAGTCCGATCGGTCGTAGTGAGCCAAGCGATGTGTAATCTTGCTTTCCAGGTTTGGGGATAATCTTAATATAGGCTTCTTTCCACCTTTTAGGGAAGTATTCTAGTGTAAGACATCTGTTTAGCAAGGTGGTTATTAGTCCAGGGTATGCAATTGCTACTTGTTTGCAAATGTCCGAGGTCAGCCCATCGAGTCCTGGTGCCTTCTTCGGGTTCATATGGTCGAGGCATTCTAGCACCTCCTCAGCAGTGAAGGGTGGATCGTCAGGAGTGTCCGGTGTAGTGTGCTCCTCCGCTCTGAGTTGGTGATGGCGCGGCTCAGTATCATCGTCATCCGAAGGGAAAAAGTGTTCCAGTATTGCCTCAGCTGTTTCGCGGGCGTCTTTGGTGTATGTATTATTGACCTTGATGGTGGTTGGTGGTTGCCTGGGAGAAGATTCTTTTAGCAGCCTATTTGTCAATGACCAAACGTTTTCTTTGGTCTGCAGTTCGCAGAACTCCCGAAAATGCTTGGTGGATAGGGCTTTCATCTCTGCCGCGTAGGTTTCCTTGGCAGCAGTCTGTTCCGCCAATATGTCATTTAATGATAGCTGGTGTTTCTTGGCAGCGTGTAGTCTCCTGTGCAGTTGTATTAAATTTTGCTTTTTATTTTCCAGATCATCGGACCACCACGGTGCCTTAACCTTGATGCCATGTCTCCTGAGAGGCATGGAACCCAGGCATGCTTTGTGGATGGCCTCAGTAAGGTTTTCCAACGCTTCGTCGAGTTCCTGCACTGAGCAGTTCGAGATGTCTTGCTGAAGGAGTCCAGATGAGATGATATGTTCGTCCAGTAGTTGTTTAAATAAGTGCCAGTTTGCTTTATCTGATTTGTATCTGAAGGTGGATGTGTTTTGTGGGATATGTTCTGAGGTGCTGCCTAGATTTAATATGAAGTCAATTGGGTTATGTTGTGATGACTGACATATGTTTAAGTTAACTCGCCAACTTGTGATGAAACCAAAAATGTAGTCGGAAGCCAGAGTTATATCTATGATAGACGTACGTGGAACATTGTGTGTAACGGTCTCAAACGTAGGCGTGTTACCCGAATTACATAAATTGAGATCCCCGGTCATCATTATCTCAACAATGTCGTCACCCCTAGAGTCAGATTTCACGGATCCCCATAAGGGATGCCACCCATTGAGGTCACCGCCTACAATGAGACTCTTATTTTTAAAATCCTTCGCTAAAAAGTCTATGCGTTCCATTGTGTTATATTTATCATCATCTGGTTCCACGTATGCAGATGCAATAGTGATTGGTCTGCCGTCAACTTTAAGAGTGATAACACTGAGGTTAGGAGAAGAGTAGCACGTTTCCCCTATCACTTCACCTACTCCGGGTTTAACCAGTATGCATGCTTTAATGTGACGGTCCTGAGTGGCACCAAACTGAAAGATGTCTAATCCTAGATATGTCTTAACCTTGCTAAATTTGCCAACGTATGGCTCCTGCACAAGGGCTATTTTGTAAGGTCCGGCTATGAAGGAATGAATCAATTCGTGATAACTTTTATACGATCGGTCTGTGTTACACTGTATTATTTGTATTTTTGGATTAAATGTTACAATTACCATAATCCACTCGGTTGTTGATTCGTTCCTTCATAGCTCGGAGCCTTGGGCATTTTTCGGAGTTAGCGGCATGACCTACGTCCGCGTTGGCTTTAAATCTCAGGTTGTGAGACTGGCAATTGTGGCACTTGGCCGTCTTCTCATTATTTTTGCTGGGGCAGTTGTCAAGAGTGTGGGAGGTCGACGCGCAATGGGAGCACAAAGTTCTCTCCTCCTTACAGTGGGTTTTGGTGTGTCCAAACTGCAAGCATCTATGGCATTGGAGAAATGGAGAAAATTCTTCAACGTGGACTCTCGCATAATCGATATTGACTTTTTCAGTATCCATTATTGCCCGAAATGCTCGCGGTGAAGTTATGAAAACCGCGTTGTAGAGATTCTGGTTGCGATTTTTCCTTTCGAATCGGAATTTTATGTCATCGGGATCGCAGGACTCAGCAACGATGGGGTTCTGATTGATGACGCACTGGATGAGTTCCTCCTTGGGTACATCTACCGGAATGCCCTTGAGTATGACCATCGGTTGAAGCGCCTTCGCAGGCTCCGCAGTGGTTTGGGAGTCAGCGTTGGCCCTGAGCTTCTCTAATGTTTTTTCCCTATGTTCCGGCAGATCAAATTCTACTTTGACTTTTCCCTGGGACAGTCTGACAATTTTCGCCGGGGCAAAATTCAATTTTTTATACTCCATTGTCTTTGTGAAATCTTTAATTGTCTCTTCAGATGATTTTTTCGTGTCCTTATTTGTTAGTATCAGCGCGGGTTTCGTGGTTTTATTATGTGAAACCTTGTTATTAAGATTTCGCGAAGCCATGGACGCGTAGGACGCAGGAGCAAAAGGGAAGGGAGTCGCTGGTGGAGCAGAGGCGATGGGTGTGTGGGCCTTGAAAGCCTCTTTCACCGTTTCGGTGAGCTTGGCCATCTCAGTCGAGACCGTGTCCCTCACCAGATTGACTACCTCCTCCTGTAGTTCACTTTTAGCTTTGGTGAACGAGCGGTTCAGTTGACTTGTTAGAGCGATGTCGTCGGATCTCACTGTTTCCCTTAAAAGTGCATCAATATTGGTTATTGCTGTGGTGGACAATTGTGTGAGTGTCTCGTATACTTTTATTTTATCCGCTCGGGTGATTGACTTGCGGGCGCCAGAAGCGCTGGATTTTTGAGACTCTGTGTCCGTGTCCGGGTTTTCAGGGGGGGGTATGATCTTGGCCGCTTTTTTGGCCGCTGCTTTTTCAGCCCTGCGAAGATCTTCAACCTTCACTGAGTCCACATTTAATATTTTAAAGACCTCGGTTATGGCGTCGTTGATGGCACGTTTAAGGGTTATGATTTTAATATTGTCCCTGTGCCTCTGAAGGGTCGTGTTTTCTGAGTTTTCCGTTTTCCCCTGGGGAGAATCGTCAGAAGTGTTAAGTTCGGCTGGGGAAGGTGGCTCACTAGGTGTTATAAGTGTAGTTTCCACTATTATTGAGTCATCTAATGATTTGGTGTTATTCTCTTGTGAGCTGAGTTCTTGCGTTGATTCAAGTAACGCAAACTGGTTCTCATGAACCAAGCTGTCCGCAATTTGCGTGTTTAATGGTTTCCCAGAGCGTTTTTTCGGGGGGGTTCTTGGAGTAGTCATCTTGAGTGTATTAAAGTGTTAAGGTTCCATAAAAAATATAAAATCAACCAAAATATACTAAATCTTTACCATAAAACTAAATTTATTTATTGAAGTTGGCCCGCCACAGTCGCGTTTAATACTTCAAATTAAACGCCGCGCTGAGCACAACAACTATCTAAAATCTAAATAGGAATAGTCCAAAAACAACAACTTATTAACCAAAACTTTAAAATTTTTAGTACAATTTCCGCCTGTTGCGTCGCACCGCCTCACGGTAAACCTTTAGCAATGTGGCTTCAGTTTAGTATTTAAACACGCAGGCGCAAAGGTTATCTATACTAATGAAAAAGAAAAACGTTTAAATAATTTATATTTACTGAGATAAAAAATTTCCCCCTAAATCACTTTTTGAAATAGGAAAAAATAATAATTTTAAATGATCACTGAAATCTTAAGAACTAAGTAAGGTAAATTAAATGTTGTAAATGTCTTAAGTAGAGCCTACTGCAAAGTGTGTTTTAAAGGAAAAACTAAGTAACTATCATACAATTTATGGAAAATATTGAGAAAAACGTCAAAAAGTTAGGTTAGGTTGAGTTAAAAGTTAGGTTAGGAGATATTTTTCAAACTAAAATAGCTAAACGAATATGGAAAAAAGAAATTAGTAAAGCTCTACAATCTCTATATATAACACGAAAAGTTACGCAGCTATGTGCTGAATTCAATTATTTATTAATAAAACAAATTTATAAAATTTATAAAACTAAAAATAGAATAAAAACTCCAAGAAACTCGCTACAGTCACGTTTGTACACTTAAAACAAGCGCCGCGCAGAGTTCTATTCGAATTATAACTTAAACTAACAGTAATACTAATATAACAAAAGATAAATTGAAAATAGAGGTCCAGGTTAGGTTAGGTTAAACTTAGAACCTTGGATCACTGACCAAAAATCCAATTTTAGGGTTAAAGCTTTGATTAAAATAAAATAAGATAGGTAATTGCAAGATGAATGTTTTGCTTAAAACAGAATCAAAAAAGAATAAAGGGAAAAGAAATTATAGCGTTTGCTAAAATTGAATTTTTACGAGTGAAAGTGAGAAAAAATTTACAGTTTAAAATTAAAATTCTGCGAAAACTATTGGGATTTGAGCAAATGTTTGTATCAATGAAAAACGTAAAACGGTAAGAAAAATTTAATAAAATTTTAAAAATCAAAATCGGTTAAAATGGAAAAAAGTTATAAGTGAATTTTATGCAAAAATTTGGATTTTTGGTGAAAAATTTTGAAAAATCGATATAATTAAGTGAATTTTGATGATGGGTGAATGATAGATATATTAAAATACGCCTTAAGGGCCAAGGAATTTAAATTAGAAAACAGAAATGCAAAATAATAAGAATTGAATTTACTAGGAATTTATTAATTATTTCAAAGGGTGAAAAAGTTTACCTAAGTGACGGATTTTTTGCCTGGCTTAGTACAAAAGACATCAACGCGCAAACGCAAAAATGAACTTTTGTACTAAGTTGGGATATTGAAGTATGGAGAAAAAGAAAATATTAAATTGCAGAAAAACTATAATAGATGGGCCCGTCGGGCAAAAACTCTATGGTTAGGAAAAATATAAGGGATCTTAGTGATTTTTTGGGAAAGCCTAGGTGAAGTCTGGGTGTTTCAAAATGGGCTTCGTTAGGTTAGGTTAGGTTAGGTTAGGTTAGGTTAGGTTAGGTTAGGTTAGGTTAGGTTAGGTTAGGTTAGGTTAGGTTAGGTTAGGTTAGGTTAGGTTAGGTTAGGTTAGGTTAGGTTAGGTTAGGTTAGGTTAGGTTAGGTTAGGTTAGGTTAGGTTAGGTTAGGTTAGGTTAGGTTAGGTTAGGTTAGGTTAGGTTAGGTTAGGTTAGGTTAGGTTAGGTTAGGTTAGGTTAGGTTAGGTTAGGTTAGGTTAGGTTAGGTTAGGTTAGGTTAGGTTAGGTTAGGTTAGGTTAGGTTAGGTTAGGTTAGGTTAGGTTAGGTTAGGTTAGGTTAGGTTAGGTTAGGTTAGGTTAGGTTAGGTTAGGTTAGGTTAGGTTAGGTTAGGTTAGGTTAGGTTAGGTTAGGTTAGGTTAGGTTAGGTTAGGTTAGGTTAGGTTAGGTTAGGTTAGGTTAGGTTAGGTTAGGTTAGGTTAGGTTAGGTTAGGTTAGGTTAGGTTAGGTTAGGTTAGGTTAGGTTAGGTTAGGTTAGGTTAGGTTAGGTTAGGTTAGGTTAGGTTAGGTTAGGTTAGGTTGGGGTGCGTGGTCGGACAACCTCCCCGTGTTCCCTCTACTGCTTGTCCCCGTCCATGTATGTGGATTGGGAAAGGCAGTGGGAGGGACGGTGCACCCTGGGCGTCACTGTAAATGGCGAACAATTCATTTTGGTCCCATTTACCGTGATGGCTAATAGTTCGACCCTCCTGTTACCCTGTACGTAGTGCAGGACCAGGGGCCCGCTTCGGGGGGCCGAGGGGAGGCAACCCCAATAAAAAACCCAAACCGTAGCCCTGTACGTAGTGCAGGAGCGGGGGTCGCCTTCATGGGGACCGCGAGGAGACAACCTCTATAAAGAAATCCTTAAAGTTCCGGTATTTGAGGACGAGGTGCCGGAAGCCTGTTTACAGGTGGTTGGTTGAGGAAGCCAACCTTGGATCGCCACCCTTGGGCACTTCCCGCCCCCCAAGGTGTAGAAGGGTTACCCGGGTATTGGGATCTCTGCCCGGGCGGACTGCGATTTCTCCCGCACTCGTGGGTCCAATATGAATGAAGATAAGAAAAAACTAATAGCAGTGGACAACACACAGCGTCCGTCTAAAAACCGTGTACAAAAAGCCGATAAGGACAACACACAGCGTCCGAATAAAAACCGTGTTGTAAGAAAAGAGAAGTTGCCGGGGTCGAGGACCGACTCTTCAGTGTCCTGGGGGGAAGGGCCAGTGACCGAGTACGAAGATGAGTTTCACAGGAGGTCGCAGGAGGTGGGCTCCTGTTATGAGAGCAGCGAGGATTCGGCTGTCAGGCCGAGTAGAGCGCGTAGGCGGGAAAGTGACAGGATTGCGAGTCTCTTCAGTGAGAAGCGCGGAAGGGCTAGAAACACACCGGCTCCCCAAAAGGAGAGTGAGCCTGTTAATGTCGAGTCGAGCGCCGAGGAGGAGTCCGAGGCGGGTGAATATTGGGAAACCGAGGTAATGCCTGGGGCCCCAGTTGAAGTCTGGACGGCCGCTGAAGAGCGAACCAAAGATGACAGTGACGAAGATGAAGATCGGCCACGCGAACCGTTAAGAGCTCGCAGAAAACTGGTCACGAAAAGGACCGAAAGGGCCCCAGCTCCGAGTCCCATGGAGCTCAATGACCAGGAGATGGAGAAACTTATTACGGCAGTCGGCAATCCGAAGATGCTGGAGAAGACTGACCCAGCTATTGCGGCCGGGGCTTTTGCGAACATCTTGCAAAAGGTTCAGAAGAAGGGATCGGAAGTAGTGGCAAAACTCAGGGCGGAGAACGAGTCTCTCCGGGGGGAATTGTCGGCCCTGAAAAGTGAGCTGGAGAAATTGAAGCTGAGTGTGGGCCAATGCTCAGGTGGTTGTGCCGCCGCAAAGGAAGTAGTTATAAATCAAGAGTCGCTGTCCCAACTGGTGAACTCTCTGAAAATGACGGTTGAGGCGACAATTGACGCCAAATTGAAGAGTGCGGTTAGTACTGCCCCCGCTCCCCCCCCATCTGGCGGACCTAACCCCGCGCGCAGTCGATCGGGAACACGCCCTCCCACAACACTGCCTCCTGCAGCAAGAGGCGAAAGTGACTGGAGTAAGGCTGGCAGCCGTAAAAAACGCAGACGATTGGCAAAGGCCGCAGCTAAGACAGCGGCCGCTGAGAAGACCGCGGAGATGGCTGCGAACATCTCTGTGCCCAAGAAGCCGGCAACCAAGAGGCCTGTAAGGCTCACTCCCCCCAAAACCTCTGCAGTGACCCTGACTCTGCTGCCGGAGGCCATAGCACGGGGGTTGACGTATGCAGACGTTATGAAGACATCTCAGAAGGCGGTTTCTCTTCCGGAAATAGGTGTGTTGGAGGGAGTCAGGACCAGAGTGAGTCAGACCGGGGCCAGGATCGTAGAGTTTCCAGACCCCAGCGGTGAAAAGGCAGACGTTTTAGCAAGAAGGCTCCATGCAGCACTTGACGGTATTGCCCGAGTAGGACGGCCAGTGAAGACGGTGGACCTGCTGATAGTAGGCCTTGATGAGACCGTCCGAAAGGAGGATGTATTGCGCGCTGTGGTGGAGAAGGCCGAGTGTGACCCGAAGACGATCCTGGCCCAGGATATTAAACTGAGCCCAAAAGGTAGTGGGCGCATGCTGTTGCGGAGTACCGTGGCAGCGGCTAAAGCCATTGTGAAGGGAGGGAGTATCACCGTTGGATGGAGCGTTGCCAGGGTTAAGGTGCTGGCCCCCCTACCGGTGAGGTGCTTCCGTTGCATGGGGGTGGGGCACACCAAGCCAAGGTGCCCCTCGAAGGTGGATCGAAGCGGACTATGCTTCAGGTGCGGGCAGCCGGGACATGTTGCAGCTGGTTGCAGAGCCGAGCCAAAATGCGCCCTTTGCGCCGATGAAGGTCGGCCTCACGGGCACGTAATGGGCAGTGTAAAGTGCGTCCCTCCGGCGGTAAGGGGCAACCGCCCTGAACACGGAGGGTTCACAGCAGCCGAGGCGCGCGCGCCCATAGAGGAGATGTCCGTGGAGACGTCTCCAAACCCCGTAGACGAGGAGCCGGAACAGCCGGCGAGCCAGGTGTAGCCTGGATGGATGCTCCCCACCCTTCTCGGTGAGGAGAAGTGTGCGGGAGCCGTTGGTGGGGGGGGATTTGTCCCCCCGGTCGGGGCCAAGCGGGCAGTGGGAGGTGAACCACTGCCTCGCCTTGCACGGCCCTGATGAGAGGGGGGGAATGGCCAAACTTGCCCGGCCATTCCCCATCGGAGGAGGCCCGGTTGCGGGCAGGCCGCGTCAGCCGTTGTGGTGAGTACCACCTATGGCCCCACACACAGCCCCTTGGCTGTCGGCGTAGCGGCGAGAGGGCAGGTGCCGGAGTTTTTTAGTGGGTATTCCCTCCTCTCGGGATTCCATCGGGCTTTGACCTGGTGGAATCGCGGGAGGCAGTCGTGGAGGGAGCCGCAACGTTGAATGTTGCGGTCCCCTCCTGGCGAGTCCCACATGTCCCCTTCCCGGTCACCAACGGGAAGGGAGGCGCGTAAAGGCGTTTTTCTTCGGCATATAAAAAAAAAAAAAAAAAAAAAAAAAAAAAAAAAAAAAAAAAAAAAAAAAAAAAAAAAAAAAAAAAAAAAAAAAAAAAAAAAAAAAAGGTTAGGTTAGGTTAGGTTAGGTTAGGTTAGGTTAGGTTAGGTTAGGTTAGGTTAGGTTAGGTTAGGTTGGGGTGCTAGGTCAGACAACCTCCCCGTGGTGCACCCTGGGCAACGTCGGCTTGAGCGGAATCCATGCTCGCCGACGGCTAATGGTCTGACAAGTGGCCCCCGTAGAGGGGGGCGTAGTATGGCCACTTCATGTGGCGAACCGCTATCGCGGTCTGTGTCGAAACCTCTCCTTCTTGTAATTAAGAAGGGGTAGAGCTATCACCTGGTGACCCTTCTGAGGTCCTTGTGGCGCTTGCGCCTGTCGATTGTCTCGGCTGGCGTCCCGGGGAGCCTGGGCAGCGGCAGTCGAGACGAGCTTGGTGGAGGCAGTAACGCCTGTCGTGGTGTGTCCGTTCACGGACGGGGCGGTTGTGGTATGAACTCCGTGCCACAGTCGGCCAACCCGTTACCCTGCACATGGTGCGTGGCCGGGGGCCGCCATCCTTCGGGGTGGGGGCCACAAGGAGTAAACCTTTTCAAAAATCACTTGACGAGGCCAGGTAGGGTTCCCTCGCCCGGAAGAGGGACTTCGTATGAAAATGTCAAATAATTTGGATCGCGTTATGTCATGCCCTCCCGTTGACGCCGGGCGCACTGAGGAAGCTGGTACCCAGTGTGTGAAATCAGCCACTAGCGGCCAATACGCTCCGGTAGGCCACCGGCGCCAGGGGAAATCCGGGACCCCTGGTGTGAAATCTGTTACCGAGGCGTGTTTGGTGGTTTTAGAAAAAGGCCCTTTTCAGGGCCTACCCAAAGGCCCTTCTCAGGGCCAACCCAAAGGCCCTTCTCAGGGCCAAATCAAAGGCCCTTCTCAGGGCCAAACCAAAGGCCCTTCTCAGGGCCAACCGAAAGAGGTCAAATATGAGAGCGCCGGGGAGGCGCCTAGAGCCACGCGGTCGCGTTCTGGCTCGGCAGCTTCCACAAGGTCAACTCAATCGCGGAAGCGACAGATTGTTGAGTCTGACTCGTCATCAAAATCGGCCCAGTCCGTTATATCAATGACGGATTCAGTGCTTGTATCGGAGAGTGCTTCTGATGCCGCGTCCAAAATCCCGCGACGCCAAAGGAAGAAAAAGAAAAAGAAGGGCTCAGACGAGCATAGTTCTGAGTCGGATATCGACACCCCTGCGGATGTCGCATCGAAAAAAGGGAAAGGGCATGGGCGCGGACGCCCCCCTACGACCGGGGAGTATGTTGGGCTCGCCAAAGCCAAGCAGGAGCTGGCAAAGGCTGAGCGAGAGGAACAACAGGTCCGCCTCGACCGCGAGATCGCCGAAGCAGAGAAGCGGGCCTACGAGACACGGTCCAAATATATGGAAAGCAGGACGGACCCCAGCTCATCATGGACAGCTCCTGCCCCTAAAACCTCCCTTGATATCGAGGAGGTGATAAAGGCAGATTGCGGGGTGATAAATGAGGTAGCAAAGAAGTCGTCGCACCTCAGTGGGCCTTTCCAAAAAGCCCTGAAAAAGGCAGCCCAGTCCATCCAGGACTGCTTTGAAGAGATGGCCCAGAGGTCCATCTCGGATGACATGAGGGCGCTCAAGGCGGAGAACACAGCCATGAGCAAGGAGCTTGCTGAACTCCGGCAAAGTGTCTCCGACCTGACAAGGGAGCTAAAATCCCTCAAGAGGAAGAGTCGCACGAGTCCATTCATGAGCTGTGAGGAGGTTGAGATGGTGGTTGAGGTAACTCCACCTACTCCTTCTGCACCAGCTCCCCCTGTGCCGTTGCGTCCAACTACCGCCGGTTCTGGCACGGCAGTTGGACCAGATGTGAGCGAGGCCGAGCTCGGCTTGCAAGGCTTCGAGGCCCGGATTATGCGGGCAGTGGGCACGATGCTGGAGGCCCGGTTTGAAGGCCTGCAGGAGCGCCTTCTCCCCGAGAAGCGATACCGTCCGCCACTCGCCGCTGACAAGAAAAACCAGCCTGCCCAACCAGAGCAGGCTGCGGGCACCTCCAAGAGCGATGCACCGCTGGCTCGACAGGTAAAAGCGAAGGGCAAGGCTGCCGGTGACACCAAACCCGACAAACCTTCAAAGAAGAGTCCGCCGGTGCCACCATCTGCACCCACGTCCGGGAAAGAGGCGTCCTCTCCAGCGACGAAGGACCCCCCAGTACCAGTGGAGAATGATTGGAACCCTGTCACGAATAAGAAGAGGCAGAGGAGAAGGAAGGGCGGAGGCGCCCCTGCAGAGGAGGCAGCGGTGACGAGGAAGCCCACTTACTCCGAAGCGGCGAAAGCAAAGCCGGCGCGCCAAGGCGCCCCAGCCAAAACTCAGCCCACCAAGTCGGCCAAAAAGCCCAAGCTGATTTCTCCAAAATCTGCCGCTGTGGTCGTCACACTTGACGATGCAGCGGTCGAGAAAGGGATGACCTACGGTGAGGCCCTGGGCAGAGCCCGAACGGCCCATAACTTTGATGAGCTGGAGCTTGGCAGACTGAGGTGTCGACGCACGGCCACGGGGGCCCGTATCATAGAGGTCTACGGCACCCAGTCTGCGGAAAAAGCGGGCATCCTTGCCGGCAAGCTGCGGGAGACGCTGTCAGACGTGGCAAAAGTCGTCCAGCCGGTCAAGTGCGCAGACCTCCGAGTCTCAGGCCTGGACGACTCTATATCGAAGGAGGAACTGATAGCGGTGATTGCCAGGAAAGGCGAATGCCAACAGGACCAGGTCAAGGTTGGAGAAATCCGGACTGGTCCTGGAGGCTCTGGTTCGGCACTAATCAAGTGCCCAATCGCCGCGGCCAAGAAAATCAGCGTCGGACGCCTTCTCATCGGCTTCAGCTCGGCTAGTGTGACGGTATTGGTGGCCCGGCCCATGCGCTGCTTCAAGTGCTTTGGAACGGGACACTCTAAACAGTGCTGCCCCTCCTCAATCGATAGGAGCGGGCTTTGTTTCCGTTGTGGAAAAATCGGCCACCAACAATCCACTTGCAGCGTGGAGCCACATTGTGCCGTTTGTTCAACCGACAAAAAACCGGCCGGGCATGTCATGGGGGGGAGGAAATGCAATCCCCCCCAAACGAGGGGGAAGATCCTGGCGTCCAAGCCAAGGCCCCCCAATGATGGTACACCCAGTGTAGCTGGGCTGGAGGAGGCTATGGAATCTTAATCTTAATGGATCCAAGGCGTCCATTTAGCTTCCTCCAGTGTAACTTAAACCACGCCACCAGAGCCCAAGACCTGCTGCTGCAAGCCCTGGCGGAGTGGTCCATTGATGTGGCCGTCGCTGCGGAGCCATACTTTGTCGCCGACCGACCCAATTGGGTTGGTGATCGGGATGGTCTCGTAGCTATCATTGTACGTTCAGCGCCTGGCTTCACGCCCCTCTCTGTGGTGGAAAGGGGCCCCGGGTTCGTGGTGGCCGCCTGGGAGGGTATCACTCTGATAGGGACATACTTCTCCCCTAACAGGCCGCTTGTCGATTTCGAGGCGTACCTCGTATCGGTTGGAAGCGCAGTCCGTCGCGCAGCTCCGCGTCAGGTTCTCCTCATGGGGGACCTGAACGCCAAGTCAGTAGTCTGGGGCAATCCCTCCACCGATGCGCGCGGTGAGGCCGTGGAGCTTTGGGCCGCCGCCTCTGGTCTCTCCCTACTAAACAGGGGGAATACCCATACGTGCGTACATCGTCAGGGCGGGTCTATTGTGGACGTTTCGTTTGCTAGTCCCGCCCTCGCACGCCGGATCCAGGATTGGCGGGTGATAACGCAGGTGGAGAATCTCTCAAATCATCGTTACATCCGATTCGAGATTCCCACAGAACGCTCCCCGCCTTCCCAGGACCCTCAGAGAGATCGCGCCCCCCGCTGGGCGCTCAACCGTTTGGACAGAGAGATGGCAGAAGAGGCCGCCATAGTCCAGAGCTGGTGTCTGCCGCCCATGAATAGTCTCAACGTCAATGAGAGAGCCACCCACTTCAGGGAAGCTCTCACGGAGGTGTGCAGGGCTTCCATGCCTCGATCACGCCCTCCCAAGGATCGTCGGGCGGTGTACTGGTGGTCCCAACACGTGGCGGACCTCAGGACGGCCTGCACTCCTGCCCGTCGCTCCTACACACGCTACCGCAGGCGGCGTGTTCGGGACCCGCGGGTGGAGGAGGGCCTATATAGTCAATACAGGGAGGCCCAGATAGCCCTGCAGGTGGCCATCGCTCGCTCTAAAGAGGAGGCAAGGGAAGAAATGTTGCAGGGCCTCAACCAAGATCCGTGGGGGCGCCCTTACAAATCTGCTCGCAACCAGTTGCGGGCGCGCGGCACCCCCCTGACCGAGACCATGAACCCCGAACTTCTGTGTTCCGTGGTCCGGGAACTCTTCCCATCGTCTGACGGTCACTCCCCGCCAAGCATGGCTCCACCGCCTGTGGCGAGCGTGGTCTCTACTGAGGGCGACCCTCCTGCTGTCGATGAGGAGGAGTTTCGGGCGGCGATCGCACGACTGAAAGGGAAACGGACCGCTCCTGGTCCCGACGGGGTCCCGGGCAAAGTCTTAGGTCTCTCCCTGCGCCATCTTGGGGATTGCCTTCGCGAACTGTTCGATGCGTGTCTTCGCACCGGGCAGTTCCCGAAGGTCTGGAAGGACGGCATTCTGTGCCTCCTGCGTAAGGAGAACCGACCCGCGGATGACCCGTCTGGCTATCGACCGATCGTGTTGTTGGATGAGGTTGGCAAGGTATTCGAGAGGCTTGTTGCCCTCCGCCTCATCCAACATCTTTCTGAAGTGGGGCCAAATTTGTCCCAGAACCAATTTGGGTTCCGTGTGGGGCGCTCCACTATGGACGCGCTCACGGGACTGAGGGAGCTGGTAGAGGACGCCACTGGTAGAGGGGAGAGCGTGCTGGCGGTGTCATTAGACATCGCAAACGCCTTCAACACTCTCCCCTTTCGTATTATTCTAGAGGCGCTTCGGTATCACGGGGTGCCCCAATATTTGCTGCGCATCATCGGCTGCTACCTAGAGGGAAGGGACATCGTGTTCACTGGCCAGAGTGGTGTGGCCAATCGCCACCCCATGTCCTGCGGCGTTCCACAGGGCTCCGTTCTGGGGCCCCTCTTATGGAACGTCGGGTACGACTGGGTTCTTCGTGCCGCCCTCCCCCCGCGTGTAAAACTTTTCTGCTACGCAGACGACACACTCGTCACTGCGAGAGGGGGGGACTTAGAGGAGACCCTTAGGTTGGCCTCGATCTACACCACTTTGGTCGTGAGGCGTATCGAAGCGCTGGGTCTGAAGGTGGCCCTGCACAAGACCGAGGCCCTTCTATTTCATGGACCTCGCAGGGGAGCGCCACCCGGCCAAGAAATAATGGTGGCTGGCGTGAAGGTGACACTGTCGCGTCACCTAAAATATTTAGGCTTGGTGATAGACGGGCGGTGGGGGTTCGACGAGCATTTTCGTCGCCTCGAACCCCGCCTTTTGGGTGCTGCCGATGCGCTCGGGCGTCTTCTCCCAAATGTTGGGGGCCCGAGCGCTTCAGTTCGACGCCTCTATGCGGGCATAGTGCGCAGCATGGCGCTGTACGGCGCCCCGGTGTGGGCGGACGCCCTCGGCCCCCGGGCCATCGCGTCTCTTCATAGGGCGCAGCGCGCCATGGCTCTGAGAGCACTACGTGCTTACCGGTCTGTGTCCCACACTGCAGCGTGTGTACTCGCGGGAACTCCCCCGTGGGAGATTTCAGCCCACGTCCTGGCGGCCGCCTACCGCGTCAGAGTAGATGCAAGGGCGGACGACCGGCGCCTGGCGCCGAGGGAGAGGGCCTCCGCCTTGGAGGAGGCTACAATCGAGGCGTTCCGCGTGTGGTTTGAGGAGCTCGAAGAGCAAAGGGGTTCGAGTTCGGTCTCTGGTACTTTGTCCAGGACCTTGGAGGCCATGCACCCCTTTCTCACCACGTGGGCGGACCGGCACCACGGGTCGCTCTCCTACCACTTGGTGCAGATTCTCACCGGCCACGGATCTTTCGGCCGCTACCTGCACCGCATCGGTAGGGAGCCGACCCCCGAGTGCCACCATTGCGATGCGGTGGAGGATACAGCACAGCACACCCTGGAGGTGTGCCCGGGTTTTTCTTCGCGGCGCCAGGAGTTGACCGCCGTCATAGGTGACGATCTCTCCCTCCAAAACGTGGTCTGCATCATGTTGGAGGGAGAAGAAATGTGGGACGCGGTAAACTCCTTCTGCGTAGACGTCATGACGCAGAAGGAGGACGCGGAGAGAGCCCGGGAAGAGGATCCCGAGGCTGCTCCCTGCCGCCGCCGAAGGTTGGGGCGGAGGAGGCGGACGTACGCCCGCCTACTTCCTCCTGACGGCAACCAGCGGGGTCCAGGCCTGGGAAGCCCGGGCCCTGCACTGCACAGGTTGCCGCCAGTCGCTGATCCCCTGGATGCCCCGGGGGATTACCGGCCCTCCCATTTTGGGGGGGTGAGTGGGGCTCGCCATAGGCGAGCAGTCGCCGACGAGGTCGTGGATGTGTTCTCGCGAGTTCCCATGACCTTGTCAGGCAGTGACGCCTCCCTCCCCGGCGTGGCCTCTTCGTCTGAGGACGAGGAGGATGCGGCGGTGATGGAGGTGCTCGCGCCAAGGCGTATGTGAGGGGCATCGGTGGGTTTTAGTCGGTAGGCCGCGGCATTGCACTTTCTGAGGGGCATTCTGTCTGTCCCCAGAAGCCGCGGAGAGTCCGACATATCCTCGCGTATCCCAAAACGCGGGGCATGCGAAAAGCATTTCCCATCGTAAAAAAAAAAAAAAAAAAAAAAAAAAAAAAAAAAAAAAAAAAAAAGGTTAGGTTAGGTTAGGTTAGGTTAGGTTAGGTTAGGTTAGGTTAGGTTAGGTTAGGTTAGGTTAGGTTAGGTTAGGTTAGGTTAGGTTAGGTTAGGTTAGGTTAGGTTAGGTTAGGTTAGGTTAGGTTAGGTTAGGTTAGGTTAGGTTAGGTTAGGTTAGGTTAGGTTAGGTTAGGTTAGGTTAGGTTAGGTTAGGTTAGGTTAGGTTAGGTTAGGTTAGGTTAGGTTAGGTTAGGTTAGGTTAGGTTAGGTTAGGTTAGGTTAGGTTAGGTTAGGTTAGGTTAGGTTAGGTTAGGTTAGGTTAGGTTAGGTTAGGTTAGGTTAGGTTAGGTTAGGTTAGGTTAGGTTAGGTTAGGTTAGGTTAGGTTAGGTTAGGTTAGGTTAGGTTAGGTTAGGTTAGGTTAGGTTAGGTTAGGTTAGGTTAGGTTAGGTTAGGTTAGGTTAGGTTAGGTTAGGTTAGGTTAGGTTAGGTTAGGTTAGGTTAGGTTAGGTTAGGTTAGGTTAGGTTAGGTTAGGTTAGGTTAGGTTAGGTTAGGTTAGGTTAGGTTAGGTTAGGTTAGGTTAGGTTAGGTTAGGTTAGGTTAGGTTAGGTTAGGTTAGGTTAGGTTAGGTTAGGTTAGGTTAGGTTAGGTTAGGTTAGGTTAGGTTAGGTTAGGTTAGGTTAGGTTAGGTTAGGTTAGGTTAGGTTAGGTTAGGTTAGGTTAGGTTAGGTTAGGTTAGGTTAGGTTAGGTTAGGTTAGGTTAGGTTAGGTTAGGTTAGGTTAGGTTAGGTTAGGTTAGGTTAGGTTAGGTTAGGTTAGGTTAGGTTAGGTTAGGTTAGGTTAGGTTAGGTTAGGTTAGGTTAGGTTAGGTTAGGTTAGGTTAGGTTAGGTTAGGTTAGGTTAGGTTAGGTTAGGTTAGGTTAGGTTAGGTTAGGTTAGGTTAGGTTAGGTTAGGTTAGGTTAGGTTAGGTTAGGTTAGGTTAGGTTAGGTTAGGTTAGGTTAGGTTAGGTTAGGTTAGGTTAGGTTAGGTTAGGTTAGGTTAGGTTAGGTTAGGTTAGGTTAGGTTAGGTTAGGTTAGGTTAGGTTAGGTTAGGTTAGGTTAGGTTAGGTTAGGTTAGGTTAGGTTAGGTTAGGTTAGGTTAGGTTAGGTTAGGTTAGGTTAGGTTAGGTTAGGTTAGGTTAGGTTAGGTTAGGTTAGGTTAGGTTAGGTTAGGTTAGGTTAGGTTAGGTTAGGTTAGGTTAGGTTAGGTTAGGTTAGGTTAGGTTAGGTTAGGTTAGGTTAGGTTAGGTTAGGTTAGGTTAGGTTAGGTTAGGTTAGGTTAGGTTAGGTTAGGTTAGGTTAGGTTAGGTTAGGTTAGGTTAGGTTAGGTTAGGTTGGGGTGCGTGGTCGGACAACCTCCCCGTGTTCCCTCTACTGTTTGTCCCCGTCCATGTATGTGGACTGGGAAAGGCAGTGGGAGGGACGGTGCACCCTGGGCGTCACTGTAAATGGCGAACAATTAATTTTGGTCCCATTTACCGTGATGGCTAATAGTTCGACCCTCCTGTTATCCTGTACGTAGTACAGGACCAGGGGCCCGCCTCGGGGGGCCAAGGGGAGTCAACCCCAATAAAAAACGTAAACCGTAGCCCTGTACGTAGTGCAGGAGCGGGGGTCGCCTTCATGGGGACCGCGAGGAGACAACCTCTATAAAGAAATCCTTAAAGTTCCGGTATTTGAGGACGAGGTGCCGGAAGCCTGTTTACAGGTGGTTGGTAGAGGAAGCCAACCTTAGATCGCCACCCTTGGGCACCTCCCGCCCCCCAAGGTGTAGAAGGGTTACCCGGGTATCGGGATCTCTGCCCGGGCTGACGTTTAGATCTCCCATTCTCGTGGGATTTATTATGAAGGGTATTAAGACAAAACGTGACGATAAGGGGAAGTTTACGGTGCCGGTACCTCCCGGTTCTGGTAAACGGACGGACGAAACACTGGGTCCAATCAAAAACAGTGTCAAATATGAAGATCAGCTCACTAAGGAAGTCCTTAGTAAGTACGAAAACATGGTTGACGCCGCTGTCGACGAGGCGTTTAAGAGGTACGGATTTTCATCCTCCGGAGACGATAAATCGAGTGTTAAGGAGTCCAGCAGCTGTGGTGTGAAGGATGAGGCTGTCCCAGCCCCCTCACCGCAGTCACAACCTCGATCGCGGGAAGCCGAAAAGTCCAGACGGAAACCCAAGTCTAAGAGGGGCCGAACAACTCAAAGCAGAGCTGGGTCAACATCAAGCCGGGAAATGCCCTTAAGTCAAAGGGAGCAAAGTCCGATGGAGACTGGGGGCGAAGTATCTCCGGTCTATTCTTTCAAAGGCGGAAACCAATTAAGTGCCGAACTGCAAAAACTGAAGGCCTCGCAGCCGACAGTAGCTCTCGATAGACGACCGAAGCTTGACGAAATAGCATGTCTCCAAGTCGAAAATGCCAGCCTTCGCGAAGAACTGGATACTCTTAAGAGGGAAGTCGCGGAACTGCGAAAACAGGAGAAATCCGAGATTGCTGCAGATGGGCTGACCGTATCTGAGGTGGTGGAAAAGCTCGGGTGCTTCCTTGCAGCAAAGCTAGATGAACTGCTAGAGGACAAGTTGAGTGGATTGAGGCTTCCTCTCCCTCCTACTAAGAAGACGCTGGACAAAGCGAAAAGCAGAATGGTACCACCTCCTACTAACATTGTCGAACAGGCCGAACCTCCTCCTACTCGAGAGCGAGAGGTTAACGACTGGCAGCCGGTGACGAGGAGAAGAAAAGAAAAGAAGAAGTCAGCAAGAGCTCCCGCGGAAGCCCCTGCATCTAAGTCGACTCCACCGTCAGTGGAAAAAAGAGAAGCTCGTAAAAAGTTTAAGCTAAAGCCCCCACGCACCTCAGCAGTGGTGCTCGACCTCCTCCCAGAGGCGAAGACAAAGGGGCTATCCTATGCCGACGCCATCAGAAAGGCAAAAAAGCTGATTTCTCTCCCGGAACTGGGAATACCGGAGGGTTGTAGAATCCGAGAGAGCCAAACTGGCTCAAGAGTTTTTGAAGTGAATGACCCGAGCGGGGCTAAAGCCGACCTGTTGGCAGACAAGCTTCGCGCGGTCTTGTCAGATGTAGCGGCCGTTCGACGGCCGGAAAAGACGGCGGACCTGCACATCGCGGGTCTCGATGACTCCGTACGCAAAGACGATGTGCAGAGAGAGCTGGCGACCATAGCTGGCTGTGACCTGCATCATATAAAGTTGACAGAGCTGATGCTCTCCTCGGATGGACTGCGCTGCATCAGGGCGAGATGCCCAGTCGCAGCGGCTAAGCTGATCGCCAAGGGAGGCCGAGCGCGTATTGGGTGGTCCACCGCCAGGGTGTGGGTGCTTAAACCTGCTCCCCTGCGGTGCTACAAATGCCTAGGGATAGGGCACACGAAGCCCAAATGCCCATCTGAAGCGGACCGGAGCAATTTATGCTTCCGTTGTGGTGTGCCGGGCCACATGGCCGCGGCGTGCAGAGCCGAGCCTAGATGCGCAGTCTGCGCTGCCAGTGGGCGGCCGACTAACCATACTATGGGCAGCAGAAGGTGTGACCCGCCGGTCACAGGTGGTAAGGGCGCCAGGCGCCAGCAGGTTTTGGCAGACGAGCGGGCGAGTACGCCCCAGGATGCTCCCCACACCTCTCGGCGAGGAGAGGCGTACGGGAGCAGTTGAGGGGGGGGGTTTGTCCCCCTGTCGGGGCCAAGCGGGCGGTGGGAGGTGAACCACCGCTCGCCTTGCACG